>OZ010574.1:86988937-87073937 GCA_963932145.1 Acanthosepion lycidas
CTGTGGCCCGACACCAAAGTTTTAAAAAATATTTCTGATATACCCTGTATATATATATATATATATATATATATATATAAGTGTTGACTTCAGTGTCTACCTCAGGGTGTTGACTGCAATGTCCACTTTTATATTTACATACGTTCTATCCTTAATATCGCCCACTTTAACCCATAAATAGCATTCCTTAAATCTATATTGAATCATATATATATATATATATATATATATTAAGTTGGTGCAAAAATAATGACGTAATAATGTCGTTTTTTGACGTATTTTTAACGTCAAAAAACGACATTATTACGTCATTATTTTTGCACCAACCTAATATATATATATATATATTCGACTATCCCGTCGCATTCGACGTATAAGGTTCCTAGGAAGTGACAGCCTAGACACCAGCACATACGATTTGATTATAGTGGTGAAGGCCTTGTGCAGAACCATCCACACTTTTTGAAGGCCCGAATACAGAGACCTGGTGCACTAAGTGCCACAAGGTCCCCAAACGACTCTCCGCAGGTTTTGAATTCAGAGTTGTCCTTCTCCTAGACCAGTTGCCATCCCAGGCTATAGAACCGAGTCTGTCCTGCTATTTACCCATAGCTGAAGGGAGAAAAAGAAGATTTATGCCTTTCCCAAGGGTATTAGCACGTAAGTGAATGTAATGGATTCGACTGGAATTCGAACTCGGCTCTCCGATTCCTCAATCCGAGACGCTAACCATTACTACACCGTACCTATAAATCATATTGCCTTTCCTTATCACATACTGACACCTACAGTTTTAAGTGCAATTAAATACAGAAAGCAAAGTAAATAATATTAGGGTGTTGCCAAAATAATTTCTGTTTTTAAACTCCAACAACATTTGAAGTATTTAACTTTGTTTAATGGCATATCGACCTCTACAGTTCATTTTAGTGCCGAATCCTTTATTTCTTATACTTATGATATGTAAGACATTATGACAGATTCATTACAATTACATCTTTGTGTAAAGCCTCACCTGTAATCTCTCACAATAAAAAAAATAAATTCTTAGAATGTCTTTAAATAAAAAAAACTACAAACCTTCTTACAAACCAGAAGTATACTAAATAAAGGATTCGAGATAAGAATCATTCAAAACAATGCATTTGTTGCCAATGATAATGAAGTCTGGTAGCATAGAAATATGGGGTTCTGGAGTCGATGAATTTTTTGAAGGCATTTTCGGCTGCTGGTCGAATGCGATATTGTGTGCGATATTGTGTGCCTTTTCACGATAATAATTCTGATTGGTTATCGATAGTCGGAAAAGAATGTCCCTCGTAATTATTATTATTATTATTATTATTATTATTATTATTATATAACAAAATTCCATTAGCATAAAAAGTTCAGCGAAATTCTCCGTTGAATGTGGTACAGGACATGAACGTAGTTTATTTGTAAATGATCATCTAATTTTAAAAGAAAAACCCGTAATTACAAATACAGCAAAGTAATAGATAGATAGATAGATAGATAGATAGATAGATAGATAGAAGCATTCACTAACCTTTTTTTTTATTTATGTATAATATTATGTCCAAGCATGTGAATATTTTTATATCATTAGGTTATGTTTGATGTCTCCCGAAAGCTAGTTGTTGAAAAGAACAAACTATTTTCACAGCGGCAACTTCTTTGTCATTAAACGAGGTTAAAACCAATCGCCCGCAAACGATAGCAGTCACAGTGAATAACTAGACAAACGGCATTCTTTCAATATCTTTATGCTTCATGCAGTGTTTAAAACTGATAGGGTCACGGGCTTGTAATATATATATATATATATATATATATATATATTACGATCCCGTACAGACATCCCCCGACACACACACACACACACACACACACACATATATTACGATATAGGTTCCTTCAAAGAAACGCGATACATAAGGTTTAAAATGAATTTTTCTTGAAGCTTTTACTTTAGTTTTAATTTCAATCTAATAGATTAAATTTAATATTTCAAATAAGAAAAATACTTTACTGTATTTTAAAGTTAATTTAAATTCACTGGAAAGTTATTTTTAATCGATAAATGTCGCTGATTTTAGCGCCATTTTTAGCATTCTGTTAGCACAATGTAATTCTCTTTATTTAAAAAAAAATCTTTCATCAATAAAATGTAGTTTTCTGAAACTTTATTTGAGAAATATTAGCTCATTCAAAGTTTAATTAATTTGAATTTATACAGATATTGCTTACTTTCAGTTCATAATATCACAGAATGCATTTTTTTTAACACGGCGGTAGCTGTTTACTTAAGGTGTTCACATGTTGATAACTTGACTGACAGACGTGTAACAGAGAGAGGTATACACAGACACACACCCACATGAATGCACACACGCAAATATAACTTTTATTGACTGGAAGTGGAAATGGTGTTTATATATCAAAGTACAATTTGGGTTAAGATGTGTGTTTGCCGATGAGAAACATGATCTCAGGGTAGGAGGCGATGTTTTAAACCTGGGTCACTAGTAAACAATGGGGATGGGCGAGATACTTGGTTTGTTTAACAGTATTTCTTTTGAATCAATGTTTAGATATCCCAAAGTATAATTTTGGTGAAGTGAGAAGAACTCGTGATTGAGATAAGGTAAATAATTGGAGAATAGGTTTACATGTCAAGGGATAGTTTTTCGCACTCGTGGTAGCTGCGTGCCGGACCGAGGGTCAATTGTGATCAGCTGATCCTTTTTCTATATTAACTCGAGATTTTGCTAATAAAGGAGAGTCGGGGAAAGAGACTACAGTCGAGAGAGTCACGAGATTATCGTCGCAGTGAGTCGAGAGATTTGCGGGAGAATTTTGGAGGAGAGAAAGAAGACTGCCCCTTGGTCTGAGAAGTCTGTATGAGACTGGACTATTAGTCATAAACCTACCCCAGGCGATTCAATACGCGTTTATCACACACAAACCCTCTCTCTGTTGGGAATTCGATGGATGCATTTTGTCTTTGTCTTTTTCTTTTCTCATTTATGTTAAATGTTTTTATTCTCCCTGTAACCTCTGTTCTGATGTTATCTTCTTATATAAAAGACGTCAATATTTCCCCCATTGTTGTCTGGCTTCTGCAAATATTATTTCTTGTTTTATTTTGCCACATTCTAAACTTCCTACCACCAACTCTCACAGCCGTGTCCACATCCCCAGTCGACCGTGAACGTATGGACAACACCCCGCTTACTGGATCTAAAAACTAACACAGCGTGGACGGCAAGCAGGACTTGACCAGTTGACCGGTCGAAATAATCTGCAGGTACTCAGGGAGCGTACGGCCAGTTACCCCTAAGTTCGGTTCGGACCGAGTGGACACCTCAACCCAAACAGGAAGACGCCGGAGGGTGAGGGGCTGGGGACGAAGTGATAGAGACGAAAGTTTATCTAATGTTAACTAATTATATATACGATGTTGTATATATATATATATATATATATATATATATATATATATATATATATATATATATATATATGTAAAAATAACTTAGGGAATATAACGAGAGAGTCATTTTTAAATGATTACTATAGGGTAATCTTAAAATTTTATAGAAATATTCTCCGTAATCTAATGTTTTATTGAATTTTAGATACTTTGGCTTTGAACTTACTATAGTAATCGTTTAATGTTAACTAATTATATATACGATGTTGTATATATATATATATATATATATATATATATATATATATATATATATATGTAAAAATAACTTAGGGAATATAACGAGAGAGTCATTTTTAAATGATTACTATAGGGTAATCTTAAAATTTTATAGAAATATTCTCCGTAATCTAATGTTTTATTGAATTTTAGATACTTTGGCTTTGAACTTACTATAGTAATCGCTTTTGTTTTCTAATAATGCTATGTATGGATGTCCGTATTTTAAAAAAAAATCTGCACGTTTATAGACACAAAAATATTGAGGGTCGATGAAATTGTAATAAGCTTTTGCATTTATGATTAGTAAATATAGTTTTACTTAATGACATATCACCTTACCACTAAAAATGAATACAAAAATTTGAAAGTTTGTAAAATTTTATAATTGAAATTTAAAAAAAAAGTGAAAACAGCTTTTGTAAAATTTCATCATTAATCGAAATTAGTGTTTTTTAAGACAATAGCGTCCATAGTCTTATTATTAAAATCAATTAAAACCTTTTTTTAATTAAATAATTCTTTAGGTTTATTGTTGTCTTTATTTTACGAACTTGGGTTTCACACTATTTGCGATCGTCAGACAATATATATATACTTGTGTGTGAGTGTGTGTATATGAGTAAGTAGAAATCATAGGCAGTTTTTATGTATTAAATGTTTTCATTATTAAATATGCAAAACGTTTATAGACAGAAAAAATACATGCATGTCTCTGTGTGTGCATATGTGTGTGTGTGTGTGACAAGTGACGTTTACATTGATGTAACTACACATTCGTAGGAAGGAGAGGAGACGCTGAAATGTTAAACTTTGAAATTACCGTATATACTCGCGGATAGGTCGCCCTTTTTTTTTTACCAAAAATTTCACAAAATATTAGTGTTGCGATCTATCTGCTCGACATAAATGTAAAACGACCCTACCTTGTCACCATGATTTCTGAGAAATCGGAAATGATACCCATAAACTCTAAAGCTGTGGATTCAGTTCTGAATAAATTTTAAAACTGTAACTTTTCATCTAAATAGATAAAAACTTTTTTTTCTAAATGTACCATAACATTTTCTTTTGCAATTATTTCTTCTGTCGATTTGACTCGATATAAAAATAATATGCAATAAATATAAAAATACCAGTGCAACAGTTAATTCCTTTTTTGTTTTTATGTGATGATTGACAAAATATATTTTAGCTGCAAAAGTGTATTAATAATTGTAAGTTTTGAAATAAAGGTAGGTATCTGATAATTCTTACGTTTAAAAAGGGCTGTGTAACTCCCCAGATTATAGTGCGACCTATCTGCAAGTCAGTAGTAAATCATCAGTTTTTAAGCCATAAAGTAGGGGAGCGACCTATTCGGTGGGTCGACCTATCCATGAGTATTTACGGTGAATCTTTTTGTTAGAGATGTGCTTGGATTCATAGTCTCGCCGATTTCATTTCCTTTCATAACTCCCTCACTACACACACATACACACACACAAATATATCTGTCTTGTTCGTATATTGCTTAATATGCTATACAGTAATTGACATCTTTGATAATGTCTTATATAAGCCGAAAGCTTAGATTGGATTAAAAAACATGTATCAATATTATGATTTTCTTTCTTCGTTTAATGATAATGTTATTAAGCTTATCAGACGTTATGAAAAGAATTTACATAAAATAAATACACAACACTTGTCTATATTATTTAATAAAACATGTATGAATGAAAAAATGCTGCCTAAATACACACAGTCTATCTATCTATCTATCTATCTATCTATCTATCTATATATATATATATATATATATATATATATATATATTAGTTGGTAACCAAACATGTGGTCTTGTGCCTTACCAGAACTAATAAATAGAAATATATTTTTACTTTTGAATGTCGGGTGTCTCAGCTCGTAATTACGTGTGCAAATAGAATTTTTTTCCCTTTCAATGGTACCGGTTTAAAGGCGCGGCCCCTTCTAGGCCTTTTTTTCGCTTGACCAAGCTTCCATCTGGTTTTTGCTAACAACAAAGCTTTTCGTGTCCCCAAAGAGTTAGAGAAAAATAATAAACGTCAAATTTTAAGTCCATGTCGTCGGTCATCAACTAGAATCGGCAGTAAAATACTGTTTATTTCTTTTATTACGATTGTTCTTTTCAACTTCTAAACCACCTGAGTCAAGATAGGAAACAACAACACTAAATGGATGGTTGATAGATAGATAGATAGATAGATAGATAGATAGATAGATAGATAGATAGATAATGAACAGACTGGGATAGATAGGTAATGAACAGACTGAGATAGATAGATAGATAGATAGATAGATAATGAACAGACTGAGATAGATAGATAGATAGATAGATAGATAGATAGATAGATAGATAGATAGATAGATAATGAACAGACTGGGATAGATAGGTAATGAACAGACTGAGATAGATAGATAGATAGATAGATAGATAGATAGATAGATAATGAACAGACTGAGATAGATAGATAGATAGATAATGAACAGACTGGGATAGATAGGTAATGAACAGACTGAGATAGATAGATAGATAGATAGATAGATAGATAGATAGATAGATAGATAGATAGATAATGGACAGACTGGGATAGATAGGTAATGAACAGACTGAGATAGATAGATAGATAGATAGATAGATAGATAGATAGATAGATAGATAGATAGATGCGACCATTTTGAGATAGATACGAGCAAACATGGAAATGAAAGTATTTGAAAAAGGAAAACTGGTTATCAGTAGAAAGACCGACCGATGATAGATAGCTAGATATAAATTGATACGGCTGAAGAATATATTTCAGAACAGATATAAAAAGATATGAAAAAGCATGTATACGAGATCTGTTCAAAAAATAGGTTATGAAAAAAACAAAATACGTATCAATTCGGCAAGTAGTTCGCTTCTGAAGCCACACTCTTTATCCAACGTCGTTTCCATTGATGGAAAAATTCCTGAAACTCCTTTTTTGGGGGATAGAGACCAGCTACCTCGTCGCAGTCTCTTGGATTTCATCTACGCCTTGAAATCTTGTTCATTTCACGTAGGATTTGATTTTTGCAGAGTCAAAAGTCGCCGTGCTGTGCTTTACTAAAAACTGCTGCACAAGCTGTGGTCACTGATACAACCTATACGGTATGGTGGGACGACCACACACTACACACTTTCCTTCAAAGCACAGCTATAACCGACGGAAGTGAGCGAGAACGTTATAATTTAGAGTTTAAGCTAAGTATACTTTAGCTCCGTTATCATATATATATATATATATATATATATATATATATATATGGACTCGTGCCCGAGTTGCTAGAATGTTCGCTTTTTGACTATTAGAATCTCACCATGGTCGATTAGGCGACTTCCTGAAGTTATCGAACCGGATCGGGATCGATCCCAGCGTGCGACACCTTTGGAAAGTGCCTGAAAACCATATCACGGGTTGATCCAAGCTTTGAGAGTGAAATTGGGTAGACGGAACTCTTGTGAGCCATCAATACCTGTGCTAGCACGAAGTCACAAGTCATCGTGACCGAGAGCTTGAGCGTGCTGGCCTTGTTCAAATTGTGGATCACACTAGATAACACGCTTTCTACCAAAAACAGTAACTAAGGTCTGCTCAGCATAGTTGAAGTATAAACCACAGGTGGGCTCTGTGGGTGTTGAGTAAACACAAATCTGCCAGAGCGAGCGTCTGCAATAGGGATACCCGTCTACTAACCTAACGAGTAGACGGGTATCCTCGAATACGAGTGACTAGCTATTATATATATATATGTGTGTGTGTGTGTTAAATAAGTTTATCTCGCCTTCCTTCAATATATATATATGTGTGTGTGTGTATGCGTGTGTGGACGAAAGCGGCTTGGAATGATAAATTGGAGAGTCGAGTTCGAATTCTACCCGAGTTCGTGAAATAGAAAGGGTATAGAAGGCATGAATCCATTTTTTTCTTCTAGCAGGACAGACTGGCCTCTCTGGTCATGGCTGGCAACCAGTCTAGTAGAAGGAAAACTCTGAATTCAAAACTCTAACCATCGCTTTACTTTACGCTCATACTTTACCAACAGAAGAAGCATCATACATATATATATATATATATATATATATATATATATTGGACGTTTTCTCACATATGTTACTATGTGAGAAAACGACATTATTTTTGCACCAACGTAATAATACAGCAGAATGGATTGAGTGTAGGAAATTTCTGAATTCAACACCAGCCTGGAAAGGGATGGGCTTCGTAAAGCTATCTTGCGTTAGACACGACACTGCTGCTACGGCTAACGTGCCTGTGGTACCTCTACGACCCTCAGGGGTTAGAGGACTCGTTACGTGTAACGGAGTAAGAAGAAGAATGAGGTAAAAGCTGATAATTTAAAGTGTGACTGACAGTGCAATAGCCTATCGATACATAACTGACGAGGCAGATTTTCTGAAGAAGGAAGAAGGAGAAGATGTTATAGGAATAGAAATAATAGAGGAAGGAGAAGATGTTAAAGGAATAGAAATATTAAAGGAAGAAGGAGAAGATGTTAAAGGAATAGAAATAATAGAGGAAGAAGGAGAAGATGTTAAAGGAATAGAAATAATAGAGAAAGAAGAAGATGTTAAAGGAATAGAAATTATAGAGGAAGAAGGAGAAGATGTTAAAGGAATAGAAATAATAGAGGAAGAAGGAGAAGATGTTAAAGGAATAGAAATAATAGAGGAAGAATGAGAAGATGTTAAAGGAATAGAAATAATAGAGGAAGAAGAAGGAGATGTTAAAGGAATAGAAATAATAGAGGAAGAAGGAGAAGATGTTAAAGGAATAGAAATATTAAAGGAAGAAGGAGAAGATGTTAAAGGAATAGAAATAATAGAGGAAGAAGGGGAAGATGTTAAAGGAAGAGAAATATTAAAGGAAGAAGGAGAAGATGTTAAAGGAATAGAAATAATAGAGGAAGAAGGAGAAGATGTTAAAGGAATAGAAATATTAAAGGAAGAAGGAGAAGATGTTAAAGGAATAGAAATAATAGAGGAAGAAGGGGAAGATGTTAAAGGAAGAGAAATAAGAGAGGAAGAAGGAGAAGATGTTAAAGGAAGAGAAATAATAGAGGAAGAAGGAGAAGATGTTAAAGGAATAGAAATAATAGAGGAAGAAGGGGAAGATGTTAAAGGAAGAGAAATAAGAGAGGAAGAAGGAGAAGATGTTAAAGGAAGAGAAATATTAAAGGAAGAAGGAGAAGATGTTAAAGGAATAGAAATAATAGAGGAAGAAGGAGAAGATGTTAAAGGAAGAGAAATAATAGAGGAAGAAGGAGAAGATGTTAAAGGAATAGAAATAATAGAGGAAGAAGGAGAAGATGTTAAAGGAATAGAAATAATAGAGGAAGAAGGGGAAGATGTTAAAGGAAGAGAAATAATAGAGGAAGAAGGAGAAGATGTCAAAGGAATAGAAATAATAGAGGAAGAAGGAGAAGATGTCAAAGGAATAGAAATAATAGAGGAAGAAGGAGAAGATGTTAAAGGAATAGAAATAATAGAGGAAGAAGAAGAAGATGTTAAAGGAATAGAAATAATAGAGGAAGAAGGGGAAGATGTTAAAGGAAGAGAAATAAGAGAGGAAGAAGGAGAAGATGTTAAAGGAAGAGAAATAATAGAGGAAGAAGGAGAAGATGTTAAAGGAATAGAAATAATAGAGAAAGAAGAAGAAGATGTTAAAGGAATAGAAATAATAGAGGAAGAAGGAGAAGATGTTAAAGGAATAGAAATAATAGAGGAAGAAGGAGAAGATGTCAAAGGAAGAGAAATAATAGAGGAGGAAGGAGAAGATGTCAAAGGAATAGAAATAATAGAGGAAGAAGGGGAAGATGTTAAAGGAATAGAAATAATAGAGGAAGAAGAAGAAGATGTTAAAGGAATAGAAATAATAGAGGAAGAAGGGGAAGATGTTAAAGGAAGAGAAATAAGAGAGGAAGAAGGAGAAGATGTTAAAGGAAGAGAAATAATAGAGGAAGAAGGAGAAGATGTTAAAGGAATAGAAATATTAAAGGAAGAAGGAGAAGATGTTAAAGGAATAGAAATAATAGAGGAAGAAGGAGAAGATGTTAAAGGAATAGAAATAAGAGAGGAAGAAGGGGAAGATGTTAAAGGAAGAGAAATAAGAGAGGAAGAAGGAGAAGATGTTAAAGGAAGAGAAATATTAAAGGAAGAAGGAGAAGATGTTAAAGGAATAGAAATAATAGAGGAAGAAGGAGAAGATGTTAAAGGAAGAGAAATATTAAAGGAAGAAGGAGAAGATGTTAAAGGAATAGAAATAATAGAGGAAGAAGGAGAAGATGTCAAAAAAATAGAAATAATAGAGGAAGAAGGAGAAGATGTTAAAGGAATAGAAATAATAGAGGAAGAAGAAGAAGATGTTAAAGGAATAGAAATAATAGAGGAAGAAGGGGAAGATGTTAAAGGAAGAGAAATAAGAGAGGAAGAAGGAGAAGATGTTAAAGGATGAGAAATAATAGAGGAAGAAGGAGAAGATGTTAAAGGAATAGAAATATTAAAGGAAGAAGGAGAAGATGTTAAAGGAATAGAAATAATAGAGGAAGAAGGGGAAGATGTTAAAGGAAGAGAAATAAGAGAGGAAGAAGGAGAAGATGTTAAAGGAAGAGAAATATTAAAGGAAGAAGGAGAAGATGTTAAAGGAATAGAAATAATAGAGGAAGAAGGAGAAGATGTTAAAGGAAGAGAAATATTAAAGGAAGAAGGAGAAGATGTTAAAGGAATAGAAATAATAGAGGAAGAAGGAGAAGATGTCAAAGGAATAGAAATAATAGAGGAGGAAGGAGAAGATGTCAAAGGAATAGAAATAATAGAGGAAGAAGGAGAAGATGTTAAAGGAATAGAAATAATAGAGGAAGAAGAAGAAGATGTTAAAGGAATAGAAATAATAGAGGAAGGAGAAGATGTTAAAGGAATAGAAATAATAGAGGAAGAAGAAGATGTTAAAGGAATAGAAATAATAGAGGAAGAAGAAGAAGATGTTAAAGGAATAGAAATAATAGAGGAGGAAGGAGAAGATGTCAAAGGAATAGAAATAATAGAGGAAGAAGGAGAAGATGTTAAAGGAATAGAAATAATAGAGGAAGAAGGAGAAGATGTTAAAGGAATAGAAATAATAGAGGAAGAAGGAGAAGATGTTAAAGGAATAGAAATATTAAAGGAAGAAGGAGAAGATGTTAAAGGAATAGAAATAATAGAGGAAGAAGGAGAAGATGTTAAAGGAATAGAAATAATAGAGGAAGAAGGAGAAGATGTTAAAGGAATAGAAATATTAAAGGAAGAAGGAGAAGATGTTAAAGGAATAGAAATAATAGAGGAAGAAGGAGAAGATGTTAAAGGAATAGAAATAATAGAGGAAGAAGGAGAAGATGTTAAAGGAATAGAAATATTAAAGGAAGAAGGAGAAGATGTTAAAGGAATAGAAATAATAGAGGAAGAAGGAGAAGATGTTAAAGGAATAGAAATAATAGAGGAAGAAGGAGAAGATGTTAAAGGAATAGAAATATTAAAGGAAGAAGGAGAAGATGTTAAAGGAATAGAAATAATAGAGGAAGAAGGAGAAGATGTTAAAGGAATAGAAATATTAAAGGAAGAAGGAGAAGATGTTAAAGGAATAGAAATAATAGAGGAAGAAGGAGAAGGATGTTAAAGGAATAGAAATAATAGAGGAAGAAGGAGAAGATGTTAAAGGAATAGAAATATTAAAGGAAGAAGGAGAAGATGTTAAAGGAATAGAAATAATAGAGGAAGAAGGAGATGTTAAAGGAATAGAAATATTAAAGGAAGAAGGAGATGTTAAAGGAATAGAAATAATAGAGGAAGAAGGAGAAGATGTTAAAGGAATAGAAATAATAGAGGAAGAAGGAGAAGATGTTAAAGGAATAGAAATAATAGAGGAAGAAGGAGAAGATGTTAAAGGAATAGAAATATTAAAGGAAGAAGGATATGTTATAGGAATAGAAATAATAGAGGAAGAAGGAGAAGATTTTAAAGGAATAGAAATAATAGAGGAAGAAGGAGAAGATGTTAAAGGAATAGAAATATTAGAGGAAGAAGGAGAAGATGTTAAAGGAATAGAAATAATAGAGGAAGAAGGAGAAGATGTTAAAGGAATAGAAATAACAGAGGAAGAAGGAGAAGATGTTAAAGGAATATAAATAATAGAGGAAGAAGGAGAAGATGTTAAAGGAAGAGAAATAATAGAGGAAGAAGGAGAAGATGTTAAAGGAATAGAAATAATAGAGGAAGAAGTAGAAGATGTTAAAGGAATAGAAATAATAGAGGAAGAAGGAGAAGATGTTAAAGGAATAGAAATATTAAAGGAAGAAGGAGAAGATGTTAAAGGAATAGAAATAATAGAGGAAGAAGGAGAAGATGTTAAAGGAATAGAAATAATGGAGGAAGAAGGAGAAGATGTTAAAGGAATAGAAATAATGGAGGAAGAAGGAGAAGATGTTAAAGGAATAGAAATATTAAAGGAAGAAGGAGATGTTAAAGGAATAGAAATAATAGAGGAAGAAGGAGAAGATGTTATAGGAATAGAAATAATAGAGGAAGAAGGAGAAGATTTTAAAGGAATAGAAATATTAAAGGAAGAAGGAGATGTTAAAGGAATAGAAATATTAAAGGAAGAAGGAGAAGATGTTAAAGGAATAGAAATAATAGAGGAAGAAGGAGAAGATGTTAAAGGAATAGAAATAATGGAGGAAGAAGGAGAAGATGTTAAAGGAATAGAAATATTAAAGGAAGAAGATGTTAAAGGAATAGAAATAATAGAGGAAGAAGGAGAAGATGTTAAAGGAATAGAAATAATGGAGGAAGAAGGAGAAGATGTTAAAGGAATAGAAATATTAAAGGAAGAAGGATATGTTATAGGAATAGAAATAATAGAGGAAGAAGGAGAAGATTTTAAAGGAATAGAAATATTAAAGGAAGAAGGAGATGTTAAAGGAATAGAAATATTAAAGGAAGAAGGAGAAGATGTTAAAGGAATAGAAATAATAGAGGAAGAAGGAGAAGATGTTAAAGGAATAGAAATAATGGAGGAAGAAGGAGAAGATGTTAAAGGAATAGAAATATTAAAGGAAGAAGATGTTAAAGGAATAGAAATAATAGAGGAAGAAGGAGAAGATGTTAAAGGAATAGAAATAATAGAGGAAGAAGGAGAAGATGTTAAAGGAATAGAAATATTAAAGGAAGAAGGAGATGTTATAGGAATAGAAATAATAGAGGAAGAAGGAGAAGATTTTAAAGGAATAGAAATATTAAAGGAAGAAGGAGATGTTAAAGGAATAGAAATATTAAAGGAAGAAGGAGAAGATGTTAAAGGAATAGAAATAATAGAGGAAGAAGGAGAAGATGTTAAAGGAATAGAAATAATGGAGGAAGAAGGAGAAGATGTTAAAGGAATAGAAATATTAAAGGAAGAAGGAGAAGATGTTAAAGGAATAGAAATAATAGAGGAAGAAGGAGAAGATGTTAAAGGAATAGAAATATTAAAGTAAGAAGGAGAAGATGTTAAAGGAATAGAAATAATAGAGGAAGAAGGAGAAGATGTTAAAGGAATATAAATAATAGAGGAAGAAGGAGAAGATGTTAAAGGAATAGAAATAATAGAGGAAGAAGGAGAAGATGTTAAAGGAATAGAAATAATGGAGGAAGAAGGAGAAGATGTTAAAGGAATAGAAATATTAAAGGAAGAAGGAGAAGATGTTAAAGGAATAGAAATAATAGAGGAAGAAGGAGAAGATGTTAAAGGAAGAGAAATAATAGAGGAAGAAGGAGAAGATGTCAAAGGAATAGAAATAGTAGAGGAAGAAGATGTTAAAGGAATAGAAATATTAACGGAAGAAGGAGATGTTAAAGGAAGAGAAATAATAGAGGAAGAAGGAGAAGATGTTAAAGGAATAGAAATAATAGAGCAAGAAGGAGAAGAATGAAAGATGGAGGAAGCGATGTTGTAGCAGCAATACAGAATAATAATAATAATAATAATAATAATAATAATAATAATAATAATAGTAACTGCAGAAATAATAATTCAACTGGAATTGAAGAAAATAACTGCGTCGGTTGTTGTTCGATTGGCCGAAAAAGAGATGACATCATTGCCCTGGAAAATATAACAGCAAATGACACTTGAACAATTCCCTGGTGATGTATGATCCGCGCTAGTTCTTTCCGACTTTTGCGCCTCTATGGATTGTTTTTTTGTTTTTGTTTGTTTTTTTTTTTCGCCCGGTGTTTTCTTATTCGAAGTTTTTCATTTGAATTTGACGCCATTTATTTATTTATTTAAGATTTTGTTTTTGTTGCTCGACATTTTATTATTGCTGTTGTTTTTTCGATTCATTTTGTGTTTCGTTTTATTGCTGTTTCATTTTTATCAGGGACGTATTTTCCCGCCTTTTTTTTTTTTTTTTTACTTTCTCTTTTTCCTTTTGCTATCTCTCTCAATAATCTTACACTTGTCCACTCGCCATCTCTCTCTCTTTCTCTCTCTCTGCCTGTCTCTCGCTGTCGATTTATCTATTTTTAAAGCCATTGACAGCAATGAGTTCAATTCTAACAAGGCGGTTCATGTAAATTTTTTTGCTGTTTGACAAAGTTTATCTCAGTAAATATCCTTTTTAGTCGGTTTGCATATTTTGCGAGTTAAGTAGTTATTTCATTCAATGCACTATTTATCAATAGATCTAAGTATATATTAGGTTGGTGCAAAAATAATGACGGTTTTTGACGTATTTTTTAACGTCAAAAATCGTCATTATTTTTGCACCAACCTAATATTTATACCATTCCCGTATGTCTATCAGGCTCTCTCTTTCTCTCTCTCTCTCTCTTTCTCTCTCTCTCTCTTTCTCTCTCTCTCCCTCCCTCTCTCTATCCATCTATTTGTCTATCTATCTATGCTATTCTTTTTCGCCATTCTTTTCTTTTTTTTTTTTTTTATATTGCCTTACAAATTGGATGTCTCTACCGTCAATTCGTATTGGGCGGGAGGACAAGGGCCCAGTGACTTCACCGTTAACCTCCAATGAACCTATCATTTGTCATTTGTCACTCTGCTTCGTTGAATTGTTTGCTCAAAGCAGCAAAGCAGAAGCAGTCTCGGAGATTGTGGGCGGCGTAAAAGTTTTATAGAGATTCGTGTTGCCAGAATGCAGAAGAATCGAAATACTAGGCGGAGACAGAGATTTTTTTACGGGCACAGAAAAAAAGAAAGAAAGAAGAAAAAATAGAGAAGAAGTGGTAGAGATAGATAGATAGATAGATAGATAGATAGAGGGAGAGAGAGAGAGAGAGAGAAAGCGTTGAATAGCTGTGAATAATTATTACTAACATTATGGCAGAATTCAACCCGCGTTATAATAGACGTAATCGCCGTGTTACTTCATTTTAGAGTCATAGTTAAAATCGTTAATGGAATCTTTGTTTTCTTTTCAATTATTGAAACTTCAGCAGGTCGTGTTTATTGTTATAGGATAAGTTTCAAATTCTCTATAATTTGTTTCGTGCCAGTTCGAATTCTCATCATCAGTCTTGAATTGTAGAGTCGCCTTTTATTCTGGAGATCAAAACAGATGTTAGTAAATAGAGTGATTCTCTTATCCAAAAAGCTTGAGAGACACTGTTTTCTGTATTTCGAACTGGTACTAGTCTTGGGTATCACGATAAAACACATCCGGCAGCAATGCCTCTGATCGGCAGATTCGAGAACCTCTTAATTGCTGTTGTTCCCATGTTCACTCTAAACCGGGGTAGTAGCACCTGTTAGGGTCCCAACAATGGGCAAATAGTGACCCCCCCCCAAAAAAAAAAAAACTATGAAAATATAAAAATAAATTTTAATAGTAAAAATATTAGCAATACATTTTTACATAAAATATTACCAACAATACATATTTATAGCAAAATTACCAACAATATATTTTTAACGCAAAATTGACAAAATACATTTTATAGTAGAATTACCAATAATACATTTTATCTGTAGTTGAAGGCATAGAATTGTGTTCAAAATATTTAAATTTCGGCATTAAATAACTCAAAGAGGTTGTATGTCGCTAAACAAAATCAACCAACATTGTACAGGGCACCGTATATAATGTAAATAAGTCAAATTTACGGAATGGTAAATGAAATGTCTGCAGAAAAATCAGTGTCTTCACTGAATGGGATAACTTAAGATTATAAATAATATTACAGTTTATTTGTACAATGGTAAATGATATGTCCACATTTATATTTATATACGATCTATATCTTGCATTTAGCTGTAAATATAGCACACCTTAAAATTATATTCGTATAATATATATATATATATATATATATATATATATATATATATATATATATATATATATATATATATATATATATATATATATACTTGACTCTCCCGTCGAATTCAACATATGAGGGTCAAGCAGATCAGTTCGTAGGGAACCGACAGCCCGACAACAGCACATGAGATTTGATTATAGTGGTGAAGGTTTCGTGCAGGACCATCCACCCTTTTTGAAGGGCCGAATTCAGAGACCTGGTGCACTAAGTGCCACAAGGTCCCTAAACGCCCCTTCACAGGTTTTGAATTCAGAGTGGTCCTTCTCCTAGACCAGTTGCCATCCAAGGCTATAGAACCCAGTCTGTCCTGCTATTTACCCATAGCTGGAGGGAGAAGAAGAGGATTCACACCTTTCCCAAGGTAAGTGAGGTGACTGGAAGAGGCACAGTGGAGTAATGGATTGCAGCTTGGATTGAGGTATCGAATATATATATATATATATATATATAGGGTGCATCAAAATAATTTTACAAAATTTGGGGACGCGTTCCTGATACCGAACAAAGTAAAATGTCCATATAAACATATATCCAAAAGGCCATACGGAATATGTTCTTCATAGTCAGGCGTACGAGTGGACCTCGGTCTTCCTCGATCCACAGTCTGTCTCAGCAACGCAACCATAAACAGCAGCAAATTTTGGAAGACTCGCTTGAACTTCGGTCAGGAAACGCAATCTAATGAAGCCTCCCGTTCATTACCATTCACGCGGCCATATGTAAAAATCATGCCATTGTTAAACGGAACACTTCTCAGTTAACTCACTACTACACACATTAAACCTTGAAGACAGACTAGCCACAGATGTACACGAATGACAAATGTAACCTAGTCTATATGGCATTTACTGTAAAATTTCCTTAAACTTAATAACTCAAAAACGAATGATTTATGGAAATATGTTTTTGTTCTTGTTTTGGTGTGAGGAACCCGTCCCCAAGTTTGTAAAAGTTCTTTTAATAAACCATATATATATATATATATATATATATATATATATATATATACGTGCACACACGCACACACACACACTAGAAATATCAATTCTCTTTCTGACTGTAAGTATAAACACTATTTTTTCTATTTCTTCTTAAAACTTCCTTATTACTCACATTTCTATGGTATTCTCAGCATCCTTCTGCAGAACGACATGTCTGCTGTCTAAAGACCGTTCTTCATCTGAGATGAGATTGTTCAGTGCCATAAAGAAGAATCAATATTACATAACGGTTTCATCTCTGCCACTCTTGCTTTCAGTGTGTCCCGTGAGCGTTCAAAACGTCCTTCCTTCCTAGAAATTCCACGTCTCCTGATTTTAAGTACAAGTATCCTTTTGTTTCCATTTTCCTTAAAATGGCTTTGTTACTCACATGTTCATTCCATGGTATTCTCAGCATCACTTTGTAGTACCATATTTCTGTTGCCTACACAAACATAATCCGATCCCAACAACCGATAAAGACGGAAGGAGACAGTCCGGGTCCCAGTAGGCTACTGTAAATACTCGAGCATAATGCAAGTTTTTATGATCAATTTTTTATGCAAAAAAATAAGGTGTTCGTACTATACACAGATCATTTTTTTTTTTTTTTGAAGAGATTAAAAATCATCTACATTCAAAGACCGGTTGCACTATACACAGGTATTTTCTTTCTGCGGGGGGTAAAAATCACGCACTGTAGCCTACCATAGTCAAGCATGAACGAAAATAAAAGTACGGTATCTAAATCTTTGTATCAGATATTTTACGATAAATCGTTTTTCTCAGTTTTTGGGGTAGCTCTGTACTAAAAAGAATGAAGACCATTTATTTGCAATAAAATATGCCCAGGATGATACCCAGTACTGCAATATTTAACTGCAGTAGACCGACTAATATTGGTCAGAAGCATTATACATGCGCTATATGAAAAATCACGAAAAAATTCAGAGATCGCCCTATATATGAAGTAGACTTATACACGAGTATATACGGTATGCGCCCCAGATACAGTTGCGGTCGAATTATTAGGGTGGTGCAAAAATAATGACGTAATAATGTCGTTTTTTGACATTAAAAAATACGTCAAAGAACGACATTATTACGTCATTATTTTTGCACCAACCTAATAGATAGAGTACCTTTACGACAGTAATACGACCGCTTGTTCTTGAGTGAGAAACAGAAAAATGCCCACTGAATTTATCTAACATCTCACGAAAACAAAATTTGACAGAATGTCGTTTTTAATTTAGGGAAAATATTAATCGTTAAAATATTTATCTCGTTCTACTTACATATGCTATGCACTTGACTAGGACACCAATCTCTCGGAACGTGTTTTTTTTTTTTTTTTATTTGCCACTTGTGTGGAGACAAGACGAATAGCAGGAAACCACATTGATTGGAAAATAGCCAAGTAGAAGTGAAATTTTAGTAAATGTATTGATTGTGTCAGCCGATTAGGTTTGTCAATCTCATGCAAAACACGGTTATAGGGCACTTGGTAAGAATCAAACTTAACGAGCGAATGACCTGAGGGATATATCTGCTACAACATACGCCCATTTTATTTTACACAGGTGCGGAGGGGGATGACCTCCTTTCAACGAAAGGGGAAATTTCATAATAATCTTCAAAGTTCAAGTTCTGATTCTAGATGAGGACATTTTTTTTTTCTTTTTCTTCTTCACCCCCGCGTTGGAGTCGATATGAGTTTGACTTGTTTGCCACTGAGTTCTCTGTGCAGTAAGTATTTGTCGAGGGACGTCCTGTATGTTTGTTGGGTGTGGTAGGATGGAGTGATCATTAGGAGGAACATCACAGGGCTGTTTTTATTTCATATTTTTTTTTTTTTATATATATTTTATTTTTCGAACGTTTTACGATAATCGGCACTCTCCCGTCTCCGCCCTTCTAAGCGCACCATGACAATGCCTGTGTTCTCATCTGTTATATATAAACGATGGATCCTCTGTTTGGGAGGTCCGCTAATCTAGCACTGGTGCTTATATCCGGTAGATACCCGGGCGACCACCCCTGCATGACTGGGGACGCGAGCGTCGAAGGCGACCGGCTGAGACAAATTTTCTTTCTTTTTTCTTCTCTTCTCTTTCTTTCTTTTCTTTCTTTTCTTTTTCCTTTCTTCTCTACTCTTTCTTTTCTTTCTTTCTTTTTTCTTCTCTTCTCTTCTCCTTCTTTCTTCTCTTTCTTTTTTCGTTCTTTTTTCTTTCTTTTTTCTTTCTTCTCTTCTCTTTCTTTCATTTCTTTCTTTTTTCTTTCTTCTCTTTCTTTCTTTCTTTCTTTCTTTTCTATCTTTTTTCTTTCTTTTCTATCTTCTTTCTTTCTTTCTTTCTTTCTTTCTTTCTTTCTTTAGAATCTTTTCCTCCAGGATTTGTTTTCCCCAATCCAGTTCAATCCTTCCGAATTTATTTCTCAACTATTTCTTCTTCTTCTTCTTCTTCTTCTTCTTCTTCTTCTTCTTCTTCTTATTATTATTATTATTATTATTATTATTCAACATCATCATCTTTATTTCTGTCTACTAATATTTGCTATGTGTTAGCTATATATATATATATATATATATATATATATATATATATATATATATATATATGGTGGACTCTCCCGTCGTATTCGACGTATGAGGGTCAAGCAGCTCAGTTCCTAGGAACTGACAGCCAAATTTGATTATAGTGGTCAAGGCTTTATGCAGAACCAAGAAAATACAGAGACCTGGTGCTCTACGTATCACAAGGTCCCTAAACAACCCTCCGCAGGTTTTGAATTCAGAGTTGTCCTTCTCCTAGACCAGTTGCCATAGAACCCAGTCTGTCCTGCTATTTATCCATAGCTGGAGGGAGAAGAAGGGGATTAATACTTTTCCCAAGGGTATTAGCGCGTAAGTGAATGTAATGGATTCGACTGGAATTCGAACTCTACATTCCGATTTCTCAATGCGAGCCGCTATCATCCTCTCATATATATATATATATATATATATATATATATATTAAGGGAAAGAAGTATGACTAAGTGGTAAAAGTTTTCGGATGGCACGTTTCGTCCTTTAGGAATTCGTCGGATTAAATTTATGTTTACGTTTGTTACAGTTTTTTGTATATATATATATATATATAACTAGTGAGTTAGCTCAAGTGACTTAACTCACTTTATAGTCCACCAATAGAAGGTTAACCAATCAGAAGACGTAGAACATTCAATCCGTCGTGTATAAAGGCGGCCATTTTTGTTCACTCTAGCCGAATGTCCAGTCCAGCTTGTCAGGCGAAGAGAAACAGAAGGACGAACTATGCTCTGCTACTTTTACCAAAATATCCACTGCTAACCTGAACAACGCTTTCCTACTGTCTTCAAGATATTAACTGCTAACCTCTGGATTCTCTACTCGAAGACGACCGCCATGATGAATAACAACATTGACACGACTACACATGCGCATGAAGAAGAGGGGGTGATGAGAATTTAAAATTTTACATTTTTTAAAATTTAATATATGTTTTGGGGTATAGAATCTTACTGATTTTATTTGCTTTCTTTTTCTTTTTTTATGTTTCCCATCACTTTTGTTATTAAACATTGTGATAATACTAGATATGCCAAGAAAGTTGATACACTGCCCCTAAAATTGTAATATATATATATATATATATATATATATATATATATATATATATATATATATATTCGTTTTCCCATTTGGTTTCAACCTTACGGTATCCTCAGACGATTTTTATCAATTGACCTCTCAACGCTTTACTTTTTAAAAAAACTATTGAAGACTATATTTAATTATTAAAAAAAAATAGATAACACGCGCACGACACTGGTTGTAATAGAAAGGGAGGAGGAGGATGCAAAGAAGAAGAAGAAGAGGAGGAGGGGGGGGAGGAAGAAGAAGAAATAGAAGAAGAAGAAGAGGAGGAGTAGGAGGGGAGGAAGAAGAAGAAGAAGAATATTATAAATGTATCGGTGGTGGGTGTGTGGGTATGTGGGGGGGGGTAATTGAAATGTACATACTTTTTTATCCATCATGATATGACCTTAAGAGGAATTCTTTTGTCTGTATGCAACGGCTCATGTTTTGGAATCTTTGGTTCAAAAGGAACCAAATGGAAATGCCATTATTGCTAATTTTTCCTGTTGGCAGAAGTTGCAAATATTGTTGTGGTTGTTGCTTTGCCTTTTTAAAATTTTTCAATTTATAATCGTATCCCTGCTTTTATTTTTTTCTTTTAAATTCCACACATGGTCAACTAGTTTGGTAGAGCTCCTAAAACTTACTAGCTTAAATGACGTCCTATGATTGTACCATCTGCATTTGAAAGTATCTTCAGTACATCGTATGTACGTTTTATTCTGGCCAGTAATATCTATTAATTTTATATATATATATATATATATATATATATATATATATATTTTTATATATATATATATATATATATGTGTATATGTATGTATGTATATATATATATATATATATATATATATATATATATATATATATATATATATATATATATGTATGTAAGTATGTATGTATGTGTGTATATATATATATATATATATATTAACAATCTAATTTTAATATCTTTAATAATAAATTGTCGGACTTTGTCCATTTCTTAATGTATATATATATGTATGTATGTGTGTGTATATATATATATATATATATATATATATATATATATATATATATATATATATATATATATATATATGGGAGGGAATTACTGCTGATTTTTGCAAGAAATTAATTAGATCATGTGGTCGACGATGCTGAGAAGTCATTGAAAATAAGGGGATGTTTACCAAATATTAAATTTTGTTGATATTTTATTCACAATCAAGTATTAACAAGATCGTTCGTTAACTTTTGTCCAGTAGCTTATTTCCTTTGTTCCATTTAATCTTTATTTAAAAAAAAACTATTAAGTAAATTTTTGTAACTTTGTATAATATTTATACATTACACCCTAATCTTTATTCGCTAAAAATTTAATTGCTAATCATGCATTACTTTTTAAGTAATACACATATTTATGTCTTTGTTGTTTCCGTTCCTTATATTATGGCCGCTACTGTATATATATATATATATATATATATATATATATATATATATATATATATATATATATATATACTAGCTTAAAAGCCGTTCTATCGGGCGGCATTTTAAGCTATCTTCTGCGGGGTGGGGCTCTTTATTGGGCCTTCATCACAATAGGTAGGGAGTAGTAGATGTGATAGGCAACAATAAACTACAGAAGAACTCAAAATTGATCGCTGCATTTAAGTATTGCATTAATATTTAAGTTTACCTTTTAAAAGTTCAGTAATAGTTCTTGTACCACTACTTAATTTAAAGACAGTTTGATGTGCGTAGGTCCTTATTTTCCGTACAAATAATCATTTTTATTTCACGGGTGACTTTTGCTGGATTTCACAATTAATTTCGATTATTCCCAAATTTATTTACAAGTTATAAAAATTGTTATCGTAGAAAAAATTCGTGGAAAAAAAAAAAAAACACGTAAAAATGGCACTGAAAACAATCGCAGTAATGAAAACTTGGGAATCCAAAATTTCAGGATTACAGATCCGGATCCGAGCCGGAATGTTTTTAATTTGCTCACAGAGTCGGCCTGATTCCAAAATGGTGTGATATGTTGGGCTGCGGCCTCTAGGAGTAAAGTTGAAAAAGTGTGACACACGGACATACTGAAATTCGCATTTATCATATATATATATATATATATATATATATATATATATATATATATATATATATATGTGTGTGTGTGTGTGTGTGTTTTTCCTACGTTCTTCCGAAAATATCTTCCTTTTCACGTGCTTGCCCAGCAGCTGTTTACGTCTCTCTTCCACTGCACGCTGTTTTCCCCCATTCCCTCTTTTTTCTCCTTCTCTCCCGATTTCTATCTATTCTCTCTCTCTCTCTCTCTCTCTCATCTAACAGATGTCGACGTATTCTTCCCTTGCTTGTTCCCCGTCTTTATATATTTGCCCCTCTTTCTCTCATTTCATGTACCTTATCCCTCTCTTTTTTTTTATCTAACAGATGTCTACGCCACTCGCCTACTATCAGTTTCTCCTCACTATATCTTCTTGCCCCGTTCTCTTTCTCTAATCTCTTTATTCCTCTCTCTCACTCTCTCTCTTTTTTTATCTCTCTTTCTGCACACTCACATTCTCTCTGAATATTTCTTATCTCCAACCAATGAGAATTGTTTTTTCTATCTCTTCACGGATCAGCGCCAACAACACCAAATGTCAGTCACCCACGCACACACTGCATTCCACTCAGTTCCAATAATGACGTAAAGCTTCATTTGGGGAATACAGTTGGTCTGTGTGCTTTGTCCTATTGGCAGAGGTTGCAAATATTTTTGTGGTTGTAGCTTCGTCTTTTTTAAATTTTTCAATTTAAAATCGGATCCCTGTTGGGTTTTTTTCTTTTAAATTCCACACATGGTTCGGTAGAGCTCCTCAGACTTACTAGCTTAAATGACGACCCATGATTGTACCATCTACGTACATCTTATGTTCATTTTATACTAGCCATTAATATCTTTTAATTTTATGTATTATATACATGACTTGTTTAAAGAAGGATGATCTTTGCAAGGCCCTCGGGTTTCACTCGCACATAGCTTTTTTCAGCATTAATCTTAGAAAGGTTTAACTTGAGTCTCAATTCTTGTAACACTTGATAGAGGATGTTAAGTTTCTGTTCAAGATCGTTCTTATTCCAACTATGTATACCTATGTCATCAGCATAGCTCCCTTCATCATTAGTACATTGGCATTGGGAGGGAAAACAGGATCGTTGTCTTTTATTAATAGACTCGTTTAGGATGTGGCGTGAAATGTTTAGAGGCTGCATGCCCATCTCATCACATCTATATTATAATTGCACAGTGCATAGTCTAGGAAGAGATTAAATAGACTGGGACCATCATTTCCTCCTTGTACTCCTGTTGAGGTTTTAAATCTTTCCTTATTGGTGTCCTTGCAAGGAAGTCTCAATCGATGTGTTCGTATTGTTTGGTTGGTTTGGTTTATTTTGTTTTACGGCATATCAACCTCAATGGGTTATTTAATGCCAACAACATTTCTATGATAGATTCGTATGAATAGAATATGTATTCTTTGGTTTAGATTGGGTTGGTTTATTTTGTTTTACGGCATATCGACCTCAATGGGTTATTTAATGCCAACAACATTTCTATGATAGATTCGTATGAATAGAATATGTATTCTTTGGTTTAGATTGGTTTGGTTTATTTTGTTTTACGGCATATCAACCTCAATGGGTTATTTAATGCCGACAACATTTCTATGATAGATTCGTATGGATAGAATATGTATTCTTTGGTTTAGATTGGTTTGGTTTATTTTGTTTTACGGCATATCAACCTCAATGGGTTATTTAATGCCGACAAAATTTTTTATTGCTGGTAATCTTTTGTTTTGTCAAAAATCTTTTTCAGGTAATATATTTCCTTCAAAATTGTATTGCTGGTAATAATTTTTTCAAAATGCATTGCTGGTAATAATTAACTCTTTGCCTATAGCTGGGACTCTAACAGGTGCTACTACCCCGGGTCAAGGTGGACCTGGGAACACCAGCAATTAAGATGTGGTTCCATACTCCTCAAAACCTCCTGATCAGAGCCCTTGCGTTTAACGTCTTACCCAGGACGGCTCATACTCTTTGGTCAACAAAGTAGGCATACAATTTCCTATTAGAGAGGTAAGCAATTTGGAGTTATTTGATGATATATATTGCATCCCTTACTGAACGACAACCAAACTGGGCTGTGAAGAATTTTCGGACTTTCCTGATACATGTTGTAAAATGCTATAATTACTTTCTGATTGTATTATACAATTATATTTTCTGTACTCACTTTTCTGCATGGAAATAACTAAAATTATTTTTTTTAAATATCATCTGAAAATGTCTAAGTTAACGGTGAATAAAGTGATTTTTGTATATTTAGTTTTTTAGTTTCTTTTCTGGTATTTTTGTTCTTTCTTTGTACATTTCCATATATGGAATAAATAATTGTCAATAATTGTAAGAAAATACTTTCTAATATATTATATATAGTTGCTAATTAACTACTTACTGGACATTACTAACAAGTCCTTGCTAAGAATATTTCCAGTAATTGTTATTGAGTAGTAATTTAGGTTTTCATATGTCCGCCCTCATGTGTGGACCCCAGTTGCATGGTTTGAACCCCTGGTATAATGATCGTCTTGACTTGCCCTCATTGTTAACCTTGATTAGATCAAAGCATTAGGGACGGAGAATATGATGTGTGTATATGTGTGTGTTCGTACGTATGTGCGCGTGACTAGTTATTTTTAGCGTACAGGGTGCGATGTGCAAATTGACGCCATTTTAAATTTTT
Organism: Acanthosepion lycidas; assembly: GCA_963932145.1. NCBI lineage: Eukaryota > Metazoa > Mollusca > Cephalopoda > Sepiida > Sepiidae > Acanthosepion > Acanthosepion lycidas. The sequence goes on from OZ010574.1 coordinate 87,014,528, forward strand.
AATTTCGCGTATACGCGTTGTTTGTTTTGTCGACTTCACAGTATAATAGGGTCAGTTGGACACTACCAGCGAGAAAAAAGATGACCATGACGCAATTCACCCCGCCAGAAATTTGGAAACGGCATGCTGTACTGCTTGGCATTCGCGCCGAAAGCCCAAATACGAACATTTCAGAGTGTTTGTGTGTTAATCTGGTGACAGGGCAGAAAGATTCGGAAACAGTTGGATGAGTCTAATGTTGATTACGAATGGCAGCTTGGAAAAGTCATTCTGGTCGTTCTGATGAGAAAAGAACTCACGAATTTGTTGGTGATGGCCTCAGACTGAACACAGAGGCCTACATCAAGTGCATTGAGGAGATAGTGCTTCCCTGGGTCAAGAGGGTGGCTGCTAGAAGACCCTGTATCTGGCAACAGGACTCTGCACCATGCCACACAAGCAGGAGAACCCGGTCATGACTGTCAAACAATTTCTGCGACCACATCACCCCTTACATCTGGCCACCTAACTCCCCAGACTGTAGCCCCCTTGATTATTATATGTGGGGCGCAGTTGAGCGAGAGACCAACAAAACCCTTTGTAACACGAAAGATGAACTAAAGGCAAGGGTTATGGCAGCATTCACCAACTTAAACAAGGAGACCATGTAGAAGAGTTGCAGGAGATTCCAAAGTCGACTGGAGGCCGTGGTGGACGCCAATGGCGATTTTATTGAATAAATTGGCTTTTTAGCATTTCAAGATATTTTTGTGTAACTTTGGTAAATATATCTCTTAAAATGAGATGTCAGTGTTATTTTCATTTTTGCGTCATTTAGACGACAATTTATCCATCACACCCTATATAATGACGATAATGTATGTGAATGCTCATGTATATATTAATGATCGTACGCATACACGTGACTATGCGTTCATATATATATATATATATATATATATATATATATATATATATATATATATAGGGTGATTGAAAAATAATTTTCCATTTTAAAATACTTATATTTTATTTATTAACTATAATTTTAAAAAAAAATTATATGAATGGAAAGCGTTTAGCATGTGGTTTTATTTAAAATTCGATATGGGCATCCGATTTCGCTGCAGCTTCTCGGGCCACCTAGGAATCGCGTCAATTGATTTCACCAGGTACTCTTCTAGTATGGAAGACATAACTTCTTATGCTCGCCCTTTGACGAGCTTTGAAACTCATGGTTTGATTCCGCATGATACAATGCAGCCTAGACAACATCACGATTAATGTAGGGGCCGGAATTGTAGGTGACTATCTGGTGGGTCCATATGGTCTCCCAGCACGTCTTACAGGAGCTGCCTACAGGGACTTTTTTTTTTATTATCTCGAACACACTTCCAGACCTGCTAGAGGATAAACCCCTGTTAATACAAAATCGTATGTGGTTGATGAATGATGGGATGCCAACACATTTTAGTCTTTTTTTTCGCGAGGCACCGACTGACGTCTACTATGGATAGGTAAGGGAGGACCGGTTCCACGGCCTGCACGTTTCCCTGAATTCTTTGGATTCTTTAGGGACACCTAAAGCAATAGGACTATGCCGCAGACATTAATAATGAGGAGTCGCTTCATCAACATGTCATGGAGGCCTTCGAAACCAGTAGACACCGTGCGGAAGTATTTGAAAACGGTCCGCCAATCAATGATCTGACGGGTACATGCATGTATAGAAGCAAGCGAAGGATATTTTGAACATTTGTTATGAGTTATGTACAACGATAGCCTTTTGGACATATGTTTATATAGGCATTTTATCTTGTTTTGGTGTGAGGAAGCTAACCACCCCGCAAAGTCTGTAAAATTATTTTTCGACTGTACATTTAACAGCGGCTACCGTAAACTTTAAACTTAACTTAAAAACAAAGGATTTGCGGAGATATATGTATATAGACTTTTGCCCTTGTTTTGGGTATGAGGAACCCGCCCCAAAGTTTATAAAAGTATTTTTGATACACTCTCTCTCTCTATCTCCATCTATCTATCTATCTATCTATCTATATATATATATATATATATATATATATATATATATATAGATAGATAGATAGATAGATAGATATATACTCCTCACTTAAGGTCATCAAAAATTAATAAAAACAGTCGGTATTATACATTTTACGAAAACTTTGTGATTGTTTTCTCTTTCCTCAAAATGAATCAAAATAAAGTGAAAAATAAATAAAAATTCATTTCACTGTATTTACAGACCTATACCGCCACAGGCCACAATTGTCGTGCATTTTCTACAGATCGAACTTATTTAGTTGCGAAACACGAAACCAGCTTACTCAGTATTCCACCAGGATATAGCAGCCATGTCACGTAGACATCGTCATCACGCATTCTTCTGAAGGCTGGGACGGCGATTCTAGTCGACATTATCAGTTCATCGACCGCACAAACTCTCCAGAGATGGCCAATATTCAGAAAAGTATTTTATTACGTTATGGCTCGCTGATGACCTAAGTGGCCTTCAGTCTACTGGAACCTTTCGATAGACTGCCGATGTATTTTCACTGTCAACGGCCATATTAGTAGTACTTGGCTATTATGCGTTGCCGTAACATAAACTGTGTCACATTTAGCCACTAACATAAAAGCTTTTTGATCGCTCGTTTAAAAAAAAAAAAATGGGTTCACTGTCCCTGACCCGAACCACATTTCTTAAGTGAGAGTCTTGTTTAAAAGAACCGAAAGGAAACATACGGTTTGTGCGATTGTTGGCGTCGTACAACTGAAAACTGTCGTTTTTTTTTTTTTTAGCTAATTTCTAGAACATAAAAGGTCGTCATTGTAAGGAAAATAAACAGGTTCAAAAATATACAATGTGACGTTTTCTTTATTAGAGATATTTATAATTATAAAGCCATTGTTTTTTTTTAAGCATTTCACCCAATGCACAGCTGTAAAACCACTAACGCATAAGGACAATAGATTACGTTTGACATTGTATCTAAACCTTTCAAGATTAAAGTTGGAAAGCAAGAAGCCGGAAGAGAATTCCATAAGCTAGAAGTGCGAGAAAATAAACTGTTAGCATTGGACTTACGGCTAGATCTAGCCAATTCAACTGCAAATTGATGAAATCTAGTAACTAATCGAGTACTGTGCTTATATACATAGAGTCTAGGTACCATTAGTGCAGAGCTCACCCGAACAATTACCATGAAAGTATTTATAGAAAAGGCACAGGAAAGCAACTTTATGGCGATGGAAAAGTGACTGAAGGTGAGACACCAGGTCCGGACCGATATTATTAATGGTTCGCCTTTGCCTTCTATCAAGAATCACTAAATATATAGGCAATATGTGACAGCAACATTCAAAGCATGAAAAAATGGTAGAATTATATATCGTATATATTATATCATAATATTATATAATATAATTATATAATATTATATGTTATATAATATTTTATGAAAATTTCTCAGAGTTAACCTGTAGAAAAAACAATATTTATAAATATAAATGACAATAGGAAAACTGTAGTTATTGCTGACGCGTTTCGTCCAATGTGGACTTTCTCAAAGCAATAAACGAAATGAATTTAATTAAAGAAAGTAACTAATAATAACAAAAAACAGAATGTTCTTAGCAAATGGAGGAATGTAGAGGACTCTATTTTCATATTGTTAACTGAAAATAACGTTAGTTATTGTCACGTGTGGAGAATATTGTCATTATAGCTGTGTTAACGGATTCAACCATTTTCTTTTGATTTTAATGGCTGAATCCGCCAACACAGTTATAATGACAATATGTCATGTTATAAGTTTTAACGCAATGTCCATAACCTGAAGATTGCTTTTAATCTTGAAACAGACTGTCGCCGCTTGGCGTTGACCTCAATGACCACTATTACACACACACACAAACACATACACACACGCATTTATATGTGTGCGCGTGTATATGCGGATGTGTGCGCATGTGGATTCCTGTGTGTGAGTGAGTAAATATATTGTCTTATATATCTCGTGACATGAACGCGTGTTTTGTTTATGTGTGTGTGTGTCTAAGTGTTTTATATAAGCTACAGATATAGTTTCAAGGTAGGCTATGTGTCAAATTGCTCAATATCAGGGATAGTGCTTATGTAAATATAAAAGTGGACTTTGAGGACAAGACCAGTCTGTAATACGTTTTAACGCTGTGTTCATGATGTGAAGATTCCGTTTAATCTTGAAACAGACTGTCGCCGCTGTTGAACTCAATGACCGCTATTACACACACACACACACACATATACATATATATATATATATATATATGGCATAAAAAGCAAGAAATTTTATATTATAGGCTATGATAGATTTAAAATAAAAGCAAAAACACACTCCAGTCGACCGGTATCGTTCCCTCTCATCAGAACTGTAAACGGGGAACACAAATTATGAAGAGAGAGAGAGAGAGAGAAAAAAAAAGTCTGTCATGGATGACGTGAATGAGTGGACAGGGAGAAAAAAAAATATAATTATAAAAAATTATACCAACAAAGATGCTAGAAACATGTCCCTGTCCACTCATACACGTCATCCATGACAGACTTTTTCTTTTTTTTTTTCTCTTCATAATTTTAGTTCCCCGTTAACAGTCCTGATGAGAGGGGACGAAACCGGTCGACTGGTGTTTGTGTTTTTTGTTTTTAATTTAAATCTATCATGGCCTATAATATAAATTCTCTTGCTTTTTATGCCATAATAAATTTCTGTACTGTTTCAAACATATATATATATATATATATATATATATATATATATATATATATATATATATATATATATATATGAAATTTTATCTTTCCTTGATTTTTATCCCAACCTCAAGCTGCCGCACGCGGAAATGCGATAAACATTTAAAAACTACCAAATAAGTTTTTACAAAGCTACACAGCGAAGTCAGTTAAGTAAAACAATTATAATAATTTTCTTTTTTAAACATGCATGAATTATAAATATTGCATATAAATATACAGAAAATCAGATGTATTTTTTTTATTAAATATTATTATTTTTCTTTATATATATATATATATATATATATATATATATATATATATATATATATATATATAATTTCCTTTTAGACGGAGTAGACGTTATCAAATAGTTGGTTTATATACGAGGAAATTAAATAAAATTTCTGACGGACAAAAGATTCGTACATATATATTAGGTTGGTGCAAAAATATTATCGTTTTTTGACGTTAAAAACTACGTCAAAAAACGATATTATTTTTGCACCAACCTAATATCTTAGCATCCTCTACATAGAATTATTTTACTTCCCTTATAGAATCGATGACGTTTACCTTTTCACTTAAAGAAAGCAGGTTACATTTTCTCGCTTTTGCTTCCGGACCATTATTAAATAAAATTGTTTATCTCTGCGTTTGACCGCGGTTAAAAGGGACCGCGGAAAACGAAACCAACTATATATACATACATACATGCATATATATATATATATATATATATATATATATATATATATATATATATATATATATATATATATAAGTGAAAAGACAATTGCTAAACTATGTTATTAGCCAACGCGTTTAGTTGAATGTGGACTTTTTCAGGGCGAAAACGAAATTAATTTATTGAAAACAAAGTAACTATTAGCAACAAACTAAATGTCCTTAGCAACTAGAAGAATTTAGAAAAAGCTATTGTATTCATATTGTCAACTGAAAATTACTTCAAGTAATTTCACGTGTACAAATATCGTTTTTATTATTGTGTTGACGGATTCAACCATTTTCTTTTAATTTCTTGATATAGTTGTGTACGTTGGCTTGGTGAGTCGTAATTATATTAGGAAAGATGATGTTGGAAAATAACCTGGGCGTAGATAAATATTTGGATAATATTCAATGGCGGCACCCTCGAGAATTTTCCTTCTGAGTGAGATTTTTTTCTTTTTTATGAGTGTAGCATTTTTAAAATGAATATTGTGGTTGAATTTATTTCTGTGTCTGACTATTGCATTATTTATTTTTTTTTTTATTATTTTGTTTTCAATAAATTCATTTCGTTTTTGCCTTGAAAAAGTCCACATTGGACGAAACGCGTCGTCTCTTAATACAGTTTTCCTGTTGTCTTTTACCTTTATACATATTTTCTTTTTGTACAGGTTAACTCTGAGAAATTTTTCATATATATATATATATATATATATATATATATATATACACACACACATATATATACGCGTCAATGCCTGTATGCTTTTAAATATTTAGGTTTCCTTTGAGTGATCTCTGTGGCCCAAAACTCTTTCAAGTGATCCTTTAAGCAATTCTTTTATCTTCTGGCATAAAAAGCCGGGCATTCCCACTGGTGCTGAGCATATTAAACTAATCACGTAAGCTGATCTTTCATACATAATAAAGTCACGATGCATAGAGAATGTTTTTGACTTTTAATACAATTTCGTCACTATGGCTTATTCATCGCTTTCATAAACAAATAATGAGTAACGCGAACAGAAATAAACGGACTCTTTGTCGATTTACTGTTCTGGGTGGGCCATATATAATCGGGTGTTGCACCCAGACCTGTGTTGTTTGTTATGCTTGATACAGCATCTTTTTCTGTATCTTCTTTTTGTCTCATCCTCATCTTTGCTATTTTTATCATTGTGATCTGGCCGGTCTGCTCTTCGGCTTTCTTTCGTCTATATACTTCATTAAGTTGCTTTTTCTCTCTTTCTTAAAGAAATAGTTCTTTGAGCGTCAATTATTCATTCATATTGGGCAACTCGATAAACAGTTGTGGGTTGGGCCATAGAATAATCGGGCGTTGCCCCAAAACTAGTGTTGTTTTTCATGTTTGATACGCCATCCAATAACGCATATTATTCGGTTTCCCATCCCCATCTTTGTTGTTTTTTTTTTTTCATTTTGATCCGGCCAGTGTGTTCTCCCGCCTTCTCGCGTGTTTATACTTGAAGCTAAGTTTTTTTTCTTCTTTCTTTAAAAATCGGTTCTTTGAGGGTTAAACATTTATTTACATTGGAACAACTCTATACAGAGTACTGGGTAGCCGAAAGCCTAATCAAGTGTTGCATTCAGTCTTTCGTCATTTCTTTATCTTGATAATGACTTTTTGCCCGTATTATTTATTCTATAACCACCTTCTTTTTTGTTTTTATCATAATAATTCGGTCGGTGCACTCTGCAGCCTTCTTTAGTTTTTATACTTGATGTAGTTGAATTGTTTTCCTCTCTTAGAAATTGTTTTTGTGCGTCAATTCAGTCCTACAACTGTCTATTAGGAACAGACAAAAGGAGAGAATTGGATGAAGCATACATCCTGGGAAGGCTGAAGAAACGTTTCGGACTGAGACGTAGTGATAATAACAAATAAAGATCAAGATAAAAAATTTCAATGGCTCATAGATTGTTAAGATATTAACTGAAAACTCGCCTACAGGAAGGATTTAAAACGATTTCAAATGGAAAACATAAATGGGACTTTTAGTCCTTATATGAGATCATGGCTGCGGGTTACGTGTTTACTGAATCAAGCCTAATATTGAATAATCATCACAACATCTTTGTTTATATTTTATTGAAATAATCTGATTTAGATTTCTCAAAAACATTCATACATCTACATTTTCTGAAAAGTTTTTCTGGATTTTTTTTATTTTGGCAATTAACACGAACAAATACCCCCAGTCACTTATGATACACTCTTAGACGATCATGTATCTTTCGATACATGACTGACTAGGCAGATCTTTTCCCGCAGTAGGTTGCCATTTCTTTCTGTAGTAGACCAGTTACCATCAAAGGCTATAGAAGCCGGTCTGTCCTGCTATTTACCCATAGATGGGAGGGGGAGAAGAAGAAGAAGAGGATTCATGCCTTTTCCAAAGGTATAACCATGTAACTGAATGTAAAGGATTTGACTGGAATTCGAACTTGACATATATACAAGAAATCAGTCAGTTATGTACCATGCGTGATACATGCTTAGTCGATCATGTATCTTTCGATACATCACTGACGAGGCAGATTTTTTTCCCGTAATAGGTTGCCATTTCTTTCTGTGGTAGACCAGTTGCCATCCAAGGCTATAGAAGCCGGTCTGTGCTGCTATTTACCCATAGCTGAGAGGGAGTAGAAGGGTATTATCTCGTAAGTGAATGTAATGGATTCGGGTGGAATTCGAACTTGGCTCTCCGATACCTCAGCCGCTATTCATTACTCCACCGTTCATTCTGCAAATACACTAGCGGGACAAAGATTAAATGATAGAATGATTATACACCTTTATTTTATTAAGAATTTAAGATTGTTTCGCACTAAGCTTTCAGCGGTAGTGTCTGTGGACCTTGAGGATTGGAAAATAAGTTGCTGTATTTTCGTAGGTGCCATATAAAAGACGATACAATGTTTTAAGCAGTTGAAAAACGCTTGAGTCAATGAAAGATCTGAGATGATAATGTCCCAGATAATATGCAAAATTCTAAGTCGGAATTGTTCTGTATTATGAGCGCCTCGGCCAGTTATTGTAGTTGAACATGAGCTTGCTTTTTTATACTAAAAAATTGCTATACTGAATAAAAAAAAATGAAGGTCATGACTTTGAAGGGGTAGATGACTCAAAGAGAGATAGTCAAGCCGCTGGGAATTTTTAGAAAGTGTTCAGACTATCCAAAAAGCTACTACTGGAAGTGGTTTTAGTGAAAAGAAAATCGGAATAGCACACAAGTTTTACAAGAGAGATAAACGAGTCTCGATAGTCAATCTAAAATTATTAGTCATACAAGTGAGGAGAGAATGCAGTCTTAACAATGAGGTTTCAGTTGATACACTACACAGAGAACTGAAACGGACTTATATCAACAAGAAAAACAACATTAACAAAATAAATAAAAATCATCGGAATAGAACATGGAAATGGTCAAAAGAACATCTAACATTGAATCCTGGAAAGTGGCACAAAGTAATTTTTAGTGGCAGAGGCAAGAGAATATGCAAGAAGAAAATTGGGAGAAGAAAACAATACAAGATACAAATGGAAAGACGGTAAGATTTGGCGGTTGACACGTAATGAAAAAGTAATAACTATTAACTTACAGACTACAGTCTAATCTTCTGCCAGACTAAGAAAATGGTGACATTTTTCAGTATAACGGTTCTTCTTGTCACACATCACGTGCCATACGGTTTCTTGTGGATGAAGATGTTCAACTTTTTTGGAAGCGCGTCCAACACAAAGTCCTAATCTCAACATAATTGAAGCATTGGGGTGGCAACTGAAGAAACAAATGTTCCAACAAAAATAACAATTCCTTTTTAACTTTTGCTGATAGCCGAGTATTTTGCATGATTTTTTTCAGTATCACTATACTTAAGATGCTCTATCAACCGGCATACAGTACTAACGAAAAATACAGTAACTTGTTTTTCTGGGAAAATTTACTAAGAAAAGCGATTTATGGGGTAAGATTTAAAAAAGTAATTAATTTACCAAGATGTCCCAAAAGTTTTGCACGTCAGTTCATGATGGAATCAAAGATAATCTTTAGATGAGTACATAAAATATATTTTGTCTGTAAGAAACGCATTAATAGTTAATGCATTAATGTTAATCTCAATAAATAAATTTTAATAATAATGAAAATTAATGATTACTTTAAATCGTAGTCGACACTTTTAGCACCAATATTTCTTCGCTGTCACGTGGAAGATAAGAAGAGAAAAATCGGAATTCCACGAAGACGAAATACCATTGCTGAAGAGCTGTACAAAGAACAAAATGAAGCCAGGGCGCGCATTTCAGAAAGGGGGTGTTATGTAATTTAACGCGGGACATGTTAATGAAAATGAGCCGTTGTTTTTGTTCTGATTGCTGTGAAATCGGAGAAGAAAAGAAAATAAACTCAAAGAGACCCAAAAATCTATGTGGGGTAATTAGGACAGTCAATGATGGATTTTCCAGGGAACCAGTTCTCTAGGCTTGTTATTCAACGATGGAGCGTTTTACTCTTTCATTATTTATCTTATTTTATTACTCGTATCTCTTGGAATTTTTATTCGTTGTCCTTTTTACGAGAAGGTTAAATTTCATTAATAAAATAGGAAAGGTACCGTACATTGTTTTTTCAGTATCTAGCAATATAGATATGTGATCTTAGCGTACAGCAGTGCATTCTATTTTATGCCTTTAGCTTCAAAGCAATACCTACAGTACTTTCATAAAACTGCAACCTTTAATGTGTGCTTTCAAACAGTCTAATGCCGAAGTAAAATTTAATAGAAAGAATCTTCATGGCCAAAGCAATTTATTATTTTTTAAGGCTCGCCTTTTGTCCGATTCACACTTATCTCTTTTTACAACAGGAGTAGAGGTTTATCCTTTGTTTCCTGTTTAGGAATGGATATCAGGTTCTTTCTCAAGTCTACTTCAACCCTATACGTCTAATGTCTCCGCCTAAACTCTGAAATTTAATTTATTATTTTTTTACCTCGATAGGAGTAGATATGTTTGCCTATTATCCGGTTCAAACTCCTCCTCTGTCTTTTGAGCAAGAGTAGAGGTTTATCTATTGTTTCCTGATTAGGATTGGCTATCTGGTTCCTTCTAAAGTTTTCTCATTCTCTTTCACTCCCACCAGCTTCTTGCGTCTTAGTGGCCTTGTTTGGGTTGAATTAATTTACAAAAATTTATATATATATATATATATATATATATATATATATATATATATATATATATATATCCCCGGGCAACGCTGGGCTCTACTGCTAGTATATATATATATATATATATATATATATATATATATATATATATATACTAGCAGTAGAGCCCAGCGTTGCCCGGGGATGTAACAGTAAGAGATAGATCAAGTATCGACCATCATAAAGAGTGAAAAATAAAATTGACAAAGATTATTGTTTAAGGTTGACGGACACGCATGTCTTAATTAGTTTTTTTTTTTTTTTTTTTTTTTTTTTACGAATTGGTAAAACCCAAACTCCAACAAAAACATTGTTTTCAATCGTTATGAGAATTGAAGAGAATTTTATTATAAACAATTGTCTTGTAAATGGAATTTTTAAAGCATTCTGAATGTAAAAATAAAGGAAAAAGTGTGCAAGACAATAAGAAACACTACCTGCCAAAAAAATGTGAAGTTTTGTTGAAATCGGTTGAAAAATGTAGGAAATCCGATCCCATATATAAACGAACACACACACACACAACCTGAGTTTTTATAATAAGTATAACTCGATATGAGTTGTCTCCCTTTCATTCTGGCAACAGTGATGTCTCTTAATCGTGTTTTCAAATTGATTTCGTACAAAAACAATTGTGTTTTTCCAATTTTTGGCGCTGTCAGAACCACTGCAAGGTAATTTTACGTAGTCCTGTGAAGTTTTGTTGAAATCGGTTGAAAAATGTAGGAAATCCAATCCAATATATTAGGTTGGTGCAAAAATAATGACGTAATAATGTCGTTTTTGACGTTAAAAAATAGGTAAAAAAACGACATTATTACGTCATTATTTTTGCACCAACCTAATATCTAATCACAATTCTTAACGAATAACAGAAACCACATCACTTGAAGCTGTAACTGAAATGGCTAACACATGTAATTCGAATGGAATATAATGACATAATCAAGATGTTAGATTTCCACACTACTTCAAACAAAAGATTAGAAAGGAAACTCCCATCAGTACTAGAAAGTGCAATATCAGTCATTGAACTCGAGAAATCTATTTTCCAGACTGTTTTAAGAAAAACATCTTATAAATTTCAACCGACACTAATGGTCCATGTTCATCCTGCTATTTAACACGTGGGCGGCTCATCCACTTTCAATTTGTATGTCATTGGTAAGAGGGAAGGCTATTACTTTGTGGTGTAGAATCCCGAGAGGATGCTTTCTTGAACACTACATTATCAATCTCTTCAAGTCTAAAGTCAACTGTTATCTGTCTTACATATTGTTATGGTCCGGTTCCTTGTACCACGGTGATAGTCCAAGGTAGAACCAATAAAGAAGAACTCGAAGGCGGATATGGAATAACACAGATATATTACAAACAGGAATATATACAGAGAAATAGAAAGTGCTAGTACGAACAATCAGGTTTAGTAGGGAGAACAATGTAGTCTCGACCAGTATCACTATTCCAATGTCTTGTAGTAATTGTCTGAACGCGACTCTGTTTCGGACTGCCTCTGACTCGACTGACTGACTCGCTCGCTCTGACTGACTTCTGACGGACTTCACTCCAGACTTCAGACGGAACTCCTGACTTCAGACGGAACGGTATTTAGTCACCCCCCACCCCTCGCCACGAGGGCATCATGTCGCACAAGGCCGGTTTAACGTGGGGTTTCCGAGCCCGTGGGGTTTCCGAGCCCGTGGGCTCGGGCAAAAATATGCCCTTTGAACCCGTATAAACGGGTTCAGGGTCGGTCTACCACCCCGAAAGAGACTCCGCCCTTCGGCGTAGCCTCCTTCGGGTTCCTCCCCGCCCGAAGGCAGAGAGTTCAACTGATCAGCCGGTCGCCCGACTTCAGACTGAACTCCCTGCTTCCTCTTGAGGCGCAGCATTTATTACGTATGGAATAGTCCATTATGTTATTATAGATAAGGTCCCATAACACATATACTCATTATCTACGATAATTACGTCCATAAAACCTCATTCGGTAGCTTTTTACAATGAGTTGCTTCTTGGGCCTTGGACTAAGTGAATAATAGCGTAAAAAAGGCACGTATGTTTTTTTTTTTTATCAATGCCCACAGAGCCAACCTGATATGCTGAGCAGATGTTAGTTACAGTTTCCGGGAGAAGGCTATACGATCTGGAGTGATCAACTGTTTAAACTAGATCTGTAGGCACAATTTTTCACTAATACAACCATTTATGGCTTCTGAACAGTTTTGTTTACCCAATTTCACTTACAATATTGCAGTTTTCAGGCATTTTTCAACCGTATCGTATGCTGGGATCGTCTCCCCAGGGCTATAACATCAAGAAGTCTCCCTGACAAATCGTGATGGTGAGCTGACTGGATGATCGAAACGCGTTTTAACCACTCGACTTCGCGCCCTTTATCTATATGAGGTGATATTAAAACGTTATCGATTTGAACAAGAAGGGGTTCCAAAACAGTATTTGGTCAGATTTTATACGTCGCCATTTAAATTTTCGTCAATTCGCCATTTTTTTTTTTTTTTTTTTGCTTCGACGATTTTTTGCTTAGCATGTATTTTTATTTTTCCATCTGTAATTTGTGTTAAAGAAGAATGAAAAAAAAGCCTCCACCTGTCTAACCACCCCTAATGCACTTTTCATAATAATTTAAAAAAAGTGAAAGAAAATAAGACAAAGAAAGACAAGAGATAAAAAAAGAGACTGCCTTTGAATATTATACTAGGTTGGATAGATAATTGGGACATTATAAGACGAAAAAAAGGGTAATTGAAAAAAGAAAAGGAAAAATGAACTTTAAATAACAAAAAAGGACATTGCGTACGTTTAACTACAAAAGAAGGTTGACTTCACTATCTTAATATGATTCGTTGAGTGGTGCATGAAATATTTTTTTTACGGTTGGGGTTTAAACGGAGACGATGGAAAAGCAAGAGTTTGTCAAATTAACACCTGCCATGACGTTCGTGCTCTTCTTGTTTAAATGGTAAATTAAGGCCTTTGAATAACTAGATGAAGGTTGTTGTTGTCGTTCTTTTATATACCGTTTCCTTTCAGGACGTTGGTGATCATACGTCTTCTCAATTTGCTGACCTTGGGAGTTCTTAATAAATTTTGTCTTTTTGCTTTCTTTCCTAGACTTTGTTCTGCTACCCATTTACTCCATATCGCGCTTCTTCTTCTTCTTCTTCTTCTTCTTCTTTACTCCCATCCTCCTCTTCTTCTTTACTCCTCTTCCTCCTCCTCCTCTTCTTCTTCTTTACTCCTCTCTTCTTCTTTGCTCCTCTTCTTCTTCTTTACTCCTCCTCTTCTTCTTCATCTCTCCTCCTCCTCTTCTTCTTTACTCCCCTCTTCTTCTTTACTCCTCCTCCTTTTCTTCTTCTTTACTCGTTCTCTTCCTCCTCTTCGTCTTCTTTACTCCTCCTCTTCTTCTTCTTTACTCCCCCTCCCCCTCCTTTTCTTCTTTACTCCTCCTCCTCGTCCTCTTCTTCTTCTATGTGCCGAGTCCATTCAGGACGTTGGCGATCATAGCTTTCAGAAATTTACTGTCCTTTGTAGCTCTTAATATGTCTTTTGTTGTCAATCCTTAATCTTGTTTCGTCAGTCATCTACTGAAGCTCTCTATGTAGGTTGTGTGCTGTTTTCCTGTATTCCCCTCGCCTTTAATCAGGCCTGCAAATGTCAGATTTTACAAGTCATTATGTGTCCAAGAATTTTCAACACCCTCTTCCTGATGTTTAAGTATAAGTGTCTTTTTGTTTCCATTTTCTCTAAAACTTCGTTGTTGCTCAAATGGTGATCAATGGTATCCTCAGCATCCTTCTCTAGAACCACATTTCTGTTGCTTCATATCTCTTCTTCATTGTCCAGCATTCACTGCCATATGGAAGGACTGATATTCCGTATCATTTCTTTGTTTCTAACGAAATCTCCCTGTTTCTTAAGTCATTGCTTAGCTTCTGGAAGGCATCTTTCGATATCCCAATGGGCCTTCTTATATCAGTGTCGCACTTTCCAACACAATTCCCAGATGATTAACGAATCAAAAACTAAAAACCCATGCATTTCAGCTTATCTAATGAAATCTGTCATTTGATAAGACGTCGTCAAACGATCATCAGTGGTGATATTACTACACGCAAAAACAACAGCATTGGTCCCTGGAGACGTTTGCTGTCTGACCTGGCTGTGTGTGATATCCTACTGTTTCATGTGATTTAACCCACTGTGTAACAAAAAATGTAGCAAAAATATTCATTTAACTCATACACAAACACTCCCTCCATCAAGCACTCTCCACGAGATACTCAATAAAAACACAGTAAAATCAGATACAGTTGCAGCAAGAACATGACACAAATAATAAAATGCACAATAGTAAAAAAAAAAAAATATCAAACCACCCGCCCAAATTAAACCCACGTGTAACTGCAGTGAAAATAACGAATGTCCCTTAAGCGGCAATTACTTACACAACAATGTAATATAGCAAGCCATTGTAAAATCAGCAGATAACGAAGAAAAATATACAGAGGGTTAACCGAAGGATACTAGAAACAGAAACTACGCACACGAAACATCCTTTACAAATAGTCAATACGCGAAAAGCACAATGCTTTGTAAAGACATATGTGAAATAAAAAACCAAAAATCAAATCAGACCAAAAATATCATTAAAAATAAAGAAAACTGCATCAGCTATTTTTGTAGTAATGTTATAACATATTTATGTTATAATTTTCGAATATATATATATATATATATATATATATATATGTGTGTGTGTGTGTGTGTGTGTGTGTGGACATGTAAAATGTATATGTATATAAATACAAAATATATATATATATATATATATATATATATATATATCATTAAGTTATGAAGAACTGGGTAATCCCAAGGAGGATGAAAACCTGAGAGCTCAATGTAAATCCAGAGCTAATATTTTAAAGAAAAACAGACCACTTTAAGGTACCATTATAATAATTTATTTCACCAGGGTTCTGGTGAAATAAATTATTATAATGGTACCTTAAAGTGGTCTGTTTTTCCTTAATATATATATATATATATATATATATATATATATATATATATATATATATATGCAATTTTCATATATTATTTATATATTATATATGTGCAGTACTTATTGGAAAGCGCTCAATATCACTAATAGAGCTAACATATTTAGTTGGATTGATGTGAATTTGTCATCCTGGGTTTCAGGCTATATGCATAAAGCCTGAAACCCAGGATGACAAATTCACATCAATCCAACTAAATATGTTAGCTCTTTTTCATAAAATAAACGTCGTCGGGTCGGTAATAGTCCTGCGATACCATATACAACGAGGGCCATGTAGTCCCGAGTCACTTCCTGAAGGTCTCCAATTGCAATACTATCGACTAAATCCGAGATACTCGACATGGTGGTCAAACCCTAGATTGGGGAAGTGGCCCGAAGATGTTCACATGGACGCCCGCCTTCATATGTAGCCCACGAAACACAGTAATAAGTAGCGGAGAATTTTCACGATCATATTAACTACAACTTGTTACCTCCAAGTTTCTTCTGGACTACTACTATCGGAGGTTATCCTTTTGGCTGATGGTAGTTCCCTCGGATAACATTGTTTTTTCTAATTTAATAGGCTTAAACTGTTGACCATGTTCTCCATAGTCTATGAATATAGAATAGAGCGCAGTACGTAATCTGTTCAATGAAACAACGTTAAAGATTAATCCTCTCGAGTCAGATATTTTACTGAATCTGACTATATTGCTAATACCACCAGCAGCTGTTCCGTAATTATTCAGTCTTCGATATCAAAGGCTGGCAGTGCATATTCGGGAAAAACATGGCTGCATTGAATATTTTGAGCCTTCTGATTGGCTAATCCTTCTATTGGTGAACTATAAAATGAGTCAGCTCATTTTGGTTGGCTCACTAGTACTGCGGTACCAAAAAATTCCAACATAAACATTTTTTAATCTCTCGACGACGCCTCAGATACTCTATTTTAAATGCATATTTCACTTGAAAGTATTTTGCTTTCTTTATATTATATTTTGTTTTCAATTACTTGACGGACACGTACATATATATATATATATATATATATATATATATATATATATATATATATATATATATTGTCATCCACGGACAGACTGTTTCGCTGTATAGTTAGGTAATGAAAAGTTTGGTAATCTGTATGGATAATCCCAAGGAGGATGTAATCCAGAGTGCTCAATGTCAAACCAGAGCAAATATTAATTTAATTAAAATTAGAAAACGGACAACCTTAAGGGTCCATAGATTATATTTTATTTCCACAGGAAAGTGATTTTTCCTGGTTCCCCAGATCAAATATCTAAGCATAAAAAATCTCTATCTATAAAAGGCAGGATGTGTCTGTGCGTGTGTGTGTGTTTGTGTGTGTAACGAATGCACGGCCGCAATTTTCGACGGATTTGCACCAAAATTTACATGCACATGCTCCAAGTTAGCGGGAAGGCCAAGACCGAATTCGCATTTCGCAACTCCCATCGATAGTGGAAATAATCGATTTTTCATGCTTGTACAGCAGTTTTCATGTAGTTTGCGGCCATGTTCTACTGGCCAGAGTGAGAGCCTATAGCTGGCTGCCATAAATAGGCAGGAAGGTTCTATTGGCCAGCGTGAGAGCCAACAGCTGACTGACACGAATGTTAATTAGCATGCTAGCATGCAAAAAAAAATCGATAGCTGCATTCGTCACAAGTGGGAAAAATTTAAATCTGCATGGCACTTTACGCCAATTGGCTCATTCGCTTGCTTAAACTCAACGTTGATTCTGATTCCACAGAACTGGGTTGGGTGTGAAAAAGTATTTGTTGTTAACATTCTTTTTTTCATTCGGTTTTTCCAGTTACGAGTCTTTTTTTAAAGCTGATCGTTTTGTGTTCATTTTGTTTAGTTCTTTTTTCGTAATAGATTTAATGTTTAGTATAGAGCTTAGAAAAAATTCAGAGTGTGAGATAGGCAAGAAGTAAGTCATGTAGCAACATCAGCACGGCAAAGGGCAATCCTTTAAAGGCAAGGAAGGGCAAAAATATTTTAAGTCAAGTGATAGCGATTGCTGTATGAGTCGTACGATTTTTGAATCAAGCACGGGCAACGCCAGGCCATGCTGCTAGTTATTATGTATATATAAAAAGTATATCTAAAAAAGTATACGTAAAAAGTATATATATATTTGTAATTATATACATTTTTATGCTTGGAAATGTGATCTGAAGAACCTGGAAAAAAAAAACACCCTCCTGTGGAAATAAAATATAATTAATGGAACGTCTTGTTTTTTTAATTTTAATTAAATTCATATATATATATATATATATATATATATATATATATATATATATATATATATATATATAATTTTACTTTATATTATTATTAATTTTCAGTCATTGTGAATTTGGGTACAGTGGATCCGTTCCACAGTCATCACATCCCCATTGTATTTAAAAGAGTAGGGGTAAAGACAAGGTGGTTGGAAAGAAATCGCGGTGATTTGTGATTAACCATAAAATACACTTATGAAGCTTCCGGTCATAGCACGATGAAACAGCTGTTCCCGTACGATCACCAAAGTTAAGCAATGTTAAGCCTGGTTAGTACCTTGATGGGTGATCGCTTCGGAATACCATGTCTTGTAAGCTTGCATGTGCGTTTGGTGTAATGGATGATGGCTCGGAATTGTTAATCGGAGAGCCGAGTTCCAATTCCAATTGGGTTCGTTATATTCACTTATTCGTAAATACCCTTGAGAAAGATATAAGGCAGCCTCTACTTAGCTATTGGTTAATTAGTAAAACTCGTATCACAAAATAAATATCTTTCCTACCCCCCGCCACAAAAAAATTCTTACAATCTAAAAATATTTCTGCCTTTAAATAACCTGCAAAGGATTGATAAACAAATCACTATGTAACCTTGATCAAGCATAAGGGTTACCTCGATATTAAAATTTACCCATTGCTACAATTTGACATTATCAAATAACTAACTGCTATGGTCCGGTTCCTTGTACCACGGTGATAGTCCAAGGTAGAACCAATAAAGAAGAACTCGAACTCCGATATGGAATCACACAGATATATTACAAACAGGAATATATACAGAGAAGTAGAAAGTGTTAGTACGAACAATCAGGTTTAGTAGTAATTGACTGAACGCGACTCTGTTTCGGACTGCCTCTGACTCGACTGACTGACTCGCTCGCTCTGACTGACTGACAGACTTCTGACGGACTTCACTCCAGACTTCAGACTGAACGGTATTTAGTCACCCCCCCCACGAGGGCATTATGTGGCACAAGGACGGTTTAACGTGGTGTTTCCGAGCCCGTGGACTCGGGCAAAAATATGGTCCTTTGAACCCGTATAAACGGGTTCAGGGTCGGTCTACCACCCCAAAAGAGACTCCGCCCTTCGGCGTAGCCTCCTTCGGGTTCCTCCCCGCCCGTAGGCAGAGAGTTCAACCGATCAGCCGGTCAGCCGTTCGCCCGACTTCGGACTGAACTCCCTGCTCCTCTTGAGGCGCAGTATTTATTACGTATGGAATAGTCCATTATGTTATTATGGGTAAGGTCCCATAACACTAACATTAGCAAATAACTGTGCCGTCATACCGGAATAAGTTTTTCACTCAATTTCACCCCAAACCGTCATGGGAATCCAGGTACTGCGTTGATCTGAGATGTCTCGGGATAATTGAACTGTGGACTTCTGGCTTTGTGTGGCGTGATCCGATGATTCCAGCTATTTCGGGTTGATATGAGGGTATGAGTGTGGTACAAGACGTCATAGACTCCGGTTGTCAATAAGACACCGTGCAGGCTGGTTGCATGATGGTGTATAATATGCTCACGTGGCCGCGGTTGAATCAGCTGGTCCGCTAAAACAGGTTTATTGGCCCATGACTTTTAAGTTGCACTGCTTCATAAGCATTTTCGCCCATTCATGTACCCCAACATCGATTAGTCATTCGAGCAAGATAATGCACTGTTATCGGTTGCCCAAGTTGCCTAGAATTGGTTTAAGGAGTATACTAGAAACTTCCAAAGAATGTGGTTACCGGCACGTTCAGCCGACATGAACCTAGTCGTGTATTTATGGAACGTGGTGAAGAGGTCTGTTCGCCTGTAAAGATCAAATTGGTTTTGTTATAGCAGTAGAAATATTTTAACTCCTGAACATAAATCGTGGAAAACACTAACAAAATGCACCCATTCAACTGCAGAAAACGCTTAAAAATATTGGAAGTTTTAATAATAAAAAGAATTGTTTGTTTTTTTCTTTAACGGCATATCAACTTCCTATGGGTCATTTTATGACGAATGTTACTTTTCTTGTGAGCTTTGATGCAATAAAATATGATATTATTCTGCTTTCACAATTAAACACATGGTAGATGAAACTCAGCTTTTGTGCATATACATGTTTGTGTGGATATAATTACTAGAGGCGGTGGTGTGTGTATTTTATGTTGTAGTTTTGTTGAAGTTATATTTTGGAATACAGTTTGATTTCTTTAAGAAACTGTATGATATTATATGGATCAATGTCATGAAAGAATTCTTTCATGTTGGTTGTTTGGTTGATTTTGTTTAGCGGCATATCAACTTCAATGGGTTATTGTCATGGGTATAACTATAACTACAGAATGAACTCTTCCTAACACTATGTATACTACGCCTCTCAAGAGAGAGGGCCGAATCAAGCCGAGCTTCTCGGCTTGAAGGTCGAACTCTCTGCCTCTGAGCAGAGAGGAACCCGGACGAGGCTCCGCCGAAGGGCAGAGTCTCGTTCGGGGAGGTTGACCAACCCGATCCCGTTTATACGGGTTCTACGGGCATTTATTGGCCGAGCCTACGGGCTCGGAAAACCCACCTAAAACATGGCCTTGTGCCACATCTTTCCCTCGTGGTGTTGGGGGGGGGGCAAGTAAATATCGAATCGAGTCGAGCCGATAGTAGTTCACTCCAAACCAGACTGACAGTCATACTAACACCTTCCACATCTTGTATTATTATTTCGTGTAATATACCTTCGTTATTTCTACTCTTGTGTTCGTGTTGTTCTTCCTTGGTCCTAACCTGGACCATAACAATTATTTAAGGCCGAAATCCAAATATTTTTAACACAATTTTTTGGCTTCAACTAAATATATTTTTAACATAATTTTATGCCTTCAACTACAGATAAGTTGTATTGTTGGTAATTCTACTATGAATTGTATTGCTGATCAGTTTGCTATAAATTCTTAATTTTATATAATATAGTATTTTCATACTTTCATAGTATTTTGTTTGTGTTTTGGGGGTTTGCTATTTGTTCATAGCTGGGGCCCTAAAAACTGCTATAACCCCGGGTGAGGGTGGACCCTGGAACAACAACAATTAAGAGGTGGTCCCACACTCCCCAAATCTTCCAATCTTCCGGTCAGAGGCCTTGCTGTCGGATGTAGTAAAAGAAAGAAGGAAGCAACTCTTAATAATCATACTTATTATAAAACCCAGGTTGTGTGTGTGCCTGTACGTTTATATATTGGATCGGATTTCCCACATTTTTCAACCGATTTCAACAAAACTTCACAGGACTACGTAAAATTACCTTGCGGTGGTTCTGACAGCGCCAAAAATTGGAAAAGCACAATTGTTTTTGCACGAAATCAATTTGAAAACACGATCAATAGGATTCGCTGTCGCGAGAATGAAAGGAGGACAACTCATATCGAGTTATACTTATTATAAAACCCAGGTCGTTTGTGTGTGTGTGTGTGTGTGTGTGTATGTGTGTGTGTGTGTGTTCGTTTATATATGGGATCGGATTTCCTACATTTTTCAACCGATTTCAACAAAACTTCACATTTTTTTTTTTGGCAGGTAGTGTTTCTTATTGTCTTGCACACTTTTTTCTTTATTTTTACATTCAGAATGCTTTAAAAATCCCATTTACAAGACAATTGTTTATAACAAAATTCTATGCAATCGGTAGACGATTGAAAACAATGTTTTTGTTTGAGTTTGGGTTTGACCAATTCGTAAAAAAAACAAACAAAAACAAAACAAACAAACTAATTAAGACATGCGTGTCCGTCAACCTTAAACAATAATGTTTGTCAATTTTATTTTTTAGTCTTTATGGTCGATACTTGATCTATCTCTTACTGTTACATCCCCGGGCAACGCCGGGCTCTAGTGCTAGTATTAATTATACACACGGCCACACTGTTTTCGGGAATTAAAACATTTCTATTCCTACAAAAAAGCTACATAGCCAGAAAAATAAAAATAAAACATTTTTGATAATGGTTAACAGATGAGTCGAAAGAGCTTGTATTCAAAGATCATTCATAAGCAAACTGTATATAAAAAAATAAATCTTTTGCAAGCATAAATGAAATATAATAAAAACTTAACCACTTTGAATTGTCAGTTATCTTCATCCAAAATTCAACCTGTATAAAAGAGAGATTATTGACCAAATACACAATTCCAATTCCCAGCGTCACAACTCAGAACGAGACAAAGTTCGAACAACTACTTAAGTTTCTCGCTACCGCGATCGTCAGTTAATCAGAGCGACGTCAAAGTTGATAGCTCCAAACGCCTGCCGATGATTATGGGAAGGCGTTTGCCCAAGTGCACATTCATTCATTGAATTTTCCGATGGTGCAATACCAGAAAGCAGATATTTTTCTCAAGATATGGCACAGAACACGCGAATGTAGGTCCATACATTCCCTCAGGGTAATCGATCTAAATGAACATAAACGACCTGATACAAAACCCGAAAAGTTACCGTTATCGTTCTCCTACACACATACACACACACGCACATAACATAACGCTTAACGCTCAGTAAGTATTTTGCACCTGAAGATTGCGTATCTGCATGAAACTCCTCGCCGTGTTATCGACGTGCAATATTATGTATATTCATTTATATATATATATATATATATATATATATATATATATTAAGAGAGAGAGAGAGAGAGAAAGTAATGTAGCTGACTATATATATATATATATATATATATATATATATATATATGTGTGTGTGTGTGTGCGCGCGCGTGTGTGTGTGTATGTGTGTGTGTGTGTAAGTGCGTATAAATATATGTATCAAAGTCTCTTTATGAATATACATATTAGAAACTTTGTTTCCTCAAATACATTATACATATGTAAAAGAATTTTACTTAAATGCCCACACAAACGTGTGTGTATATAACGTGCGCGCAAATACATACATACATATATATATATATATATATGTATATATATATGCGCGTGTGTGTATGTGTGGGTTGTGCATGTGTGTGGAGAGGGAGAGAGAGATAGAAAGATAGATATATCAACTCAAACATAAATGTGTGAGCGCACCCACACGCGCGTACGCGCCCGTGTGTGTGTGTGTGTTTGTGAGTGTGTGTGCATGTGTGTGTGGATCAAAGCGTTATTAGATTTCAGTCGCAGACCAACGCGGCAAGCGATATCTTGCAGGAGTGACATCAAAGCCCTTCTGGTCGCCGCCTCGCCAGACGGAAAGACCAAGATATGCTTATCTAACGCCGACAAAACTTCAAAGTAAATGTGAAATTGCACATCCACCCCGCTTTCAGCTACCCTTAATTCCCTACCCACCCCTCGCACACAGAGAAAGATTGTATGATAGAGCTGGTAAGAAAGTGGGAGAGAGAGAAACATGAAAGGACGTACTTTATACTCTTGGTCTCTCTCTCTCTATCTCTCTCTCTTCCTCTCTTCCTCTCTCCCTCTCTCTCTGTATGCATGTAAATTTGTGTGTGCATATTCATACAAACATTTAAATATGGATATATATACATTTTTATATGGAAACAGCTCCAGAGATACACACACACACACAAACACACACACGTGTACAGTACACACACACACACACACTCATATATATATATATATATATATATATATATATATATATACACACTCACACACACACACACACACACATATATATATATATATATATATATATATATATATATATATATATATACATATATGTATGTATGTATATACACAGAAATCCAAATTTAATAAATATTATTTATCTATGTGGGGGTGTATTTGTATGTCTGTGAGTGTTCGGTCTTTAATCTTTTTTTATTTTCAATTACGATCATTACGATGAGAAATACTTCATAGCCTCCTAAAATCTTACACATACACACACACACACACACATATACATACATAAATACACATATATACATATATATACATATATATATATATGTGTGTGTGCGTGTATTTTTATTTGTATGTATATATATATATATATATATATATATATATATATATGCGTGTGTGTCTGTGTGTCTGTGTATGTGCATGTGTGTATCGGTCTGTCGCTTTTGTCCTACGTCATACAGGTTTAAATGCAACTATCCCTTCCCACACGTACGTGAGTCGCATGGGATAGACTGGTAGGAAATATACACTTGCATTTGAATCTCCGACTTTGAAAACATTCTTATTTCTGGTCAAGGGCAGATCTTGGCGAAATATTATCTCTTCATGAATAAGCTTATCTATTTATTATTTTGAAGGCTTCTGCCTGCATTCTCTCCTATAACTTGACGTACAAATATCCTTCATCAGTTTAATAGGTTATTTTTTTTCGGAAACGTGCCGAATTTTCTTAATTACTTTAGCAAATATACGTGTGCAAAAGTTACCAGCAACCTTTGTTCTTTTCTTTTTCTTTTACCTATATTTATTTTGAGACTAGAAACTGAATAAGCAGTCGAAAATGCGTTTTACGGTGTAAACTTTAGCAGACACCTAAAAACAAAAATGGCACCGATATTCAGAGAACTTAAAATGATTACTCCGTTACGTATTTTGTAGTGCATTATTTTACTTACAGTTAAATACCCCGTGACGTAAATAATAGTCAGTGGATTATTTACACAAATTAGCCATTAATAATCAACATTACCTTTTTATAGCCATCTGTCACTTATATTAGTAGCAATTAAGACTTTTAGATTTATATAAGTAGCGGAGTAATCGTTCTAAGTAACGCGAGTAATCGAAATAAGTGATGCGTTATCTGTTGCGTAGAAGAACATGGTCCCAGGAAAGATTTGATATAGATTCTGATTATATCTTGTCATTGTTTTATGATGTCCACCCTCATTAAACAAATTAAGTAAATCATGAAGTATATATATATATATATATACACAGTGTAACCCGGATATAAGAGAGTTATGTTTCTCTTATATCCGGGTTTGGTCTATTTTGTTTAGGTAAGTATGGCTTTAATTTGGGACCAGATAAAACCTCTCTTATATCCGGGTTTCTCTTATATCAGGGTTGAAATATACAGTGTAACCCGGATATAAGAGAAGACCGGATATAAGAGAGATTTTCTCTGGTCCCAAATTAGAGCCATACTTACCTAAACAAAATAGACCAAACCCTGATATAAGATAAACCCGGATATAAGATACTTATTCTCCGGTCACGACAACTCTCTTATATCCGGGTTACACTGTACATAATATCGCACGTCGATAACACGGCTAGGAGTTTCATGCAGATACGCAATCTTCAGGTGCAAAATACTTACTGAGCGTTAAGCGTTATGTTATGTGTGTAGGAGAAAGAGAGAGAGAAAGAGTTGCGTGGTAATAGTAATATTAGCCGTTTCCTTATAAGGAAACATTCAGCATTCATTGACCGAGTATTGCTGTCGATTGAAATTTTCACTTAATAAATTTTTTCAGGAAAAATACTTTATTCAGGTACAGTGCCAGTTATCGCTCTTTCCAGTATTGATGGGGGGGGGGTCCTTCTTAACCTTTTACCTTTTTTAAGGAATGTCAGCATCTTGAATTCGTCATTATTTTTTTCTTCGACTTACATGTGGTATCCATTTTACTTCTTGCATTTGTTTCTATGTCCTCAAGTTTTTAAAAACTTTATTTTAATCATTTCACCCCAAGGAAGGCGGGAGTACTACTAGTACGCAGAGATGAGGGAGGGTAGAGAGTGTAAAAGTGAGAGAAAAGACTGGGTATGGGGGAGTGAAGAAAGTATGAAAGATGAATGGAGTTAAAGACAACAGAAGATGGCGATTGACGTTGCATTTAAATTGTTGAAAACTGTAGTTATCAGAGAAGCAAGTAAGCGGAATGGGAGTTCCACTGTCGGGAAGTGCGGGCAAAGAAACTGTTAGAGGAGAAGTGGCGGTTGCATTTAGCTATTTCAACAGTAAAAGGGTTGGACCTAGATGCCAATCTAGTAGCACGCTTAAATTCATGTAGTCGGGGCACGAAGGAAAAAAAGCTCGTCAGTGCAGTTGCCATGAAAGTATTTATGGAAAAGACAGAGAGAAAACACATCATTACAGATCCTTCATTGGATTTTGTCAAGAACATCGAGATGAACAGCAGGGGCATCAGACCAGATATGGCAACAGTATTCAATGCACGGACGAATGGTAGATTTGTAAATGTGAAAGATGGACACTAACGAGAAAAATCTTCTGGCACGACACAACGAATAAACTTTCCTTGCAGTAGATGCAGCTATTGATTCAGTGTAGGTGTTCCACTTCAAGTCTGAAAACTTGAGGCCAAGAGTGAGCCACTCTCCTGGAGTCGAGCATCAGCCATGATGATGGCGGGGAAGAGACGGTTCTCAATGGTGGTAAAATGAGAGCACTTTAGTTTTGGAGGCATTAAAATTTACAAGCCATTTCCTAACCCAGTTAACCACTGACTGAATGAAGAATAGCGGCCAGGTTAACTTTGTCAGCTCTGTTGAATTTGCTATTAAAACGGGAATAGATGGTTGTGGCATCTGCATAAATGCCTACTTAGGAACTGATGACGTCAGGAAGATCATTGATGAAGAACAGAAACAGCGTAGGACCCAGTATAGAGCCTCCATTTCACGATTTGATAGGAATGATTGCATTAAATCAAACAATCATCCTGTAATACCGTATCCCTGAAACTTACGTAGAAGACCCACATGCCAAACCCTGTCAAACTCCTTCGAGATATATAGATCCACAGCTCGAGCTTCGACGCTATTAGCAAGAGCTTCATATACATATTCAGTGATGGCCGTAAACACATCAGCAGTAGAGAGAGCAAAACGGAATCCATATTGTTTGTTAGAGAGTAGGTCGTGAGAGTTAAGATACTTAACCACTTCAGTATTGATTAAAGCCTCGATACTTTTCCGAAAAGCGGTAGGAGACTAATAGGCCTTATGGGAGTCTAATTTAGAAACGATGTTTGAGATAAGTGGTGGGGTCATGCGCATATCATTCAGTAGAGTCTCAGTTCTAGGTGGAAATCAGGTGTGCGTACTTCAGGTGAGTCGAGTGTTGAGTCGGAAGAGAATTTCCGAGCAAAGCATTCCGCCTTACATGCTGTAGATGCCAGGTCTTCGAATTGATTGAATAGGAGAGGGATTGAGGATTTACTGTTGTTTAGCACACTCTTGCAGAACCGCCAATATTCTCCAGAACCGAACTTGCGAGATGCTATACGTTCTTTCATTCTATAAGCAAACAGTAACTTCGATTCATTGAGGACAGGCTTGCACTCGTTACGAGCAAAGACAAAGAGACATGATTTGATTTCTCTTATTTGGTACAGTTCTTTGTGATCCTGTAGCGCTAGTCCACAGGGCTCGAAAAAAAGTGGTCTTCTCTAAGATCTACAAGTTTCACTTAAAGCCATTTCTATCTTTTGAACGGTTGAAGACAGCTGAGGGTTTAGATATTTCTGGACGGATTTGGCGCCATGCATGATGGACGTATAAAGTCTTAATCTGATGAGGTTATTTAAGAATATGACTTAAGTTTTCAGTTGAATATTTTGTTTTTGTAGCAATTTGCTGTGTTTGGGCGAAGCTACCAATACATGTTCCATTTACTTTTCTCCTCTACTGACAAATCGCGATATCTATCAGAGAGATGAAATTTAAACTTTTATTATTGCATTATTCCAAAATTTTAACGCATCAGTAGATAGCTATTAATATCAACAACTGAGCACAAATAGTTAATTAAAAAAAATAGTAATTAATGTAAAATATTATCCATCTCTATCTATAAAAGGCAGGATGTGTGTGTGTGTGTAACGAATGCACGGCCGCAATTTTCGACGGATTTGCACCAAAATTTACATGCACATGCTAGCGGAAAGTTAGCGGGAAGACCAAGACAGACTTTGCATTTCCCAACTCCCATCGAGAGTGGAAATAATCGATTTTTTTCATGCTTCTACGGCAGTTTTCATGTAGTTTGCGGCCATTTTCTACTGGCCAGAGTGAGAGCCAATAGCTGGCTGCCACGAATAGGCAGGAAGATTCTATTGGCCAGCGTGAGAGCCAACAGCTGACTGACACGAATGTTAACTAGCATGCTAGCATGCAAAAAAATTCGATAGCTGCATTCATCACAAGTGGGAAAAATTTAAATCTGCATAGCACTTTACTCCAATTGGCTCATTCGTTTGCTTAAACTCAACGTTGATTTTGATTCCGCAGAACTGGGTTGAATGTGAAAAAGTTTTTGTGGTAACATACTTTTTTCATTCGGTTTTTCCAGTTACGAGTCTTTTTTTTTTTTTAAAGCTGATCGTTTTGTGTTCATTTTGTTTAATTCTTTTTTCATAACAGATTTAATGTTTAGTATAGAGCTTAGAAAAAATTCTCAGTGTGAGATAGGCAAGAAATAAGGCATGTAGCAATATCAGCACGGCAAAGGGCACTCCTTTAAAGGCAAAGAATGGCAAAAATATTTTAAGTCAAGTGATAGAGATTGCTGTATGAGTCGAACGATTTTTGAATCAAGGACGGGCAACGCCGGGCCATGCTGCTAGTAACTGCATATACAAGAAATTCGTTTTTGATAAAAGTTAAGAAATAACCATAAATACGTAAAAAATGCGTATATTCTCGAAAATTCTTTTTTTCCCCAATTTGTGCTGTTATAATGCTTATTACCTAAACAATAATAATACTGAATAAATTACTTTTAAACATTAAAGTATATGTAATCACATCTTCCTATTAACTGTCGCGATCTGTAAATTTGTTATAACTAACATATCGAAGTATTTGAAGTGTTTAGTGTATATTAATTCCACCTTCTAAGTTATTGTAATGAATAAAGTAGGTCCCTCAACGGAAAACGCGATACGTAAGTTTTAAAATGAATTTTAAAAATTGAAAAAAAATCTTTCTTGAAGCTTTCATTTTAGTTTTCATTTCAAGGTAATCGATTAAATTTAATATTTCCAATAAGCAAAACAATTTGCTATATTTAAAAACTAATTTAAATTGGGCTGAAGGGATTTTAGTTTTGAAATCAATAACATCGTTGATTTTAGCGTCATTTTTATCCTTCCGTCACCGTAATGCAAATGTCTTTATTAAAAAAAACTTTCAAAAATAAAATATACTTTTTTGATACTTTATTTGAAGAAGATTAGCTAAATTTAATTAATCCTATTTGAAAGAAATATTACTTATTTTAAGTTTAAAATGTCGCAGAAATACATTTTTCTAACACGGTAGTAGCTGTTTATCTAAAGTGTTGACATGTTGCCAGCTTGACTGACAGACGGAAGTTTATCTAATGCTTTTTTGCGGTGTATATATCTATAAAATTACTTGAGAAATATAACGTGGGCGTATTTTTTAGATAATATTTAACTACCCAGCATTTTTAAAAAATTAGGAAAACATTCTCCGTAATCTAATATTTTATTGAATTTTAGATAGTTTGGTTTTAAATTTACTATAGTTATCGCTCTTATTTTCTGATAATATCCGTATTTAAACATATCGGTATATTTACATACATTACAAATTACACTAAGCACAAGTGACTTTTAAAGGATGAAAAGATTTCGCGGATTTTGACGTAATAAGGGCGGTGGGGGTAGGTACAAATCCGTGAATTTGTTTTGCTCAGGTTAAGTAATGAAAAACACTATATAAAATTCACTGATTTTTATCCAAAATGTTGAATTAATATATTCCAAGAGCATTTCGTAGTCTATTGCATTTAATGATTATAAATTTGTAAATAGTTTTAAATCAATGTTAAGGAATATTATAGTGCTTATTGTACTTTTATTTTATCTTCTTTTTAATTTTTTTTTTTTTTTTTTTTTTTTTTTTTTGCACAGGGAAAATATACGCCATGTTCATGGACAATTATTTTAATTTTGCTAATACATCCATTTAAATTTAACCTGTAAAGTTAAGAAACCGGCTAAACGATAAAATGTGATAGTGGGGTTGAGTTTAAGTTTCCCGCCTGAAAAAAAAAAAAAATAAATAAAAACGGCAAATAATTAAACTATACAATACTTAAGGAAAAGGGAAAACTTAGGAACGTTAAGATTACCTCCTCGGTTATCCATTGAAACTGCAATCCACCGAAATAAGAAAAGAAGCCAGTCCCCACCGCGAGCCATTTAAAAGATAGTTCGCGTAGAGTTGGTTGATACAAACATCCAATCGGGTGTGCGGAATATGTGGTCTGTCTTCGTCTAATTCTTTAAAAAGGCCAGAGTAGCTGTTAGCGTTTGATTGAGAGGAGGAATCAGGGGTTGATCTCCCCTGATTGGGTCGATTTGGTGATGGGGTGTATGATGTTGAAAGACCCGAAACTCCCTGATGAACCAAATCAAAACATCACTGACGAAACTCTCGGGCGGCTACTTAAAAGCGTATTTTTGAATTACGAATGAGTTAAAATTATTCGACTTTTTAGCAAGAAAAATCTCAAGTGTTAAAAATTTCCGCAAAACATTGTTACTTTAAATATGATGGAATAATCTTTTATAATATGTCTCTAATTTCTATTCCGATATATTGTATTCGTTTTAAATTTTTCTAGTTGAATTGTTCACGTATATTGCCCGTCATCCTTTACGGCGCATAATTAGGTTACAATAAAATTTATACACCTTATGAAAATTCTGATGTCGTAAAGTTGTGGTCCCCGTATCATAGATTCGGATGTAGTTGGGGTGGATATTACTAGATTATTCTTTTCGTTGTTTCTAATGAAATTTTCCTGTTTCTTTGTTTAGCTTTTGAAAGACATCTTTCGCTATTCCGCTGCACCTCTGGATGTCGATGTCATACCTTCCGTCGCTAAGCTTAATTTTTGTACTTGCCCGAATCTGACACTTATCAATATGACCTGCGAGTGTTAAATTTTTACATGATCTCTTCATGCGTCCCTGAAATTTCATCTATCTCATTCTGATTGTAAATATACGTTTCCTTGCAGTTTTTATTTCGCTTGAAACTTCCTCGTTGCCCACACTTTTTGGTCTTGCTATTCTCATCATTCGTTCGTAGTACCATAAGTCCCAGAATGGAAGCATCTGAGAAGAATGATAGAAGCATTTGAAGCCGTTTCCTCTAAACCAAGGTCACCCCAATGACAGTCGGACAAATCCACCCAGCTCGATCTGAAGGCTATATCATTGAGAGATAGCACATTCTGAATCAATCACCTGATATGTGAAGACTCAGGGTTGTTGAAGTAATTTGCCATTGGTGCCCAAAAATAGAAAGAGTGCAACTCAGCCGAAGACTAACCAAACTACCCACAGTGTGGATCCTTTACGACCCCCTACATTAATTCTTGATACAAGACCCTCCTAGGCTGTGAAAAGTCAGTGGACCAAGGAATGGCCCTCAAGGGCACTTGACATTCTTTGAGAAATCTCAACTGATTCCAATCGTGAAATCTTTTCTTCATCTATGAGAAAATTGTTCTGCGTTTACTTCTATATAAGAGGATTTATATTATATAGTAGCTTAGTATTCTTTTATTTGTTTCTATCGAATTTTTTTTCTGCTTCTTAATACCTTCCTTAAACAATACGTTTCGATTGTTGATCTTTATAGGCTCAGTTATGCATTTGATGGCTATGAGGTTACCTTTTATTAGGTTGGTGCAAAAATAATGACGTAACAATGTCGTTTTTTGACTTTAAAAAATACGTCAAAAACGACATTATTACGTCATTATTTTTGCACCAACCAAATAGATCAAGCTAGGGTTTCCTAGATAAAAATCAACGGCCAGGGTTCCCCCCCCGATGGAGCCTTCAAGTTGGAGGAGATCAGCTGTGGTTTAACCTGAAAAGGGACGGACAACACTAGAACAGCATGACCAAGATACGCTTCGCATGAATGAATACCACACCGGTTTTCAAACTAGATATGTGTTGATATGATATTTTTCATAACATTCCTTTTGGGAGAATAGTGACCAGTTCGTAAATCGCAAGAGTTATAAATGAAAAGGAACATTTTTTTTTATGATATACAATATTATTTTGCAATTTAGGATCCATTCACTGTTACCCCAAAATGTTATGACAGGTTATTTTACAAGAATTACTGGTACCATATAACCCTGCTGCATGGTCGGGTCATCGGCTGCTAAACCGGTTACCCCATTGGTGAGGAGGGTGGTTTAGATACCCAGCAGAATTTTAAAAAAAGAAAAGATCTGCCAAATGACTGATAAACTTTCTTGTAGGCTCAACGAGCATCTAGCACAATGGGTGGCTTGCGCTCTATAGATATCTATGTAGCCATTGCGATGATAATACGACATCGCGGGGCGGATGGCTTCCTAGATTGAAGTCAACGGCCATGGTGACGTGTTCTACCGTTGGAATTAATGGCCACGTGTCTGTGGCCAAAGCGAACCGGTAAGTTGGAGCACATTGGCTGTGGTTTGACCTTTTCTTTTTTTTTTTAATAATGTTTACCCAATACAAGGCTCAAGGGCCACTCAAGGTAGAGGGTTACTGTGTGAAGTTGTATTAGTGCAAGAAAGGACAAGATAATAGGAAAGATAGCTAGCTAATTCTAGACTTGAATAGGCCAAAATTTAAATGACAAATTAAATTTCAGAATTCAGGTGGAGACATCAGGAGTATAGAGTTGAAGTAGCTTTTAGAAAAGAACCGGAAACCCAATCATAAACAAGGAACAAGAGTTAAACCACTACTTCTGTTCAGAAAACTTGGGAGGAGTGTGAACCGGATAATAGGAAAACCTATCTACTCCTGGTGTAGGATGGGATCCGCTACGATCTACTTATCCAAGACATATTAATGCTTATTTCTCCGTTTTTTAACGCAGGTATGCTGAAAGAACTAGTCAGATGCCAAGATGCATAACGATAGACGGAACTGATGACAGTCTCACATAAATGTATTAGCATAAAACACTTTTATCCACGCCTTACTTGATTTTAAGACTGTTCTCTATTCAGAACACCCTATCAACGGGCTTGAATGACAGAGATGTGGTTTTTACGGACGAATGTTGAAATTATCGGGGATAGAATATGTGAGGAATGAAGAAGGGTAAAGGAAAATTAAAAAGTGATTTTCTAAGCGCTGCTTAGATGCGGCAGAAAATACGGAGCATCCAGCGAGGATCGAACTCACTATTTAGTCGTAATATGTTCTAGTGAGACAAGATTGCTAACCATTACACCACGTCGAAATTATAAATGAGGACGCATAATTATGGGCGTAAACCTGGGGAATTTAACAGTCGCATCGAAGATAAGAAAAAAAGAGTGATTCACAGTTGACAACTTTGTGCGAATGGTTAACGGAAGAAGAGGGTTCGCGAAAAGTAAGGAACGAAAGAAAGTTGGAGAGATTCATGATTGCTGACGTTCTGAAGGAACGTGAAAAAAAAACAAACCCCAGAAATATATTTAATTATCAATGACATAATAGGATAATTAAACCAATCAATAAATAAAAGTATGTTCTTAGTCATCAGCATTTATTTACAGTGTTCCTTCAGGGCGTGGCCGATCACAGCTATCCGAACCTTCCTATCACTTGTAGCTCCAAGCAACGTAGCTCCTTACCATCCCTCCTTGTTCCTTCTCTGTCATCCATTCTCATAAACTCATTAGGTTACTGTTTTCCTTTGTACGTCATGTGTG
This sequence comes from Acanthosepion lycidas, assembly GCA_963932145.1. Classification (NCBI taxonomy): domain Eukaryota; kingdom Metazoa; phylum Mollusca; class Cephalopoda; order Sepiida; family Sepiidae; genus Acanthosepion; species Acanthosepion lycidas. Next base: position 87,048,360 of record OZ010574.1, read on the forward strand.
AGTATTAAAATTTCCAAGCCGTTCTTCTTGATAATGTCTCCCAGAAATTTCAGCTTTTAAGTATGAGTTTCATGTAAGTCTAAAACTTTTTCATTTTCTTATATATCTTATTTAGAGTAAATGTTTCTATTGTCGATCTCTTCTCCGCCATAACGCAGTGTTAAATCCCCCCACCACACAAAAAAACAAAACAAAAAACTGATTCTTATGAGTTCTCTCACTATTTTTACTCCAGTATAACAGCTTTCTACATTCCCGCTATTTTTCCTCTCTTGTCGTCTGCTTCTCTGAAAATCCAATCCGAATTCGTCACCATTCATTTATACATTGTAGGGAAACTATCTCGACTGCCGATTCTATTCCGCATTATACATGGGGCCCAACCAAACCTCTTCCCTTTGCGCTCTCGCACTGACACTGCCGCCACCCACGCTTGGAGCTACAGCACGCATTTTCCATTTTTTTTCTTTTTCTCCTGCTTATGTGCTCTTTCATTTTCTTCAAGCTAAAGATCTCAGCTTTCATTCAAAGGTCGGTTCTACTACCGTTCTCGTTTATTTCACTTTTTTTTTAATCTCTCTAACTTCTTTGATGTTCTTTCCGGGTCAATACAACATAGAATTAAATGATACCAAAATATATATTCGTGCAGAAGTTTGAGAGTTACTTTCTGGGTACATGTTGATAGCTATACAGGCTGCCTCCAAAAATTTATACACACTTCGTCAATTTTGTAATGGCTTTTATTGTACTGGTGGAAATATATATTCAAAATGTATAAACATAGACTTACTTTGAACCATGAAGATTTGCCCCGAAGGAGTCATGAAAGTACATTTCAGAGCTGTTAGCAATCATTAGCAGTGGAGAAACAAAACTAAGCGTACCATAAGCGGTTTGAGGGCAAGATAATGAAACCATTACTATTCGGTTGGTGCAAAAATAATGACGTAATAATGTCGTTTTTTGACGTTAAAAATACGTCAAAAAACGACATTATTACGTCATTATTTTTGCACCAACCTAATATAATGTAGAGCAATTTGGGGGTCTATGGTAATATTTTCGTGGTCCATAGAGCAATTTTACTTTCGAACGGTTGTTACAAGTGAGAATTAGAATTTCTACAGTACTCAACACAATAATAAAATACTAAATATGGAAAACAAGCAGAACAACGAGATCACGCGATGTAAATTAACGTCCCTTTCACTCTACTGGTTATTTTGATTGTAAAAGTTGAATAAAACTGAGAAGAATATATAAAGGAAGTATTATATATATATAAAGGAAAATTATATAAAGATTATAATTTATTATATTAATAATAAATAATAATAACGTCCTGGGTATGACGGTAAACTACATCCGCGTCCTGGGTACGGCGATAAACTACATCCGCGTCCTGGGTACGGCGATAAACTACATCCGCGTCCTGGGTACGGCGATAAACTACATCCAACAGCAAGGCCTCAGATGTTTTCGGAAAAATAATGTTGCCAGCTATCCGTTTTTGGAACCATAATGTTGCCAGCTATGCGTCTTTTGAAACGATAATGTTGCCAGCTATGCGCCTTTTGAAACGATAATGTTGCCAGCTATGCGTTTTTTATTCTATACAAAATAGGCATTTAAAATTCGTACAAACTGGATTTGGCATTAAATAACCCACAGCGGTTGATATGCCATAAAACCCAAACAAACAACCAAACAAATAATATTTTAATTTTAAATATTAATAAAATAAAATATTAATCTAAATTAATTAATATAGCAATAGACTTGACATTGCGAAAAGTGGGGGAGTTTCGACTATGATTAACATAAAAATCTCGCAGTAAAGCGTTAACCACTGGGAACTCATTGGATAAATCTTCATTTTTTTTTTTAAATTATCAATTACTCACATATTTTAAAATGGGTCATTATGAGTTATTTTATTAGTGTGCATAAATGCTGTATAGAATTTAATTGTCAAATACATGTTTATTTAGATTAAATTAGTTTTACTTCAAAATAAAGCATATACATTTTACTATTTTTATAATACAATTCCTAAAATTATCTATTAGTAAAAAATAAAATAAGTGTTTTTTTTTCATTGGGGCCCACAAAAAAAAAAAAAAAAGTAAAAGTGGTCCATGGTGTAAAAAAAAAAGGTTGAGAACCACTGATGTAGAAGGTTCGAGCCTTCCAATATATTCTTGCGCTAGACTAAAATAAGCGTCATAAAGGCGTGCTGTTAAGTGATGGTTAACGAACTAATTTGGTAATAATACTCGATTACTTATATGTAAGCATTCGGCATTCATTCAGCCAGTGTTGCTTGATTTGTGCATTTCTTCATTGTCTGGCCTTCGAGCAGTGATGATTTGCAGTATTTGTCTACGGGCAGACAAACTACATTTTATTGCTCAATTCGTGTTTCTGTCTTCGGACACAGTGCAACTCAGTTTTGCTTTTACCTTTGGACCTGGCCCGTGTGCATTTTCGCGGATTCTCAACATTAATCTAACCGTTTAATGTCGAGAACCCACATCCTATCATCGGCAAATAAATAATCTGCCTTCGGGCAGACACACTACATTTTATTTCTCAATTGTGTTTCTCTCTTCAGACAGAGTTCAACTCAGTTGTGCTTTTGCCTTCAGACCTGGCCCGTGTGCATTTTCGCGAGCTCAACATTAATCTGACCGTTTAATGTTGAGAGCCCTCATCCTACCATCGGCAACTAAATAATCTGCCTTCGAGCAGACAAACTACATTTTATTTCTCAATTCGTGTTTCTGCCTTCGGACAGAGTGCAACTCAGTTGTGCTTTTGCCTTCAGACCTGGCCCGTGTGCATTTTCGCGAGCTCAACATTAATCTGACCGTTTAATGTTGAGAGCCCTCATCCTACCATCGGCAAATAAATAATCTGCCTTCGAGCAGACAAATTACATTTTATTTCTCAATTCGTGTTTCTGCCTTCGGACAGAGTGCAACTCAGTTGTGCTTTTGCCTTCGGACCTGGCCCGTGTGCATTTTCGCGGGTTCTCAACATTAATCTGAGCCTATGTTACATCGTACCAGCGGCAAGTAAAAAATCTGTCTCCGGGCAGACAAACTACATTTTAACTTTCAGTTGTGTTTCTGTCTTCGGACAGAACGCAACAAATAAATAAAAGATTTTTGGTCCCGGCGATTCCAACTCTGCAACAGCATCCCCCCATCGTACCAAAGAGGGAGCGTCGGTGAAATATCGATGCCAGCGCAACGTTGGTTGTGGTAGGTCAATATCTTGATTATGTCATTATTTTCTCTTCGAATTACCATTTTAGTTATTGCTGCTGTTGAAGGTCCTTAAGCTATGTGGTATTTGCTATTTGCTAAAGTTCTTTGCAATTTTGCTGCCCCATGTAACAAGGTTCGAAGAAAGATGGTCCTTGCTATGACCTAGAGTCGAAACCATCTGAGAAAGCTATTATATACAACTGACTGTTAAGATATTTCTGAACTGGTTTGGCATCATACCTGATATTCATATGAAAATCTCGATTTAATGTGTCTATTTAAGAACATGACTCGAATTGTTAGGTTAATATTTTGGTGTTGTAGCAACTTGAGGTGTTGGATAAAACTACAATCGTGTCCTTGTGCCAGACTAAGATAAACCTTGTAAATCGTTGTACGCAACTCACGATCTGTGGATATTTTTGTTGTTGATAATTTATGTTTATTTTCGTAAATTTAATTCATTACGTCCAAACCTTTGCTTAGTATGATGCGTTCACTCCCTTCTGGGAAATATATTAATCTATTTCTTTTTCTTCTCCCATTTATGGGTTAAATAGCAGGGTAGGCTGAGTCCTCGGTTGGTAGCCAGTGTAAGAGAAGGACTACTATGAATAAGGAAAAGAAGATGTGGAGAGCTATATCCACACATCCTGAAGAGGCATGATATTAAGCATATATAATACATTTAACCTTCCATTTTCTCTTAAAAACGTCCCTAATATTTCAGTTTTTTTTTTAATATTTGAATTTTTGCAGCTCAGTATCATTTTTGCTTGAATGAAGCAACAGATGACGTTATTTAAACCTCTCCCCACATCTCTCTCTCTCTCTCTATATATATATATATATATATATACATATATATATATATATATATATATATATATATATATATATATATATATATATATATATATATCACTCTACGTGTTTTTGAAAGAAGCAGACGATTATGGAGACGATATAGCGAAATTAGAAGAGGGAGAAAGAAAAACAGAGAAGGCGAAAAAACAGAGAGACAGACAGGGAGAGACAGAGAAAGTGATACAAAAAAGAGGATTGCCGAGACAGTTGGTAGAAAGAAAAAAAAAAGGAAATAGGTGAGAGAAAGAAAAGTCGAAGACAAACAGAAAGGGAAAAGAGGCAAGAAGAAGAAGAAGAAGAAGAAGAGATAGAGGGAGAAAGTATTAAAAAAAAGGACAAAATTAGAAAGATAGAAAAAGGAGAAGTTAGAAAAATAGGAGAAGGAGGAAATAGAAACGGAATAGGATAAGAGTGTAAGAAAAAGGGAAGTGGGGAAAGAAGCAGGAGAAGGTGAGAGAAACAGGGAAAGATGGATGAGAAAAAGAGCGAGGAGAGAAACGATAGAAAGGTAAGTGACATGAAAACAGAAGAGAAAGAGCAACCGGGAAGAGAAAAGAGAGAAATACAGAAAGAAAAAAAATGATGGAAGAGTAAACAAATTTAAGATAGAGTGATTATGTGGCTACATAATCCTCCTTTTCATTTTATACGCGGTCCAGTAAGTTGCTCGGCCATAGCGGATGCTTGCTTTTCATTAATTGCCTTCTTCCTCGTTTTATTATTCATATTTATGTTGTACTGTGTAAGGCACATCATGTCACTCCAGTTATTCAACCTATAATTAGGGCGAACGTGGGTCTGTGGGGGGAGCGCGCTTCCAGTTAGCCATCAACACTCAATATGAAAATGTAAGGTGTGTCAAAACGAATAACTCTAGGTTAACAAACCACCCGCCTTTCTCCTCATCAAAGACATACAAACTACTTTGTGCGGGTGGAAGAGGTCGCAAAGGTTCTTGTATAGGGGGTGATGTTGGGTACGCGTGAGGTCACTCGGTACAAACCTGAAATCTAGAACGTGTAATGGGAGTGGTCGAAGAGTAGTATGTTGGGTAAAGCAGTATACAGGGAAAAGAAGGAGTAGAGGAATATAAGAAAGAAGTCAATGAGAAGACATTATATATGGAACAATAAGGGGAGGCACGGTGGAGTAATGGACAGCGGCTCAGATTGAGAAATCGGAGTTCGAATTCCAGTCGAATCCATTACATTCACTTACGTGCTAATATCATTGAGAAAAGTATGAATCCACTTCTTCTCTCCCAGCTATGGGTAAAAAGCAGGTCAGACCGGGTTCTATAGCCTTGGATGGTAACTGGTCTACCGTAGAAAGAAATGGCAACCTACTGCGGGAAAAATCTGCCTCGTCAGTCATGTATCGAAAGATACATGATCGCCTAAGCGTGTATTACTAACTGACTGACTGAAACAATAATAATAATAATAATAATAGCTAATGAAATTTCCAACATTATTATTATTATTGCCATCACATTATAGACTAGCGATTTTACAATATACTTACTTCTAAAATCATACCAAATTGCCTATTTTACTACAGCAACTCAGCTAATGCAATAATACTCCAGAGTCGTTAGTATGAAGAATACCCAAAAATGTGTGGTCTGAAATCAAGCAAATACAGAATTTAACTATTTGAAAAAAGTGTTTTAACAAATAACAGAAAATATGACACAAAAATCCCAAAACGCATTGGACCAGCGGAAGATGCTTTTCAAAAACTAAACAAACGAAAGAACAAAAATTAAGAAGACAGAAGCTAACAATTGACATTGCATTTAAATTTCTGAATATCAAACTCAGCCGAAAAGCAAGCGAGAAGTGCGATAGAAGAAACTCTTAGCATAGAAGTTACGGTTACATCTAAGTATTTAATCTATAAAATGATGAGACCTTGCCGCCAATCTAGTACTGCGCTTAAATTCATGAATCTAGGTACCATAGAACAAAGTTCACCAGAACAATTACACCATGAAAGTGTTTATAGAAAAGTCACAGAGAACCTATTTTGCGACAGTGGGAATGTCATTATTAACAAAGAAAAAAGTGCTGAAATGCGATGTAATTTTAACCTGTTCCATATTAGGGTTAACCGTTATCGTCCACGAATAAACGTCATAAACTGCGACTCTTACCTCTTACTTACAGTGAGGGGCTCTTGAATATTGTAAAAGAAAATCAACACAAATGAAGAGGAGACTTCAGGGAAGAGAGATGTGTTTCTACTGAAGGACGCTAGGAATACCATGGACGGAACATGGAGGCAATGAGTAAGTTTTAAGGAAAATGGAAAACAAAAAGGACAGTTAGAATCCTAAATGGGTAATAGAGAAATTTCTGGTACACACGAGGAAAGTGTCTTCGGAAAATTTAACACTCACGCGATAAGAGCGACAGTGAAAGAGAGACTAACCTACCTAACTAGCTTTTATAAACGGATCTCTAAACAATGACTGAGGGGTTACATAGTAAGGAAACAAACATTACTTAGAAGTACGAACGATGGGAAATTGTGGAGAGCCAGGACTTTCGCATTCTGAAGATACACGGCACATAGTAAAAGACCTTCTAATTATGCACATCATCTATCTTCAAAGTGGTGGGCTTTTAAAAAAAAGAAGACATTAAACAGTCATTGCTCCTATTGAATTTGGTAAATATCTCAATTTGCTTGTCGGAATATCTAACATTATCGTGATCACCATTACCATAAACCGTTAGGTTCGTTGGGTCACTACATGTACTGAAGGAGCCTATTCTTCTTCAGGATGGTTTTGAATCCGGAATTGTCCTTCTCCTAGACTGGCTGTCACCCAAGTCGAGAGCAGTCGGTCAGTCGTGCTATTTAACCCATAGCTGCGGAAATATAGATGGATTTGCCAGGAAAAGGTCAGAACTAAAGACCTAGCGACCGGAATTCGAATTCAGCTAGCCGATTTCTCTTTTGGAGTCATTAACCCTTGCAACCCGCGAATATCATTGGGGGACACTGTTGCAGTTTTTTTTTTGTGTATATATATATATATATATATATATATATATATATATATATATATTAGGTTGGTGCAAAAATAATGCCGTAATAATGTCGTTTTTTGACGTTAAAAATACGTCAAAAAACGACATTATTACGTGATTATTTTTGCACCAACCTAATATATAACTAGTGAGCCAGTCAAAATGACTTGACTCACTTTATAGTCCACCAATAGAAGGTTAACCAATCAGAAGACGTAGAATATTCAATCCGTCGTGTATAAAGGCGGCCATTTTGTTCACTCTACCCGAATGTCCAGTCCAGCTTGTCAGGCGAAGAGAAACAGAAGGACGAACTATGGTCTGCTACCTTTTACCAAAATATCCACTGCTAACCTGAACAACGCTTTTCTACTGTCTTCGAAATATTCACTGCTAACCTCTGGATTCTATACTCGTGGACGACCGTCATCAGATTTCCCGCTCTTTTCTCAGCAGGCTGGGACAGTGTCAATTGCTTCTTGAATTTTTTTTTAGTCCGATTTTAGTGTTGGAAGCGATTCCAAGTGTACCAATTATAAACAGCACGGACTTAATCTTACTGTCCAATATTCTGAGACATTTGAAACTTTTCACTTTCTTTCGTATTCACCATCTGGTCTATTGGCACAAGTGTACTGACTACCTAGCAAGGTTATCTTTCTTTTAAGTTGGGGCTATCAGTGTAGTTGTCAAAGTCCCAGTGAACCTTATTTAGCTATTTGAACAATTCTCATTGTCATCGAAATATATTTCTAACTGAGCCCCACTTGCAAGATTATGCACTGCTTTTATCAAAACCCTTCACTCTATCGCGCATATTTGGCTGTGATCCACGTTGCTTATCTTCCCATACCAGACAAGGTGTTACGATGGGTATATTTCATGACGTTCTATACTTCTGGACAACTTATGGTACAACTGACGACTAAAACTACTGCAAATGTAAACTGAAACTAGAATGTGAACTTCCAAGTGAAACGACGAGATATAAAATAAGCCCTCAGTTGCCACCTGAGTTAGTCTGGAGTATAAAACGCCACGGTTTATTTGTCGCGCTGCTCTTTCACACAATAATAATAATAATATGAACCTCTGAAAATTCACTGCTTGTTGACAACTGCGATTATCCATTATCTAGGGCCTCTTCTATTCTCCTAACTTTTGCGCGTATTTTCTTATTTCCACTCTTATCCCTTTCAATCTTCCTTCTCCACTTAGTTTTAGCTAAACATTATAAATAATCTTCATAAAATATTTAATCTATTGTATACTCTTATATCATTACTGAATGGATTTTAGGTTGGCCGGTAATCGGACAGGTATTACACCCTGATCCTAATAATAATAATAATAATAATAATAATAATAATAATAATAATAATAATAATAATAAGGAGCGTAACCTTTGAAGAAATTTCGCGCATGGAAACGCGTGCAATGAATAGTTAAATTAGCTTAAGCTCGTATATCAAATACGTTGCAACCGATTGCCAGGCTAAATATGTTAGGGTTCTATTTCAATATGAGGAAAACAAATAAAATATTCCATAAACACTTATGCATAAGTACAAACTCGGTTTTATTTCTCACTTTTTCTTTCTTTTCATTTACGCCGTGGAGACTTATGTGGAAATGGTTAGAAGAGATCTAGGTGTATGTTTTCGTTGTTTTAAATAGACCGGTAAATAGAAGAAGAAGAAGAAGGGGGGAGGAGAAGAAGAAGAAGAAGAAGAAGAAGGGGTAGGAGGAGAAGAAGAAGAAGAAGAAGGGGGGAGAAGAAGAAGAAGAAGAAGAAGAAGAAGAAGAAGAAGAAGAAGAAATAAACAAAAGTTAAATCTTGTTAATTAGTGGCAACGAGATAGAGGTCACATAGTGCTTAGCGTCAGTGTCATGGAGTTTAAATCTTGTACCTGTAGTAAAAGGGCTTCGACAGCATTAAATGAAGGGGTCCCTATCGAAAATGTTTGTCCCCACCAAAAAAAAAAAAATGTTTTGATTCAGACTATTTTCTGGTTTTCGGATAGACATTACACACAAATGGTCCATTGTCTTTCTAAGCAAATTCAGTTGTCATAAACCATTTTAAAGAATTATTTATTTGTCAATAATGTTGTACATGAATTAAAAAAAAATAGCTGATGTTAGAGTATCCTGTCTTAACAATGGAAGCCGAAAGAGCACAAAAAGTACTGAGCATTCAACTTTCATAATCCATGTTTAAGAAGTTTTTGTTATTATGTGTCTGTACATTGTATACTTTTCACATTGAAATAAAGCTTATTAGATTTAGGTTATATGAGATATTATGTAGTCTTTTGAGTCAGGATGTGGTTGTAGGTAGAGTAAGAGGAATTTGTTTTCGTTTCTGCCTTTAGAAATGAGCTCTGATTTTATGTTGTGGAGTTTATCTTGTTCTGGAAATATAAAAGGTCTCAGAAGTCACTAGAAGTGCTAACTTAAGAAGATTAAGAAAAATGTCCTGAACTGAAGAAAGAATAAATTTGAAAAAAAAATCAGTTGTCAAAATGCACCTATTATGTATATATTTCTAAAGAAGTGAGGAATTTTTAAAAAATTTAATCCGCCATATTTTACTTAAACGTTATTTTAAATGGATACCCACAAGTTTGAATTCCAGACATCAACGTTACTTTTACTCACGCGCAAATATACTTGGGAAAATATATTCTTGGGAAAAGTAATAATTCAATTCTTCTCTCCCCTGCTATGGCTGAAAAGCAGGACAAACTAGACTCTTTAATCTTTAGATGCAATCATTCTAGAAGACAATTGAATTCAAAATCTGAAAAGGGCTGGTTAGGCACCTCGTGCACCAGTTCTCTGCATTTAATCCTTCGAAAAGTGTGGATGAATCTACAAAAGCCTTCTTTTAACGAATCATATCAGCGAGGAGTCGGACTGTTCAGTTCTCGAAACTGAATTTTTACACCCTCATACTCTCAAAGACGACAGGAGAGTACATTATATATATATATATATATATATATATATATATATATATATATATATATATATATATATATAAGTTATGAAAAATTTGATAATCCGTATGGGTAGCACAAAAGAAGGATGAAGTCCTGAGAGCTCAATGTAAATCCAGAGCTAATATTAGGTTGGTGCAAAAATAATGCCGTAATAATGTCGTTTTTTGACGTATTTTTTAACGTCAAAAAAAGACATTATTACGGCATTATTTTTGCACCAACCTAATAATTTAAAGAAAAACAGACCACTTTAAGGTTCCATTATAATAATATATATATATATATATATATATATATATATATATATATATATATATATATATATATCACCGGTCTCCAGAGTTTTAAAATTGGTCAGTTTCATTGTTTACACCTGGCCGGTGCCTGCAAGGAGTGGTCCGAGATAGCCCCACACCCACGAAAACAAACACGTGCATAAATATTCATTGGATAGAATAAAATTGTCATATATACATTTTATTTATTTCTCCATTTATTTATCCCACAGTCAGAGGCTAATTGACCCGACAGGAAACTTGTTTATATGTCTACCCATTCTAACAAGGTCCGACTTTGTTTGAGGACGTGTTCTCTGCTCTGAAAATGCTATGAATTGAAAATTTTTCTTGTAGGCATGGACCACAAAAATTCTTTGGAGCTTGTACGGTTTTTATAATTTAACACAAACACACACACATATATATATATATATAAATATAAAAGTGAGCATTGAAGCTCAACACTTAGAGGCGACGGGCTGTTTCATGCTAGACGCAATCGTCAGGCCTGTTGACTTCGATGTTTACTTTTATATTTACACATGCTCTATCTCTGATATTGAGCACTTTATCCCATAGATATAGCACAACTTAAGAGTATATTTCTTCATATATATATATATATATATATATATATATATATATATATGTATGTATATATGGATATTTATATCTGAGTAGATGTCCTGTTTTTATTTATTTATTAAACAGTATATTTATTTATTTACATCTACCGGCCTGAATATTTGAGAAATCTTGTCAGAAAAATATGAGCCATCCGACTGGATTTTTCTAATAATATTTCTCGAATATATATATATATATATATATATATATATTTTATTTCCCTGTCCGTTTGAATTGGCAGAGAATATTTACATTGTTATTTTGGGTTACTGTTTCTGTTTGATGGGCTTACCATCTCTCAGTGTTTTCGATTTTGTACTTCTTGCATATCTTCCAGTGTACATATGTCACTACCTTGTTGTGTCTGTGGGCATATTCATTTTTTTGTCAGTTTCGGACATCCAGAGATAATATGGCCGACAGTTTCATCATTATTATTATTATTGAGTATACACGCTCGTAATAACTGTTGACTCACTCTAGAGATTAAGTATTGACAAGTCTCATTTATACTCTAGTTATTTTCCTTCATGCTGTCGTCTGGATGGTTTCAACTATTTCACTGATTTCCGGTTCCTCTAACCTTTGTTCCGGAACCGTTCTCAGCGCCGCGATAAAAAGCTGATACGGCTGTTATCTTCATGCGTCACAACTTGCCTCAATTCCCAGGCAAAGTCGAGCTAATTGTGAAACGATAGACAAGAATTTCAACCTTGCCAAAGAAAAAGATGTGGAACATATTTACGTCGACGTGGGGAACATGTAGAAAAGGAAAATTGGGCTTTTCTGTTCTTTCTCTTGCTCCTCTTTTCCCCTGACCTTTATTCTTGATTTTGCTCTTTTTACGTTCATTTTTGTTTGCTTGGTTTTAAAAACAAAGACAGTATTGAACTGTTATGTAATATCAGTCCTCTGCCATCACAGATAAAGAAAAAACCTGAGGCAACAGAAATGTGATTTTACAGAAGGGTGTTGAGAATACCATGGACTGAACATGTGAGCGGCAATGAAGTTTTATAAGCATAATGCAGAAACAGTTGGATATTCTAGGATGCATAATCAAAATAGAAGGCTTAGCAAATTTAATACTCTTAAGATATATTGGAGACAAAAGGTGCAGAGAAAAGCACATAGCCTACATACCGACCATGTGAAAATTGTTGACAGGGGTTATGAGAGATAGCAAAAAGACACACTTTACGAGGATGACAAGAAATTGTGGAGAGTCAAGATCCCCCACATCCTGAAGGGACATTGTGCATAGAAGAAGAAGAAGAAGAAGAAGGAGCAGGAGGAGGAGGAGGATTGTTTTAGTAAATGGATTGGAAAATATTAGCAAAATGACAAACTTTAGTAAGAAGAACAAAGGATAGGAAATTGTGGAGAGCTATGAACGACCACGTGTTGAAAGGACACGGTTTATGGAAGAAGAAGATGATTATGGTCTGTAGGCATCTTGACAGAATACGCCGAGAAACGTAAATTGTTTTTTAACGGAATCCCTAATTCTTTAAACAGGGATGTTTATTTAATACCATATCTCTTCAAAAGTAGGTAATCATAGTTCACCGCAGGTGGCGGTTATAATGCTGTATACACTCGTGTATAAGTCGACCTCATGTATAGTGTAAACCTGTTTCTTTTGCATGACTTATAATCCTTCCAGAAAAAAAATTACCATTTATAATGCAACCGGTCACCGAAAATGCATGATTTTTATTCTCTTTAAAAAAAATTACTTGTGTAAAGTGTAGCCCCCTATTTTTTGCGTACAAAAATAATCATATTAGGTTGGTGCAAAAATAATGACGTAATAATGTCGTTGTTTGACATATTTTTTAACGTCAAAAACGACATTATTACGTCATTATTTTTGCACCAACCTAATAAAACCTCGTACTATAGGCGAGTATATATGGCATCTGTCAATGGCTAGGACATTTTGAGATAGATATTGGAATAGCTTCAAGATGCCTTCTGATGGATTCAGATTTTACTAGACTGGCTGTTACTAGAGAATCCAGTCTACACTTCTATTCAATGAATAGTTGGACACCTAGGCGCGGTGTAATGGTTAGCGAGCTTGCTAAAACAGTTACTACTAAATATCGAGTCCGATCCTCACTGGGTGCCACATCTAAGCTACGCTTAGAAAGTCATTTGGACATTTTGACGTGGCGTAATGGTTAGCAAGTTTCTCGTGGTAGATCAGTAATGACTAAGTAGTGAGTTCGATCCTCAAATGGTGCTCCAAACTTTCGGCCTTGTGCCACATCTAAGCTATGCGAGTCTGTGTAATGGTTAGCAAGCTTGTCTCGCTAGAACAATTATGACTGAGTAGTGAGTTCGATTCTCACTGGGTGCCCCCTGCTTTCGGCCTTGTGCCACATCTAAAAAGCGCTTAGAAAATCAGTATTTAACGAATAGTTAGGGAGAAGAGATTCATTTACGGTTTTCCGAAGGACGTTGGTGTGAAAGTGAATGCAATAGAGTGCGTCGGAATTTGAATTCGTTTCGCCGGTTTCATTTCCCGCGCCGATAACCGTTTCGCACATCCAAACAGGAAATATAATAGATGTTTGGAGAATTATCTTTTATGTTGACTTCACAAAAGAAATTACGTTTAATGATGATGAAGATCACGCAGATTTTTTTTCTTTTTTTTTTGAAAGAGAAGAGATAGCGAAACGGTTTCGAATTCCGTTCACATAGTTTTGATATTCTTGGGAAAGTTGTTGGCTTCCATTGTTAGGCAGTTTAACAAAAATATATCTCCTCGCTGAATGGAGAGAATGGGTGAGTGAGGGAGGAAGAGCAAGGTTATGAAAAAAAATTTACTCATCGTATAGTGGTGGATCGAAAAACAAAGAAACAAAAAAAAATGCCACCAATCTGCCACTAGGTGGCATGCCACCAGCGTTAATCGTAGATGGCCCGCTGTCGGACCGCCGGCGTGTTCGTCGCGGAAATGTTACCACTGGCGGACCGCTAGAGGTCCACCGGTGCTCCGCCGGTGTCTTGCCACCAGAGGACCGCTGGCATTGCCATCGGTGGCCCGCCAACGGACCACTAGCGCCTTGCATGTAGGGAAAGTGTTAACCGATTGTCGCTCTTCGCTCGCCAAAGCCAATCAAAGACAAAAACATATAAATATGATATATAATTTTGTAACTTAGAAAAGGTTACTGAACGAGGAATAACCAAAACGGAGGTTGGAAATGAAAATGGAAATTTTTATAACATGAACAATATACAATACTCGCCAGCGGCGTGAAGTAGGTAAACCACTGCTAGTGTCAACTGTATTTATGAGGATTGGGACATACCCATTGGTGTTCATAGGTACGGTATATAACACATAATTATTGTGTTTATATTTCATACCCCGTCAATTTATTTGTAGCCAATGAAATATGCTGTGTAATTAATTGCGTCAGATATGTTATTCCTGAATTATGTACATGGCCGTCCACAGCTTCTGTTTCTTTATTATGCGTGAATTGCCATGGCTAATTGGGAGATAGCAGAGCGGTTTCCTGTTGACTTCTCTACGGTTTTAAATTTAGTGTTTTCCTTTTCTAAGACTGGTTAGCCAAAATTAGAGAAACCTTGTTATTTAACCCATAGATAGGAGGGGTAAGAATAACTTATAGATTTTGTGCAAAAGTGAACACAATAGACTACTCTTGTATTTGAACTCACCGATTCCACTTTATAACCCGATATTCGTTACATGTCTCCTTCTTTGTGTCGTCTGCCTTCAGGACGTTGACGATCATGGCTCTCCACAATTTCTTGTCAATTATCTTTTTTATTAGATTGGGATTTAACAAAATGTTTTATCCATTTAAATTGGTAGCTTCCATAATGAGTCCTCAAAGAATTTTACTTGTCTTTCAGTTGAATTATGTATTCATTATATGAAGTTAATGCGATTCTTTGATAAAAAAAATCTGTTGTATTCTTCCTGACACCATGACTTAACAATTTAAGTGTTTTTTTCTTGGATCTTTATTTATTTATGATTATGTAGGTCTTACACTAAAGGTTGGAGTGTTCATCGGCCGAGAATCTAAAGTTAAAAATCAAAAACTATAAGATGAAATAATGATATTAGGTTGGTGCAAAAATATTGTCGTTTTTGACGTATATTTTAACGTCAAAAAACGACAATATTTTTGCACCAACCTAATAATAAGGCTTCTTCAATGTTGAACAATTATATACTCACTCCACAATTTTTAGAAAAATATGACAAACTGGAGAGGTTTTTTTTTTCCGAGTTTCATCCGTCAGGATTTCATGGGACACGGCTTTGTTGACGTTGCCACGTCTAGACATGCGCACGAAACGAGAGACGCTGGTAGTTTCAAAATGTTTGAGAGAATATTTTTGAGAGAATATAAATTATTTTTTTTTAATCTAGGCGAAATCATTTGTATTCATTTTCTTCTTCTCTCCATCACCTTTGTCCCTGACTATTTCACACTGTGACAATATAAAATCTACCAAAAATTATATAGTTTGTCATATTTTGCTAAATAGGTATAACGATATATAAAATTATATATCGTTATATCACTCCACAATATAAAACAGACTTTTCAGTGCAACTGTGGTATGATATCTACTATTCATTTTCTACTATGCTATGATATTTACCAACTGTTGGAAGTCTTAAATATGCTAGGGTTAGGGGTTAGGATTAGGGATAGGGTTAGGGCTACGAATTAGGTTCTAGGTTTGGGTTTGAGGTTAGGGTTATGTTTAAAGGCAGTGAACAGCGAATTGGTTATGTATCATCAACAGTTTTTTATACATTTTTTTTAAATCATCAGAGTGATTTTAATGTCTGTAACCTGATTTGATGTCATTTAGAAAATAGTAAAGAGGTCATCGTTTTTCCTGAGTATTTTCCTGTAATAATTAGTACATCAACAATTACGGTAGGTCGCATATGCTTCGGTAGGATCTCATACTATAGTAGCACCGATTTTTATTCTGTAAGCAGCAAAGTGTTTACACAGATGTTTAATTTTTTAAAAACTGTGTAGGATCCAGTCTGACCTTCCATTCAATTTTTGAGTCTATAACATTTCCTGAATTGGATTTTAGTGCGACAGTGGAGGAGCCGGCGTAAATGATGTATCAACAGAAGCACGCTAACAAATAGCTTGGAAGACATTGGCAATATGCATCACAAACCTGAAATAGGAGACAGAATCAAGAGAATTTTAACAAGTTCAGTTATAAAAGAAAGACGAAATTAAGAGAGAGAGAGGGAGAGAGAGAGAGAAGATTAGAATGTAAGTGTGAGAAAAAGAGAAAGATAACAATAAAATGAATAGGGAAGAAAATACATACTAAAGAAAAAAGAAAGAGAGAGAGAGAGAGAAAGAGAGAGAGAGAGAAAGAGAGATATTAAGAATAATATTAGCAGCATCATTTGAGCTGAGTCGACAACAGGAACTTGATTTCGGTCTCTTCTCTCCCCCTTTTTTCTGGTTTGCTTTCATGGCCTACATACAGAGGGCGTTCGTTGCTCGCCCGATTTCTATTTACTTTGTCATACTTTAGCTGCCATTATTGTTTTTATTATCCCTTCGAAGGTGTTGAAAAGAAGGGAACATGGCGGAAGATGAAAAGCCCGCCAGTAAGCCTGGTAAAATGAAGAAGAGAAACAAGGAAAAACACTGGAGAAATGAAAGAAACAGACAGATACGCAGAGATTGGGCTAGATAGACAAGTATATATACATCATTTTGTGTGTGCGTGTTTGTATATATATATATATATATATATATATATATATATATATATATATATATATATATATATATATATATATAGATAGATAGATTGTTACATAGATAGGTAGATAGATAATATTAGTGGTAAATATACACATACATATGTAAAATATATAAATATATATACATACATGCATACACCTACATATATATTTTGTATAAAAAATTTCCAAGAGGATAGAATCCACGTAGAACTCAATATCCAGGACAGGGTAAGGATATAATATTAGGTTGGTGCAAAAATAATGACGTAACAATGTCGTTTTTTGAGGTTAAAAAATACATCAAAAAACGACATTATTACGTCATTATTTTTGCACCAATCTAATAAAAAGGCTTAAACACTAATATTCCATGATCATAATTTATTCCATTGGAATCGTTACGATTCCAAAGGAATAAATTATGACCATGGAATATTAATGCTTAAGCATTTTTATTATATATATATATATATATATATATATATATATATATATATATATATATATATATATATATATATATATATATATATATATATATATAAATAAAAGGAGGTATGGAGTTCGAATTCCAGTCTGATCTATTACATTCACTTACTTACCCTTGGGAAAGGTATGAATCCTCTTCTTTTCTTCTACCCTAGCTATGAGTAAATAGAAGGACAGACTGGGTTCTATAGCCTTGGGTGGTAACCGATCAAGAAGAAGATAATTCTGAATTGAAAAACTGTATGTAAGTTGACATTGGCTCAATCATCCCGACTACAATCGGCCTGGATGGATGGATATTCTAAGCTAATGGATTTTATTTATCAATCCGACATCTTTATCACTTTGAACCTTACATTTAGCTCAATTTATTTTTAAACTGTTAAATGAGTATCTGCTAAATGTAACGTTTAAATATATATATATATATATATATACACAAGTATATTTCTGTGAGTTCTTAAATTTTAAAATTCTGAAAAACTAACGGTATTCTTATTTCTCATTATAAATCCTTGTATATATATATATATATATATATATATATATATATATATATATATATATATATAAATCATTGTATATATATATATATATATATATATATATATAAATCATTTTATATATATATATATATATATATATATATGGATGTGCGATGTTGTAATGAATAGGGGCTAGGAATCGGAGAGTCGAGATCGAATTCCAATCGTTCTGCACATTCACTTATGCGCAAATATCTTTGAGGAAGGTATGATTACATCTCTTTTCTCCCCAGCTATGGGTTAAATAGATGGTTAAACTGGATTCTTTAACCTTGGTTAGCAACCATTCTAGGAAAAGGAACACTCTGAATTCAAAATATGACGAACATTTACATCGCTTCTCCATATTCAGTTATTCCAAAAAGTGTAGATGGTTTTGCACAAAGTTCTCCTCACTATAATCAAATTCTATGTGTAGCTAATGTAACTGTTCAGTTCTAAGAACTCAGCCGCTGAAAACACAGACGAACACACACACACGCACACATATATATATATATATTGTTGCATAAGTTGCTGACACTGTTGTTTGAAACTAGATCGCCAGTGAGTAACACGCGCGATTCCATTATTAAATAGATCACGTGATCAAAAAGAAAGTGAATAAATAGGAAGTAGCGCGATGACTATACACTGTTCACTTCTTCTTCTTGTCCATCCACTATTGCTATACGTTCACTCTCTCTACTCTACTACTATACGGATTACGATTCTCTTCTGATTATTATGCTATTTGACGATTACTACTTGAACAAGTATTACTAGTGCGGATATTATTGGAAGGCGTTACTACTAATACCGGCGTCAACTATGTCGCGAATATAACGAGCATTTTTGGAAGGGATAACTAGCTTTTGCTTGACATACCAAAAATGACGCGCGAAGCCGTCCAACATCACAATATATATATATATATGCATATATGTGTGTGTGTGTGTGTACGTATGTATGTATGTATGTATGTGCTTGCGTGTGTCAAAATTCAGATATAAATAGCAATATATCTGACGATATGATATAGATATATGAGTAAAGACAAAAGAAAAATTTATCTTGGCCGACGCATTTCGTCCTCTGATGGTCTTTATAAAGACAAATGTAAGGATTTTATTTCGCAGCAAAGATTTATTGTGAGAAGTAAGAATATCGTTAGTTTTTCAGAATTTTAAAACTTAAGAACTCACATAAATATACTTGCATGTAATTACTTGTTGCAAAAGAAAATGGACAAAACCTGTGAGAAAAACAGCACCATGACGCAATTCACTCCGCCAGAAATTTGGAAACAGCATGCTGTACTGCTTGGCATTCGCACCGGAAACTCCAATACGAACATTTCAGAGTGTTTGAGTGTCAATGTAAGAACAGTACAGAGGATACTGAAAGAGTTTGATGATATATCCTGTTAACATCATGGTGTTTGGAGTGATCACTAGTGATGGCAACGGTATGCCTCCATTCATCTTTTCACATGTCCTCAGATACAACATGGAGGTCAACATCATGTGGCTTGGGGAGGTAGGGCTTCCCTGGATGAAGAGGGTGGCTGCTGGAAGACCCTGTATGTGGCAACAGGATTCTGCACCATGCCACACTAGCAGGAGATCCTAGTCATGGTTCTCAGACAGTTTCTGTGACCACATCACTTCTTACATCTGACCACCTAACTCCCCAGACTGCAACACCCTTGATTATTATGTGTGGGGGCGCAGTTGAGCGAGAGATAAAAAAAAAAACTCCCTGTAACACCAAAGATAAACTGAAGGCAAGGATTATGGCATTATTCACTAACTTACACAAGGAAACTGTCCAGAAGAGTTGCAAGAGATTCCGAAGTCGTCTGGAGGCCGTGGTTGAAGCCAATGGCGATTTTATTGAACCAATTTACTCTTTGGTATTTCAACATATTTTTGTGTAATTTTGGTAAATATATCTGTTGAAATGAGATGTCAGTGAAATTTAAATTTTGCGTAACTTAAACGACAATGTATATATGATAAAAATATAGTCGTAAGGTAATGAATATTTGTGGCTTAAAGTACTCAATATCAGGGATAGATCGTATGTAAATATAAAAGTGGAGATTTAAGCCAACGCCCTGATTGCCTGAAGATTGCCTATAAGCATGAAACAGTGGGAAGGTCCGAATGTAATTTCGTAATTAAATTAAAGACATTAGTTCCATTTCATCCTCAAGCGAATTAAATTCGGACCTTCTATTTTTGAAACATGGTTAGAACTGTGTAACGGAAAAACCATATTTTAGATCAATTAATTTATAATATTAATGCTCTGTAAATTTACATTGAGCACTATTTTGTAAAATAAAAATATCTATAAGAACACCGGATTATATATCTTACTATTCTTTCTTTATATATATATATATATATATATATATATATATATATATATATATATGGTCAACTTGACAATGGTCATCGAAACGTGGGTCCTGCCTCTGCTTAGGTACAGAGACAAGCTGAAAAGTAACCTCTTAGCTGCAAATATAAACCACACTACCTTTGAGAACACCGTAATTGATCGTAATGAATGGAAGACTACATGCTACAATGGCATCAAGAACAAGGCAGCATCAAACATTGTCAAGCTTCGTCAAATGAGGGAAAGGAATAAAATATCTGCTGCTGTTCCAGCCATATACTCCAAGAATCCACTCTCTTGCACAATCTGTGGACTTCTTTGCAAATCACTAGCAAGACTGAAATGTCACTTGCGACTCACACACAAGGTTAAATAAACAAAGTTGTCGGAACCTCATACGTCGAAGCCGACGGGAGAGTCCATCATATATACAACGCAAATATAAAATCATGTGTGTATTTGTCTATGCGTGCGTAAATGAAACTTATGATGATAACGACGAAGTGTCAAAACTATAACCGAAAAATATACAAGATGGCGGAAAAATGGGAGCTTTTTTAGCAAAATTCTAAGGCTTTCGACTGCGTAGCAATAGTTAACATTTTCGGTTTTTCAGTGTCTATAAATTCGAAAAACGACCGGATATTTTTTTTTGTTCTTCTTCTTCTAGGTGTCGCTTTTGTTATTAGGTTGGTACAAAAATAATGTCGTTTGCTCACATATGTGAGAAAACGACATTATTTTTGCACCAACCACACAAAGTGGATCTGCTTATTTCTATACAGCGATACAGCTTGCCTTATATCATCAAGAGATGATATTGACGGCTTTAGTATATATAGCTTTAGTAAATATTGAAGCTGGCCGGAGATGCCCATCAAATACAATCATAGTCTGTTGCATTCACTTCGCACATGGCCCTTGGGGAAAAGGTATGATAATAAGTACCTTACTACAAGGGCCTTCTGGCAAACGGAGCTAAATATATCGGTTGACTGCTGCAATTAATACCTTGGAACTCTGTCGAGCAGATCATTGCAGGTGAGCATTCAACTAATGTTCCTCTTTTTTTAGACTAAGCTAAACTTTGTAAATACGTATAAATAAAAAAAAGTAATCTTAGGATAAAGAAAGGAAGGAAGAAATAAAAGAAGAAAGGAAAAACTGAGAAGAAATGGAGACTGGTAGAAAGGAAAATGGTTTGGTTTGGTTTGGTTTGGTTTGGTTTGGTTTGGTTTTCGGTATATCAACCTCAATGGGTTATTTAATGACGACAAGATTTTTATTTTTTTCGAAAATGTATTGCTGGTATCTTTTTAAAAATGTATTGCTGGAAATTTTTTTTTTTTGTCAAAACTGTATTGCTGGGACAGTGTAACCCGGATATAAGAGAGTTGTCGGGACCGGAGACGGAGTCTCTTATATCCGGGTTTCTCTTATGTCCGGGTATGGTCTAATTTATATACATTAACACAGGCTCTAATTTGGGACCAGAGAAAATCTCTCTTATATCCGAGTTTCTCTTATATCCGGGTCTCTTATATCCCGGTTACACTGTAATAATGTATTGTTGGTAATAATTTTTCTTCAACAATTTATTGCTGATAATAATTTTTTACGAAGTATTGCTGGCATTAAAACCTATTTTTACACTTTCACCTAGTTTTGACCCCAGTTTGGGGTTTAACTATTTGCCCATAGCTGGGACCCTAACAGGAGGTACCACTCCGGGTCAAGGTGGGCCTGGGAACACCAACGATTAAGAGGTGGTTCCATGCTCCTCAAAACCTTCTGATCAGAGGCCTTGCTGTTGGACGTAGTTTATCGTCATACCCAGGACACGGATGTAGTTTATCGTCATACCCTGGACGGGGGAGGAAAGTGAAAAACATCTGAATCTGAAATATTAGATAACTCATCTAGCAAACGCTACAAATGTGCAATGAATTCACTCCGCTCTGAGTGCACTCCAGTATTAGCCTTGTGCCATACTAAGCTACGTTAAGTAAATAGCCGTAAAAGAGTCACGAGGTTTTGTTGGATCAGAGGTTTTATTAGAGCAACAGTAAGTAACTTTTAATGTTTCCTGAAAATGATGAGACATCATCCAAATCTCATTTCAGAATTTACAAATGAATAATAATAATAAAAAAAGTTTAGAGAGTAGCATAGCGGTTACGATTAGCGAGCCGAGTTCAAATACCGTTCTATTCTGTTGCGCTCAGTTAGTCAGTTAGACGCTTAGGCGATCATGTATCTTTCGATACATGACTGACGAGGCAGTAAGTTCTTTCTGCAATATACCAGTTGCCATCCAAGGCTATCTGTCCTGCTATTTACCCATATTTGGGGGGAGGAGAAGAAGAGGTTTCATACCTTTCCCAAGGGTATTAGCAAGTAAGTGAATGTAATAGATTCAACTGGAATTCAAACTCGGCATATATACAAGGAATCAGTCAGTTATGTACCATGTGTCATACACGCTTAGGCGATCATGTATCTTTCGATATATTACTGACGAGGTAAATTTTTTCCTGCAGTAGGTTGCCATTTCTTTTTAAGATAGACCAGTTGCCATCCAAGGCTATAGAACCAGAGCAGAAGAGGATTCATACCTTTCCAAAAGGTATTAGTATGTAATGGATTCGACCGGAATTCGAACTCGGCTCTCCAATTCCTCACTTCGAGTCGCTATCCATTACTCCACCATACCTCCTGCTACATTCACTTCGCATTAATGCCCTTGGGAAAAGTATGAATCCTTACAGATGCCCGCGTAAATGGTTTCCTGTTAAAGCTGATTAGAATTTGTAAAACCTTTCAATTAAAACAGTTTTAGGAAAAGATGTTCACTAGCTATTATCGCTTATTTTATGATACGGACTTTCTAGCCTTTGTTTTTTTTTTTTTTTTTTTTTTTGTAAAAAAAAAATAGGATGGAACGTCAACATCTTGATTAAGCCATTATTTTCTCTGGGTTACCAGTCCTGTGTATGACGACAAACTAGATCCGACAACCATGCCTCTGATCTGGAGATTGGAAGTTTTGAGGACCGCAGAACCATCTCTTAATTGCTGTTGTTCCCAGGTCTTCTCTGACTTGGGGTGGTAGAACCTGTTAGGGTCCCAGCTATGAGCAAATAATTAACCCCCAAACAAAGACAACACTATGCAAGTATAAAAATAAATTTTCATAGTAAAAATACCAGCTAAACATTTATATATAAAAAATACCAACAATACATATAGTACATTCACAGATACCACAATAGCAACGCCTTCAAACAATACTCGGTCAGACGCACTAATTCCTATATATATATATATATATATATATTGATAATATTAGTGGTAAATATACACATACATATGCAATCATATATCTAAAATATATAACTTCTTTAGATCTTTCTGTTCTTCTCTCGTCTGTTACCCCTCCCTATTACTTTCATTTACTCTAACATTCGTCCCACACTCCCCTACATACACTCTGACTAAATTTTATTTTTTATTCCCGGAGTTGTTTTTTCTGTTTGAATTTGTAGGTGTGATGAATTGGATCGTATTTACGATTCCAATGGAATAAATTATGACCATGGAATATCAGTGTTTAAGCCTTTTTATTATATATATATTATAAAAAGGCTTAAATATTAGTGTTTAAGCCTTTTTATTATATATATATATATATATAATAAAAAGGCTTAAACACTAATATTTCATGGTCATAATTTATTCCATTGGAATCGTAAATACGATCCAATTCATCACACCTACAAATTCAAACAGAAAAAACAATATATATATATATATATATATATATATATATATATATATATATATATATATATATATATATATATATATATATATATATATATATATATATATATATATATATATATATATATATATATATATATCCTTTAACCGTCACGTGATCTAGTTATTTCAAGATGAGATCGACTGTGCTTGCTCTCTGGCGATCCGTGTTCGAACTCAAGAACATGCAATTGCGTTCAAAATAATATTTAACTGAAGCCATAAAATTGTGTTCAAAATATTTAGATTTTGGCATTATATAGCCCATAGAAGTGTTGATATATCGCTGGAGAGGACAAACCAAGCTAAACCAGTTATATGCACACTAGCTGACTATCATCTACTATGTAGTCAGTTGTGAAAGCAGAGTAACATACATAATATTTTCGTTACTTCAAATGACATTTCGTTATTAAATGACCCATAAGGTGTTGATATGCCGTTAAAGAAACAAATCAATCAATCTTTGAGTTACAGGTACTATTCATTTTAGTTGTTGTTGTTTAAAGACCGCAAGTGATGCGGTTTGTGCTATTTGCTCACTTCTTTATTTGTGGTTCTGAAGCGAAAGTTTGAAGGAGGATAGTTCTCGGTAAGACCTACAGGCTTTTAATCATTGATGTGAGATACAGCTAACAGTTTAGATATTTCTGAAGTAGTTGGATACCATGCATGATATCCGTACGAAAATCTCAATCCAACGAGGTTATTTAAAAGCATAACCCGAGTCCTAAGATTAAAGTCTGGGTTTTGTAGCAGCTTGCAGTGTTGGGTGAAACTATCGCTAAGCGCAGCGTATTTTTAATTTCCTTATCTCTTTATATTAAATTTGTTTTAAATGATCCATACACCAAGTGATTTGAAATGTTTAGTATTTATTAAGTTCACATCGTGAATTTTTATGATGGATTCACAGCATCACTGTTTTTATTCCAATATCGGGTCATAGTTTATGACTGAACTTACGTGGCAGCCGGACTAGGAGTAGGGCTATCCAAAATTCAAAACCGTGAATGCGACGGAAAATCGCCCCACTCTTTTCCCCAAAACAAACGATGGTAAACAAAAGGAATCCGTGGAGGGTCATGATCGTCTACGTCTTGAATGATTATGAAGTGCAGAGTAAAATGAAGGAAGGAAAGGGTGTAGGATGCAAAAAAGGGGAAAAGGAAAGGCAGAAGGTAGGGAGGAACGAAGGAATGAAAGAGAGGAGAGGGGAAGGAAAGGGCAAAAGAAAGAGCGAGGAAGGAAGGAATGAAACAAGAAAGGATGGAATGAATAAAAGAAAGAAAAAGTAAAAGATGAAAAGAAAGAAGGAAAGATAGAAATAGAAAAGCGGAAATGAAAGCGTATCATTATTGAATGAAGAAAGAAAGAAAGAATGAAAGAAAGAAAGAAAGAAAGAAAGAAAGAAGTTACGTGTAGCCAGTGGCTGAAGAAGGCAAGAAGAAAG
>OZ010574.1:87078937-87131437 GCA_963932145.1 Acanthosepion lycidas
AATTATGTTTTTCTGATGCTGAATTGTCTCGGTCCTGTGTTGTCCTGGTGCTTAGTCGGCGGTGTTGAGTTGTCCTGCGCCCATAGAGATTCTATATTGACAGACTGACTACTTATAAACGGAAACGTTGGTTATAATTATGCACCACAAGGAAGATGTCCTGAGGCTAAATTTAAAAATTTTGAGACGTCCTACATTTCGAGACCCAAAATCGCTTAGTCGATTTCGTTTAGTTTCCCAACGCTGTTGTTTTTGTTTTTACACGGTGTGCACAAAGTCTTTAGACATCTTCAAAAAGTCATTAAGAAAAACTTAGAAGAGATGGCGACTAAATTTTTGTTGCATATTATATGTTATTATTAACATTCTTTTAATGATAGTGATTAATGTTATGCTTGTATGCTACAGACTGCAATTAATATTGTTTTTATGTTTCAGACATGGACAGAAATTGAATATCGTTTAGATGTCGTTCGTGCAAATGGCGCCCCATATAGAAATTTATTAACTCTTCGTATATAAACTTCGCTATTTACTTCATATTATGCAAACATTTCAACAGTATCCAGTTGTAATTTGGGCACTTCGACGTGGTGTAATAGTTAGCAAGTTGTCTTAGTAGTGGGTTCGGCTTTGTCATACATCTGTGCTACGCTTAGAAAATCATGGTTCCTGCTAACATTTTTTTTTTTTTTGTACATTATATTCGTTATTGGGTTCGTTCCCGGCCCCCTCATTTTATGCCATATATTTTTTAGCTATTTTTATAAGAAAAAAAGAGACATTTATTTTTATATACTGGAAATTTTTTTAAATATCATAGGTGTTTCAGGATCCCTGTGAATATGCGCTATTGTGGTATATGTCGGATGAATGATGATGGGTGAATTCTTGAGGCGATTGAGTCACTTGTAATGAATGAATGGTTCGCGAATCAGATGAACTAGGATTAGGATAGTCAATGACGACCAGCCTCACCCCACCTCCCCCTTCCGGCGTTGTGCCAAAATGGTTTTTCTGATACGATAAATATGCTGCTTCCGTTGTAAATCTTAATAATTGTTTCTATTGGTAGAATGACGTTGTAGACTAGCTGTATTTAAATTTATTTATATATTATTATTATTATTATTATTATTATTATTATTATTATTATTATTATTTCCTTTGATTTCTGGTGTGTACACATTTCGTTCCGGGTCCCGCCCAGAGATCTAAGGTTAGAAATGGCATCATGACTTTTTCCACTGACACACACACACACACACACGCACGCACACACACACACACACACACACACACACACACACACACACACACACACACACACACACAG
Source organism: Acanthosepion lycidas (assembly GCA_963932145.1). Taxonomy (NCBI): domain Eukaryota; kingdom Metazoa; phylum Mollusca; class Cephalopoda; order Sepiida; family Sepiidae; genus Acanthosepion; species Acanthosepion lycidas. Next base: position 87,080,274 of record OZ010574.1, read on the forward strand.
AGAAAAATGGCATAGATAAAGCCTTTCGTAAGGTGTGGGCTGTACTCGCGAGAACAATTTTTTGTATTTCTTTAAGGCATGGGCTTCCAGGAATCCCTTCAATTAGTCTACTGGAATTTTTTGAATATCTTCAAAGATACATTGCAGTCCGCAGGGACTGCCATATCAATAAGGAGGCACTTTTTTGTTTGCGATCTCTAATAATAATGTCTGGGCGGTTAGCTTTGATTTATTATTATTATTATTATTATTATTATTATTATTATGTATTTATTTATTATGTATTTAAAAAGAGAAAAGACGAGCAGAATGAAGAGACAGAGAGGAAAAGAAATGGGAGACAATTGGAGAGAAGAGAAAGAAGACGAGGGTGCAGAAGAGAAGGGGAGAGAGAAGGAGGAGATGTAAACAGATTTGATGGGGATAAAGAACTGAAGACAGAGAAGACAAATAGGGGAAAGAATGAGATCCCTGACCTTTGAACCATAGGTAGATTACTGCTCATGCAATTCTTCAATTTTATCTCGTTACTAAGTCTGTCTTCGTGTGGCATAGTCGAATATGGAACAGGAAAGGTCATATTGTTCCAGTCTTTCAAGGAATTTCCTTCTTCAAAAATGAACATTCAAAATCTTGGGTTTACCTATAATGGAACACTTATCAGCTGATGAGAAACCTAACTCGCAGACTATTTCGCCTTTTTCTTTTTTCTTTTTGTTGACAGTTTATTTATATACAAACATCTATACATAGAATAGATCATCAGATTGAATGGACTGTGCAAGATGCCACCACTCTGGCCAATTACCATGTCTAAGAAAAAATATCAAGATGCACAATTGATGATCGCACTAACAAAATATCTATTTCTTTCGATTTAAAATACCAAATTTTATAATAGACTAGCTTAAACGCTGTCCTCTCTCTCTCTTCTCTGCCATTTGATCTGGGTTTTTATTTACACGTGACTTTCTTTTCCTCTCTGTAGCCTTGGCTCTTTTGATTGCAATCTGGTCCTCTGTTGGTGGAAATTTCTTTTTGAGAGGCATATTGCTGCCGGATGCGATAGGCAACAATAAACTACAGAAGAACTCAAAATTGATCGCTGCATTTAAGTATTGCATTAATATTTAAGCTTACCTTTTTAAAAGTTCAACGATATTTCTTCTGTCGCCATTTAATTTAAAGATAATTTGATGTATGTAGGTCCTTAATTTCCGTACAAACAATTATTTTTATTCCACGGGAGACTTTCGCTGGATTTCGCAATTAATTTCGATTATTCACGAATTTATTCCCAAGTTATAAAAATTGTTAGCGTACAAAAACTTCGTCACAAAAAAAAAAAAAATCAAGTACAAAAATCGCCGAAAACAAAAGCAGTAATGAAAATTTGGCAATCCAAAATATTTGTAACATGAGCTATTGAAAGTTAGAGAGTTGTGTCCCTTTAATTGAAAATATGTGACACACTGACATTCGCATTTATTATATAGATAAAAAGGAGGTTCAACAGCAGAAGATAAGAACCTGTTAATTAAAGCTACTTGTAATTCTTTGCCTGAATTTCTCAAAAGGTGTTGAGAAATCGGAATAATACGAGCAGTGGTTTTGATATACATAAATTATTTTGCCAACCTTTTCTTCTTCAAAACTGTTATTGTCACCTGTGCACTGACCTGGACTGCATCTCAGAAATAATGGCAATAGAATACATGGTGCATTTGTACTTAGAAAACAAATGTCGAAGTCGGAAGACTTACGTCAGAACTGAACCGGGTTGGGAACGAGGCGCGACTAGTAAACAGTATGACACGTTTAAGAACAATCAGGTTAGTCGATCATTCCTTTGTGTCCACGCAGTATTAAAACTAGTTGTAAAATAAGTTGTTGTTGTTGTTGTTGTTGTTGTTCTTCTTCTTCTTCTTCTTCTTCTTCTTCAAAGTCAAAATGGACGCGACATATCAAAATAATACATGCCGGATATGCAATGACAAAGATGAAACAAACGCAAAACAATATTATATAGACATGGCTAGTCTTTTTTTTTAGAAAAATCATTTCACTAAAAGGAAGACAATAAAGCCACTAAGACGCAAGGGGTTTACTGAGTGTGTTATAGTGGAACACGGCTATTCTATAGTTAATAGACTCTCCCACCTATAATAAGTAAGAGTAGTAAGAGTAACGTCGGTCAGTCAGTCGACTGGCTGATCGGTTGAACTCTCTGCCTTCAGGCGGGGAGGAACCCGAAAGAGGCTACGCCGAAGGGCGGATTCTCTTTCGGGGAGGTAAACCGACCCTGAACCCCTTTATATGTGTTCAATGGGCATATTTTTGGCCGAGCCCACGGGCTCGGTGATCCCACGGGCTCGGTGATCCCACGGGCTCGGTGATCCCACGTTAAACCGGCCTTGTGCCACATGACGCCCTCGTGGGGGGGTGATGGAATATCGTCGGTGAGTCAGTCAATGTCGGACGACAGTTAGTCGAATACTAAAGTATCAGCGACCACAACTAGATTACTCTGCGTTATACCTATTATGTCAAGTACCTTACGTTTTGTACGTCGAACCTATTTTAGGACCGACTTAGTACAAATAGAAGCCTCCACTGTGAAATCACCCCACAACAGAGTTTGAAAGAATAAGAGAAAAAGAAAAAAACATTATTAAGGAACGAGAACAAAAAATAACGATTGATATTGTATTTAAATTTTTGAAGATCAAACTTGACTGGAAAGCAAGAAGTCGGAAGAGACTTCCACAAGCGAGAAGTGCGAGAAAAACCTGTTAGCCATTTCAAATGTAAAATGATGAGACCTGACAGCTAAGCTACGCTTGAATATGTAAAGTTGAGGTGCCAAAGAGAAAAAACTGCCATGAAAATATTTATAGAAAATGCATAGAGAAGCTACATGATGGCGACGGGAAAGTGACTGAAACCGAGATGCCAGGTCAGGACTGATAGCATTGCAGATTCTTCTTTGGATGTTATCAAGAATCTCTAAATACATAACAGAAGCATCAGACCAGATGTGGCAGCAATATTCAGTGCACGGAGGAACGGTAGATTTATATAAATGTTTAAGATAGTTGCTGGCGGTATTAAATGTATAGACCGACACAGTAAACCAGCAGCAGACCAAGGAATTGATTCAGTATGATATTTTCTCTTCGCGTCAGCGGAAAACGTTAGTTCGAAAAGGTGCAAGGGACTTACTTTCATTTATGTATCTGTGAATTGCCATGATTCATTGTGTACTTTCCCGTTGCTTTTTCCACGTTCTTGAATTCAAAGTAGCCATTCTATTAGGCTGGTTGCCACACTAGTCTAGAGAGCCCAGTTTACTCTACTACTTTACCTACAGCTTCAAATATTGCGAAAAATCAATAAGTGCAAAATAATTATTTCTATAAGCTTGAATACTGGGAGGGTGTTGGAAAATTGCATCTCCAACATTTATATTACGACTGAAAACTAAGTAGGTACTAAAATCAGCTTGAATAATGAGAAGGGTGTTGGGATATTGTGGATTGTTTATTTCCAGTTGAACTCATGTGAAAACCAGCAAATACAGATGATATTAAAAAAATATGACAGGTATAAATACGATAGCCTCGGATGATTAGAGTGTTGCCAGGTATGAAGTGTTGTTTGGGACGTCTTTTACTACGGCCTTTGTAAGTCTGAATGTAAGTAAAATTGGAAATGCAATCACTTAACAGATTGAATATTTTATTAGTCGACTGGTACTGCAAAAAAAAAAAAAAAAAAAAAAGTACGGAATCATCTAATATCTGTCTATATTTCTGAAATGAGGTATCGTAATTATTTACATTATTTACATAGTTCGGACTGTTGTCCTCGTCTTTATTACCGTATTTATGACGTTTCGGCCGTTGTATGATCCGGCCTTCTTCAGGTGACTGGAATTTTGAACTGGACCCTTTATTTCGTCCAATGGGATAGATTGCTCTAGTTTCACGTGTCATGACTCGTCCGGACGTTTCACTTATCTCCCTTTAACGCAACTCTCCAAGATTTTGCTCACCACTGCATTAGCCAGGAAATGAGGTTGGATCCAGTGACTTGACCCAGAGAGCTGTGAGTTGAATACCTCGCTAATGCAGTGGTGGAAAAAAATATAGGAGAGCTGAGTTAAAGGGAGATAACTGAGACATCGGCAAGAAACACGGTCTGTGAAACTAGAACAATCTACCCCAGTAGATGAAATAAAAGGTTCAGTTCAAAATCATCTGAACATGGCCGGAGAGTATAACAACCGAAACGACGTGAATATGCCAATAAAGATAAGGACAATAGTCCGAACATTGTAAATAGGAATCATGTAAATAATTCTAAATAATCTTTTTAATTAAAATTTCTTAAAACTGTACCGGATTATTTAAACAAGTGAAAAATTAGTAATATTGCTGAATTAATTCTTTGATCATTATTATTATTAATAATTATAATCATTAGTAAATGATTCAAATATATCTCTCATAATCAAGGTTTACGGCCATATCACGTTGAAACATCGGTTCCCGTGCGATCACCGCAGTTAAGCAACGTCAGGCCTGGTCATTATCTAGATGGGTCACCGCTTGGAAATACCATTTGCTCTGGGCTTGGATGTTCGGATGGTGTAATAGGTAACGACTCTGAATTGAATATCGGAGAGCTGAGTTCCAATTCCAGTTGGGTTCGTTATGTTTATTTACCCGCAGATACCTTTGGGAAAGGTAAGAAACAACCTCTCCTCCTCCCCCAGCTATGGTTTAATTAGTAAGACTTTTATCTCTAAATCATTTTTATCTCCAAAAAGAAATTATTACAATCTCAAAGATATTTTCTTCGATTTTTAATTCCGAGACGTTTTCCATTATACCACCCGCACATCCAAGCGTACAACACCTGGTATGCAAAACCGGTCACCCGACTAGGTACTGACCAGGCTCGACGTTGCTTAATTTCGGTGATCGTATGAGAACCGGTGTTTCAACATGATATGACCGTAAGCCCTGCTTGTGTAGTGAATTTATTCTCGATCGCTATTCGTGGCCTTGTACCAGACTAGGTTAAGTCTAGTAAATATATACTGATGAAAGATAATTCATAAGGTTTTTTTTTCTTGAAAAGGCGTAATGCGTGTAACGAGTGATTGATTATGCAGAACGTAAGGAAAAAAGATGTCAAAATGAATGTGTGGATGATCGTCAGCGCGACCAGCTACACATTAAGGGTCCCATTTTTAACACAGACACGCACCCATATACTCACCCACCCACATACTCACACATACAATCATCTGCATAAAAAGATACGTAAAAATGGAGTCGGGCAGATAGGAAAAGTGAGGGAGAGAATAAAGTTGTCCAGAAAAAAAAAATAAATAAATAAATAAAAGAAGAAGCAAAAACAGAATGCATCATGCCAGAGATATTTTAAGCATCTGACTTTCACAAACCGTTCGAAAAGCTTTTAAGAAGGGGAAATTGAAAAAATCTATCAAACTGACAACTGGGCGAAATTACTTTTTCGACCAACGCAAACGAGGATAAACGCGGCCATTTTTCAACATTTGCGAGAAGAGACATTTGTTGACTGCAAACAATTGATTTGGACTGCTTTTCTGACCTTTGAGACGGCAAAGCAGATAACTAACCTACAGTTCCTCCTCACTCACCCCACATCACCTGCCAAGTGTCACATTCTATAACAAAAAAAAAAAAAAAAAAAAAAAAAAAAAAAAAATGGCCCGCCCTTTGGAGAATACCGCCATTAAGCTGACCGATAAGAATAAATTTACTTTTCATATTTTTATAGAAAATAATAACAGAATATATCTTAATAAAAAAATATTTAAATGCTTATGTAAAACTTAATCACAATATATTAATATACAACGTTTATTTAATGTCTGTATTATGCTTGTTTCCTCATTAGTTAGCACTTACGTTACATTCTGCCATTACCACAGATTAATGGATCATTTCGTTTTGATTACGATCAAAAATGGAAGAAAAAGATATATCAAGACTGAGTATGCGTGTATAAGAGAGAGAGAGAGAGAGAGAGAGAGAGAGAGAGAGAGAGAGAGATTAACAGATAAAAAGAAGGAAAAGTGAAACAATTAGGGGAAAAAATGAAAAGTGAGAAGAAAGAAAGAAAGAAAGAAAGTTTAAAGAAACAGATAAGAAAAAAAAGGAAAGAAATGAGTTGATAAAAGTAAGTAAACAAATAAGAAAGAAAGAAAGAAAGAAAGAAAGAAAGAAAGAAAGAAAGAAAGAAAGAAAGAAAGAAGAGGACAACAAATCAAAAAATAAAAAGTTTTGGACAACATACAAGAAAGTAGGAAATAGAAGACAACTGAAAGAAAGAAAGAAAGAACAAAGAATAAATAAACAAATAAAAAGCTTCGGACAACAGATAAGAAAGACGGAAAAGGGAGAAAAAAGAAAGAAAGAAAGAACAATAATAAATAAACAAAATTTTTGGACAACAGATAAGAAAGAAGGAAAAGGGAGAAAAAAAGAAAGAAAAAAGAAAGGGCCAGTAACGCTCTCGCGAGTTTAATGTCTACTTCAGTAAAATTGCAAACCTTATTGAATTTTCAATCATTTCGTTGGAACCCATTAACTTCTTTAAATAATGACCTCCATTCATATAATGATTTCTATATTTTGTTAAAGTTTTTCAGTTCAAATATTTAATGATGATGCAGTAGAATTTCCAGAAGTATTTTATAGTCTTGGATAGGCGATGAACATTCAGTCAAATCAAAAATTAAAATCAGAAAATTGAAATAAGAAAACCTTGAAATTTTCGTGGATACTTCTAATTTTAAAATAATATTTAAATTTTTAATATTTAAAATCTAATGGCAATATAGTGATAATATATTTATTTACTATTTAACTTTAAATAACATTGTTTAATTTAATAATATATCACGTTTCATAAATTGTTTTTTTTTTCTCGCTTTTTCCACCTATAGGAGATTGCACACTAACACGATCCAGCTCCAAAAAGCTTGAATTTTATTGGCCATATTTATTTTCTTCTGGTTGTCTGTAAAAGCAGGAGCTATTCCCTGATCTCCGCTGATCCGCGCTCCTGGTCGCATGACAAGGGTCCGAAGATATCGCTTTTTATCAGGGAAATCTTCCATGCTAATTTTATCAATCTATTTGTATGCGCTGTCTTAGGGCGACTTGGAAGAAGGTGTCACACCCCAGCATCAGGATTAGAAAGGTGTATACACAAAGTTTAAAGGAGGATTTCCTATTTTATTGGGTGGGTTCACTCTTGCTAAACACCAATCTATAATTTATCGTCACTAAAAAAAAAAAAAAAAATGCTGCTGTTCGAGAAGACATGAAAGGCTGGAATAATATCAAGCAATGAGAGAAAAGTGAAAAAAATTATGGCATATCAAAGGACACAAGACTGTCCGAAAAAGCTTTGGAAAGCGAGTGGGAGGTTTTTAAAACTAACGAAGAATATATATATATATATATATATATATATATAGGTAATTATACTCGTCTCGAAAAACCCCCGAATTTTTGATTTGCCGATAATCAAATCAATCCCGAGGAAAAAAAAAAGGTTTAAAAAAAAGAAAGAGCTACAAACATGAAAGTCTGTCGAAAAAAATCGCACAGATACAGGTTTAAAGCCCAAAGAAAAAAAACCCGACACGAGTAAACAACTAACTAACAAAAGAGGTCAATACAACCGTAGAGCAGACCTAGATAAACCTGGGTAGGTTTGTCTGGCTCACTAGGTTTATATATATATATATATTCTGTAAAAATATATATATATATAGTTTATATATATATATATAGTTTATATATATATATATATATATATATATATATATATATATATATTCTGTAAAAATACACGTAAACCGAGAGATAGCTTATTCCTAAAATTTCGCTTGAAGATGAAACGTGACTAAACACCTCAATCCAACTTAATTTTATTAATTATTTGGATGATTTCGGCTCACGTTTTTGAAACATGAGAACTCTTATGTAGCGAAGGAATCATATTTTTAAACAAAAAATATTATTATAATATATATATATATATATATATATATATATATATATATATATATATATATGTCCAGGTAAAATGAGAACAAATGGAGTGTTCCACTCAACGTAACATTTAATTTAAAAGAGGGCTCAATACAGGGCAATAGTGGGCTCTTTTAAATTAAATGTTATGGACAGTGGAATTATACTCCATTTGTTCTCATATTACCTCGATAAAACAACAAAAGTAAAATGGAAAATAATAAACAGATCAAGAACTTGTAAAACCTGGGATGACCCATGCCCTTTATGCCTATATGAAAAACTACACATTATTATGTTTCTTAAAATCGAAAATTTATTAAACCAAAGAAATGAAATTACCGTTTTTTGCCGACATCAACAATTATTCACCTTAAATAATTAGCATTTATAAAAAAAAAAAAAATAATAATTTTTCAAAACCTATTAACAAGTTCAGTTTAAGCAATAGGTTTAAAAAGACAACCGAATCATAATCTTAAAACCCCTTTAAGAAGTAGTCAACAAAATGATAAATAAATAAACACCAAAAACGACCAGAACTACAACATCAATAAGTTAAAGTCTTAGCATTCAGTAATAAAAAAAGAAAAACAAAACTACGACATCAATCAGAGTTTTAGCAGGGAGTCTGATAAGATCATTAGCCATTCTAGCCAGACAAAAAAACCGAAGCCAACATTACACGACTCCAAAAACTTGACATACCACAAACACCTCTGCTTTCATCAAAGAAGTGACCCCTTGATAAAGAAAAAACAAACTCCAGACCACACCTTCATTCAAAACTATAAATGAGTAAAACATTTCATACAATAGTTATTCCGAAACAACGCTAGAGGTTGAAACTACCCCCCAGTGGTTAAGGTTTAATATTGGAATGAAACTTAAATACTGCTGACCAGTTTTGAAACATAGTAATTTCTATGGCGCGATGGAATCATATTTAAAAAAAAAATAGTTATAATCTAGGCTCTACTTGTGTATCGAGCACTGTTTTAAAAAAAATAAAAACAAAGATACAAAAGAACTTCGGATCATCAATCTAACAGTTCTTTACTGATATATCAATACACACTCTCTTTCTCTCTCACACATACACAAACACACACACACACACACACATATATATATATATATATATATATATATATATGTATCCAGGTATAATGAGAACAAATTCTACTGTCCATAATATTTAATTTAACAGAGGGCTCAATACAGAGTAGAGCTAAATATTATTTATTTTAGGATATTAAAACATATTAACGTCTGATAAAACACATTTGAATCATAATGTTTTGGTTTTAATATCCGAAACGAATATATATATATTAGGTTGGTGCAAAAAATAATGTCGTTTTCTCACATAGTAACATATGTGAGAAACCGGCATTATTTTTGCACCAACCTAATATATATATATATATATATATATATATAATCGACTCTCCCGTCGAGATTCGACGTATGAGGGTCAAGCAGATCAGTTTCCAGGAAACCGACAGCCCGACACATGAGATTTGATTATAGTGGTGAAGGCCTCGTGCAGGACCATCCACACTTTTTGGAGGGACGAATACAGAGACCTGGTGCACCGAATGCCACAAGGTTCCCAAATGACCCTCCGCAGGTTTTGAATTCAGAGTTGCCATCCAAGGCTATAGAACCCAGTCTGTCCTGCTATTTTACCCATAGCTGGAAGGAGAAGAAGAGGATTCATACCTAAGTAAGGGTATTAGCAAGTGAATGTAATGGATTCGACTGGAATTCGAACTCGGCTCTCCGATTCCTCAATCCAAGCCGATATCCATTACTCCACCGAGCCTCCTATATATATATGTGTGTGCGTGCGCGTGTGTTTGTGTGTGTGTCATTATACCTGTGGAGTAATGGCTCAATAAGAAAAAATCCGCGTACCTTAAATTTGAAGCAGTATTTGTTTAAGAGGTAACGACCATATCGCTTCTCATCCGATTATCGAAGTTGAACAACGACGAGCCTAGTCAATAGCTAGATGGGTGTCTGCTTGAGAATACCAGGAACTGTAAGTTCAGATGTGCTGGAAATGTAATGGATAACGGTTCGGAATGAGAAATCGGAGAGCCGAGTTCGAATTCCACTAGGTTCCGTTACACTCACTCACTCACTCACTCACGCGCAACTACCCTCAGGCGATCATGAATCGTAAACAGACATGACCGCCCAAGCGTACCATATATGCCGCTATCAACAATCATTGGACCGGAGCGGTAAGGTAATGTCCCATTCCTCCCCATTAATCTAAGAAGGCCTACGTCCAACAAAGGACTTACACAGGCTGAGAAGAAAAAGATATATATATATAAGGCTGACTCACATCATCATAAATTTAATCATATCTTAATTATTTGTAATACTTTATACAGTATAAATGCTATATATATATATATATATATATATATATATATATATATATATATATATAGTTCTTACGTATAAATGAGGCTCAAAATCGACAACTGATATAAAGAAAAACACGTGTATCGAATATTTTGGCGCTAAAATTTACAAGAATACAGAAAAAATTAACGAGAGGAAATATTGGAAAAAAAAATCTGATATAAAAATATTTGTGTACACAAAAAAAGATAAAATTGTGTGTCAAATAGATTAGCTGTAAGAAAAAAAAATGATTAAATAATTAGCACTCGAAAATGCTTGAGAAAAAAACAAATCAACTTTAAGAGAATAAAAAGAAAGTTTGGAGGAAATGCATAATATAAAAAAATTGTTTGCATAGAATCAGAGATTATTGTGAAAAATGATAAAATGGCGGGAGATTAAAGTAGATTATAACTACACACTAAAGATCTGTGAAATGCTGAGAGATAATAAGACATGAAAAATGGCGGGAGATTAAATCAGAAATACCATAACACTAAAGACTCGAGAAATAGCGGGAGACTGCAACAGAATTTAATAAAATATTTAGGATCTGAGAAATGGCGGGAGATTAAAGCAGAAATTACCATAACACTAAAGACTCGAGAAATAGCGGGAGGCTGCAACAGAATTTAATAAAACACTTAACAGCTGAGAAACGGCGGGAGATTAAAGCAGAAATTACCATAACACTAAAGACTCGAGAAATAGCGGGAGGCTGCAACAGAATTTAATAAAACACTTAACAGCTGAGAAACGGCGGGAGATTAAAGCAGAAATTACCATAACACTAAAGACTCGAGAAATAGCGGGAGGCTGCAACAGAATTTAATAAAATATTTAGGATCTGAGAAATGGCGGGAGATTAAAGCAGAAATTACCATAACACTAAAGACTCGAGAAATAGCGGGAGGCTGCAACAGAATTTAATAAAATATTTAGGATCTGAGAAATGGCGGGAGATTAAAGCAGAAATTACCATAACACTAAAGACTCGAGAAATAGCGGGAGACTGCAACAGAATTTAATAAAATATTTAGGATCTGAGAAATGGCGGGAGATTAAAGCAGAAATTACCATAACACTAAAGACTCGAGAAATAGCGGGAGGCTGCAACAGAATTTAATAAAACACTTAACAGCTGAGAAACGGCGGGAGATTAAAGCAGAAATTACCATAACACTAAAGACTCGAGAAATAGCGGGAGGCTGCAACAGAATTTAATAAAATATTTAGGATCTGAGAAATGGCGGGAGATTAAAGCAGAAATTACCATAACACTAAAGACTCGAGAAATAGCGGGAGGCTGCAACAGAATTTAATAAAATATTTAGGATCTGAGAAATGGCGGGAGATTAAAGCAGAAATTACCATAACACTAAAGACTCGAGAAATAGCGGGAGGCTGCAACAGAATTTAATAAAATATTTAGGATCTGAGAAATGGCGGGAGATTAAAGCAGAAATTACCATAACACTAAAGACTCGAGAAATAGCGGGAGACTGCAACAGAGTTTAATAAAACACTTAAAAGCTGAGAAATGGCGGGAGATTAAAGCAGAAATACCATAACACTAAAGACTCGAGAAATAGCGGGAGACTGCAACAGAATTTAATAAAATATTTAGGATCTGAGAAATGGCGGGAGATTAAAGCAGAAATTACCATAACACTAAAGACTCGAGAAATAGCGGGAGACTGCAAAATAATTTAATAAAATACTTAACAGCTGAGAAATGGCAGGAGATTAAAGCAGAAAATACCATAACACAAAAGACTCCAGAAATAGCGGGAGACTGCAAAAGAATGTAATAAAACATTTAGGATCTGAAAAATGGCGGGAGATTAAATCAGAAATACTATAACACTAAGACTCGAGAAATAGCGGGAGACTGCAACAGAATTTAATAAAACATTTAGGATCTGAAAAATGGCGGCAAATTAAATCAGAAATACCATAACACTAAAGATTCGAGAAAACGCCGGAGACTGCAAAAGAATTTAATAAAACACTTAACAGCTGAGAAATGGCGGGAGATTAAAGCAGGAAATACCATAACACAAAAGACTCCAGAAATAGCGGGAGACTGCAACAGAATTTAATAAAACACTTAACAGCTGAGAAATGGCGGGAGATTAAATCAGAAAATACCATAACACTAAAGACTCGAGAAATAGCGGGAAACTGCAACAGAATATAATAAAACATTTAGGATCTGAAAAATGGTGGGGGATTCAATCAGAAATCCCATAACAATAACGACTCGAGAAATAGCGGGAGACTGCAACAGAATTTAATAAAACACTTAACAGCTGAGAAATGGCGGGAGATTAAAGCAGAAAATATCACAACACTAAAGACTCGAGAAATAGCGGGAGACTGCAACAGAATTTAATAAAATATTTAGGAACTGAGAAATGGCGGGAGATTAAATCAGAATGACCATAACACTAAAGACATGAGAAATAGCGGGAGACTGCAACAGAATATAATAAAACACTTAACAGCTGAGAAATGGCGGGAGATTAATGCAGAAAATACCATAACAATAAAGACTCGAGAAATAGCCGGAGACTGCAACAGAATATAATAAAACATTTAGGATCTGAGTAATGGCGGGAGATTAAATCAGAATGACCATAACACTGAAGACTCGAGAAATAGTGGGAGACTGCAACAGAATTTAATAAAACACTCAACAGCTGAGAAATGGCAGGAGATTAAAGCAGAAAATACCATACCACTAAAGACTCGAGAAATAGCGGGAGACTGCCACATAATATAATAAAACACTTAACAGCTGAGAAATGGCTGGAGATTAAAGCAGAAAATACCATAACACTAAAGACTCGAGAAATAGCGGGAGACTGCAACAGAATTTAATAAAACACTTAACATCTGAGAAATGTCGGGAAATTAAAGCAGAAAATACCATAACACTAAAGACTCGAGAAATAGCGGGAGACTGCAACAGAATTTAATAAAACATTTAGGATCTGAAAAATGGAGGGAGATTAAAGCAGAAATTCCATAACGCTAAAGACTCGAGAAATAGCGGGAGACTGCAACAGAATTTAATAAAACACTTAACAGCTGAGAAATGGCGGGAGATTAACGCAGAAAATAACAAATCTCCAAAGACCTGGAAAATGGTGGGAATATACAGCAAAGTATACTAACTCCTTAACTGTCAGTAAATGTCAGCATTTATGGAAGAGTATGGCAACTTATAAGATCTGTGAAAATTGCGGGGGGTGGTGAGATTATAGCAGTATATATTAGAAGATGAAACATCGAATAAATGGCGAGAGATTACAATGTTTATTTGCACCGATTCAGTAGAAATTGCATCGAACCGTAAATTCAGATTTTGCCTTTCGTAAATGCTTAACATTTTCTTCGTATCTAATTGGTCTGCAATTCGTTGCTTTCTCCGGATACCGAAGCATTCCTATATATATATATATATATATATATATATATATATATATATATATATATATACATACATATATATATATATATATATATATATATATATATATATATATATATATATAATTAATTTGAAAAAGTTTCTTAACTTATGTTTACTTCGAAGTTTCGATGTGAACACTCATCAGAACAGAGTTGAACTGCTGATATTTCTCGATTTTTTTGTACCTTTATTGTGGTATGCGTGTGTTATTTTACTTTTCGCATGATAAGTGTTGACTGGTCGTTGATTTCTCTTCCTTTCCCTTCCTTTATTTTTCTTTTTTCTTTTATTCTTTCCTCAACTTCTCTGTTTATCTCTCGCTTATTGCTATTGTTTTGACCATTTCATTTAGGTTATTATTGATTTTTTTGTGTCGGTATGTTTGTGAGTGTGCGTGTTCATGTGTGTGTGTCTATATATGTCCATGTATGTATATATTTATGCGTGCACATTCACAAGCACACACATAAACATCCCCACCCACACAAACATACATACACGCACAAAATATCAACCATAAAAACAGAAAAAACATAAAGTTATAAGCATACTAAACAGGAACGAATGGAAAAATACAAAATAAACAATTAATTGGTTTAGAAAGATCGCCAACAAAAAACTATTTTTTCATACAACTAAAAATAAAAGAGTTACCAAGCGAAAAGGAAAATGTCGCTCATACCATAATAAAAGCACAAAACAAAGCGTACACTTAGTAAAGTTAAATAATACAACCTACTAAAACTGGTCAAAACAATAGCAATAAACCAGAGATCAACGGAGAAGTTGAGGGAAGAATCAATCAATACCCATCAAGCGTAAAGGAAAATAAAACACTCACGCCACAATAAAAATGCAAAAAATCGAGAAATATCAGCAGTTCAAGTCAGCTCTGACGAGTTCTCACATCTATGTAACCACGAAATTTCGAAATAAACATGAGTGAAAACGTTTTCAAATTAATTCTTTTAAGTATCTATCTCTATCTTCGATATTGAGCACTATAACACAACGCCTGCCTGACTTAAATGCCTCATCAGCAACCCACCGAAAAAATGGCAATTTTGGCATAAAAAACAGTCTTTCAAATTAACACGATATATATATATATATATATATATATATATATATATATATATATATATATATATATATATATTCCGTTGAGTTATCAAATTTTTCCTTCAAAAATTAAAGTTCAATTACATTTTATTTGATTATATATTCCCTAACAAGCAGCTCTTCGACAGCTTTCGAGTAAAATTCCGCAGGTTTTGATGCAAAAAAGCTGTTGACGGATTTTTCAATCTGGTTTTCATAAGAGAAAGTTTTTCCCCACCCCTACCATTAAAACGTTGTACTGACATCGAAAAAGCTAACAGTCAGTTGGTGCAAGATCAGGTGAACATGGATGATGTGTTAGAATAAGACAACCGAGTTCCAAATCTTTTCTTGTGTTATTCTTAATGTGTACAGCCTTGCATTGTTATAGAGGAGAACAACATTTTTCCTTTAACCCACTTTGTATGCTGTGCAAGTACTAAGTTAATATCCTCGTAATAGAATTTTCAGTCCTCAGTATGACGATAAACTACCTCCGGCAGTAAGGCATCTGGTCGGGAGATTGGAGGTTTTGAAGAGTGTGAAAACAACTTTTAATTGCTGTTGTTCCCAGATTCACTCTCACCCGGAATGGTAGCCCTGTTAGTGCCCCAGCTATGGATAAATAGTGAACCCTGAAAAATGAAACACTATAAAAGTATAGAAATAGATTTTTATAGTAAAAATAACAGTAATGCATTTTTATATATAAAAAATTACCAACGATACATATCGATATAGTAAAATTACCAAAAACATATTTTAAAGCAAAATGAACAACAAATATACAAGTTATAGTAGAATTACCAACGACATATTATATGGTAGAATTACTGTTATGGTAATTTACCCACGCACGCATGGACTCTGCCATCTATAAATAGGAGCAGGTACTGCCTTTTGGAGAGAGAAGTTAGCAGTAGTCAGCTCTGACAGTTGGACTGAACTTTCTTGCTGTAACACTTTCATTTGTATATGTTTGTATTACTGTTTCTGTTAATATATTTGTTTAACTCAATTCCCCTGTGTCTTTATTTCTGGCCCTAACAATGCAACAACAATTACCAACAACCCATTTTATAGCAAAATGACCAACAATACATTTTATTGCAAAATAACCAACAACACATTTCATAGAAAAATGATCAACAACACATTTTATAGCAAAATGACCAACAATACATTTTATTGCAAAATGAACAACAACACATTTTATAGCAAAATGACCAACAACACATTTTATAGCAAAATGACCAACGATATATTTTATAGCAAAATGACCAACAATACATTTTATAGGTAAAATGACCAAGAACACATTTTATAGCAAAATGACCAACAATACATTTTATAGCAAAATGGCCAACAACACATCTTATAGCAAAATGACCAACGATATATTTTATAGCAAAATGACCAACAATAAATTTTATAGCAAAATGACCAACAACACATTTTATAGCAAAATGACCAACAATACATTTTATACGTAGCTGAAGTCATACAATTGATTTCAAAAAATATTTTGTTGAAGTCATGAAATTGTGTTCCAAATATTTAGATTTTGGTATTAAATGACCCATAGAGATGTTGATATACCGCTAAAGGAAATTTACCAGTCAACAAATTGATTCTTAAGTTCACGTAAATTTAATTAGCTAAGATGATATATTCGTCATTACAATTGCTTCCCAAACACGAAAATTGCCTCATGACTCAGTTTAATATCATATAATAATTGTGCTTTTTTCTTTCTTCGTTAGTTCGCCCGACCGTTACGCCCTACCAATGACTCATAAATCATAGACTTTTCCATTTTGATCACGTGGAAAAACAAAAGATATATCAGAGACGCTACTTGGTTTCAGTGAAAAAAGAAAGAAAGAGAAAATAGAACTATTTAACGTCTGTTTCAGTGAAATGGAAAAAATGTCAATTTCAGATCATTTCATTTGTATCCCCTTACTTCTTAAAATAACAATAATCATTCATATTTATGATTGTTATTGTAATATTTTATTAAAATTTGTAACGCGCTAAACTTTAATGATACGACGGGGGAGGGGGGGGAGGTTATTGTCGTAAAACTTACCATGAGCTTATTCAATCGCTAACTGAAGAATTAAGATTCATTATAAATTTTAATAATGGTTGGTTGGGTTTTATGGCATATCAACCACTGTAGGTAATTTAATGCCAAATCTAGTTATATATATATATATATATATATATATATATATATATATATATATATATATATACACGTTTCATTAAATAATATAGACGTGCGGGCAGGCATGTTGTTTTAAATGCCTAAAAATGTTAGAGTTTTCATTCAAAAATGATGACGTAATAATGTCGTTTTCTGACGTTAATAAATACGTCAAAAAACGACATTATTACGTCATTATTTTTGCACCAACCTAATATATATATATATATATATATATATATATATATATATATATATATATATATATATATATATAATATATAGTACTATTAAACGTACAGCTGGCAAACATTATTTTTTCAAAAACATTATCAGAGGCCTTGTTGTTGGATGGAGTTTATCGTCATATCCAGGACGTGGGTAAGGTCTGGAAAAAAATGGGAGTTCACTATTTGCCCATAGCTGGGACCCTAACAGGTGCTACCACCCCGGGTCAAGGTGGACCTGGGAACACCAGCAATTAAGAGGTGGTTCCACGCACCTCAAAACCTCCTGATCAGAGGCCTTGCTGTTGGATGTAGTTTAACGTCATACCCAGAAAGAAAATTTCAAATAGGAATACCGTGAAATTTTCTAGCATTAGGTTGGTGCAAAAATAATGTCGTTTTTTGACGTTCAACTTCAAAAGAAAAACGACATTATTTTGCACCAACCTAATATATATTATTAGCTGCATTTTGATATTAACTTTTTATTGTATAACTTTCAATCTATGAGATTTGTATTCAGCACCGAATTAAGTGCATGGAATTTGAATGTAATTATGTTGTAAAATAATTGTTTCACAAAATAAAAGTTCTTTTTCATCATTAAGTTAGGGCTTTATTGTTAAAACTATGCAAATATCTTTCTATATGGAATTTTGAAGAATTTGTTTGCTATCCACGGTCAGATGATTTCATCTCGAGTATTCAATAAATAGAAATTGACACAGCGGACACCCAAAAGAAAATAAACAATTGATATGAAAGTGAGACGATATGAAAAGACAAAAGAAAAAAAGGGGGAAAAAGTTAGACAGCAAATTAGAAATAAAGAAAGAAAAACAAAAGGTTTTGGGCAACAGATATAGGAAGGAAGAAAAGAGAAAAAATGATAAAAAGAAAAAATGAAAAGTGAGAAGAAAGAAAGTTGAGACAGAAAAGAAAGGAAAGGAAATAAATATGACTCGATAGATGGGGATAAAAGAAAGAAAGAAAGAAAGAAAGAAAGAAAGAAAGAAAGAAAGAAAATAAATAAATAAATAAATAAATAAATAATCAAACAAAAGTTTTGGACAACAAATAAGAAAGAAAGAAAGAAAGAAAGAAAGAAAGAAAGAAAGAAAGAAAGAAAGAAAGAAAGAAAGAAAACAAATAAAAGTTTTGGATAACGGAGAAGAAGGCAAAGAGAGACACTTAAAAGAAAGAAAGAAAGAAAGAAAGAAAGAAAGAAAGAAAGAAAGAAAGAAAGAAAACAAATAAAAGTTTTGGATGACGGAGAAGAAGGAAAAGAGAGACACTTAAAAGAAAGAAAGAAAGAAAGAAAGAAAGAAAGAAAGAAAGCAAATAAAAGTTTTGGATAACGGAGAAGAAAGAAAAGAGAGACACTTAAAAGAAAGAAAGAAAGAAAGAAAGAAAGAAAGAAAGAAAGAAAGAAAAATAAAAGTTTTGGACAACGAATAAGAAAGAAAGAAAGAAAGAAAGAAAATAAATAAATAATCAAACAAAAGTTTGGGACAACGAATAAGAAAGAAAGAAAGAAAGAAAGAAAGAAAGAAAGAAAGAAAGAAAGAAAGAAAGAAAACAAATAAAACTTTTGGATGACGGAGAAGAAGGAAAAGAGAGACACTTAAAAGAAAGAAAGAAAGAAAACAAATAAAAGTTTTCGATGACGGAGAAGAAAGAAAAGAGAGACACTTAAAAGAAAGAATGAAAGAAAGAAAGAAAAATAAAAGTTTTGGACAAGAAATAAGAACGAAAAGTGAGACAATTGAAAGAAAGAAAGAAAGAAAGAAAGAAAGAAAAGTGAGTGAGTGAGTGAGATAAGACTATTTTAAAGGAAAGTGAAATAGAAAGAAAGAACGACTACGTGAGAGAAAGAAAAACTGAAGACAGTTTTTACGAGCATATTTAAGAATACACGCAAATAAAAATATTTTTGGGGAAGAAATAGGCAATCTACCATTTGCCGTGATACAATAAATGTTTTCTTGAGGCCGCTGTAATCAGCTTAGTAGGAGTGTCGGTTGAAGAAGTAGAAATTGAACCCAGGAATTGGAGAGAAGAGGGACATGAAGAGAGAATTAACATGTTGGGATTTCGTTAAAAGTAAAACAATGAAAAACGAAATGAGACGTGGCGAGTGAAAACTAAAAGGCTGCACACGTGAATGAGGAATTTTACCTCATAGCCTACGACAGCAAAGAATCAACGTTAACTGAAAGAGCAGGAAGCGTCTAACATCAAGCAAAGCACATTTCGAGGCGGACGTACTTATCTGTCAATTTATCAACCTATCTTTAAGGTTCATTTACATATTTTACCAAAAAAACATCTCGGCTGGAGAAGAGAAACATTTTTTTTTTTGGTGGGGGGGCAGTTTTAACCTCAGATTTCAAAGTAAAATGTTTGCGTATACCCATTAAAAGCACATTGACATACAGTATAAAATATATACATAAATAAATGTATACATTTCCAATGGAAAAATCCGGGAATTTAAAAACCAAACAAACCAAAAGAATTATGTTTACTAATACTATTTGTAACAATTACACGGTTTTCTGTTTTTAATTTTTTGAATGAGTCATAATTCTTAAATTCATAATTTTCATGCCAATAAAATACATTGGCAGCATTAAATATTAGGGTGGTGCAAAAATAATGACGTAATAATGTCGTTTTTTACTTTAAAAAATACGTCAAAAAACGACATTAATCGTCATTATTTTTGCACCAACCTAATATTTGGGCTTAACTTTAATTAAATATTGTAATAAAAACCAAGCATGAATGCAGGTTATTAAAGCAGAGGCTACGCTGCTTACATTATCCGGACTATTGTCCTCATCTTTGTTGCCATATTTATCACAACGTTTCGGCCTTCTTCAGGTGGTTGGAATGTCAAAATGAACCCTTTATTTCGTTCGCTAGTGTAGACTTTCCCATTTCTAATGGATGTCAGTTCTGTTAATTCCTCTCCCCAAGTCCTCTGCCGCCTTATCTAGGTATTGAACTCACAGTCTTTGGGTCCTGGCACAAGATTTAACCAACGTCTCTATCCACTATGCCACGCGTCCTTAAGGACTTCTGTCAACGAATTTCTGGAACTTATAAACTTAAAAGCTAAAAATTTTCACTTGTTTGTTGATAAACTACATTTTCTAATTAAATGTAAATGTTTCGCAATTATATTTTGATTAAAGTAGCAATATCTATCTATATTTCTGAGATGAGGTATTATGTACACTATTTACATTGCTCGGACTATCATCCTCATCTTTGTTGCCATATTTATCACAACGTTTCGGCCGTTGTATGCTCCGGCCTTCTTCGGGTGGTTGTAATGTCGAACTGAACCCTTTATATCGCTCGCTAGAGTAGACTGTTCTAGTTCCACGTGCCATGTCTAATGGGTGTCAGTTATCAGTTATCTCCTGTTAATTCTCCTCTCCAAATTCTCCACCACTCACATTCTTTGGGTCCTGTCACTGGATCTAACCAACGCCTTTATCCACTGTGCCATGTGTCCTTGAGGACATCTGTGTATGAATTACTGAGTATTATAAACCTAATGTCTTCAGCAACCAATTTTTGGCAGTGCGCATATTGCAATTTTTGCTGTTATTCTCAATATTTTACCAGATCTCATATTGCAATTTTCGTTGTTATTATCACTTTTTTTCTGGCACTCCTTATTACTGGTTCCCATATTGTATTCATTTCTATGCTTGGTCGGCTCAGGTGGTTTTTGTGGCCTAGCATGTGTGCTGATTCCTTAAGTTTACGAATTTTCCAATGATGTTCTTTATGATTTGAACCTGATCCCACAAAGAGCATGGATCTCCCTTTTCTCTCCATATGTGGTCAGCCACGCTTGATTTTTCTACATCCCCTCGTGTTACAGCTTTCTAGTATCCTTGAAGCCTTACCTTAAAGGGGCGGCCTATCTCCCTTTCATATTTCTTTCTGCAGCAGCACGGGATGGCGTATACACAATCTTTCGTCATGTTCTTCTCTATGAGAGGTCATACTCGGGAGAGATATCTGCGAAGTATCGTCTAGCTTTTGAAGGTTGTCCTGATGTTATATGGACCGCAGATCCTTTGTATTTCTCTGATAACCCCTTCACATAAGGCAGGCAGACTGTTTTCTCAGTGTTGTTGTCCTCCTCTTGTACCCGCCTATCCCAGTTTATTGGGGCTGCTACCATGTACCCAGTAGGCGTTAGTTAGATCCAATGACAGGACCCAAAGAGTGTGAGTTCAATACCTGGTTAAGGCGGGGGAGAACTTGGAGAGGGGAATTAACCGGAGATAACTGATATCTGACATCCATTAGACATGGTAAGTGGAACTAGAACAGTCTACTCCAGTGAGAGAAATAAAGGGTTCAGTTCGATATTCCAACCACCTGAAGAAGGCTGAAGCGTACAACGGTCGAAACGTTTTTTCTTTCTTTCATATTATGTATGATTTGTCTCACTAAAGTCAATCAGTATTTCTTATGCTTTTTTCTTCCATCTTTTATCGGAATCAAAACGGAATGGTCCCTTATTTATCTAAAGTAATGACAAGGTGTAACGGACGCTTGAAAAGAGTGACACGCAGCATTATAATATGATAACAACATTCTATCTCTCTTTCATGCTCTTTATTATATATATATATATATATATATATATATATATATATATGTGTGTGTGTGTGTGTGTGTGTGTGTGTGTGCGTGTGTGTGTGTGCGTGTGTGTGTGCGCTCAATGTTGTTGCATACCTATGGACGATAATGGGTATGTCCCCATTCACATAAATACAGTAGTAAATACTGTATGTTGGTCTAGAGTTGGAGATTCGTCTTCAGCTGTGCTGGTCAAGCTCTCTGCCTCCGGGCGGAGAGGATCCCCAGACGAGGCTATGTCGAAGGGCAGAGTCTCGTCTCGAGAAACAGCTACCTGACCCAGTTTTATAGGAAGTCTACGGGGAATTTTGGGCCGAGTCTACGAGCTCGGATACCCCACATTAAATTCGGCCTTGTGCCACATTTGACGGCGTCGGGTGGTTGGTAGATATCCTGCAGTTGAAGAATCATTGTGGAATTCCCTTGACTCACTTCTATCAGTTGACTACTTCTTCGCGCCGCTGGCGAATCTTATATGCATTGTTCTTGTCCTAAGTGTTATCGTTATTTACCAACTTTCATGTGATTATTCTATTCAGTAACCTTCCCTAGGTTACAACACTTAACAAAGGCTGGTCTTTTTACTCATAACCATGCAACAACCAAAATTGAGTACAGTTACATTGTTTAGCAGAGCTTTACATGCAATATCTGTGGCAAGGTTTGCAAATCAAGTGGATCTGTTCACATACAAATGACATTGATTTTAACGCTAATTCACATGCACCATAAACAGACTGAAATGCAAGTATCTTGCAGAAATGAAAGAGCACTAAAGAAAACATTTTTATTAGTGTTAAAATGATCGTATTCGATCACGAGTTGGCATTCTACTAGATATGTATATATGTATCTAGGGGGGTGTTGAAAAGTTCTCGGTTCGAACATGGAGCTCGTCATTTAATTGGATTTTGATATTGCGAGACCAAGAATTGTTCAGTATCTCCTCATCTCAGTCTGATTCTATCTATCTATTTATCTATCTATCTATCTGCTTAAACTTTTGCCCAATCGCCATCCTCCCTCTCTCTGTATCTCTCTCGCTCTCTATCTATCTTTATATTGACAGCAATGAGTTCAATTCTAACAAGGCGGTTCATGTAAATTCTTTTGGTGTTTGACAAAGTTTATCTTACTAAATATCTTTTTCATTCGGTTTGCACATCTTGAGAGTTAAGTAGTTATTTCATTCAATGCACCATTTATCAATAGATCTAAGTATATATTTATACTATTCCCGAATGCCTATCAGTCTGTTCATCTCTCTTTTCTTTCTTTCTTTCTTTCTTTCTTTCTTTCTTTCTTTCTATCTAGCTAGCTATCTTCATAGCTAGCTACTCAATGTTTCAAATTGTGTCTTTCTCTCTGCATCTATACTATTATTGTTTCTATTGAAACCCGAGGATATTGATCTACGGCGTCGCATTACTTAGTAGTCACAGCGGTTTGTATCATTGCTTACAATGACTGTAGTCAGTTTTCAAGCCCTTGTGAAATTTAGGATAACGAATATTGAATTCCAAAGACACTCGAGACCCAACCTTCAAATTCTCTCGGTGGTCAGTACATATTGTTGAAAAATATACGATACCTACGCAGTATCAATGCTCAACATTTCTCTCTCTCTCTTTTTTTTTTTTTTTTTTTTTTACCTATTTCATTTTCTTCAGTCTCTAGTTTCTTTTTCTACTCCCGATGTCTCTCCGACCCTACTACTACTTCCGATTGGAAAAATCATACTTATTATAAAACCCAGGTTGTGTGTGTGTGTGTATGTGTGTGTATGTGTGTGTGTGTGTGTGTGTGTGTGTCTGTACGTTGATATATTGGATCGGATTTCCTACATTTTTCAACCGATTTCAACAAAACTTCACAGGACTACGTAAAATTACCTTGCGGTGGTTCTGACAGCACCAAAAATTGGAAAAACACAATTGTTTTTGCACGAAATTAGTTTGAAAACACGATTAAGAGGCATCACGAGAATGGAAGGAGGACAACTCATATCGAGTTATATTTATTATAAAACCCAGGTTGTTTGTTTGTGTGTGTGTGTGTGTGTTCGTTTATATATGGGATCGGATTTCCTACATTTTTCAACCGATTTCAACAAAACTTCACTTTTTTTTTGGCAGGTAGTGTTTCTTATTGTCTTGCACACCCTTTTCTTTACTGCTACATTCAGAATGCTTTAAAAATTCCATTTACAAGACAATTGTTTATAATAAAATTCTATTCAATCGTTAGACTCATAACGATTGAAAACAATGTTTTTGTTTGAGTTTGGGTTTGACCAATTCGTAAAAAAAAACAAAAAAAAACAAAAAAAACAAAAACAAAACAAAACAAAAAAACTAATTAAGACATGCATGTCCGTCAACCTTAAACAATAATCTTTGTCAATTTTATTTTTCAGTCTTTATGATGGTCGATAATTGATCTATTTCTTACTGTTACATCCTCGGGCAACGCCGGGCTCTACTGCTAGTGTATTATAAAGTGATCGCCAAGAAGAAAGCCATCTATAAACTCGCACTAATTTGTATATAGTCACGTGACGAGTCCGTTAACCTGTTTATATCCTCGGAACATCACAAGTTCAGGCTAGTCTTGAATTTAACCAATAGTTGTGGGTGAGAAGAGACGGAGTCATACCTTTCCAGAGTGTTTTTGCCCATATAATAGGCGTTCAGCGGTTTCAATAAAACTGATTTAAAATATGAAGCTTACACATACGCAGAAATTGTGTAGTATCAGTGGTCCATTGTGTAATAAATGTGCTTACTTGAAAAGTAACCCTTCGAAATTCATAGTTTTGCTTGGATTCGAACCCGAACGATAACCGTTTAATCTCAATTTTTTTCTCATCCAGAACACACACACGAGCGCACTCGCCTGAGCATGAGCTTTGACAGACAGTCAGATAGATATAAACGATTTCAGGAGTACACAGACAGTTGCTTTGTATCAGACAGACATATCAATAAGCAATCAATAAGATTAACTTTGAAGAAGACCAAGAGATTGACACGATCCGATTATCGTAAAATGATATTTTGTATATTAAAACAGACAATATGAACAGATTGTAAGAGATATAGATTATAGTGACGATATCTCCCTCTCTCTCTCTCTCTCTATATATATATATATATATATATATATATATAGTACATTGGTGGATAATTATCAAGCGTTTTTTAACAATATTTATTATGAAAAAAGAAAATTCAACAATAACATTTTTAAATGATTATCCCGGAGCGTATGATTATCGACACGTATTTTTAGAATCTGAAAATAAAATGTCTATGAAAAAAAAGTAAAAACAGCCAACATAAACGCCTGCTAATTATGCACCATTCCAATATATATAAGATATTGAACAATACAAAAAATTTAAAAATGAAAATCTTCAGACACACGGGGTTGTATATTAATATTCCTTCGTTTTTATTATTATTCCATTTAGATTCCTCGACTAGTTTCGGCCAACATGGCCATCATCAGGAGAAAATAATTTTCTGCTTGCTGGTAGCAATGAACTACAGAAATGAACGTCTTGATGGAGAAAATGAACTTTTGTTTGTAGATTTAATTTGTTTTTTTATTTTTTTTTAACATGAAATTTGGTCAGTTTTGAGTTGGTCAGTCTCTATTAAGTTGTTATTTGAGATAAGAGCTGGATGGATTTATGCTGCTCTGAATTCCCTTGGTCATTTTGACAGTTTTATTAGTTCCTGGAAAGGGGATGTGTCTCTGTTAAGTGTGTATGTGTTATTTGGTTTTTAGGGAGTGAGTGAGTATGATGTGCGTAAGCGTGTATATTCGTGTGGGTGTGTGTATAAGTGTGGGGCCTCAACACCTCCGTAAGCATATCTGTCTTGTGACGGTGAGAAATGTGGGTAGGTCCTGATTTGTGGGGTTATATATTAATACTATCTATATTGTTAAATTTATGGTTTAGCTCGGCTGTATAGTGCGTTTTTAAACGTTGTATCCACTTATTTTCATGGAATTCTATAATCTTTCTAATGTTATCTTCTCTGGACTTTTCTATTCTTTAAATTATAGTGAATTTGGCATGGGTTTTAAAATCGTGTTTTTTCCAGGCGGAAATGTTCTACAGGTAATAAATTTTCATGGCGAGTCGACTTAATTCGATTGCGATAATTATTAATTATGTAGTGAAAGGACGATTCAGATTTTCCTACATATTGTTTCTGGCATAGTGTGCATTCTAGGAGGTAAATATATATATATATATATATATATATATATATATATATATATATATATATATATATATTACGTTGGGAGATATTATTTGTGTTTGTGATGTTTTATTTCTGTAACCTACTTGTGGAACACCGGGTCGTAGAAAAAACAACACTGATGTTAAGGTTTCTCTCTTTGATTTCTCGCTTTTCTCGCTGTGTGAAACGTTTTGTGAAAATAATTTTAGATTTAAAAATTGTGATTGGTTGTGGATGGAAGGGAAATATATATATATATATATATATATATATATATATATATATATATATATATATATATATATATATATTGTCATGGGTCCTTACCTATAACTACAGAATGAACTCTTCCTAACACTATGTATACTGCGCCTCTCAAGACAGAGGGGCGAATCGAGTAGAGCCGATAGTAGTTCACTCCAAACCAGACTGACAGTCATACTAACACCTTCCACATCTTGTATTATTATTTCGTGTAATATACCTTCGTTATTTCTACTCTTGTGTTCGTGTTGTTCTTCCTTGGTCTTAACCTGGACCATAACATATATATATATATATATATATATATATATATATATATATATATATATATATATATATATATCAACTTTATATATATTATTATTATAAAGTTTGTACATATATATAAACTTTTATATAAATATATATATATATATAATTTATATATATATGTATGTGTATAAACTTTTATATATATATATATATATATATATATATATATATATATATATTGGAAGAGAGATGTATGACAAAGCGGAAAAGTTTTTCGTGTGACGCGTTTCGCCCTTTAGGACTTCATCGGACCAAGTTTGTTTACATTGATACGACTGCACATTTGTATGAACAAGAATCACCGGCAATTTTAAATCTGAAATAATTATTTTAATATATATATATATATATATATATATATATATATATATATATATATATATATATATATGTTTTGTGTATATCATCTAGACATTTTCATTCAAGTTTTTTTTCTTTTCAACATCTTTGTTATTAAATATCCCACATTGTGATAATAGATCTGCCAAAATGGCGAAACCTTGTAAGAACCCGGATGCAATTTACTGAGAATGATCTAGCGACAAACCACTTACGTTGCAGTGCTTTAATAAACATCGTATCAGCAGCAGCCCTTAATAAATATAGTATCGGATGCAGCCCTTAATAAATATAGGATCAGCAGCAGCCATTTTAAACCTAGTGTCAGCAGCAACCCTTAATAAACGTAGTATCAGCAACAGCCCTCAATAAACGTAGTATTAGCAGCAACCCTTAATAAACATTTTATCAGCAGCAGCCCTGAGAGTATAAAAGGGGGCGAAGCATTAAGTAACTCTCTCTTTTTGTTTTCCTCCTTTCGAAGTGTGTGACATGAACTTTTCACTTTTTTTTTTTTTTTTCAATCTATTGCCTGTCTAAAGATTTCTTTGTTCCAAAGTTGCAGCAGCAGAAAAAAAATTTCTAATTTTCGGAAATATTGTCCAATTATCAAGACATGAAAGAATCAAAATTCAAAACATGTGGTCTGCCTGTCTTCTCACGGCCCCGTCGGCCTGATAAACTCAAGATTGCCAAAGAGGAATCCCAACACATAGCAAACCTTGGAATAATTCGTCCTTTGAAAAACGAGTGGTCTTCACCTCAACACATGATACCAAAACAGAAGCCATCCTCAAGGATTCTTTGCGGTGATTACCGCAAACTGAACGTGATAGTCAATTATGTACCATGCAAGATACACGCTTAGGCGATCACGTATCTTTCGATATATGACTGACGAAGCAGATTTTTTCCCGCAGTTTCTTTCTGCCATAGACCAGTTGCCATCCAAGGCTATAGAACCCGGTCTGTCCTGCTATTTACCAATAGCTGGAGAGAGAAGAAGAGGATTCATACCTTTGCCAAGGGTATTAGAACGTAGATGAATGTAATGGATTCGGCTGGAATTCGAACTCGGGTCTCCGATTCCTCAATCCGAGCCGCTATTCATTACTCCACCGTGCTGATACTGATAGGAATCCCATTGTTAATATTCAAGAATTAAAATCTTTTCTAAACTTGACCTCATCCAAGCCTACTATCAGATGTCAGTGGAAGACACAGACATAAAGAAAATTTTATTTCAGATTTTATTTTGACGTTCACCGTTTGGATTACAGAATTAGTCCATTCAGCTAGTGACTACTTTGATCTTAGTGTTTCTGACACAAAATAGTCAATTTTGATGGTTTCATTCAGTCTTAGTCCATTTATCTAATGGCTACCTTGATCTTGGTGTGTCTCACACAAGATATCATAGTCAATTTTGATGGTGTCAATTTTATTATCAAACAATATTGTATAGGAATAATTTTTTATATGAATAAAAATATTATATTATATATAGTATATATAACATGTTTATATATATAATAAATATATATGATAAAAAATAAAATAAATATAACACTGCATAATACCTACGTAATTTCGAAATTTTCAAATATAATGGACATATGTGTAATTAAATAAAATATTATATGTTTTTTTTTTCTTTCTACAAAGTACAAATAATTTAGATAAATTTTTGTGAAATGGCTACAAATTTTTTTTATGACTACGAAATCTCTGTGGACCACTTGAAATGCTATGGGGGACACCAGTGGTCCATCTGGACCATGTTGAGAATAACTGGTTTAATAAATGCAGAACAATGAAAATATTTCACCTGAAAAACTAAAAAAAAATGAAAAAAAAAACGTTTGTCGAGAGGCACAAACTTCGGCACAGAAAGAGAGAGAGAGAAAGAAAGGCAGAGAAAGAGAAAGTGAGAGAGAGAAAGAAAGGCAGAGAAAGAGAAAGTGAGAGAGAGTCAGAAAGAGGAGAGAGAAAAGAGAAGAGAGAGAGAGAGATGATCGTTCTAACTGTATGTTTCGCAAAAGGACGGTTTCTTAAATGTAAACAAAACACACAGAAATGCTATTTCTGGCAAAGTCGTATCAGCCCAAATATCTGAACTAGAAACAAAAAGACGGCATTCTGTCTTTTTGGCTAAGGCAATCAAACGAACAAACCCTTTTTATATAAACTTTTTAATTCGCTTTTATGAAACGGCTAAGTGAATTTTCAGCGCTCTAATACTCTCGCACATACGAGCACACATCATTTATATAGAAACAAGAGAAATTGTATATCATCTGGAATACACATGTATCGACGTTAGGCGTAAACAAATTCACGTTAACTACTCGCTTTCTTCCATTCCTGCCACGTCTGCTATATACAACCCACCTATAAATCGGTATTTGCTAAACTTCATTGAGTCTGGCACAAGATTACGGAGGTGGAGCATGCAGTGAGAAATGAACGCGTAATAATAATCACAGTCACACTTTTTAATTACTTTTATCAGAGTCTTCACGGTTAATAACACAGGAAGGAGAATCGACAAATTAAGTTCAAATGCCAGCTGAGGTAGTCTGTGTACAATTTGCAACAATGCTTTTTTTTTAAAGACATGAATCTACTTGATGTCATATAACAGATTAGGGATTACACCACCAAGCAACTAAAAGTAGCCTTTGACTTGTAGGAGGCAGGGTAAATTTTGGATGTATTTCTTTGAATTTCTAATATCCCAAGACTGTCAACGTTGATAATGCGTGTAACAGTGTCTTAATGTTCTTACTGTCTTAACAATAGGATGCTAGCATTACTTCCACAATATCGTCTTGATCAACCATTGTGACATACCAGTAACGAGAGAATTTTGTTATTTTTTTACGAATATATTCGGGGGTTGTATGTGTATGTGTGATCGTGCCTGCGTGTGAGTGTGTATGTGCGTGTGAGAGATGGTCTACAGGCATAGATAAAATCGTGACAATAAGAAATCAGCACGTAAATGTTTTATACTATTGCATACTTAATACCAGGCCTAAGAGCCCCTCAAGTGGGTTACTGAATTAGTTTGTTGTAAAAGCGTGAAGAAAGAAAGAAGTGCAGTTTATAAGGATATATAATATAGAAAACAGTTGACATTAGACTTGAAGAAATTAAGTTAGTAGTGATCGGAGAAACACCCCCTCGGGAGAAGCCATCTGAGTGACACTTCATCCTTACTAATGGAATACGAAGAGAATTAAGATGAGCCGTTATAGGGTTCACAGCATAACTGGCCTTAGCAGTGAAGGTCACAACTGGCGGTACAAAAGACTGTAGCTCGTCTGAAGATTTGCCATGAAAACAGCGATAGCGATTCCCACAGACGAAACATTGCTAGAGACTAGCAACGTTTCGTCTTTGGGAAAGAGGTTGTAGGGTGGAAAATAATTCATCATCTACAAGGCCGCGTAAGTGATTTTGGGTTCTGTAATGGTTGGGAAGTGAGGATTGTGTAGCTCCAGCCCAGATATGACAGCAATATTCCATTATGGTTTTGATCTGATTCTTGTAAAGGTACAGAATGATAGGAGGAGTCAGATACTTTTGAGAGCAGTACAAGGAATCGACCATTTTTCCAGCGTCTTTAGCGATGGTTCGTATATACGATTTCTACTTGAGGCCTGGAATGAGCTTAATTCCCAATAGAGGTTCAAGACAGGGATTAACATTGAGAGTACAAACCTTCATCAGGAGTAAAGAACATTTAGAGCCAAATCGCTGATGATGGGTTGTTATTCGTTTGGTTCAACTTGAAATCTGGAGTGAGCTTGAATCTCAATAGACGTTCAAGTCAATGAGACTTAGTGAGTTCAACCGTTTATTAGTTGAGCAAATGTAAAAAGGAAGAAAAGAAGTTACTTATTTGTGATAAATACTAGTACTGTCACTCGCTTACTGTTATATTCCGTGCTAATAGGAATCTATACTTGAAAAATAAGGTGGATAAAATAAGTAAAGTTTTATTGTAAAAACCAATAAGAATAAAGGTAACAATTATGCACAAGGTCGTCTCTAGTCAATCCAGTAGTGAGTGCTACGATTGGGAGGTCGGTAGTTCACACGTAAGTCTGACTCGTACTCAACAGATCCCAGCTAGTAATATTTACCAACCTCCCCACGGGATATGGCACACGGCCGAATTTAATGTGGGGCAATCCGAGTCCGTAGACTCGGCCAAAAAATCCTCGTAAACCCCGTATAAACGGGTTTGGGTCTGTCTACCTCCCCGGACGAGACTCTGCCAAAGGTCAGAGTCTCGTCCGGGTTCCTCTCTGCTCGAAGGCAGAGAGTTTGATAACAGCTAAGAGCTGAGTAACAGATCCCAGCTAGTGTATCTAGCAACTGACCCACGCAGTCACATGTGGCACAAGGCCGAATTTAATGTGTGGTTTACGAGCCTGTAGGCTTGGTGAAAAAATCCCCGTAGACCCCGCATTAACGGGATCGGGTCGGTCTACCTCCCCCGAACAAGACTCTGCCCTCCCGGGTTCCTCTTTGAGATGGCAGAGAATTCAACCAGCACAGCTGAAAAAGATTTCAGCTAGTATATTCGCCAACCACCCCACGTGGTCGGATGTGGCACAAGGCCGAATTTAACGTGGGGTATCCGAGCCCATAGGCTCGGGCAAAAAATCCTCGTAGATCCCGTAAAAACGGGGTCGGATAGCTGTCTACCCCCCCCCCCCCAGACGAGACTCTGCCCTTCGACATAGACCCGTCTGGGTTCCTCTCTGCCCGAAGGTAGAGAGTTCAACCGTATAGCTGAAAAGATTTCACCTAGTCTCTGTAGTCCGTTGACTTACAGATACTTATAGGTAGTTACTATAGTCACTTATGGGGGTGACAGGTTATTCTATTATTCTATTACGTCACTTACAAACGTTCAAGTTAGGGGAACTTTTAGGGATAACAAACCTCAGTAATGACTATAATTCAAATTTTAGTTTCTTCCCACCCTTATCTATTTGCTGAGCGTTAGTAGTGTAAATTGTTCAATCTGAGCGGCAAAAGTTCAAAATGGGAATAAAGAGTCGCCAGACGCGAGGAACTGTTGGAAAGATAAACAAACAAGCTTTATGGAGAGAACGAAGACACGAGTGAAAATATTTACAAAATTTTACAAATATTTGCAATAGACGTTTTCATATCAACCGAGATATTTTAAATAACATTTGTGTGAACAAATAAATTTCTATTTGTATTTCCCTGAAGCAATGTCAGTATCAGCAGAAAAATCAGTGTCAGCAATGAAATAGCTACATTATACATGCTTTTATTATTCATGTACTACCAAACAGTTGGGCTTAATAAACAAACCATAGGAATATACACTGTTTGCAAAGGAGATCTTTGACTAGTCTGTTTGAAAGAATTTGGTTAGCGAAAAAATCTAATAAGGTAACGTAACAACGCAAATAAGTAGAATTTAGTAGCAAGACCACCAATCACATTTTGACAAACTTGGACTCACAAAAAAAAAAAAACGGAGTGTCAAAAGAATCGTTTCTTTTCCTTGACGCCGCTATTATTTTAACTACCTTCACTCCTCGGCAATGTTTAATATTTTAAAAAGCGATAATTAGAATTGAAATAAAAACCTAAACATATGATTAAAGTGAATTTATACATTTTTTGGGTCTTCAGAATTTACGACAAAAAATATTAAACGCTATCTAACTTATTAAATTATTTAGTTACAAGATTAATTTTATATTTACAACATTCTAAAATCTAATACAATTGTATTAAAACTAATGTAATATATATCATTTACCAATTCACAAAAAATAAATATGAAACAATTTCTTATTCATAAATTTATAGACATTGACTAAATTAATAAAATATGTGAGCCTGCGGTAGAGAGCAATAGTCACCCTTGAAATATTAATAATTATAGTAATATAGAATTTTGTTTATAGATGAGAAAATAATCTGTGGTGAAGTTTGTGCGCAGAGAATCTGTGCTTCGTCAGAATTATTAATATAAAATGTCAAATCAATAGTGTCTATATGAACTACGGAATACCAATTTAGAAGATGTGACTGTTCATTTAATCATAAAGGGGGAGACGTCAGTAATCAGGTTGTATTCTAAGTGATCAAGACCCGGTTTTTTGTTGCTACCACTGCGTTTATTTTAGCGTGTGTTTGTGCGAACACAAACAGTCGGAGTGCAACTTCAAAGTTGGAATTGGAGCTGGGTAAAGTGAGTTGACAACAGTCAACGAGAGAGAGAGAGAGAGAGAGAGAGAGAAAGGCGGGATTAGGCATTGAGAGTGAAAGTGTCCGCTTGCTGCTGTAATCAGGGAGGAAGTGAACTCAAGTTATCTGCAATATTGGCGTAATACTACCAGTGAACCCCCTTTTATCCTGATAGTGAAATAATTACGGCAACTACTAAGAACAAAAAGGGTGAACATGAAAACTACTTCTCTCCTTTCAGAATTAATTTGCAATATTTTTTTTTTCTGAACTTTATTTCATATACACTACTTTCTTGTAAAAGAAGCATTATTCTTTTTGTATCAATTTCTTCCTTATATACATAAACATAAATTTTTCTTTGGACTTGAATCGACTTGTTCATATTTAATTTTTTTTTTCTGCTTGGCCGGATTCTCGACCCAACGAACTTGCAGGTAGACCAGCTGAATCTTCCGGAATCTACGATTTTTTAATTGTTCTCCAGGATCAAAAAAATTACAACGTGGCTGGAAAGTGGAATTGAATCGACATTGCGAACCGGAGACTTTGATTGAACCTGTAACACTGGACCAGGACAGGACCAACGGCCGGTCTTGTAGAGGACATCGATCCAGTGGGGTCAGGATAGGTGTTACAAACCAACTGCCTTATAGTTTATAAAGTTCGAATCAATTAGCAATTAG
The DNA here is from genome assembly GCA_963932145.1 of Acanthosepion lycidas. Taxonomy (NCBI): domain Eukaryota; kingdom Metazoa; phylum Mollusca; class Cephalopoda; order Sepiida; family Sepiidae; genus Acanthosepion; species Acanthosepion lycidas. Next base: position 87,114,592 of record OZ010574.1, read on the forward strand.
CCGATATTTTGCCAACCATTTCAATAAACAATATAGCAAGAAAATAGTGTAAATAGACAGTCTAATAAGTAAATTCTGTTTATTATTTTTGTTGTCGATTCTCAAATAAAAAAAAAAAACAAATGTATAAATTAACTTTCATCATATCTATGAGTTTTATTACAATTCAAATCATCGCTTTTTAAATCAATATACATTGCCGAAGAGTGAAGATAGTTGAAATAATATCAGTGTCAAGGAAAAAACAAAACAACCTTCTGACACTTTTTACGGGTACGAAAGTCCAATTTTGCCCACTTCTTTTATTTGACGGAATTGTTTAAAGGAGACTTACGGTTACGCATATATTAGAGAGCTGAATCACAATACTTAGATCGCATCCATTGTCCAGTATGATGGCACTATTGTAGTTCAATGCTAAAAAGTCCTGTCTGTTACATTCGACTATTAACCACACGCAACATTCTGCTGTCAATGTCTTTATAACTCTTATTTCATCTTCCAAGTCTAATGTTGTGAGGTCGGGGTCGGGGTCTGGGAACACACAACACTTGACTCGACGTGATATAGTAGTATTTAATACTCAACAAGACAAGTGACTCCAATATATTAGGTGGGTGCAAAAATAATGTCGTTTTCTCACATAGTAACATATGTGAGAATACGACATTATTTTTGCACCAACCTAATATTATCCCCCTCTAGACAATTACCCAGGACTACTTATAATGAATGGATCAGTCTATTCATGTTAGTAAGGCGGGTATCCGGCTTTTACCACAACATCTAATCTAATCTAGTGTTTAAAGGGAAACAGTTCCCTATGATTTGTTGTGACGGGTATCGTCTTCTATGTGCCGTGTCCCTCCAGGACGTTGGTGATCGTGTCTCTCCACAATTTTCTGTCCTTTGTAGCTCTTAATTAATGTTGTCTTTTTTTAAAAATTTCTCCTAAAACTTGTTCCGCTATCCATTCACTCAAGCTCGCTGGGTAGGTTATGCGTTCTTTTCCTCTCTTCCCTTTGCCTTCAATCTGTCGTGTGAGTATCTCATTTTCCAAGCCTTCTTTCCTTATAATGTACGCTAGAAATTTTAACTGTCTCTTCCTGGTGTTAATTATAAGTATACTTTTTGATTCTATTTTCTCTAAAACTTCGTCACTGCTCACATGTTCGGTACATGATATACTCAGCATCGTTCTGTAGAGCCACGTTTCTGTTTCTTCCCGTCTCTTTATCTGTGATGAGATGGTCTAATATTCACTGCCATATAGGAGGACTGAAATTACATAACAGTTCAGTACTATAGAAACAAAGGAAATTGTTTCTATCGATTTTTTCTGATTTTTAATATATTTATTTAGTTTTTGCATAATCTATAAAACACAATTATACATCATTTCGCATTTGCATTGTTATTTCTGCTATCATTCTGAGCATAAATATTACATTCCTTGTTCCAGTGTCTTTAACGAACCCGCAGTCTTGCAGTTTTTTTGTGTATATATCTACTAGTGAGTTAGCCCAAATAACTTGACTCACTTTATAGTCCACCAATAGAAGGTTAACCAATCAGAAGACGTAGAACATTCAATCCGTCGTGTATAAAGGCAGCCATTTTGTTCACTCTACCCGAATGTCCAGTCCAGTTTGTCAGGCGAAGAGATAACAGAAGGACGAACTACGCTCTGCTACTTTTACCAAAATATCCACTGCTAACCTGAACAATGCTTTCCTACTGTCTTCAAAATATTCACTGCTAACCTCTGGATTCTATACTCGAAGACGACCGCCATCATGAACAACACACTGTTCTTGTCCTATTTCCGGACTAGCATTCAATAAGAAAGGCGCGTTTAAAATAAAATGCTTTTTCTCTTCTTTTGTCAAACAAAAACATTTAAAACGCCAATCAGTCATAAGGAAAACATGAATCCCCGTTATTTTTTTGTTTTCTTCAAGAGGCGTCCTATTTATTGAAAAATCGTTTACATGTTCTGTGGAGTCAAGGGTGTCCATACTCTTCTAACTCATTTCTTCTTGGTGTCAGATTAGCCTGACGCCTTCTTTTCTTTCCGTCTATTAGGACCATTTTGTTCAAAGTTGCTATTTTCTTGATTTCAGATGAAAAGTTTGATATTTTCCAACATATTTCAGTGAAATTGTTACTTTCTAAGATTATAGATGATAATTATAGTTTAGATATACTGTAAAAAGAAGACGTTTAAACTGACACCAGGTAGACGTTAATGTGCAAGTCACGGATCATAACTGGACAAAGTGTGGCGGATTTCACCACATTAATTTAACTTTAGATTAGGAAACACGGCTGGCGCAGAAAAGGATAACTAAAAGAGATTGTTACACATAAAATTTGTATTTAACAAGATATAAATTATCAAACAACGATGTGAAAGAAAGCATGCATTTAAGTAAGATAAGGTTGAATAAAACAAGAGTTGTCTCTCTTTAACTGTTATTTTAGTGTTCTAAAGTTCACTGGAAGAATGTTCATGAAAGTCTCTTGTAATGTTTGTTCTTGAAAGCTTTTGCTGTGCAAGAAAAGATGATGTGAGTGTATACAAGGTATGTTCAGCATGTGAGTGATGTGTGTAAGTGAGAAAGCTGTCGTGGCAGCTGAATTCTCACTAAAAAGTGTTAGAAAACTCTTGCTTAAATAAGTGACTGTAGGCTCCAGATCGCTGCGCGGGAAGAATTATTTTTCACGTGCAGACGATCTGATTGGTTGGCATCGACCAATCAGCGAGCGAGCTTTGGGTAGACTTAAGAAAGCTTCTGTGGTCTGTTTCTCCCAAAAGTGTACAAAATTGACTACTTCAAAATAGAGCGATTACAAAACTGTCGCATTACTGCGATTTGTAAATTGTCTATTATAATGTAGTGGTGATTTATTAACCAATGAATGCTTGGCGTTGTATGTGATTTGTATTTTTGTATGTATGTATGTTTGTGCGTAATAGATTCGCACAAAACCGTTTATAAACAGTGGCTAATAATATTTTTCTCACACGACAAATATAGTCAATTTGAAATTAGAATTATTAAATTATACACAAGACTTCATGGTTCACACTATCTGTATTTGAAAATCCACAATAGCTGACAACTTTAAGAAATAGAGAAACTATCGCAATGCCATTTAAAAAAATATTATCGAGAATTTGCAATAAACATTGGTTCCATGATGATTTTAACTTTAAGTCAGGGTTATAAATCCATTTTGTTATTGGAGGAATACTGTTTGGAGATGCGTAGTGTGAAAAAAATGAAATCTGGTTCAAATTCCAGTTGAGGCAATTTGTGTTCCCTTCGTACAGATGTGTTTTTGAAAATAAAAGGCATGAATCTACCTCTCCCTATAGGTAAGGTCAGCTCATATGATGGAACCGAATTGAGTGAAATGATTGAGGAGATAAGTACTGCCGAGGAAACAAACTGCTTAAAAAAAAGTCAGGAAGTGTTAGTGTGCTACCTTGATTGTCTACTCGGCTAAGAACTAATTTGGTTTGAAAAATAAATAAATATTCAAAATTAAAAATTTATATTAAAATTATACCCTCCCCCCCCATAACGGATTGAAAAAAAAAAAAAAAAAAAAGAACCGAGTCTCTATAAACTGGTTATTTTTTTCTCCATGTTTTTTTTTTTTTTTTTTTAAAAGGAAAAGAAAAGAAAGAAAAAAAAAGGTTTCTTTTTTAATTTTATTTTTTACTTGAAACACTAGTATGGTACCTTTCAAAATTAAAAAAAAAAATTAAAAGCGTTCACACAACAATGGCAATTTACGTTAAAACAAAGCAACGATGCGGGCAAGGGCACCAAAAAATAATTTTATTCATAAAAACGTTTCGATGTATTATTTGCGAGACGATCGATAGAAGTTCGAACCTCACAAGTTAATAAAGATAACTCATTTTGAATAAAAGAAGAAAATACAAAAAAAAAAAAACCCAAAAATCAAATAAGTAAATAAATAAAAACGTTATTACCAACGGAGCCATAGTAGTAGTAGTAGTAGTAGAATTAATAGTAGTGAATGCAAAATTGTGAGCTAGTACAACCACTTTTAAAGTCTGAGTAAGTAATAAATTAGACTAAATTTTCGTAGTACTCGTTGTGAAAATTACAATCAACAACAATAATTTCTTTTTTAGAAATATTAAGCATAAAATAAAACAAATAACCGAATATAAATAAAAAAAATTTATCAAATTTAGGAACGAACGTCCAAATCATATTTCAGAAATTAAAAAAAATACGTCTAACACGATATATCACGTGTAGACGAGAAGACGCGATATTTCCAAATGGTGAAAAACGACATTGTACAAAAAACAAAACTCTTTTCTGATCCTTAGAAAAGTCGAAAACACTCAGAAATTCGACAATTTATATTTCAATATGTGACGGGAACGAGGAAAATTGTTTGAAATACGGACAAAATAACCTTAACAAAGAACTTTCGTCAGTCTTTAACCAAACTTGTGTAATTGAAAAATTGCTGTCCGCATACACCGAATATATATATATATATATATATATATATATATATATATATATATATATATATATATATTATGCAATGTTACATTAGAACATGCACATACCTACTACAAAACTGTACATTTTGTTTCAACGTTAAAATTTTTTAATATAATTTCATCAGGTGGGAAATTACGATGCTACTAAAATATTTTATTTCGAAATGCAATTATCGAAGCATATCTTCCACTAGTAAAGTTTCCCATAAGAGGTAAAAAAGAATTTACATATATATATATATATATATATATATATATATATATATGCATGCAGGTAACTAAAATGAAAAAGAAAAAAGGCAATAGCTTTGGTGTAAAATTTATTATTAGTAAATATAGTTTTTACTTAACAATAACGCCTGACCGCTACAAAAATATAAAGTTTTAAGATTTAAAACTTTATAAATTATTATAATTAAAATTTTAAAAAATGAATACAATTCTTTTAAAAATTCATTATTCATCGAAGAACATGTTTTTTTTAAGAAATTAGTGTCCATAATATATCTTATTCATAAAAGCTATTAAAAGCAGTTCTAATTAAATAATACCACAGTGTTTTTTTTGTTTTTTTTTTGCATTTTTTGTTTTACGATTCAGTGCAGATTTTCTATAACTGGGATCCCGTTTGACAAAAAAAAAAAAAAAAAAAAAACAACAACAAAAAAAAAAAAAAAAAAAACAATTATTTAAATTCTCCAAATTCTACAAAAATGAATTTCTCGAAATTTAATAAGTCGAGTGGGGTATAGAAGATGTAAAAAAATATTTTTTACCAATGTATATATAATAATATATATAATAATTTCATTCATTCAAGTTCTAAAAATTTTATTAAAATCCAACAATTACATGATTTTTGCAAGAATTTCCAAATCAATGCATTTTTCACCGCAACCACCCCCCAAAAAAAAAACAAAACAAAAAAAAATTTCACATACACATTATGTCCACACGCTGACGCAAGGAAAATAAAATTTATAACAAAAATTTCAGTTTCTAAAAAGAATAAATCACCAAGAAATATTAAGATAAAACATTTTTTTAAGTTTGGGGCATTTTTTCATCATGTATTAATTCTCATTTTTTAGCGAATATTTGGAGGTAAAATATATATATATATATATATATATATATAGAGAGAGAGAGAGAGAGAGATAGATAGTGATAGAGAGAGAGAGAGTTCGTGTGTGTGAGAGAGAGAGAAAGAGAGAGACGGCATGAGAGAGAGAGATAGTGAGAGAGAAAGACTGAAAACAATGTTATAATCACTGTAACGTGTTTTCTTCTGAATGGAACGGACATGATCAAGATTTTCCGGCCGGTCCTTTTGAAAGGTACCAATATTGAAGTTACAAAAGACACACACACACACACACACACACACACACACACACACACACACACCAACTTGATTAGAGGCAACTAGACTAACCGATCAGGTCACCTCATTCAACTGAGAAGATCAGAGTTATAAAACAAAGAAAAAAGACTGAGAAATAATGGTTGTGGTTGTAAATTGTTTATAATGATTAAGGTTGTTCCTGTAATACCTGGGGTACTTGGAACTATGCCCCAAAGAAAAACATCGAAACTGTTCAGACCATGGTGATGCTGGGGCCTGCAACGATACCATATATTATTGATATATGTTGGTGATATGAGATACTGTCAAAGTCTCCAGCAATAACGATATCTGACATGAACATGTATAAAATATAAGCATATATTATAAACATAGAATTCCTGGATATTGAGACTTGCTGTCACTTGATCCACCAGTTATAATTAGTGATGGGAATATACTTGGATGTGCAGGTGGTGTAATGAATAATGGTACGGAATTCTTAATTCCTGTTGGGTCCACTTGCATGTAAGTACTATTGGGAAAGATATAAATCCACCTCATCTGCCTCCAGCTATGGGTTAATTAGTAAGACTTGTATCACTGAACCATTATTATCTTACAATCTAAAAATATTTTCTGGATTTAAATAACCAGCAAAGGGTTGATAAGCTGTAAAAAATAATGAATCAATCAGTCAACGTGTTATTGTCGTAGGGGCACTAGAGTAGCGTGGCTAGGACAAGATTTCTTCAGGCTATTTTTGAATTCCGTTACCCATTTTCTAAAATGATTTCAACCTGAAATCAACTGTACTGTTTAACCCATAGTTGGAGTTGGTGAGAAGGGATGTATTCATACCTTTACGAATAGTGTTTTTGAAAGTTAACGTAACAATTTCGGCCGAAATTTGAAATCATTGTAGTACCTCCACATTGTTATTCCATAATTAAAAAATAATATCAAATAGTCTAAAAACATACAGAACTCGGGCAAGATTTTTTGTTCACGCCTAAAGTTTGGTCTTCTGAGCCGGTTGCATTTAGATGCATGTACGCGCGTGGGTGTGGAAAGAAATAGATTGCGCGTAGCGAGTCACGTGACAAAATAGGAAAATAATACAGTGTCTCTTCTTGCGAGACATTGTATTCTTGTGGCATCTGATATTTGTTGTGGAATCGTAACTCTGGTCATGGAAAGAAAGAGAAAACTTGATCTTTTCCGCTTCAATGAATGTGACATTGTTTATGTGTTTTCATTTTGTATCTTTTTATACTAACGTGCGCACCATAGAAGTCCCGGGAACCGCTTAAAATGAAGTGCGTTGTATGAAGTAGAAAACAAAGATTATGAGGATATTGACACTAAACTTGATGAGGTTACGGACACTTTTTGTTTTACAGTTTGTTTTTTTTTGTTTTGTTTTTTTTACATTTTTTTTTTTAGCGGTAATTAATATAGGTTAATATGTGGCACTGTCGAAGGTGTTTCTGGAGAAACTATGTCTGACATAAGTTGAAATATATGTGCGCGTAAATGCTGAAGATTCCCGCGTACACTGGATTCTAAAATACGCCAGACAAATAACAAAATTAAAACTTTGTATTAAAAAACAAGCCTAAAACGTTGACAAAGCGTCATTGAAATCAACGCAGTCGTAACAAAGAAAGAAAGAAAGAAAGAAAGAAAGAAGAAAGAAGAAAGAAAGAAAGAAAGAAGAAATAAAAAGAAAAAAGAAAGAATAAAAGAAAGAAAAATGAAATAAAGAAATAAACAAACAATAATAATAATAATAATAATAATAATAATAATAATAATCTGTATTTAATATATTTTTCTATTTTCTTATTTTGTATTCTGATTTTACATACAAATATTGTTTGTTACCTTTTAATGCACTAGAGTTATATCCCTTGTACAGGCGACGCCTGGTGTCTATGTCTTTGTCGTGATCATAATGAAGTGTTCCCAGATGATTACGAAACCGGTATGCCTGCCTTCGTGAAAGATCTTAGTACAACAATAATAATTAGAACATATATATATATATATATATATATATATATATATATATATATATATATATATATATATATTCAGGTAAAGACAAATACTTAGCAATATATCAATTTCACATATGTTGTCATTTTGTCAGTGTGGGAAACTACTACTACTACTAATTCTACTACTCAGTCAGTTATGCGCCATGCGTGATACACGCTTAGGCGATCATGTATCTTTCGATACATGACTGACGAGACAGATTTTTCCCGCAGTAGGTTGCCATTTCTTTCTACGCTAGAACAGTTTCCCTCCAAGTCTATAGAACCCAGTCTGTCCTGCTATTTACCCATAGCTAAGGGGAGAAGAAGAGTATCCATGCCTTTCCAAAGGATATTAGCACGTAAGTGAATGTAATGGATTCGACTTCCTCAATCCAAGTTGCAATCCATTACTCCACCATACTAATACTACTACAACTACTACCAGTAATAATAGATCTTCGTGAGCGAAGTGGGAAAGCCGTGGAACATAAAAATTAACGGTCGTTCCCATAATAAGTGGCGCACTTGGAACGGTACCGAAAATCAATGGATTCAAAATTGGATGGGAATTCGAGATAGAACTGAGGTTGTTCAGACCAGGGTGGCATTGAGTTTTGCGAAGATACTGTGTAAAGTGCTGGAGATCTGAGGAGGCTAGCTGTTACTTGATCCCTAGAGACAATCCCCATATACAACCAGTGTGAATATACAACTTTTCTAGCTAGGAAAATAGAGCTCATATGCAAAGGGGACCTACAGTGTGAAGACGGGAGAAAATAAATGGTAAATATTGGTTTTGTGACCCGTGCGCTAATATCCCTTAAATTTTTTCCAAAATCGTCATAATTCCGTGCAAATGTATATGCTGAACTCGAATTAACAATTAAATTATGAAGAAACCTTACTGTTTTGGAGTTATCGACAATAAAAAAATCGGATATCAGAATTACTGCCATCATGAATCTTGATTCGATGAAGGATACCTACGCCGGCGTAATAAGAAAATTTGGCCTATTTACTTCTTTTACAGACTTTCCTTACAGAAAATCACTACGCACGGGTAATAAAACCAATATTTACCAAATAGATATATTACAGTGTAACCCGGATATAAGAGACCCGGATATAAGATAAATCCGGATATAAGAGAGATTTTCTCTGGTCCCAAATTAGAGCCATACTTACCTAAACAAAATAGACCAAACGCGGATATAAGAGAAACCCGGATATAAGAGACTTCTTCTCCTGTCCCGGCAACTCTCTTATATCCGGGTTACACTGTAGAACCATGAACGAGTACAGAAGGCGAAAAACTTGTGAAACATGCACGTTTGGGTCATGCCTATATAGTCGGCATGAATACTTGGATTTGCGTCAAATCTGCAAGAACTGAGTTTCGTTATATTCGAAACACGAGAAAGAACTGACACTCTTTCCGATCGTAGCGAAGCAGAAAGCGGAAAAAGATCAACAGTAATGAAACGAATGAAGCAGGAGAATAAATAAATAAATAAATAAATAAATAATAGTAATAATAAGTGGATCCTGATAGACACCACGCTAATTTGAGATAAACACTTCGTGAAGAAAGACGGAACAGGTGAAAATAGAGAGGTACGAAAACCTGGCAGTGCAAATGGGAGAAATCTACCATGCAGCAACTCAAGTTGTCCCTTTTGTGGTTGGTGCAGTCGGGACTATTTCCAGGAATCTTTCTACTTCGAACGACGCCTTGGGAATACCTGACACCATTGTCAGTGCACAGGTGGCAGCGCTGCTTGGAACAGCTTCGTGTAGGGCCCGAGGTATAACCATCATATAACCCAGTTAAAACATCGAAAATTCAGGAAGAATATCAAATAATAATAGCAATAATAATAATAATAATAATAATAATAATAATAATCTATGTAAAAAAATTTTCTTTTTTTTTTTTGCAGTGGAAAGTGTCATGATACCATTTCTAACCTTAGGTCCCTGGGTGGGACCCGGAAAGAAATATGTAAACGCCAGATATCAAAGGAAAATAATAATAATAATAATAATAATAATAATAATAATAATAATAATAATAATAATAATAATGGAAGCTTTTCTGTAGTGTAAACTAAACAACATTAAGCATAATTAATTTAGATCGCAGTAGTATTGAATACCGAGGAAAGTCCTGGAGATTTATTGACACTCGTTCTTCATTTCAGATATCTCTAAAGTAAAAATGCAACGGGATTTTGTGGGAACACGCCGAACGTAACAGACTAGGGCAGAACTTGAACCCCGCTCCCTGATTTCACTTTTCCCCTTTAATATTAATAATTCGCTTGCAGATCTATAGTGCTTTTCTGTCTGTCTTGTATCAGGTTGATCCCACTGAATATAAAACTCGGTATGATAGAGTGGGCCGGTATATACACTGGAAAATATGCAACTTTTACGGGAAGAAAAATGCAAGAAATTGGTATGAACACCACCCAGAACCGGTTACAGACTTAGGATCTGTGACAATTTTATGGAACTTTACAATACACACAGATAGAACAATCAAAACTAATCGGCCCAAACATCGTGATTAGAGACCGCAGATAAAATGTGCCTCCTTATTGACATGGCTCTGCAGATTGCAATGTATCTTTGAAGATCTTTAAAAAAAAAAAAAAACTATCAAAATACAACGACTTTGAAATGGAAATCACAAAACTATAGCACATGTAGACATTAACATGTTCATGTGTAGTTGGAACCCTCGGATTGATTGGAAAAGATTTCAGTGGAGTGGGACTCATTGAAGGGATTGTTGGTATCCCATGCCTTAAAGAAATACAAAAATAAAATTATGCTCGTAACTACAGCTCACACATTACGAAGAGCTTTATCTATGTAAAACTTAAAAGGCGTGTGATATTAGCTTTTTTTTTATCACAAAAATGTACAGTGGAAAATATTATGAAGCCATCACCTTGGGTCTCTGCTTAAGGAAATTTGTATACAACAGAAATCCACGGAAATAATAATAATAATAATAACAATAATAATAATAATAATAATAATAATAATAATAATAATAATAATAATCTAAATAATAAAAGAAGAGGTGATTGTCAGTGTGTGACGGGCTGTGCATATGTGTATGTCTGTGTTGTGCGTGGGTGACTTATATGTACGAATGTCATTTTTAAATGTACATGTAAACTAAACACACACACGCATGCATGCACGCACGCATAGCCGCACAATTTGATTGAGTTTGAAATAAGACACTGGAATAATATGTTCCCCTCCCACTCAATGTTGACAACCCCTTTCCTCGACAGAGTAGTAGTCAAACCATAAAGTAAAAAGTTGTAGAAAAAAAAATCAGCTAAATTTTTAAACCGATCAGATAATTATAAGGCGTTATTGAACTTTACGAAAATTATTCGGTAATAACAAATAAAATTATTTTAAAAGTGTTTGTTTTTTTCTAATTTTTATAGATATACATTTTTCGGTGTGTAATTCAATTAAAACATGGACACACATGAAATGAGGTGTAACTTCCCTTTTCTGTGTAACAGGAAAAGAATATATGACGAAATGTATGGCCGTTTTGAAATCCCCCCCTTTTTTTTACTGGTTTTATTTAAAATAAATGGACAAACAACTTAACATTTGAAATTTGGTCATCTTGCCGTTAGCAAAGAGGTGCCGAATTATTATTAACATTAACAACTAAAAATGAGTAACTGTTTTCAATCCAATATGATCAAAAACTCTCCGTAAAAACTTGCTTTCCCTCAAATATCAGGAGAAAGATTTGATAAATTACTCACTGTATTAAAAAGCCAAGAGGAATGAATAAAGAGAACGACTTAAGTGACGTCGTAAAAACTGTAACTGACTCGCTTGCTTACTTTTATCGCTATGGCATTGATTATTATATTGATTTTTTACTGCTTTTTATCATTGTTATTATTGTTATTACTATTATTTCTTTTTCGTTGCGTTAAACAGCAAAGTCCAGGTCGTTTTTGCATTCTGCAACTGCAAATAAGCAGGATGAGTGAGGAAAATTGTCCTGATAATTTCTGATGCCATTTGAACGCTTGTCATTTATTCGTGGATAAAAAGGAACAAAAATAAGATTTAAAAACTAATAAAAATTATTATTATTATTATTATTATTATTATTATTATTATTATTTATAACAATAATAATAATAGTAATAACATTGGCAGTGTTCAGGTGGCAGCGCTGCTTGGAACAGCTCATATGCTGCGTACTCACCCGACCGAAACATCGAAGGATCGGAGAGGAAATAAAATACCACTACTACTGCTGCTGCTACTACTACAACTGCTAACAATAATAATAATAACAATCACAATGCTTCCCTTAAATTCAGGCAATTTAATGATGATTTATGTCTATTACAGCACGAGGTATAAATATGTAATCAAAAAAAGTTTGAAAAACTAATCAAAAATGAATAATAACTGTAGTCTTAGCAAAGCAGTCTCCTCTGTTGAACAAAGAGTACTAATATATTCATGTAATTTAAAAATGAAGCAAAGAAATTAAAGTATTAGCATGACGGTCATCCCTATAATTATCAGAGTACGAGACACGTTCAGATTCAGTCTGACAGGAACAGATGGTTACAGCGAACTAAAGTGTAACATCGACATCGGACGAATTACTGTTTTTAGTTTTTTAGTGTTATCAGACGACAAGACGCGCTTTCGCTTAATTGAATAATTCGAAAGAATTGACAATAATAATAATAATAATAATAATAATAATAATAATAATAATAATAATAATAAATATTAATGATAATAATAATATCATTAAAAAAAATCAGGAAATGCTTATTGGCATAGCAGTGCCATCTGAGAGAAACACCTTCAGGAAAATTATCGAGAAATTGTCTAAGTACAAAGGACCTGGAGATCGAGATTAACAGGATGTGGGGAATGAAGGTTGAGACTGTAGTACCAATAGTAATCGGACCTCGTGAGAAAAAGAATAGACAATTTTACGAAACAGTGTCCCAGGTAACATCAACATACAAGTTTCCCAGAAGATCGCCCTACTAGGAACATCCCATACTAGGAAAAGTGCTATCAATTTGAATTAAATAATGAATATAATTCTCCTATGAGGCCTGAGGACCATAGTTTGGACCCGGCTCTATGGGATAAAAAGCAGGAAACATTACATACACGAATAATAATAATAATAATAATAATAATAATAATAATAATAATAATAATAATAATAATAATAATAATTATTATTATTATTATTATTATTATTATTATTATTGAGAGTTTCTGCCGGTTGTAAAAAAAAAGAAAAAGAAAAAGTAAAACGCTATATCCTGTCTTTTATTTTTGAAGTGAATATGCTTAAAAATCGTACCGTCATTTGTTAATCAAATATTGCCTAAATGAACAAGATTTAATTATTATTTCATGTATATAAATAATTTTCTTCTTTCTTTTTTTAACAAAAGTCAGCTTTTTTTTCTGTTCAATGTGAATGGAGAAAAAGCACTCACTCAAGTCAAAATCGGTACAATGGTGAGAGGAAGTCGAAACATTCTATTGACTTAGGGAAAGAAAACATGAATTTCTGGCTGATTTTTTTTATTTTCTTTTTCTCACAACGATTTACAGTGATACACTCTACGCCTGTTAAAGAAAGAAGCGGTAGATGGTGCTTCCGTGATAATAGGTGGTGAGTTCAAGTTTCGTCAAAGGCAACCGCGACTTTAACGATCGAAGAATGTATCGACGAAAGAGTACTTTCATGAAAAGACAAATAAAAAACTAAAATATTGTAAAAAAAAAATTCGTAATGAAAGCACTTCATAAATAAATAGAAATTCAGATAATTTAAAATGCGAAAATTTAAGAATGAATTCTGCGAAATTATTGTTAGTGGCGTGGGGCCACTGTCATGTGCAGGGCTAATATTTTGAACAGAACTGTGCGTACCGGAATATACGCGTGTGATGTAAATAAACACGCATGTAAGAGAGGAGACGTGCTCACGGGCGCACAATTCATTTTCGGAAACGCAAAAACGTAACCTTTCTCCTCGATACACACAGCGCAGGTCAATAAACACACCTGATTCATAGCTGATATCTACATCGCTTGATGTTTTGTTATCTATCTATCTATCTATCTATCTATCTATCTATCTATCTATCTATCTATCTATTCTTGTCTCTTCGTTATCTATCTATCTATCTATCTATCTATCTATCTATCTATCCTTGTCTCTTCGTTATCTATCTATCTATCCTTGTCTCTTCGTTATCTATCTATCTATCTATCTATCTATCTATCTATCTATCTATCTATCTATCTATCTATCTATCCTTGTCTCTTCGTTCTATCTATCTATCTATCTATCTATCTATATTTAGAGTCTTTTTCATTTCTATCTCTTAACCAATAGAGATCAAACAAAAAAGCATTAAAAAAACACTGAGATACGCGTACAGAACTTCATCTTCTTTACGCATCCAAACTACTACTAAGTTAACTAACAAATTAATTTTTTAATTTTACACACAAATTAATTTTCACTGTTAGTACTCACAATTAAAGAGAGTGTTGATATCTCTACCAATCTGGTTCACTTTATATCTGTCTTGCTATTTATTAGTTCATCATATTTAATTTAACTGTCTGTTCACATTCGTCAATCAATCATTCCAAATCGTCCCTATTGTTGGCACACAGTGTAAATAAATACTCGCACGTCGAGAATGTTGTACGTGTGTGATCACATGTGTGTTGTTCACTACGGAAAGGAACTATTATTGACCACCTTAGAAGATAATCACACACAGATATGTGTTGTTGCTTACACTGAAAAAGAAACATTAAGGTAGACAGATAGAGAAAAAGAGAGAGAGAGAAAGAGTGAGAGAGAGAGAGAGAGAATGACGAGATTAACAAAAATAGTAGATAGATAGATAGATAACGAAGAGATCTAGATAGATAGATAGATAGATAGATAGATAGATAGATAGATAGAGATGAACAATCAGAGATCGAGAGACATGAACAGACTAGATAGAGATTATAGATAGATAGATAGATAGATAGATAGATAGATAGATAGATAGATAGATATGAACAGACTGAGATAGAATAACGAAGAGACAAAGATAGATAGATAGATAGATAGATAGATAGATAGATAGATAGATAGATAGATCGATAGATAGATCGATAGATAACGAAGAGACAAAGATAGATAGATAGATAGATAACGAAGAGACATAGATAGATAGATAGATAGATAGATAGATAACGAAGAGACAAAAATAGATAGATAGATAGATAGATAGATAGATAGATAGATAGATAGATAGATAGATAGATATGAACAGTTTGGCAATGTAAAAAAGAGTGAGAGAAATGAGTAGAGTGGCATAGATAGAGAGAAAGAGTTAGATAGATAAAGACAGAGAGATTGGGTCGGGAGGAAATAAGAAGACGAGCACAGATTTATACTGAGATGAACATATATATATAGAGAGAGAAAGAGATATAGAGAGAGGGGGTAGAGAGAAAAAGAGTAGAGATGGAAGCAGAAACACAGATTAACAGACCGGTACAGATAGATAGATAGATAGATATGAACAGACTAGGATGGATGGATAGATAGATAGATAGATAGATAGATAGATAGATAGAGAGAGAGAGACGATGGAGGTAGAAACATAAACACACCGGCACACACACATACACAGAGAGAGAGAGAGAGAGAGAGAGACCAGGCTGGGATCGTGGCACAGAGATGGATAGACAGATAGATGGATAAATAGAGAGATATATAAACAAACTGACATGGATTGATGAGAAGAGAGAGAGAGAAAGAGAGAGAGGGAGAGAGGGGGGAGGGAGGGAGGGGGAATAGATTTGTACAGATAGATAGATAGATAGATAGATAGATAGATAGATAGATAGATAGATAGATAGATTGCCGACGAAACAATAGATTCCACACGTCACACAGACTATCTCTAAAAACAAAGACATCGTTCAGGTATTCCCTTCAGGTAGAGTATTTGCTGGTTATTTAATGACTCCCTCACAGGTGAAGACCACAACTTTAAAAAAACAAAACAAAAAAAAACATCACTTACACATTCAAGCTCACGCAAGATCGCGCGCACGCAAGCACGCACACACATTTAATGATATTCGGATACACTTACCTGTATAATTGGGCCCTCGGCTTTCATTGCAGCTCCAGCCGGTGAGAAATGGCCACTCAATTTGTACGACTTGTATTCGTCATACTGTGAAATCCCTCGAAGGTCCGAATTCAAAACGGTATCCACGTCCTCCCCGTCTCCACCTCCCCCGAAAATATTTCTTCGATTTTCGCCATGTCGACCACGTCCACCCCGGCCACCAGGGTCATCGCCGATGGACACAGTACCTCCAGACAATATGGTCGACGGTCTGCCTCCAGGCCCCGGGCCTGGCGGAGAAATGACCGGAGGTTTGTTATATTTTCCCGAAATATGTTTGGCCGGTTGGTAAAGTAAAATTTCCAGGATCGCCTTTTCTTTGGCCATGACAACAAATCCAGGAAGGAGGAGAGAGACGAAGAGAAATAACGTAGTACTGTATTGGAAATTGCAATATTTAATATCCAGGATAGTTGGGAACGGGTGTCGGATCATCGTGTGGGAGCTGGTCCATATGTAAAATCCACAGATAGCCAATCCTTTAAGAAACTTCTTCTAGCAGACATAATTTTGTTATTAGCTGTTTTTTCTTCCCTGTATGAGTTTTAAAAGATTTAGGTTTTTCTCGTATCCACTGTTTATTTTCTCAGTATCACTCCGTGCTTGTTAATGTTGTATAAGGTACGTAAGCAAT
>OZ010574.1:87136437-87216437 GCA_963932145.1 Acanthosepion lycidas
ATAGTAGGTGCGCTTGGAATGATAAAAAAGGAACCCAACAATACGTTGAAAAAATCTCTGGAAACCCCCAAAAATCGTCTCGATAAGTACAGCCCACACACTAAGAAGAACTTTGTCCATGTAATGCTAGTGATGTTATGGAAGATGGAAACAAACAAATCGTGAAATACAGCGATAACAGCACACCACTACCTGCCTTAGGTCTTCCCGTAGACATGGTAGGTAGTGTGACCAGAGCAGAAATCGAAATATGATGATGATAATAATAATTATACTTACAAGTACAGCTCACACATTAGGAACGGTTTTCTTTAATGTATGTAAAACATGATCAGAGGAAAATGCCATGAAGCAATTTCTGACCATAGTCTTTGGTTGGGACGCGAAAAGAAGTATATATACAACAGAAATCCAAGGAAATAATAATAATAATAAAAATAATAATAATCATAATTTCCGATAAAAGTATTTCAGCATAAGAATTTGATAAACTCTCTAGATTTAAGGATCGGGTAATAAAAATGAGAATAATATGGCATTTAGAGATAACCATTATTCCCTTAGCAGTAGGAGCACTCGGAGTGATCATAGACTATTCTTATTCTGGTAGACAAATGAAAAGAACCTCAGGAAAATCACCGCTTTAAATTAATACTAATTTATCCAAAAAGATTGCATTAATGAGTACATCTCATTATCAGTTAAGAGTTAGAAAAAACGAATTATTTCAATCCATTATGTTCAATAACTTTCTAAGGTGCACCTTTCTTTATCTTCAGTCTCGGGTAAAAGACACAGTAAAGTTTGGGATCAGACAGGAAAATGTGCCCAGATCCGAAGGAGGCAGAGGATTAGTTTAACTAGAACTGTCTTACAAAACTATAACAATTAGCCTTCAAAGATACATGCAAACTACAGCAGACAGGATGATGATATGTGTCAAAGAACATGAAAATAATAAGCATTATTATTCCGTAATAAAGGAGGCCAACAAGTTCAAAATAGAGTTTCAAATGGGTGCAGAAATACAAGTAAAACACAATACAACGACTGAAGCTGCAAAATAGTTAAAAAAGAAAGCAAAAACAAATGCAACTGACCAGATACAGAAACAATAGCAAGATAAACCACTTCATGGCCAATACTCTACCCGTATCAAACAAGCTGACGTAGACAAAACCCGTACCCATCTGTGGCTACGTAGTGCAGGGTTGAAAGCTGAAACTGAAGGTTTTATCCTTGCTGCACAGGACCAATGCTTGCTAACTAGGAATTATCAAGCGCCCATACTAAAATATTGTGTTAGCCCAAAATGCAGATTCTGTGATAAATATCCAGAAACAATTGATCATCTTGTATCAGGTTGAACGGTATTGGCACCAACTGAATATAAAACCCGAGTGGACAAAGTGGGCAAATATATGCACTGGAAAATCTTCAATTTCTAAGGGAATGAAACTGAAATAAATTGGTATGAACACCACTCAGACCTGGTTACGGAGATAGGACCTGTTATATTTTTATGGGACTACACAATACACGCAGACAGAACAATCAAAGCTAGCCACCCAAACATTGTTATTGGAGACTGCAAAAAAAAAAAAAAAAAAAAAAAAGAGAAAAAAGTGCCTCTTTATTGATATGGCAGTTTCTGCAGACTGCAATGTATCTTTGAAGATCTTCAAAAATCTATCAAAATACAAGAACCTTGAAATCGAAATCTCAAAAATGTGGCAAATGGGAACATCAACAATCCCTGTTGTAGTTGGAGCCCTAGGACTGGTTGTGTGGCACCATTTAACGAGGCAGAAAGGGAAAAGAAAGAAAAGAAGAAAAGGAGAGGCTAAGAACCGAATCCTGAGTGATAAGCAAGAACCCACACCCGAATCCTGAGTGATAAGCAAGAACCCACACACAGCTAAGAGACAATGGATAAAAGGATATTTTGATAAGTAACAAATGGCGAAAGAGTGTCATTACAATGACAGGGAAATTCTGGGTAAAAAGAAAGGGAAAGAAGGAAAGAATCAGATATGTTTTGGCATCGGCTGTGTTATCTAAGGATATGAAAACAAACTATTGGTACGGGAAGACATCTTATTATCAACTACAGACCGGCTGGCCAAAGAAAGAAAGAAAAAATTCAAATGAAAATGTTATTTCGTTAAGTGACGAAAAACAGACAACTAAAAGGATTGGACAGATATGAAAAATTAAAAAAACCACCCACGATAATAAAATTTTGTTATCAGGAATTTGTACTGAAGGAAAATGAATGTGTTTTTCTTTTTTTCTTCGAGGCGACAGACTGACTGAAACTTTGGAGATGTTCCTTTTTGAGACCATGTCAAGAAGACCACACATTCTGATAATTAGCGATAAAATACCTGACGTAAATCACGTGTAGAACAAGAGTTATGAGCGCCATTGTCATATTGCCCCGTTCGCGGCTGGAGAAATGATAAACCATTAAGGGGAAGAAAAGGGAAAGGGAAGAGATAATTTTTTTTTAAGCAAGATATTTTTTTTCTTCCTGAAACAAAGCCGCAGATTCGTCCACGCCCGACTAAGACATCATTGGTCGAGTGGTGATCACGTGATGCACGAGGGCGGCTGTTGCCGCCTATCTGGAGGATGAGTAAGAGAGGTTGCCACGAAGATGTGGGGAGGGCAGTTCACGCCCCTCTGAAGTATGATGAGAAGGTGGGAGTGAGGAAAGGTTCCCAAAAATGGAAAAAGGTGGAAATTCCTAACCAGAGAGGTGGATATGTATTTAGAATTATCGAGGAACCCCCCGGCGCCGGCAAACTCACCCCGGTTTTGGTCGGCGCCCATATAAACGAAGCCACAACGAGCAGAAATGAGTCGAGACCCAGCATTTCCCAGAGTCAGTCTCCGGTTGAGGCAAGCCTCGCAGATAGCTGACCAGGATTCACGCACATTTTCCAGACCCACATCTTCAAACCAAGAACAATTATTTTGAAGAGCGACTTAGATCCAGATCACCGAAATAAGTTTTTCTTTTGACTTTCGTTCAAAGACCCACCGAAACACCAATTTCTTAGAGAGCAGACGACTTGAAGTGTTAAAACTTGCCTAGCGGAAAACGACGTGTCACAATCCATAGAACGGGTCGGGAGATAGATGCAGTCCTATGTATCGAACAACTAGACATAAAGTTTGTTACCTTTTTCTTTGATACTTTGAACTTTTGAGTTTTCATTTTATTGCCTTTTATGCGTATTTTTGTGGTATCACCCCCGTTGGACTCGGTTTGCAGTACGGCCCCGATGACTGATTGATTTCCTCTGCCTAGATCAATTCACAACGTGGGTAGGCAGACTGGGAATCAAAGTAGGACGTCACAGTTGGTGCCGTGGTAGACTGGGATAGAACGACACGGTTGGCGCTGCGGCCAGGGGACGACGTCACAGTTGGAAAAGATTCCAGTAGACTCATTGAAGGGATTCTTGGAAACCTATGACTTAAAGGAATACAAAAAAATTGTTCTCACGAGTACAGCCCACACCTTACGAAGGGCTTTATCTATTTAAAATATGTGAGTGTTTTTTTTTGTTTTTTTTTAATTGGTCAGTGGAAAATGTTATGATGCAATTTCTAACCTTAGGTCTCTAGGCGAAACCCGGAAAGAAATGCGTACACATTAGAAATCAAAGGAAATAATAATAATAATAATAAAAACCCGGTTACGGGAATAGGGCCTGTAATAATTTTATAGGATCACGCAATACACAGAGAGAGAACAATCAAAGCCCAGACATCGTTATTAGAAACCGCAAACAAAGAATTGCATCCTTATTGATCTGGCAGTCCCTGCAGATTGCAATGTATCTTTGAAGCTCTTCAAAAAGCTATCAAAATACAAGGATCTTAAAATTGAAATCAACAATTCCTGTTGTAGTTGGAGCCCTCGGATTGATTGAAAAAGTTTCCACTAGACTCATTTAAGGAGTTTCTGGTAGTCCTTGCCTTAAAGAAATACAAAAAATGTTCTCACGAATACAACCTACACCTTATGGAGGTCTTTATGTATGTAACATATGTGTGTGTTTTCTTTTTTAAATGTTTCTGCTCCGCTTCCACTTGGTTGATTGGATTACATCCGAGATGAAAGTAAGATGATTTCTTTGTATTTCTTTGGGTAAAATATTTTTCATCCTTTACCATTCAAAGAGATACAAGATCTCCGGGATTAAATTTCCTTATTCTTTACACAACAAGTAATGGAATAGCTTTGTGGGTGTATTTCCCTCACGATCACATGGTGAGAGTTTATTTTTTCACGATCTATTGTCATTGAAGATCATCGGAAAAACAAAAGTTACAATACCAAAATCCTACTTGGAGGTGTATGTCACGTGAGCGTAGATGACCGATTCTTACTCACTTTCTTAGGAGGTAATTTTGTTTGTTGACAAGCGACACCAAATTCCTTTCCTACCCACTCTTAGCCGAAACAAGACTCAGTCCAGATAGATAGTAAAGAAATACTCTAGTGTCAAGAGACTGAAAATAACATGAATCAGCTAAGTGACAAATTTTATAATTCTAATAATCATATATAAATATATAATAAATTTTCCTATGTCCAATTTGATCGTTCTTTCTGGAGATCCTATAGGAGTAAATCTCAATACTTTCTTGGCTATTCTTGCTTACTTGCGTGCGGATGAATTCATTTCTTCCTCAGTCTTAAAATCCTTCCACTCTCTTTACAAAGCTTTTTAGGGCAGTTCTGAATCATTTGATACATTGATATTCCATACTTTTTTCCCACTTCTCTGTTAACCCTAGATATTATTCCAATTTTTCATGCCTTCTCGAACAGCAGCATCTTTTTTTCTTTTAGTGAAGATAAATTATAGATTGGTATTTAGCAAGAGTAAACCCAGCCAATGAAATAGGAAAGCCTTCCTTAAACTTTGTGTATACACCTTTCTAATTCTGTTGCTGGGGTGTGACCCCCTCTTCCAAGTTGTCCTAAGATAACATTAACTATAAAATTAACATGACAAATTTCCCTGATAAAAAGGGACATCTTCAGATCGTTGTCAGCGGAGATTAGGGAATAGCTCTTGTTACACGCGACCAGAAGAAAATAAATACGGTCAATAAAATACAAGCTTTTTGGCGCTAAATCTTCTTAGTATATAATATGCCAAAAATCCACCTTCATCCCAACCGTGCGCCGACAGCTGAGTGGTAGAATATCCGCCTGATTTCGATCCTAGCTAGAGGAAACCGGATGTCTAGCCGCACTGATGAGCTGTGAATTAGCTCCTGAATTAATTCCAGTTGAGCACTCTCGGGCTGAGGTAAGGGTTTGTAAACAGTGATTATTATAGCTATATATATAGCGAGGCTCTTCGCAAGCCGAATTGAGTCACTGTCGGTCACTGGGCGTGTTTCCTATGCCAAAAATCCACCTTCATCCCAACTGTGCGCCGACAGCTTAGTGGTAGAATATCCGCCTGATATATATATATAGCTATAGCAACCGGATGTCTAGCCGCACTGATGAGCTGTGATACAGCGAAACAGTCTGTCTGTGGATGACATTATATATATATATATATATATATTCGTCTTTAACGTAACATATATAGATAGATAGATAGATAATATTAGTGGAACATTCGTCCCAAACTCTCATAATTACACTCTCTCTAAATTCTATTTTTTATTTCCGGAGTTGTTTTTCTGTTTTCTTTTTGAATTTGTAGGTTTGATGAATTGGATCGTATTTACGATTCCAATAGAATAAATTATCACCATGGAATATTAGTGTTTAAGCCTTTTTATTATATATATATATATATATATATATATATATATATATATATATATATATATATATATATGTTTCGTTAAAGACGATTGACAAGGTAATGAGATTAATTTTTTTTTTTGTTTTCTTACAAGTGTCTTCTTTTCTGGACAGAGTGTGCAAAAACTGTCCATGTGCTGACGGCTCGGAATTGCAGAACTTTTGCACGGTTTTTACTTTTTACACTCTTTGTGTCCAGAAAAGAAAACCCTTGTACGAACACACGAAAAATGAAATAAAAAACTTACTCCCAGTACCTTGTGAGTTGTGTTTAACCGAAAATTGGATGAAAGAGAGATTTCTGTCCATATATATATATATATATATATATATATATATATATATATATATATATATGGTACCCATTGTTTTTTTGGTGGGGGTATTTCGGGGTATATGCAGTTCATGGATGGGTATAAATAGTTAACACACCCAACTCATGCCACGGAAACACACCCAACACTATTACAGAACGACCAGCTGCCTGCAGGATTCCCTGATGAAAACTGGGGTACATGGCCTCATAAGGTCTCCGCCAGTCCCGAATCATATCATCCAACCTGAATAGGAATTGTTATCTATCTCGGATCACACCACAAATTGTCAGTTTTACAGGGTCCAATTAGTGACGTTAAAAGTGTAGGTGAAGTGCTCTGTGGGGTGTCCTGGTGTCAATAGCCACACCCTCATGGATATATCCCGTGTTAGCTAAAGAACACATACCTGGCTAAATTGTGCGTGTTATATCTCCACCATCTCTGAATATGAATGGGATTTCAGTCAGTTATCGCACACAATTCTATCCATACTTTTTATCATGTATTCTCGTAGACATTGTAATGGTAATTTTGACTGTTGAAACATTCATTGAACTTATGTTTTTCTTCATTCTCTGGCCACTGGGCTGGGATCAAAGTGTAGTATCTTTTCTCCTCGTCTTTAACGGCAATGGTAAAATTAGCCGTTTCCTTATAAGGAAACATTCGGCATTCATTAATCGAGCCTCCAATTCGATTAGAAATTTATCAAATATTGTCGGTTGAAATTTATAAAATATTTCTGTTAAAACAGTCCCATGAAAATAGGTTTATTAAGTCTAGTAACTGCTATTGGACTTTCCAGCATTGATGTGGATTTCCTTCCTAACCTTTTGTTTCATGTAGTGTGGAACGTCAGCATCTTGATTATGTAATTATTTTCTATTCAAGTTATTCAGTTTTGCTGTTGCAGTTGTTGAAAGACTTAAGTGATGTGGCTTCCGTTATTTGGTATCGTTCTTTGTGATTATGTAGCGCCAGTTCACAAGGTCCGAAGAAGAATGTTCATGTTATAGAGGAATAAAGTGTCGCTTCCGACACTTGAATTTGAACATAGATCGCCAGTAAGCAAACACAGACGATCCTATTATTGAATAAAGGGGATCACCTGACCGTGGGAGAAACGCATTAGTAGGTAGTAGTCTAAAGGATCGTTATTCCTAGTCTATCCTCTATTACTATTCGGATCTGCATTTCTACTCTATCCTCTATTAATATACGGACCGCTATTCGCTATACTGATCATTATACTATTTCTCTATTCGATTGTGGTTACGGTGGTTATTATTCGAGCGGTTATTATCGACCCATACTATTACTGCGAGTGTTATTCGAAGGCGTCTGACACCAGTATTGTTCAACAGCGTATTATAATTGTATCTGCGATTTTTGTAATCTCAACTACAGCGAGCGTTTCGAAAGTGACAACGAGAATTCGTTGACATTACAAATGTGTCAAACAAGTGTTCGTTGACATCACAAAAGTTCAATAACTCAATAAAATCATATCGATATAATGAACAGGACACCTCTTCTTAGTGTTGTGGCTTAAGGAAGGTCTAATGAATGCTAATGTATAACAATTATTTCTTGAAAATATTTCCCTATTATTTTTACGAGTGGACCAGTCTATTTAAGTAGTGCTCTTGAAACATTTTTGCTATAATTGCAATATGTACCCGAAACCCGTTAGTTTCTGTGTTCTGTTTGGATGATCGCTGATTGGTTGTTCCTGCCTCTGCTTTTCTTCCAATGATTGACATAGCTAAACTGCAACAAAGCATAAACAGCCGATATATATTGATCCTTTATTTTATTTTGCTTATTATTCATTTAAGATAAATAATTATTATCCCTCAGTGTTTACGCATGCGCTTTTGGAAAACAAAGTTTTAAAAATTCAGGAAATTCAAGAAATAATATGCAGATATTAATAATGTAAGCATAATTTCAAACTTAAACATTTGTAAATAACAGCTAAATGGAAAACATTAAAAAAGAAAACAGGGATTGATTTGATACTGTATATTATGAATAGCACGGTTTTCTAAATCGATTAATTTTTTCCGATTCTGACATGTGTCGAGGTTGGAGAGATAGCCAATGAACTCGATTCTACACACATGATTTCCCGAAAAAGTCGTCCGGGTTTTATTCGAGTCGAACGGTATATTGAAATAGTGACCAAAATTCCCGGCAGCCACACTCAATAAACTTAGTTTATTTATGGACAAACCTGGATCGTGCTTTGATAGATATTACTCACAAAACGCCTTCTGCATCACGGAGTCTCCGGTTGCCTCTACACGTTTCATTAAATAATATAGACAAGTGTTGTCTATTTATTTTATGTAAATTTTTTTCATAACGTCTGATAAGTTTAATAACATTATCGTTGAACGAAGAAAGAAATTCACAATATTGATCCATATTTTTTTAATACAATCTAATGCTGCCTAAATACACACACAATATATATATATATATATATATATATATATATATATATATATACTAATCATCTGTCTGTCTGTGTCTGTCTGTTTGTATGTCTCTCTCTCTCTCTCTCTCTCTATATATATATATATATATATATATATATATATATATATATACATATACATATATAAATAAAAAGAAAGAACAGTAAGATATATAATCCGGTGTTCTTATAGATATTTTTATTTTTACAAAATACCGCTCAATGTAAATTTACAGAGCATTAATATTATAAATTAATTGATTTAAAATATGGTTTTTCGCTACACAGTTCTAACCATGTTTCAAAAATTCGCTTGAGGGTGAAATGGAACTAATGTCTTTAATTTAATTACAAAATTAAATTCGGACCTTCCATTTTTGAAACATGGTTAGAACTGTGTAGCGGAAAAACCATATTTTAAATCAATTAATTTATAATATATATATATATATATATATATTTCCCAATATCTATCTCACGACAAATACATATTAGATGTTTTATTTCGATTCCGACCCTGGTTGGTCCGAAAACTTTTCAACTAATTTCTTGTACCTAAAATGCTAGCCTGGATATTTTCTTTTTATATATCTACAATCGTTTCTCATATATTTTGGGATTCTTTTCCGGACATGCTTGATTTTTTATTTTTAACTCGTGTATATGTTCGCATTTTTCATCTCAATTTGTACGTAGATATTTCCTTAACCAATGGTTCGTCTAGGACAGAGCAATGATAAGAAGGGCGTTTAATGAGACTCCAGATAACGAATGGTCTGCGAGATCTGCATGCTTACCCTCGCTTGAAGACAGATGCCTCTGGTCGAGAAGCCGTGACTTGCTGGGCAGATCCACCATCTGTGATGCAGAAGAATGTGTGTGTATGTATATATGTGTTTGTGTGTGTGCGTGCGTGGGTGGGTATGTCTGATAGATAGAGAGAGACTGAGAGAGGCTGTGCGTAAAAGAGAGATAGAGAGATAGAGGGGAAGAGAGAGTGAGTGAAACAAGCAAAGACGCGCATATAGATGCACACACTGAGACACATGCATATGTTGGTGTTTTTTCTTTCTTTCTTTTCTCTCTCACGCGCACACACACACACACACACATACACACACACACACACACTTGTTCTTTCTTTTCATACATACCGGCTACGGGTAAATAGCAGAACAGACCGGGTTCTATAGCCTTGGAAAGCAA
This sequence comes from Acanthosepion lycidas, assembly GCA_963932145.1. Classification (NCBI taxonomy): domain Eukaryota; kingdom Metazoa; phylum Mollusca; class Cephalopoda; order Sepiida; family Sepiidae; genus Acanthosepion; species Acanthosepion lycidas. Next base: position 87,146,291 of record OZ010574.1, read on the forward strand.
CTGGTCCACCGCAGAAAGAAATGGCAACCTACTGCGGTTAAAAAATCTGCCTCGTCAGTCACGTATCGAAAGATACATGATCGCCTATGCATGTATCACGCATGGCACATAACTAACTAATTTCTTGTATATATGTCGAGTTTGAATTCCAGTCGGATCCATTACATTCACTTACGTGCTAATACCCTTGGGAAACGTATGAATCCTCTTCTTCTCACGGCTATGGGAAATAGCAGGACAGTCCGGGTTCTATAGCATTGGATGGCAACTGGTCTACTGCAGAAAGAAATGGCAACCTACCACGGGAAAAAATATCCTTCATCAGTTATTTATCGAAAGGTACATGATCGCCTAAGGGTGTATAATGCATAACACATAACTGACTGACTGAATTTTCTCTTTAAATTAGAGTAGCATGCTTTATATGAAAATTGTGGTTAATATCGTTGCAACTAATGCATTTAAAATTCTGTTTTGCAAAATATCCCTTTTGTGTTCATATAATTTTTTATTTATATTCCTTGAGGTTTCCCCGATGTATTCCTTAAGGCAAATATTACAGGTAATAGAGTAAATTTCTTTCTCAAGTTATAGCTTGTACTGTTTTGTATTAAGTCTTTTATTGTTTTAGACGCAGTTGTGATAAATTTTATGTTGAGTTCAGATATATTCTTTTCAGTTTTAACTGAGATAGAGTTAATGGATAGAACAATATATATATTTTTTTTATTCGTTGGGTTTTTCAAGAAGGCCCACTTTTTTTAATTTGGAATATTTTATGAGCCATTTTGTTTGGCACTGAATATAATACAATTAGGGTATTGGAGGAGATTGAAAGATATTTCAATGCATTTCTCCTTTTCATGTACATAGTGACGACTGCAAATCCCGATAGCTCTTAAGTACAATCCAATAATTATTATTTGTTATTATGTTAGGAATAGAAAATTATGCGATCATTTTTATTAGTTGACTTTTGGTGGACGCTAAATTTTAAGCTACCGTTAACACGTTGTAGTATGATAGCTAGGAAAGGTAAAGTATTATTATTTTTTTTATATAAATATATATGTACTAGAACTGCTGAAAATGTTCATCACGAAGAACAAGGCTTCTTCCGGCACAAAGAATACACAAAGATTGATCTCAAGAACATTTCATCACTTATTGCCATTCTTGCGTAGTCTACATATGTACGTACATATAAGGCACGCTCGCATCTAAATATAATGCGAGAATATACCCTGTAAAGATTAATATACACATAATGCACGCCATATATACTTACATACATGCATATATACCTTTATACACATACAACACGCAGACAAATATATATATATATATATATATATATATATATATATATTAGGTTGGTGCAAAAATAATGACGTAATAATGTCGTTTCTTGATGTATTTTTTAACGTCAAAAAACGACATTATTACGTCATTATTTTTGCACCACCTTTATATATATATATATATATATATATATATATATATATATATATATATACTTATCCAAGGCGTGGCTAATTAACTCAAATAACTAATTATGCTCTAATTAATGAGAGAAGGATTACATTATTGTTGTCAAATAGATTTGATAGCAAACACATCGGCGCCACGACACGGATTATTGCTCATCCAGTGAAACGATTGCAATTTTACAATGAACTTTGGCAGGTAGAAAAATAAAACTTACTTTAAGCAACAAGAGGGCGGGACTACCGCCTTGAAAAGTTTTTCATTAATTTCACACAACTACAATGCAAAATCATATTGTACATAAAGTTTCCTGACCCTTATAGATTCACATCATATTGGGTTGGGGCATAATTATAGGGCGTTTTTTAAACAATAATTATTATGAAAAAAGAAACATAATTCTAACAATTAAATTTTTAAATGATTATTCCGGAGCGTATGATTACCGTCACGCATTTTTATAACCTGAAAATAAAATAATATTTTTATTAAGAAAGATAAAAAAAAACAGCAATTTTATTAATAAATAACTTGCCTATAAAAACACCTGATAATTATGCACCAATCAAATATATATCTATATCTGTATATCTATCTATCTATCTATCTATCTATCTATTAGAATAAATTAAAATAATGTCGTTTTTTGACGTATTTTTAACGTAAAAAAATCATTTTTGCACCAACCTAATATCTCTCTCTCTCTCTCTCTCTCTCTCTCTCTCTCTCTCTATCTATCTATCTATCTATCTATATATATATATATATATATATATATATATATATATATATATATATTCAGAAATAAGTTATTCCACAAAAAATTTCGCTTGAAGATGGAACAGAGCTTACTTTAATTCAAATAATTATATTGAAGATTTCGGCTCTTGTTTTGAAACATGGAATCATATTTTTAAATAAATTTATTATATATATATATATATATTTTTTTTTTTAACGTCAAAAAACAACATTATTACGTCATTATTTTTACACCAACCTAATATATATATATATATATATATATATATATATATATATATATATATATATACTTTAAACAGAATTAAACAAATATATATATATATATATATATATATATATATATATATATATATATATATATATATATATATATATACTTAAATATATATATTAAGACATTTTATGTTTAACGTTCTTTTTATAGATACAAGTATTTAAGTAAATGCTCTGTTTATAATAAACAGTATTAAATAACATTTACCGGCCTGAATGTCCGAGAAATTTTCATAGAAAATATTAGTCCTTTATGAATGTACGCGATTCATGGAAGATTGAAGTTTATAAGCAGTAAATTCGACCTTGTGGCCGAGCGCTTAGGCACGTGAAGCTAAATGACAGTTCCATATTGGATGCAGGTTCGAATCCTGTCAAAGGACGAATATTTTCTATGAAAATTTCTCGGACATTCAGGTCGGTAAATGTTATTTAATATATATTATAAACAGAGCATTTACTTAAATACTTATATCTATAAAAAGAACGTTAAACATAAAATGTCTTTAATATATATATATATATATATATATATATATATATATATATATATATAAAGAAAGAACCAAGAACATGTACGTTAGCCGAAAATAATCGTCCAGCATGCAAGTCCAAAGAAAAAAAAACCGATACGAGTAGGCAAAATAAATAAATAAAGTGCTCGATACAGTAAGTAGAGAAGACCTAATTAAACCGAAAGAGCCAGACAAACCTACCAAGGTTTCACCTAAGCGGATAGTCAGGGAAGGCTGGTGATCTGCTTAGGTAAAACCTTGGTAGGTTTGTCTGGCTCTCTAGGTTTAACTATATATATATATATGTATATATATATATGTGTGTGTGTACATTTTATGGTGGGTAAATTGTCGCCATTTTATACTTTAAACACGCGCATGTGAATTGTTTGTTTTTGATTTTGTCGACTGCACAGTAAAGTAGGGTCAACTAAACACCGTCAATGAGAACAAGACCCCATGACTCAATTCACTCCGACTCAAATTTGGAAACGGCGTGATTTGCTGCTTGTCATTCGCGCTGGAAGCTCCAATACGGATATTTCAGAGTGTGTGGGTGTCAATCTGAGGACACTACAGGGGATTCGGAGAGTTGGATGGGTCTAATGGTGATTACGAAGGTTTTTGCAGTGATCCCTAGTGATGGCAGTGATATGTCTCCTTTCATAATCCCGTCGGGCCTAAGACTGATCATGGACGCCTACATCAAATGCCTTGAAGAGGTCGTGCTGCTTTGGTCAAGAGGGTGGCTTTTGGAAGAGTCGATGTCTGGCAACAGGACTCTGCTCTATGCCACACAAGCAGGAGATCCTGGTCATGGCTGTCAGTCAATTTCTGCGACCACATCACCCCTTACATCTGGCCACCTAACACCCCCTTCATTATTATGTGTGGGTCACAGTTGAGCGAGAGAACTCCTTGTAACACCAAAGATGAATTGAAGGCGAGGATTATGGTAGTATTGATCAGCTTAAACAAGGAGACCGTCCAGAAGGGTTACGGGAGTTTCTGAAGTCGTTTTGATGTCGTGGTTGAAGCTAATGCCAATTTTATTGAATAAATTTACTCTTTAATATTTCAAGATATTTTTGTGCAATTTTGGTAAATATATCTCAGTGTTATGGACGACAATTTATCCGTCACACTCACACACACACACAAACACACACACACACACACATATATATATATATATATATATATATATATATATATATATATATATATGTATATATATATATATGATAAAATGGAATATGCGTACACGTGTGTTCCCTCACACTGGAATATGATTGGCTGGTGTCCGTCATAAATACAGAAGGACGTGCAGGAGAGCCAAAAGTCAAGAGCTTTAGTCTGAGAGCTAAGTCTATAACGACGCCCATTGGACTACGCCATTGATCTACACTTCTTACCTGCGACTACGACGCGTACCAGTCGATTACTGCTACCGTATTCTACTTGGTTATAGTAACCAAAACCACTTAGCTACTTCGTTCAAATATATCCCTTTCCGGGACATATTAATATATATATATATATATATATATATATATATATATATATATATATATATATATATATATATGTAAAGCTAAAATTAAAACTTTTCTTTGCAAACGCGTTTTCTCTCCTGGGAGTCTTTCACAAGGTATATCCCTTGTGAACAAAAAAATGTTGCTATTCATATTGTCTTTTTATAGACATATTTTATTTATGTCTTTTTAAAACTCTCTCTCTCTCTCACCCACTCTCTCTCTCTCTCTCTCACACACATATATTCTTTTTCTTTTATTTCCCGTTTCTCTTCAGGACGTGGCTATCACTTGTAGCCCTTTGCATTGTTTGTCCCTTTGTTAAGACTTCTACAAAACAATTGCCCATTTATTCATACAAGCCCATCATGTATCTCACCTGCTGTATTTTCCTGTCCAGTTTGCCTTTGATTTGTTCTGTGAGTGCCAAATTCTCCAAGCCCTGCTTTCTCATTATGTATCCAACAAATTTCAACTGACTCTTTCTAATTCTGAGTATTAAGTGTCCTTAAAATTTTATAACTCATGTATTCTGCCTCTGGTATTCTCAGCATCCTTCTGTAGAACTACATTTCTTTTGTTTACAGTTTTCACCTGTGAGGGAATCGTCCAACATTCACTGACTTTCAAGAGGATTAATTACATAGCACTTCAGCACTCTTCTTTTTTTTTCTAAATTTTCCTGTTTCTTATTACATTGTTTAGCTTTCAGAAGACATCTTTTACTATTCCAATTCGCTTTCGGATTTCCGTGTCGCATTTTTCATCTTTTGTTAAAACATTTCCCAACTATTGTAACTTGTATAATTGTTTGATGTTGATATCCTCAGGTCGGCCTTCGCATAAAAAAAGAACAGACAATTTATGTTAACTTTTCGTAAATGTGGGTGCTGGAGATGTAAACAATACCCTAAATTTCTTTTAGGTTCGCATATATTTGAAGTAGCGCGTTGTTTTAGAAGTGTCGTTCCACTTCGTTTGCCAGTTAAATTTAACGCATCAGAACACAGAATGCTATGTCAGCAAGGTGTGCCGGCAAAATTTAACAACGTGCAATTTATTAATTTTTAATTAGTATATATATATATATATATATATATATATATATATATATATATATACAAGTGTTGTAAATGTCTATAATTGGTAACATAAGCCATTGGTTTATACCAACGGCTTCCCCATACTTAATACTTCTCGAATTCACTCTCGCGTGGTCATGTGTGACGTCATGAGCTGCGGTGCGATTTTCGCTTCCAGCGTCTCATATGCACGTGTTTATCGTTGCTTGGAAATCATCCATGTAAACAGAAACAGACTATCATCGCATTCTTGTCCGTGTATTGTTTAATATACTGTACTGTAATTGTCATCTTTGATAATGGCTTATATAAGCCGAAAGCTTAGATATTTGAGTCATGTTCTCAGAGAAAAAGTAGCTGATTTTTATTGTGTTTCTGTTGAATATCTTGTGGAGACTGCTTGATGGGGAGAAGTGTTGGTGTATGAATTTAATGAATATTTTTCCTACGTTTGTTTTACGTTTTCGTTATACGGTGGATTAAGCCATATTTTTCTTTTTTGTCCTCTGGTGTGTGTGTGTGTGTGAGGGTTGCCGAAAATCCACTAGCATTTATAGCTGTTTCATAATGTTTTTTGGCTTCGATAATGATAACTTTTCAGGCGATGTTCGTTGTGTTTCAGTTCGTCTATATAAATAACCGAGACAAACACAACATATGCATGAACTAGAATCTCGCCGCTCGGTGTTGATCTAAGTCTTCACTTATATATATATATATATATATATATATATATATATATATATATATATATATATATTACTTCAAACGTTATTATAGTAGACACTCGTATTTGAAATAGACTTCCGATTTTTATTTTTAAAAGTATGTATCTATCGTGCTGCTCATTCAGGAAATGTTAATAAAGAAAAGTCTGTACAAATTAAAAATGGGGGCTCTAAAGTTTGAAGCAATAAAATGCCGGATTAATTGTGAATTCATTCATTCTTCATATATATATATATATATATACGTGTGTGTGTGTGTGTGTGTGTGTGTATGAAAAATATATAGAAAATAGGAAAGAACTCGTTAGTCAAATAATCCAAAGTTCTTTAGTATTTTAGTTATTATTTTTTTTTAAATTATTTTATATTTAAACAATCGCTCTAGCCCTTACCATAGAAATTTTGATTTCAATAATGCTATTAAAACACGTAAATTTCAGAAATAAGTTATTCCAAAAAAAAAATTTCGCTTGAAGATGGAACAGAGCTTACTTTAATTCAAATAATTATATTGAAGTTTTCGGCTCTTGTTTTGAAACATGGAATCATATTTTTAAATAAATTTATTATATATATATATATATATATATATATATATATATATATATATATATATATATATATATATATATATATATATATATATATATATATATATATATATATATATATATATAGGTTGGTGCAAAAATAATGTCGTTTTTGACGTATTTTTTTACGTCAAAAAACAACATTATTACGTCATTATTTTTACACCAACCTAATATATATATATATCTACACACACACACTTTAAACAGAATCAAACAAATATATATAATATACTTAAATATACATATTAAGACATTTTTATGTTTAACATTCTTTTTTTTATAGATACAAATATTTACGTAAATGTTCTCTTTATAATAAACAGTATTAAATAACATTCACCGGCCTGAATGTCCGAGAAATTTTCATAGAAAATATTTGTCCTCCGAGAGAATTTGAACCTGTATCCTATACGGAACCATCATATAGCCTGACGTGCTTTTACCGATTTCGCCACAGAGGATCGATCGGTTAGCTATGTCGAATTTACTGCTTTTTAACTTCAATCATCCATGAATCTCTCACGTACATTCATGTCTGCTCATATATATATATATATATATATATATATATATATATATATATATATATATATATATATATATATATATATATATATACTTTAAAAAGACTTTGACGGCTCTTTTTAATCAAACTTGGTTGTATACAACCAAGTTTGATTAAAAAGAACTTGTTTGCACAAGTCTGATATCTGTCTGATTCCTCGCTATGCGAACATTTTTATGAAAATAAATTTAAAATTTTGATCGGTGTAAAAGCGTTAGGCCGACCTATTATTATTAGTAGGCGGCGGGGTAAGATTGTGAGCATAGATGAAGAGAGTTATCAGTTGCGGAGTAGGGAAGGCGTCTCGCGTGTTGTAGCCGAAAATTGTTCGACCAAGTTGTCAATTTCAGAAAGTCGGGCTGTAGTCAGAATAACATCTGACAAGACAAAAAGGTGAGGAGTAAAAAAGAAGTATATAATATTAAAAATAATTAAATAAAATAAAATGAAAAGAAAAAAGGGAAGGAACAATTAAAAGGCTAAAATTTTTTGGATAAAAATTTGAAAATCTGTTGTTAAAAAAGTGGGGTACAGAAAATAAAATAAAAATAATAATAAAGTTAAAACAGAGAGGAAAAGGTAAACGTATATAGATGCGCACGTGTACACATGTGTGTAAATATACACAATAGATCTCAATACACACACACACACACACACGCATATATATATATATATATATATATATATATATATATAGTCATCCATAGACAGACTGTTTCGCAGTATCACAGCTCATCAGTGTGGTTAGACGTCCGGTTACTTTTAGCTAGGATCGAAACCCGGTTGAATTGGCGCTAGCCAGATAATCTAGCCACAGCTTGGATGAAGGTGAATTTAAACCTATTTATTTTTAGATAAACACGGCAGTGACTGAGAGAACTCGTTTCGTTTTTATCGAAGAGTATTGCAATAATAGCAGTAATAGTCACTGTTTACAAACTCACACTTTCTCCCCAGAGAGCTCAGCCGAAATAATTTTTCAGAAGCATATATTGTCATCCACAGACAGACTGTTTCGCTGTATCACAGCTCAACACAGAAAAAAATACTAGTAGATAACATAAGAAAGCATACTAGTAGATAACAGGAAAAATACTCTATAGCAACCAATGCAAGAAAAGATTCGAGACTCTAGATGTTAGTATTATACAAAATAAACAGCCCACATTAAATAAAATATCATTTACCACAGAAAATGGTATCCTAAAGTGTTTAAGATATAATTAATGTGCGCAGATATTTTATTATAAAAAAAATAAACAAATAAAAAATAATTACCTCGGAATCTTTTTGTGCGATAGCGTTCCCAATAGCCGTTACGCATGACACCAACGTTAGACCATTTCAAGCGTTCAGCTTCCCAAATAAAACCTGTTAAGTCTAACTACAACACAGACCGATGTGGTATGGGTTCTTGAACAAAAATAACAAAATATGAACTTGTAACATTTTATTTTCAACTTCGAACACACTACTCAACGCATTCGAAAGTTGGAGAAATACAAAATAAATAAATAAATAAAATAAAATAGAATAAAATAAAATAAATAATAATAAACAAAGAAACCCTGTCAGTTCTTTTTTAACCAAAATTCTTCTGATGAATACTTGCTGCCTACATATACCATATATATATATATATATATATATATATATATATATATATATGTGTGTGTGTGTGTGTGTGTGTGTGTGTGTGTGTGTGTGTGTGTATAAACCTAGTGTGCCAGACAAACCTACCTTTTTGTTGAATAAATCTTTAAATGGTGGTTTGTGATTGCGTTTGTGGTTCTTTCTTTGGTCACATGGTATAATTTTGGCTATCGCCTATAAATATGCGTTCCACTTAGCCTCTTTAGCCAGCTTTCCCTGACGATCCGTTTAGGTGAAACCTAGGTAGGTTTGCCTGGCTCACTAGGTTTATCTAGGTCTGCTCTACGGTTGTATTGAGCTCTTTTGTTAGTTAGTTGTTTACTCGTATCGGGGTTTTTTCTTTGGGCTTCAAACCTGCATCTGTGCGATTTTTTTCGACAGACTTTCATGTTTGTAGCTCTTTCTTTTTTTAAAACCTTTTTTGCCCTCGAGATTGATTTGATTATTGGCAAATCAAAAATTCGAGTGTTTTTCGAAACGAGTATAGTTATCTATCTATCTATCTATCTATCTATCTATCTATCTATCTATCTATATATATATATATATATATATATATAGCATGAATTAATTTAAACAAATTTGGTTAAATTCAGCTGAATTGTATCGTAATATTTATTATGGAAGAATTGTCAATGTTGGATATGGAGCGTTTAAAGATACACACAGCGCGATCTTCAGACATTTCTTTTTTAATTAGTTCAACCCAAGAAAGGCGATAATACCAATAAAACGCAAGGCTCTATTGGAAATAAAAGAGAATCAGATAACTTTAAAAGGAACCTGAAACTTAATACTAAACAGGAATGAAGGGATAAACCACTACTCCTGTTCAAAAGACCTGAAGTGAATCGAATTTATCTACACCCATTGAGTAAAGAAATAACAAATATAATTTCAGTTTAGTGTGAAGACGTGGGAAGTAGAGAGATGAAATAGACTTCAGAAGGAAGCGTAAGCAAGAAACAAGTGATAAACCCCTGCTCCTGTTCAAAAGACCTGGGAGGAGCCTGAACATGACGATAAGCAAACGTATCTACTCATATCCGACGATTGGATTGAAGCGTGCAAATGACAGTCACTATACAGAGTTGATTCCTATGTCCACACAGACCTAAACTGATCCATTTTTATTGTGCTTTCCAATTTTTACGTTTTATATCCGGATCAAAATTGCAGGTAAACTGTTCAAAGTTCATATTTTGTCTTAGTACTTTGACTGTTTCAGTTCTCATCAAAAGCCATATGTATACACACACCCACACACCCACACACACACACACATATATATATATATATATATATAAAGTATGTGGTGCAATTCAATTTACATTACATGTATCATTCATATAACTTCCATATCTTCATTAACTTCTATATCTGTTTTTTGTATGAATGATTCATGTATATATATATATATATATATATATATATATATATATATATATATATATATATATATATGATAGGATGAAGAACAAATAGGAAACGAAGTAGTTGGTAAAATATTTATCAAGATTCTCTCGAGTATGTTCTTTTATATTAGCCTAGGATGTTTAATATCAAAGTTGTGGTCAGTTTCATTCCTGTGTAATATGAGTGAGTTTAAAGGGTAGTTTCAACATCGATCCCTTTTATGCCCGTAGAAACGGGCTTTCGATTCCAAGATGTTTCGCCAATATAAGCGTTATTACATTGCAAGAACTTTTCTTGATAAATCCCATCATCTGAAGTGGTGTTTTCAGTGCACACTCGTAATCTATGGTCAGCAGTTGACGCGAGAGAAACAAGATTTTTAACCATTGTGACACTATTTGGCTTGCTAAAAAAAAAAAAGAAAGAAGAAAAAAAAAGAAAGGCGAGTATTAAATTTAGGTGATAAGAAGCCATCACGAAAAGGACACTACGCGGTGTTATTTTTCTGACAAAGAAAAGTGGTAAAATTTTTTATTTCCATTGTCGAGAAAGGAAGATACTGGATTTAATCTGATTTATGTTACGGGGCGGGTGAAAATTCCAGGCTGGTCAAATGACCTACAGGGCAGAATTCTAAATAGATAAAAATTATTTAGGTCGCAGACAATGTCCGTTGGATCAACCGCAGAATTACAAAAGCAAAAGACTGAGCCGTTGGCTATCTACGAAGATCTTTGAAAAAGGCATCTGTTTTGTGCCAGGGTCTGGCTATGATAAGAAAATTATTTTTAATTAACGCCAGGATGCGATCTCATCATATGACCACCCACTTGATGCTGGCGAAAAGCTGGTTGACGAATTCCAGGTGATTCGGTTAAGATAAAGAGTCTAGGGTGTGAGGTCTCCTCGAAGAGAAGAAAGAAAAGGAAAAGAAAGAAAAAAAAAGGTGGGGGAAGATAATTTTTTTTCTTTGAGCAAGATGTTTTAAACCGAGGCTAGTCTGGTCACACCCACGTTGCTGAGCGCCCATTGGCTGAATGGTGGCATGAGCGTTAGGCGGAGGTAATCATGTGAAGAAGGAGGGGAGGCCTGTTGCGCCCCCCTGAAGGGATAGGTGTGAGATGCCACTGTGAGAGAGAGGGGAAACCCGTTGACACCCCCTGAGGGTATGGGTGAGATACCAATATGAGAACAGAAGAAGGTGGGAAGACGGAAGGCTTCCAAAAATGGAAAATAATAAAATTTTCCTGACCGAAAACAAAGAAGTGGATTGTGGGTTTAGAATTATCAAGGAACCTCAAACCCCGACAAGCCCACCCCGGTTTTGGTCGGCGTCCATATAAGCAGAGTCGCAGCGAGTTAAGTTCAGTTGAGTTCGAGTTCAAGTTCGCAGTTGGGGTTGGAGACAGACAGGCAAGCAGTTGCACCCGCCTCGAAGAAGCTGACTAAGATTCGCGCAAATTCCGAACTCAATTTCTAACCAAGAAGAATTTATTTTTGAAGAACGACTTAGACTCACACCACCAAAACAAGTCTCGCCTAACAAACACAAAGTGCCACGAATCCATATAGCGGGTTGGGAAGTAGACGCAGTCCTGTATTCAGAAACCATATATAAAATATTGTTATCCTTTTTTTAACACATTTGAACTTTTCGAGTTATTATTTTATTTTCTTTTACATATACTTGTGCGATATCACCCTTATTCGAACTCGACTTGCATTACGGCCCGGCGACTGATTGATTTCGTCTGCCTAAGATCAATTCACAACGTGGGTAGGTTAGACTGGAAATCAAAACAGTCACTTCGGTAACCAGACGTTGGAGGCGAGCTGAGAACGACAAGGCTGATACCGAATCTAACCAGATTCCCATCCGAATCACCAAATGGTTAGAACGTCACATTTGGTGCCGCGACCAATACCAAGCCAGTTGGTCGTCACAGGACAGGATAGCACGACGGACGCGGCTAGACAGACGTCACATTTGGCGCAGCGACACCGGGGGGACGTCACACCAAAATTTCGAATGTTCTAATAAAAATAATTTTACCCAGGAAACCATTTGATCTTTCTAATTATCAATAAAACTTCGTTATAATTAATTTTTTTTCATTTCACATGGTTCTATTGTAGAAATCCTTGGAGGTAACTACAGTATATATATATATATATATATATATATATATATATATATATATGAGTGTGTGTGTGTATGTGTGTGTGTGTGTGTAAAATATATAGAAAATAGGAAAGAACTCGTTAGGTAAATGATCCAAAGTTCTTTAGTATTTTCGTTATTATTTACTTGTTTTGAAACATGAGAACTCTTATGTAGCGTGTTGGAATCATATTTTTAAATAAATAATTATATATATGTGAGTGTGTGTGTGTGTGTGTGTGTAAAAATCTACATATATTAATATATATCTATATATATATATATATATATGTATATAAACACAAATGACAGAGAGAACAGATGGAGTAAAAATCCACTGTTCGTAGCATTTACTTTTTAAAAAGTGCTCAATACAAAGTAGAGCAATATATTATTATTATTATATGTTTATTATAAGAGATTTTAATAAATACATTTTGAAATCGCTACACAAAAGCTTTCATGTTTCAATACTATGACTGTATTTCAGAAAAGAGGTAACACTTCGTTTTTAAATTTCCTTAAAAATCATTTAATCACCAGTTACTTACCATCTCCTGAAGAAGTACAAACATAGTATTGAAACATGAAAGCTTTTGTGCAGCAATTTCAAAATGTTTTTATCATAGTCTCTTATAATGAAAATATAATATAATGTATATATATATATATATATATATATATATATATATATATATATATATATATTGTGTGTGTGCATTTAGGCAGCATTTTTTCATTGATGCATGTTTCATTAAATAAAAAAAAATTAAGTTAATCATATACTACACTAAATCTAGTATAGCCAACTCAATTATTCGCAATGATTCTTCCCCTACCACTTGGCGATTTGCAAAAAAAAAACAACATAGTGACCTTTGGGAGATTGTATTTCCAATGGATTATATAATATTTAATTTGTCACACAACAAACTCACTTTAACGACGCTTGACTCTACATTTGAACGATCATTTTTAGGCATTTAAAACAACATGGCTGGCCGCATGCACAATTCCGGAAAATCCTCGTTGAAAACACAACTATACTCAAACATGAAAACAATAAACAAAAACTAAAAATTCTCGAAGCTATATCCATAAAACAGTTGAAACCTAACCTGAACAAAATAAACTATGAAATCTCCACAAATATTTTTAAATGCCTATAGTTGATAACAGAAGCCATTGCTTTATACCAACGGCTTCACATACTTAATACTTTTCAATCACGCGTGATCATGTGTGACGTCACGAGCTGCGGTGCAATTTTCACTTCCGCATCTTATGTACATGAGTTTGTCGTTGCTTGAAAATCTTTACTGCAACAAAAACAGACTATCATTATTGTTTTGTCCGTGTATTTTTTTAATATATTGAAATGTAATTGTCATCTTTGATAATGGCTTATGTAAGCCGAAAACTTAGATAGGATTAAAAAACATGTATCAATATTGTGATTTTTCATCTTTCAATGATAATGTTATTAAGCTTATCAGACAATATGAAAGGAATTTACTTAAAATAGACAAAACTAGTGTATATTATTCAATGAAACATACATCAATATATATATATATATATATATACACACTCATATATACTTATATTAGGTTTGTGCAAAAATAATTTCGTTTTCTAACATAGTAACATATGTTAGAAAACGAAATTATTTTTGCACCAACCTAATACACACAGACACACACACACACATATATATATATATATATATGATATGATATAAATTAATTAGAATACCAATATGGTATCATCAGACAGTACCTACTCCTACCCAGGATCATGTGTGTGTGATATATATATATATATATATATATATATATATATATATATATATAATGCTTATTTTGATGCTAGACGCTAGTAAATATTTATGTGAACAGGTTTTCTAAACTGAACACATCATAGAAATATTAAAATCCTATCGGGTTGAACCATTGTTTGTGAATGTACGAAAAATACAATAAAAACAGCAAACGATAAATATTTAAAAAACAACAACAACAAAGAAAAAAATAAATGAAAATAATAACTACATAGATACAAAGCAAATGAATAAATAAACAGGATAAATGATTGCCTCGTTGATAATTGTTTCCGCCCCATCACTGTTCCCTCCTTCTTGCACTCCGACCTTTTGGGGAAATTTTCAGAGAAATGAATAAGATTTGTCGTAAAATCGTTTCTTTATTGGCTAGTAATCAAATAGCAATAATGGCGCCTGTAGTTTCCCAGTAGATTTTATGACTGGCAGGTGTGAAATTCCCCTTCTGGTGTCGTTTTTTTTTTTTTAAATCATCTGTTAATATCAGAATACAGAATGAATGGCTTGGTTTTAGACCACATGGCATTTATTCAGAGCCCCGAATCGAGGTTTAAATTTGTACTTCAATTATATAACACTCGTCATGATTTTTTTTTTCTTTTTAATCTTCGTACTGTGTAGAAAGACGGTCGACTTTCTTTACACTAATTGTTTAACACGGACTCGTCCTTCCTCTGTGAGTAGAACGTCTGCTTAGTGAGTTGGAAGGTGTACCGTTTGAGTCGTACACAATGTCGGATTTAACTACAGCATTTTCTGTCACTCTATTAATCCACGTCTCTCATTCGATTTAAATATGTTCTTTGTTCAATCTTTCGTTCCAGAGTATTATTTTTTTCAGCAGTCTTTTATGGCCATCCACCATTTTTAATTATTTTTAAACTGACGTTACATTGTCAATCATGAATTTATAATATACAGTGTAACCCGGATATAAGAGAAACCCAGATATAAGAGAGATTTTATCTGGTCCCAAATTAGAGCCATACTTACCTAAACAAAATAGACTAAACCCGGATATAAGATAAACCCGGATATAAGAAACTTCTTCTCCGGTCCCGACAACTCTCTTATATCCGGGTTACACTGTACATCGTGTATCTGCATGGCCGGTGCGGTGCGTACTACAGGAACCTTCGACAAGGTTTGAACCCCAAAACGGCTAATTTAGGGCAGCTTTCTTTCTGTACTTTTTACTTTTTTTCTATCTAAGTTATATTGTCAATCATCAATTATAAAAATCGACAGGCCCAGTGCTTACTACTCTGAACCTCTCAACCGCGTGGGGACTCCATTCCTACTGGGGAGGGTGGGGCAGAAGTGCTAATTTAAGTAGCGTTTATTTTTTTAAATTTTAATTTTCTTTCTAAACATTTCAATTAAATCAAGAGGGTAATTTATCTCGGTAAAATCATTTTTTATTCCGAGATCATAAGTAGGATCTTTTTTTTTTATTTTTTATTACTAATAGTAATACTAACCACTAAAAAGAGAACACTGAGGTCAATATTAGGATGCAACAGTTTGTTCCCTGCGTAAGCACAATCTTACGGCTTGTCAGCTCTTGATGTTGGCGTCTGTGTCCTGTCTTGTATGTAATAGGTTGGTGCAAAAATAATGAAGTCATAATGTCGTTTTTTGACGTATTTTTAACGACAAAAAACGACATTATTACGTCATTATTTTTTGCACCAACCTAATATTAACGGCTAGTAATTAAAATAAGATTTCTAGTCCCAATTTTTTTTTTACATTTCTAAAAAGATAAAACCGATCGCTTAAAAATAAAATTGTTTAACGATTTCAACACATGAAAAAATATTCCCAAAAACTGAAATACTGTTTTTAAAACAATTTTTTTTAAGACAAACCCGTCTGTTAGCTTCTGTGAAAAATTAAAAATCCTATAGGAATCACATTAAGTCAAATCATTACATTTTGTTTTTTCCAATGTTTGGAATCGTTGTTAATTTTTTTTTTCAGCGGAGATGAGTCGGCGATTAATCTTTATGAAAATGTAAAAAAATTGCGTCTTAAACATTTTTTCGAGTAAAATTTAGCCATGAAAATATTGGTGGTTATTACAAAATGCGAAACATTTTTTTTCGGATTTTCTTAAATAAAATACCTATTCATTACAAAAGTAAATAATAAATGACTAAGTAGTGAAATTTTCATTTAAATAAGATAATTCCCTGATTTTTGGTAATTTAAAAAAAGGCTGACCTCCCACAACCTAATTTTCCTTCAGGTTTCCCAGTTTGGGAAAGTTTGAAATCGCCATGCAGTGGAGAGTGGAGGGGGCGTATCAAAGTTTAGGCGGGGGAGGGGGAGAGACCCTAGCTCCCTCCCTGAGTATTTCATTCACTAATGAAATATTTGGAAGTTATTTTATTGTAAGAATTAATTGGAAATTATTTTACAATAGAAATCATTGGAATTTATTTTTCTACAAAAATTCATTGAACATTATTTTAAGACATAAATCTTCTTCTGTGTGTTGTGTCCCTCCAGGATGTGGACAATCATGGCTCTCCACAACTTTCTACCCTTTGCAGCCTTTAGTAAAGTTTTGTTATTTTGTTATATATTCTAAGGCTTAAGCCTTGTTTGGCAACCGTTTGTCAAAGGTCCCTAGGTAGGTTATGTGCTGATTTCCTTTGTCCCCACTTGCTTTCGATAAGTCCCGTGTTAAATTTGCCAAGCCATCTTTAGCGCACATAATGAAGAAAGAATTATTATGTTGGTGCAAAAATAATGACGTAATAACGTCGTTTTTTGACGGATTTTTTAACGTCAAAAAACGACATTATTACGTCATTATTTTTGCACCAACCTAATAAATACATTGCTAATTATCTAATGCATTTTCGATCTCCACTAGTTAAAAGTTATACTTTTTTATGTGCCAAGTCATTTCAGGACGTAGGCGATCCTGGTTTTCCATAGCTTACTGTGTTTTGTTGATCTAAGTAACTTCTGATAATTTCCCACCATTCTTTGTCCCTGTTCTGACATAGATTCGCACAAACTCCTTAAATAGATTACTCAGTTTTCCTCTTCTTCTTTTGCTTTCATTATTTCCTGAGTGTTTTACAGTTCTTGTAAAATCATAAACCCCACCAGGAAGCTTTTCTAGTCACTAATAAAAGGCGCGAGCAGATATTGAGGAATGACTTCTCGTTCATAAAAGATCTATTTTAGGTGTGTTTATTTTTTTTATTTTTCAAGGGGCGGATATATGACCTGATTGGATCGTTAGTTAAAACGTACATCGCATTCTCTGAGATATTCCCACTTCGTGCCAGAAATGGCGCCAGCAGCGGCCATTTTGATTAATGCCACGGAGGAAATTATTTATTTGGCCAAGTTTGAATTATTTTACAGTTTATTGTTTTAAAGGCGAGAAACAGAAAAGACAGTCGAAAGATGAGACTCTCGTTCTAGAGTAGAAAATACGAAATGTATCGTTATCATACAAAAAACACTAGAGAAACTGGATTCGCCATGTTTTCAATATGTCCGAAACGCTATCGCTTCATTCGCAGAAATAAAGAAGAGACGCCTTTCTTCCCGGGTGGGTTTTTGATTAAATGTCTACCAGATGCTGTTTTTGTTTGGCGAGCGATTCCCTTTGATCCTGATACATGTCGAAAGACTAGAGCTATGTGAAAACGAGATTGTGTCAGACGGAAGCAGAAAAAAATATAAAGTAGCAGTTTTGTTTGTTTGCTGAGGACCTGATGGCGGGTTGCTCTTTAAACGGATGCCACTCAGTGTGCGAAAGAGTTCATTGGTTTGATGAAAGCTGTACGATGATAAAAGACTTCCTATCTTACAGCTTTGTCCTTATTTTTCCTTTACATTTGAACATATGAAGGCGAGGGTCACTCAAACAGTGACAAATAAATAAGCTAGGAATTCGGTCTCATATCATCTAACTTTCAGTTTCAAATGGAGAGGCCCGGACTTTTATTCTTTTTGAAAATAAAAATCCACCCAGGATCACCAATCATCAGCTTTATTAAATATTCAATAATTTTTCTCGCACACTTTAATTTCGGTTGCGAGCGTTATCGAACAATGCGTTTCTTTATTGTAGATTATGTAGTATTTTGATGGATCTCTACCTATAAAAGGCAGGATGTGTGTGTGTGTGTGTGTGTGTGTGCGTGTGTGTGTGTGTGTGTGTGTGTGTGTGTGTGTGTGTAACGAATACGCGGCCGCAATTTTCGACGGATTTGCACTAAAATTTACATGCACATGCTCCAAGTTAGCGGGAAGGCCATCACCGACTTTGCATTTCCCAACTCCCATCGATAGCTGAAATAATCGATTTTTTTCATGCTTCTACGACAGTTTTCATGTAGTTTGCGGCCATTTTCTACTGGCCAGAGTGAGAGCCTATAGCTGGCTGCGACGAATCAGAATCAACGTTGAGTTTAAGAAAGCGAATGAGCCAATTGGAGTAAAGTACCATGCAGATTTAAATTTTTCCCACTTGTGACGAATGCAGCTATCGATTTTTTTTTGCATGCTAGCATGCTAGTTAACATTCGTGTCAGTCAACTTTTGGCTCACACGCTGGTCAATAGAATCTTCCTGCCTATTCGTGGCAGCCAGCTATAGGCTCTCACTCTGGCCAGTAGAAAATGGCCGCACACTACATGAAAACTGTCGTAGAAGCATGAATAAAATCGATTATTTCCACTATCGATGGGAGTTGGGAAATACAAAGTCGGTCTTGGCCTTCTCGCTAACTTGGAGCATGTGCATGTAAATTTTGGTGCAAATCCGTCGAAAATTACGGCCGTGCATTCGTTACACACACACAGACACACACACACAGACACACACACACACACATCCTGTCTTTTATAGATAGAGATGCCAATGTTATTGTGTCACACTTTTTCCACTTTACTCTTAAAGACCGTAGCCCAACATATCGTACCATTTCGGAATCAAGCCGATTCCGTGATTAAATTAAAAACATTCCAAGCCGGATCCGCACCTGCTAATCTGAAATTTTGGATTCCCAAGTTTTCATGACTGCGATTGTTTTCAGTGATTTTTTACATGATGTTTTTTGCGACAAATTCTTTTTAGCGATGACAATTTTTATAATTTGGAAATAAATTTGGGAATAATCGAAATTAACTGTGAAATCTAGCGAAAGTCACCCATGAAATAAAAATAATTGTTTGTACGGAAAGGACCTACGTACATAGAATTGTCTTTAAATTAAGTGGTAGCAGTAGAATTATCATTGAACTTTTAAAAGATATTCTTACATACATAATGTAGTACTTAGATGCAGCGACCATTTTTTTTTTAGCTCTTCTATAGTTTATTGTTACCTATCACATCTCCTCCTCCTTACCTATTGTGATGAAGGCCAAATCAAAGAGCCCTCTGCAGCAGTTAACTTAAATGCCGCCCGATGGGGCAACTTGTAAGCTAGTGTATATATATATATATATATATATATATATATAATCTCAACACATAGATAAACAGGCTGACCACATCGGCAGTTGTAATCTGAGTGCAGGTAACCTTAGGAAATACGTATATACCCACAGACTGATCCTTAGACGAATATGAAGAATTAAAGAAAATTACATATATATATATATATATATATATATATATATATATATATATATATATATATATATATATATATATATAATTTTCAACCCAATAAAAAAAAGAAAAAACCCTTTATGAAGTCGTCAAAAAAAACAAACAAATGTTAACTAATTATGACAGTTTTTTTTTTTTTTTTATATACACAAAACCCTTTCAGGAAAGAAAATGAAATAAAAAAATGAATAAATCTCCATAGACACTTAACCAAACAAGACGATGTCATCTTCCGCTTTAAATTTGGACACCTCAACCTTACCCTGACTTGACCTCCTTGAATGTAACTGAAATATTGATGCAAATTATTAACTCTTACGCCCCTTTTTAAAAAATAATTGGTCTAGCCGTTACGATAGTAATTTTAATTTTAATAATGAATATGCTTATAAAAACGCGTAAATTTCAAGAATTAGTTATTCCAAAAAAAATTCGCTTGAAGATGGAACAGATCTTGGTACTTTAATTCAATTTAATTCTAATAATTATATTGAAGTTTTCAGCTCTTGTTTTGAAACATGAAAACTCTTATGTAGCGATGGAATCATATTTTTAAATAAATAATTCTATTTAAGCTCTACTTTTGTATCGAGCACTGTTTTCTTTTAAATAATAACAAAAATGCTAAAGAACTTTGGATTATTTGCCTAACGAGTTCTTTCCTATTTTCTATATATTTTCACACACACACACACACACACACACACACACACACACATACACATATCTTACTTATTATAAAACGCAGATTGTGTGTGTGTGTGTCTGTACGTTTATATATTAGATTGGATTTCCTACATTTTTCAACCGATTTCAACAAAACTTCACAGGACTACGTAAAATTACCTTGCGGTGGTTCTGACAGCGCCAAAAATTGGAAAAACACCAATGTTTTTGCACAAAATCAATTTTAAAACACGATAAAACGATTCTGTCGCCAGAATGAAAAGGGGACAATTCATATCGAGTTATACTTATTATAAAACCCAGGTTGTTTGTGTGTGTGTGTGTGGGTGTGTGTTCGTTTATATTTGGGATAGGATTTCCTACATTTTTCAACCGATTTCAAGAAAACTTCACTTTTTTTTGGCGGGTAGTGTTTCTTATTGTCTTGCACACTTTCTTCTTTATTTTTACATTCAGAATGCTTTAAAAATTCCATTTACAAGACAATTGTTTATAATAAAATTCTATCCAATCGGTAGACTCATAACGATTGTAAACAATGTTTTTGTTTGATTTTGGGTTTGACCAATTCGTAAAAAAAAAAAAAAAAAATCTAATTGAAATATGCGTGTCCGTCAACCTTAAACAATAATCTTTGTCAATTTTATTTTTCAGTCTTTATGATGGTCGATACTTGATCTATCTCTTACTGTTACATCCCCGGGCAACGCTGGGCTCTCCTGATAGTACATACATACACACACACACACACACACATATATATATATATATATATATATATATATATATATATATATATATATATATATATATATATGTTCAGGTAAAAATCCGTGGGTAAGTAATCTAACTAGATCCTCTTAATATAAAATATTAAAATGAAAAACAAAAAAATGAAACCCAAATATCTCCACTGAGATGGCCATTTCGTCCCCGGGAGATACTCTCTGGAACTTGCCAATGCAAATACATTTGTTAAGACATTGACAAGTCCCAAGAAGCATCTCCTGGGTCGAAATGGCCAACTAAATATAGTAATTTGGGTTTCATTTTTGTAATTCACACACACCCACACACACACACATATATATATATATATATGTATATATATATATATATATATATATATATATATATATATATATATATATATATATATATATATATAGAGAGAGAGAGAGAGAGAGAGAGAAAGAGAGAGAGAGGGGGGAACAAAATGATATAGATATCATGGGTAATATTGCCCGTGGTAATTATACAAATACTGTGGATAAATAAAAATAAATTGTACCCGTCGAATGTCAATTCTGTTTTTAACTGGCCACGAGGCAAACCTTCAACAGCCAGTGAAACTAATATTGCTGTTTGTCTTAAACTCGCTAACAAAACCATGAAGGGCACTCGTAGACCACTTCTTGCTGTAAACAGGTTGTCAACAGTGATAGTCGAGGAGAAATGTACTTGAGACAATAACCTCAAGAGAAACCCAAATCGTTAGCGTACATGCCCTCATCGTTCATACTGAACCACCTACCGATGTGACTTAGCCCTCGCAAAAATAACCTTAGTACAAACGAACCCGTTTCTTATTTTTTATATGTCGTGTCACTTCAGAAAGTGGGCGGTCATAACTCTCCACAACTTCCTATCCGTAGTAACTCAATATTTGCCTCTTAGTATCCTTCCCAGTACCAATATCACCATCCATTTATACATACTTCTTAGGTAGGTTACTTGATCTTTCCATCAGCCTTCTTGCCGATACTATGTTCTGTGAGTGTCAAATTCTCTGAGCCTTCTTTTCTCGTTATGTGTCCTAGAAACTTCAACTATCTCTTTCTAAGCATGCTTTTTATTTTATTTTTGTTTTTCTTCCTCGTTGTTCACACGTCTATAGTATTCTCAGCATCCTTCTGTATAACCGCAATTCTGTTGCCTCGAGTCATCCTTTTACTGGTGAGGGAATTTTGCACTATTCACTACCGTATAGTAAGGTTGATATTCCAGTTCAGCAATCTTTTCTTTGTTTCTAACGAAATTTCCTGTTTGTTAATATTAGGGCGGTGCAAAAATAATGTCGTTTTCTCACATATGTTACTATGTGAGAAAGCGACATTATTTTTGCACCAACCTAATACTTTATTTAGCTTTCGGAAGACATCTTCGGCTATGACTATTCGGGTTTGAATTTTTCTGCCATATTCATATTTTTTTTATAACGCGTCGCAGATAGTTAAATTTTAGGGTCTCCAATTCGTAGTTCGTATCTTGAGTTGTCTCTCTTGTTAACGTTCATAAATTCTGTCTTCTTACACTTGATAGTTAGTCCTTTCTTCCCGCTTACCTTTACTGTTTTGTCCCGGAGTTTTTGCAGTTTTCTTCATTATGTCATCTGTGTATGTTGTTACGATTGTGGCCGCTAATAAATCCCGACAGGTCTCGTTGTATTGGTTGAATAAATTCTGCGAGAAGATGTATGCGTGTTTCTTCGGCTTCTTTTTCTTCTATGTGCAGCTTGCCTTGCGGAATCTGGACGATCATGCCTCTCCAAAACTTCCTATCCCTTGTGGCCACTAGCAGTTTTTCTCTTTTTGCTAAGGCTCCCCGAATATGAATTAAACCGTAAAGCTGTGTGAATAATTATTGATATTCGTAATTTTGCACGAAGTGCACTGAATGGCTCGGATAGAGTGAAAGCAGACGACAAGTCACTCTCCATAAATAAAAGGGCAGCCCCATTGACGTGTAAAACATTTCAGCACCCTCGTGCAATAAATGCCTACCGTATATACTCGCGCAAAGATCGCACTTTTTTTTACCAAAGATTTCACAAGATATTAGGGGTGCGACCTATCCGCTCGATATAAATGCAAAACAACTCTACCTTGTCATCATGATTTCTGAGAAATCGGAAATGATACCCATAAACACTAAAGCTGTGGTTTTTCTCTGTATAGAAACAATTTATCTATCATATATACTGACTCACTGCTTTAAACTTACCTCATGTTGCTAGATTCACATATCCATCACAATAAATAAATAAAATTATAAAATATTCATTGATCCATCAGTCGCCATTCGGTTGGGGACCTCACAATAGACTGATATAGTGACCTTGAACATGCATACATAAGGAACCACATGTAGATGTTTATTGACAAAGAAAAAATAGTCCCACAATTCATTCTTCAATATATATATATATATATATATATATATATATATATATATATATAACAAACACTAATCAACAACGGCTTCCCTAACCACCTTATAGACCACCAAATGAGACTATACCTCCCCAAAGCAAGTAATAACGATAGTGAACACAGAGCCAAAAATCACATACACATTTATTACAAAAACCAAATGCATATTAATTACAAACAAGACAAATCTTCTCTAAGGCATATTATAAAGAAATATACTACTCCAATTGATCCGAATAAAAAAATCAAATTTATTATCTATTATAAAAAATTTAAGACAGCCAACCTTATCCTCAAAAATAACAACACACCAACTAAGTCAAAATTACAACGAACGAACATTATCTACGAGTTCAAATGCCCCTTAAGGAACTGTGTTCCTGATCAAACCAGACTCATAAATAATTACATCGGTTACACAACCGCATGCTTATCCAGACGTCTTACGTTACACCTATCTGGTCACAGCTCCATTAGAACCCATTTAAATACACACACAGATTTAGTCAATTCCATTAGGAACATACTAGTAGAAAACACAAATATATTAACTGCATCCACCTGCAAAAAAAAAGACTAAAAATAATGGAAGCTTTAATAATAAAAAAGAAAAAGCCAACCCTTAACAATATTAACTACGAACAAAGCCACAATGTGCTAACCGTATTCGGAAATTAAAAACATCCCTATCACACACTAAGACATACATAGAACGCACACACTCAATTAAGCTAAAAAATCGAATCATCCTTGATAATGGCTAAAGGTATAGCCGAAAGCGCTCGGAAATATAAAACATTTCGACAGTTCTTACACACTCTTTGTCCAGAAAAGAAAGCTCTTGTTAGAACACAAGAAAAATTAAAAAAAAAAGAAGCTTAACCGTAGTGCCTTGTCTGTCGTTTTTAATGAAACATGCATATATATATATATATATATATATATATATATATATATATATATATATATATATATATATATATATATATATATATATATATTGTCGGAAAATAAAACTTAAATGAAATATATTTTTTAAGAGATAATTTTCTTTGTTGTTTCATATAACATTAAAAGGGATTCAGTTCTGAATGAATTTTAAAACTGAGACTTTTTATATAAATAGATAAAAAAACGTTTTTTCTAAATGTGCCGTAACATTTTTTTCTGTAGTTATTTTTTTTCTATCGATTTGACTCGATATAAAAATAATATGCAATAAATATAAAAATACCAGTGCAACAGTTAATTCCTTTTTTGTTTTTACGTGATGTTTAACAAAATGTATTTTAACTGCAAAAGTGTATTAATAATTGTAAGTTTTGAAATAAAGGTAGGTATCTGATAATTCTTACGTTTAAAAAGGGCTGTGTAACTCCCCAGATTATAGTCCGACCTATCTGCGAGTCAGTAGTAAATCATCAGTTATTAAGCCATAAAGTCGGGGAACGACCTATTCGGTGGGTCGACCTATCCATGAGTATTTACAGTAAACTTATTTTTTAAGAAATATTTGATTTTACTTCCTTTTGCGCAAGACATTGAAAAAATAAAAACTTTGGACACGTTGTTACGTCATTTGACCAACCTACTTGTGTTTTCAACTCCGTACTCTCTCTTACTCTCCCTTCTGATGTGTCGATAACTGCTGGCATCTGGCGAATCAAAACAAACCGTGACGTCATAATCTAGTCACTGACCTTATACGATCTCGTCGCATTTCCTCTTGTCCATATCACAAATCACAAACCAAGCTAAATGTAGTAAGTATATTATGACACTTTGCTGAAACGTGGAATTTAGAAATGTCAAGTACTTTTGACAAGACCGCATGTCTTCTCTAAAAACGCCGGACACTTATATCATGTTACTTTAATCGTAATAAACTTTGTACCATTTGTAAGGAGACATTTTAGTCAAAATGAAATCTTACAAGAGTTTCTGTCTTTCATTCAAAGACATGTACAAAGAGATGGCAAATTCAAGTGTCGAGAAAATGGATATGAACGATGTAACTTGAATTCATTATCGCTAGTGGCATGAGTTCCATTAATTCTAACTTGTTCTCATTTTAATTTTCCTGACCTTACTTTTTTTGTTCGTCCAGTTTATTGAACGCTCTTTTAGACAGTTCAAGCATATATAAGGTCGTGTTAGACTAGGTGAGAGGAGAATGTCTGGGTGACCTCCCTCTTTGGAAAGCACTTCAGTGATTGAGATAGATTTTAAAAAAGACAAAGCTGAGATTAGACTAAGTTATTATTATTATTATTATTATTGTGGTTGTTGTTGTTATTGTTATTATTATTATTATTATTATTATTCCTTTGATTTCTGATGTGTACACATTTCTTTCCGGGTCCCGCCCAGTGACCTAGGGTTAGAAATGGCATCATGACATTTTCCACTGACCAATTAAAAAAAACACTCACATATTTTATATACATATAGCCCTTTGTAAGGTGTGGGCTGTACATGTGAGAACAATGTTTTGTATCTCCTTGAGGCATGGGCTTCCAGGGATCCCTTCAATTAGTCTACTGGAATCTTTTCCAACCAATCCGAGGGCTCCAACTACAACAGGGATTGTTGATGTTCCCATGTGCCATATTTTTGAGATTTCGATTTCAAGGTCTTTGTATTTTGATAGCTTTTTGAAGATTTTCAAAGATAAATTCCAGTCTTCAGGTACTGCCATATAAATAAGGAGGCACCGTTTTTTGTTTGTGGTCTTTAATAACAATATCTGGGCGGTTGGCTTTGATTGTTCTATCAGTGTGTATTGTGTAGTCCCATAGAATTGTAACAGGTCCTATCTCCGTAACCGGTTCTGGGTTGTTTTCATACCACTTTCTTTCAGTTTCCTTCCCTTAGAAGTTGCAGATTTTCCAGTGCAGATATTGGCCCACTCTGTCCACTCGGGTTTTATATTCAGTGGATGCCAATACCGTGCAAGCTGTTACAAGATGATCAATCGTTTCTGGATATTTATCACAGAATCTGCATTTTGGGCTAACACAATATTTTAGTATGTGTTCTTGATAATTTCTAGTTACAAAGCTGAGTTTAGACTAAGTTATTATTATTATTATTATTATTATATTTATTATTATTATTATTATTATTATTATTATTATTAGAGTCTGTAAACATTTATTTGGTTTGCGGATACGTAAACATTGATTATTTGTATTTGAGTCTAAAGAATAACAGTTTTTAATTTTACATATTGTTACTTCAAACGTTATCTTTAGTTTATACAAAGAGACGCAGGTTTGAATCCTGCCGGAGAGTACTTTTTCTTAAATAAGTTTTCGCGAGGGCACAGGTTGGTAGACGAAATAAATACTTATAAAAATCTAGGGTTAGCCGTTATCTTTCCCACATAACTTCAAGAACAACACTTCATAACATATCTTACGTTCATACAACACTACACAGTAACCCTCTACTTTGAGTGGCTCTTCGGCCTTGTATTGGATGAACATTAGTATAAAAGATTTAAAAAAATATCTGGTTCCGGAACAAACGTAAATAATCGTTTCATATGTATATATTGCGCTCCAAAATGCTTCCTCAGTGATGTCTATTCTGAGGTCGTAGAAAGATTCAAGCCTACATGACATCAGACTTTCTCTCCCACGGGCCCAGCCGAGATCAATCATTTTTCAACTTGTATTCTGTCATAACTTCCGCATGATTGCAAGAATTGTCATCAATATTTCTGCCTACGCAAATGAGATCCTTTATTCAATCTTATGTAGGAATTCTGACCAATTGGCATTTGTTTAATTTTTCTTCTGACTATTGATGTTTTTTGGCTAATCAGTGAGTTGGATTCTGTTTTCCCCTAATTCGAAGAATTTATTTAGAATAGCTGTTATCGGTTTTAACCAATGAGAAACGGAGTTTCCTTTCGGCACCAGATTTATCCAGACTAACATTTACCTAATTCGGGGATCTGTAAGCAATTACATAGTAGATGGCCTTTTTAGGTCCCTTATATCTCAGCAGAGGATACAAATGGCATATTCTAAGCCCCACTGACAAAACTGGAAAGGCATTTGTCGATATTTCTGAGATGAGGTATTATGTACATTATTTACATTATTCGGACTATTGTCCTCATCTTTGTCGCCATATTTATTACAACGTTTCGGCCGTTGTACCCTCCGGCCTTCTTCAGGTGGTTGGAATGACGAACTGAACCCGTTTTTTCGCTCACTGGGGTATGTGTCCTCAAGGGCACATGTCACAGTGGATAAAGGCGTTGGTTAGATCCAGTGACAGGACCCAAAGAGTGTAAGTTCAATACCCGGTTAAGACAGTGGAGAACTTTCAGAGGGGAATTAACAGGAGATAACTGATGGCATCCATTAGACATGGCACGTGGAACTAGAACAGTCTACCCCAGTGAGCGAAATAAAGGGTTCAGTTCGACATTCCAACCACCTGAAGAAGGCCGGAGCGTACAACGGACGAAACGTTGTGATAAATATGGCGACAAGGATGAGGACAATAGTCCGAATAATGTAAATAATGGAAAGGCATATAGATAAATTTGCAACAAAAGACGGTTCAATGTTTTATAATGTTCTAAGCTGGAATTATGCATTAGTAGTAGTGAGTTTGGTCTTCCCTGAGTTCCCCATACTTGTGGCCTTGTGCTAAAACTAAATTGCTCTCAGTAAATAGCAATGTTTCAAAACGAGGCCATGAGAAAGAGACGGCATTGTTGTTTACTTTGGCATTTAAAATGTTACATTAATACACGTTTTTACTTTTTATTATTAGGTTGGTGCAAAAATAATGACGTAATAATGTCGTTTTTTAACGTAACGTCAAAAAACGACATTATTACGTCATTATTTTTGCACCAACCTAATATAAATAAAAATTATGAGTCTATTTTAAAGCTACGTTTTACAGGTACATATTTTAAAATAAAGATGTGTTGTGATTTTAAAATTATAATCTAAATGATCTGGCGCCTTGTTTTATCTGCTCGTTATCACAACTTTAGAACATGACGAGTCTTCGAGTTGAAATCCGTTGTGTTCAAGATATTGTTTCCAAGCTGTTTTGATCAGTCTTCAACCTTCGTCAGTCGTATAATCAGTAAGGGGCGGGGAAAGTACAATATTTGTAATGGGTTTATTTATAAGATTAATTTTTTCTTACTTTAAACGTTATTTTTAGTGGATACTCGCATTTGAATAGACACCCCGTTTATTTATGAAACAGTATATTTATTTATTTTCGTCTACCGGCCTGAATGGTCGAATAATGTTATTAAAGAAAAAAAAATTCACTTTCTAGCAGAATAAAACTTTTCTTTAATAAAATTCCCCAAACATTCAGGCCTGTAGAGAGAAATAAATATAGTATTTAATAAATAAACGAAGCGTCTACTCAAAAAGGAGTATCCTTTAAAAATAACGTTTAGAGTTATAAAGAAATCTGATGGATTAATAAAAAATCTATTTATTTTCTTTAAAGAATGATTAATAAAAAAAATAGTATCATAAAAGTAATAATGAAAAGTGTATCGACCCAAAATATTACGATAAATAGCAACAATATATATGGCTGATTGGTTGTATCCGAGTATAACTCCTTGCTTGGGTGGCTAGTTATTTCCCGTTGCAGGTAAACTGTGGTTTACTACGTCTATGCTGAACGGGCCGTAGTTACAATTTCTGGGAGAGCGCTTGATCAGCAGTTTGAACGAGGCCCATATGCTCAAACTGTGTGTGTTAGTACAATCATTGACGGCTTTCGAACAATTCTGTCTTCACAATTTAACTCATACGTCTTCAGCCGTTGTCGCTAGGAATTGCATGAAAGCTACACCAATTTATAACTCTAAACGTTATGTTTAGAGGATACTCATATTTGAATAGACGCTTCGTCTATTTATTAAATACAATATTTATTTATTTCCCTCTACTTGCCTGAATGTTCGAGAAATGTTATTAAAGAAAATTTTTATTCTGCTAGAAAGCACAATTTTTTTTCTTTAATAAGATTATTCGAACATTCAGGCCGGTAGACGAAAATAAATAAATATACTGTTTCATAAATAAACGGGGCGTCTATTCAAATGCAGGTATCCACTAAAAATAAAGTTTAAAGTAAAAAAAAAAAATTCTTCAACTTATAAATAAACCCATTATAAATATCATTCTGGAATCGTCTTCTCAGACCGATAATATCAATGTCAATCAATTGACAAATCGACCTTGGTGAGATTCTTACATGGGACTCTCACGCTAGCCAATAGAATCTTCCTGCCTATTCGTGGCAGCCAGCTATTGGCTCTCACTCTGGCCAGTAGAAAATGGCCGCAAACTACATGAAAACTGCCGTAGAAGCATGAAAAAAAACGATTATTTCCACTATCGATGGGAGTTGGGAACTGCAAGGTCGGTCTTAGCCTTCCCGCTAACTTGGAGCATGTGCATGTAACTTTTGGTGCAAATCCGTCGAAAATTGCGGCCGTGCATTCATTACACACACATCCAGCCTTTTATAGATAGAGATAAACAGGTCAAAATGGCAGCTGATGACAAAAACGACCTTAAATCCGTTAACTGGGGCAAAAGATATCAATTTTAACGCCTCTAAAGCTAAATTTCTCTCTATTAATCATCTGAGAGAGCCTTCTCTGCCTTTCATCAGCATGGCTGATGCTACCCCCCCAGGAAATTGACTTATTGAACCTTCTCGGACTAACGTTCTCAGCTGATATGAAATGGAAAGATTATATTGATCCCACTGCCAAGTCACCTGCCAAGAAAGTCGGTTCACTCTGTCGGGCGAGACAATTTTTCTCTCAGGAATCTATTTTGCATATTTATAAGTTTACCACTCGCCCACGCTTAGAAAATTGCTGCCATATATGATCCTGTGCCCTTCCTATTTACCTGGAGCTCCTTGATAATATCCAAAGAAGAATCAGCAATATTATTGGTCCTGATCTGGTGGTTAGGCTTCTGTCACTTGCTCACCTCTCCGTAGCTTTTTTTTAAATAAATACTTTCATGGTAATTGTTCTGATGATTTCTTCTAGGCTGTATGAATATAAACGCAATATTAGACTAGCGTCGAGATTTCATCAATTTACAGTTTTTCTCACGAGATATATCTCGTAACTTCTACGCTGACAGTTTCTTTTCTCGCACTTCTAGTTTGTGGAACACCATTCCGTTTCCATGCTTTCACGCCAACTTTAATCTGCAAAAACTTAAATGCAGTGCCAATCGCTATCTACTGTCCTCCTGTCTGCTCTTTTCTCTTTCTACTCATTACTAATGTTTCTGTTCCTAATTCTTCCACACCCTATAACCTCTTGCATGTACTGGTTTGCTTGAGATGATACCGATTAAAAAAATATATCTAGTAACTCTCTCTCTCTTTTGATTGGGTTTCGTATTGAGTGGATAAGAGTTTGAAAAAAGAAAATTGGAAAAATCCTTTCTTTATATCGGATCAATATTTTAATTTGTAAACTAATTGACGAAATGTTTCCTTTAACTCGATTCAAGCCGAAAAGAAAAAGGAGAAAAAATATTCTATTTTTTTTTTTTTACCGGAGATAATCAAATTATGCAATGTACACCAAATATTTGTCCAAATGAAGATTAAATTTTCTTTCTAATTTTCAAACAATAACTTCATTAAATGCTCTCATTGCTGGAAGAGAAATTCTGTTGTCAAATGGTTGAAAACAGTGATCTTTTTCACTTTATCATGAAAGCGGTTGATCGGGAAAGCATTTTATTAATGGCCAGCTAATCTTCCATGCTATCAAAACCAACAAAGGAATCCAGATGACTGAAACAATCTCCCGAAAGTACTGTATCAAAAGTATTTTCGTTTTTTAATCAACTTTTCATTGTACAATTACAACTGCCTTATTTGTGTCTCTTTAATGAATAAACTTTTCCCGTAATCCATTAGGGTTGTAAGAACATCATGTGTGCTGCAACAGTAGCAGCAGTGGGTGCGTCTAGGGCAAGAATAGTAAATCCCGTTGGTGAAATAGTTTTCGAGAAATTTCTTCAGATAGTGAATTGAATTGTAAATCAAGACATCTTGTAGAAGATGATGAAGGCATTTAAACCAATGATTGTCTTCTAGTTGCTGATGAGATAACTTAAGATGAATTTCTATGTCTCTGGTGATGAAGGCGTAGAGATCAATGATTTTCATGGACTAACTGATGAGATAGATGGCTGACTTCACATCGCATAAAAATACTACGCTTGCACGTGATTAAATATAGCTCCTTCAAGCCCAGGGCCATATTCAAGTGGGCGAATTCGAGTAGTAAGTTTTATAAATTGGGAAGGTACGTTTACCTTGAAAATCAAAATTCGAAACGCCACCTCTTGAAAAACGCAATGAAATTTTGTTCCAATATATATATATATATATATATATATATAATGATTATAATGCTTCGTGCCCGATCCTCAAGGAAGATCGGAGAATGGATCGGCCGGAAAGCAATCGAAAAAGTGCAGATGACAAGCATAAATGTTATTGGCAATGAAATTTCTCTAATCATATGTTCCCTGCGGGAATTTTAAGATTACGAGATTGAGAAAGCTAAAATATAATGATCAAAACAAAAAGATTGGGATGCTACTAGCACCAATTTCTATGATAATGAGAAATTCTTTGCGATAGAATAATACAAAATGCCGGTCGTATGAAGATGACTCTGGTCTGATCAATACCATTGATAATGGTAGAATTTATCTGAGAATTGAGAAAATTGCATTGGTGAAACGAATTTTTCTTTTGGTCGATTTGTATGCATCATGTTATTCATAACAGCAGACAAGACCGTAAAATCTAATTTGTTCGACGTCAGCACAAAATCCGCTACGCCAAAAATCAAAATTCCACCGTCGTATAAATCGAATCAGTTAAGGGCCCTCACGTGATGCGGGTATGAATTAAATTTGATAAGTTTTCGAATATACGCTGTACGCATGCGCGCGTGCACACACACAGACACAGAGAGAGAGAGAGAGAGAGAGAGAGAGAGAGTGGGAGAAGGAGGAGGAGGAGAGAGAGAGGGGAGGAAGAGAGAGTCCGGAAAGCGATTAAACATCTTTTGAAACAATTCTTCTCCTCGCTTTTGGATATAAACACACACACACGCACATCTATCTATCGAATACACACACGCACGTACACATACATACACATCTCTCTCTCTCTCTCTCCACACACACACACGCACACACACACACAAACACACACACACACACACACACATATATATATATATATATATATATATATATATGTTCATCTCTATGTATAAATCTGTCTGTTCATTTCTCTCCGATCTCTTTGTATCTATCTATCTATCTATCTATCTATCTAGTCTATTCATGTATTAACGAAATTTATATTAAAATTTTTTTATTGCCTGAAACATTATTTTCAGTGGATATCCACTAAAAATAACGTTTAAAATAATAAAAAAATATGTCAGATTAAAAAATAAAATCCAGTAATTATTTACTTATATTATTTACATTATTCGGACTGTTATTCTCATCTTCATTGCCATATTCACAACGTTTCGGCCGTTGTACGCTCCGGCCTTCAGGTGATTGGAATTTCCCACCGAACCCTTTATTTCGAAATATTTAGAAAAAAAAAAAGAGTTCGGTTCGAATTTCCAATCACCTGAAGAAGGCCGAAGCGTACAACGGCTGAAACGTTGTGAATATGGTAATGAAGATGAGAATAACTCCGAATAATGTAAATAATGTAAGTAATCATAATACCTCATTTCAGAGATATAGACAGTAATTCTTTAGAAATTAATTTATTTATATTTCAGATATGGCTTTCGAGAGAATATCAATTAGTAAATGTGTATTCAGGTAAGGTTACTTGACTGTGAAGCTTTCTCTAGCCAAGCGGTTATAGAACGCCAGATCAGACAATGGTTTCTCTTGCAAAGAGGACGTAGATATATATCTTGTTAGAGATATCTTCCTTTATTAGGTTTTATCTAGTGCGCAGGCCGTTAAATGCAATAATATACTGCTTAAAAAACGGACCGTCCACTCAAATACAGGTATCATCTAGCGATAATGTTTCATTAATATATATATATATATATATATATATATATATATATATATGTGTGTGTGTGTGTGTGTTAGGTTGGTGCATAAATAATGTCGTTTTCTCACATAGTAACATATGTGAGAAAACGACATTATTTTTGCACCAACCTAATATATATATATATATATATATATATATATATATATATATATATATTATAATAATATTTTTTGTTTAAAAATATGATTCCTTCGCTACTTCATATTTTTAAACAAAAAATATTATTATAATATAAGCTCTACTTCTGTATGGAGCACTGTCTTCTTAAAAATAAAAACAAAAATACTAAGGAACCCCGGATTATGCACTCAACGTGTTCTTTTCTATTTTCTGCATACCTGCACAAGGATACATATATATATATATATATATATATATATATATATATATATATATTAATTAGTACATATATGTGTAGCTACGTTTTGCTGTGCGACTGTAGTTTCGCTGGGCGGTTCCCAGCTCGTCGGGCACATGATCTATGTCGTTGGAAGTAAACAAATGTCTTAAAGCACGTTCGAACACTCAGTATTGGAAGGTGGTAAGAGAGATCCTGTCCTTTATAAGTAAAAAAATATTGCGCTGATGATCAAAAACCTTTTGCCCGAGATCATCTAAAAATTCCAATGTCCTGGGTATGACGATAAACTACTTCCGCCTCCTGGGTAAGACAATAAGCTACTTCCGCCTCCTGGGTGAGACATAAACTACTTCCGCATCCTGGGTAAGACGATAAACAACATCCAACAACAAGGCCTCTGATCAGGAGACTATGAGGAGCGTGGAACCAACTCTTAATTGCTAGTATACCCAGGTCTACCGTAACCGGGGTGGTAGCACCTGTTAGGGTCCCAGCTATGGGCAAATATTTAAACCCCAAACTGGGGTCAAAGCACTATGAAAGTGTAAAAATAGGCTTTAATACCAGAAATACTT
This sequence comes from Acanthosepion lycidas, assembly GCA_963932145.1. Classification (NCBI taxonomy): domain Eukaryota; kingdom Metazoa; phylum Mollusca; class Cephalopoda; order Sepiida; family Sepiidae; genus Acanthosepion; species Acanthosepion lycidas. Next base: position 87,181,553 of record OZ010574.1, read on the forward strand.
TGTAAAAAAAAATTATTACCAGCAATACATTTTTGAAAAAAAATACCAACAATAAAAATGTCGGCATTAAATAACCTATTGAGGTTGATATACCATAAAACAAACCTGACCAAACCAAAACTATAAACTCTAACATACAAAAACTAAAAACTGACAATTTCTTGTTCTGAAACTATGTCCAAACAGACTAAGTCTCCCTTAAAGATACGTCTCTACTTAACATAATTCTTCATTCAGTACTCCACATTTGACAATAGAAGCTTCATTTCTACAGTCTCTGACATTTGACAATAGAAGCTTCATTTCTACAGTCTCTGACATTTGACAATAGAAGCTTCGTTTCTATCAATCGCTGATAGGTCAGGATATTCAAAAGAATAATTCACACCTTTCTTTTCTTTACACATAAATAAACTCTTTGTTTCAATTTCACAATGTGTAAGAAACCTCTTTTTTGTGTGCTTAATGAACCTAGAGAGTTGTATAGAATTTAAAGTTGCGTGTTGGGTTTGCTACAGGTGGGTGCATGTTTAAATATGTAAACAAATAAAGGAGACGCCTACAAAAAATTAGGTTTCTACGACAGACCCTTTCTTCTTATATATATATATATATATATATATATATATATATATATATATATTGGAAACTATGGAGAACTAAGTTCTTAATATCTCTTGAGTATGTCTGCTTTCATTTTTGGATCCAGAAATAAGTTAGGGTAAGTGATAATAAGAATGGTTATAATGGTCAAGCCCAAGTCAGCTTTGCGCTAAGTTGGAACGACCAAAGTAAAGATTGTACTTACTTTTGCGATGGAGGTTCTGCAAAACATATCAGAACGCTACTTGTTAGAAAGTGGGTAGTGCTGTGCCATCTTTCTCAGAAGTAGGGTCGTAAAATTGTGCAGATGGGCAAAACACTTTCCGGTTCGTTTGTTACTAGCATCATGGGAAAATGTATTTCTTTTTTTATTTTTACTTTTTTTTTAAAATCTTTATTTTTTTTTATTTATTATTATATTATTTACTATTTTACATTTTTTTTTATTTGATTGTATTTCATTTTCAAACAGATATGTTGCCTTGTTTCCTTTTTAATACTGTTCACTTATTCCTTGGCCTGCTTCCATTGAGTCTAGGCCAATGCTACCTGGCCCAGAAATTGAACTCACAATTACTATGCCACCAAATTCACACACCAAAGGTTTTATCCTGTGAGCTAGCGTCCCGCCGGACAATCCTGAATCTAGAATTGGGAACCTAAAATTCAGACATGAATCAATTGACATTTGTTTTCATCCAAGAGAGCATAGAAGTTTCTAAGGAGAATAAGCACAAGAAATTGTTGATAACAAAGGGACACAGATGAAATCTTGACTCATAATAAAGAAAGAAAGATTGGAGAATATAACATTCACAATGCATAGTGAGAGGAAAAGAAAACGATGAGTAATATCCTTGTCCAGAAGGATCAGATAAGAAGTATTACGAAGATAAATAGGTTCTTAAAAGAGAAAGTATTAAAGGAGAGGAAGCTGTGGAGAGTTATGATCACCCAGGCCCGGAAACTGGGATTGTGCTCTGTGCATACAGACTAAGATATTTCGCTGTGAATTCAGACCTTCATCGTCTATTTATTTATTTACTAGCAGCATGGCCCTGCGTTGCCCGTGCTGGATTCAAAAATCGTACGACTCATACAGCAATCGCTATCACTTGACTTAAAAATATTTTTGCCCTTCCTTGCCTTTAAAGGAGTTCCCTTTGCCCTGCTGATGTTGCTACATGCCTTACTTCTTGCCTATCTCACATTGCGAATGAATTTTTTCTATACTAAACATTAAATCTGTTACGAAAAAAGAACTAAACAAAATGAACACAAAATGATCAGCTTTAAAAAAAGGACTCGTAACTGGAAAAACCGAATGAAAAAAGAATGTTAACATTAAATACTTTTTCACGCCCAACCCAGTTCTGCGGAATTAGAATCAACGTTGAGTTTAAGCAAGCGAATGAGCCAATTGGAGTACCATGTGCCATGCAGATTTAAATTTTTCCCACTTGTGACGAATGCAGCTATCGATATTTTTGCATGCTAGTTAACATTTGTGTCAGTCAGTTGTTGGCTCTCACGCTGGCCAATACAATCTTCCTGACTATTCGTTGCAGCCAGCTATTGGCTCTCACTCTGGCCAGTACAAAATGGCCGCAAACTACCTGAAAAATGCCGTAGAAGCGTGAAAAAAACGATTATTTCCACTATCGATGGGAGTTGGGAAATGCAAAGTCGGTGTTGGCCTTCCCGCTAACTTGGAGCATGTGCATGTAAATTTTGGTGCAAATCCGTCGAAAATTGCGGTCGTGCATTCCTTATACACACACACACACACACACACACACACACACACACACACACACACACACATCCTGCCTTTTATAGATAGAGATTTATTTATTTATTAAATCGTTTTTTATATATCTTTTTAGCTTCGCGTTGTTTCTTTAATATTTGACTTATATAGGCGATTCCAAAATGATATTTTTCTTTTCCGAATAATGAAGTCAGTTTTTAGAAACGCTTTCAGAATGTTCAAGTTGATTTTAGCGAGAAAAATAAGTCTCTCCTAACAGTCACACGAGACACATAGATATATTGATATGAATATACAGATTGCGATGGATAAATTGTCGCCATTTTATATATATTTTTTAATTTCGCGCATGCGCGTTGTTTGTTTTTCATTTTGTCGACTGGACAGTATAGTAAGAATCAGTTAGGCACAATCTGTGAGAAAAAGAGCACCATAACGTAATTCAGTCCGCCAGAAATTTGGAAATGGCATGCTGTACTGCTTGGCATTCGTCCCGGAAGCTCCAGTATGAACATTTCAGAATGTTTGGGTGTCAATCTGAGGACAGATTAATGGTGATTACGAAGGTGACTGGAGGAATCTCTAGTGTTGGCGACGTTATGCCTCCATTTATCTTCTCACAGGGTCTCAGACTCTATATGGAGGTCTACAGCAGACGTCAACCCCCTTGATTATTATGTGTGGGGCACAGTTGAGCAAGAAACCAACAAAACTCCTTGTAACATCAAATATGAAATGAAGGCAAGGATTATGACAGCATTCCCCAAATTAAACATGGAGGTCGTGGTTGAAGCAAATGGCGATTTTATTGAATAAATTTATTTATATATATTTTTGTGTAATTTTGGTAAATATGTCTGTTAAAATGAAGTATATCTGTTAAAATGAAGTATATCTGTTAAAACTCAAAATGATTGCTGCATTTAAATATTGCATTAATATTTAAGATTATTTTAAAAGTTCAACGATAATTCTTCAGCTGCCCCTTAATTTAAAGAAAATTTGATGTACGTGGGTCTATACTTTCCTTACAAACAATTATTTTTATTTCATGAGTGATGCTGGATTTCACAATTAATTTCGATTATTCCCAAATTTATTTCCAAGTTATAAAAATTGTTATCGTACAAAAAATTCGTCGCTAAAAAAACGGGCAAAAAATCGTCGAAAACAATCGCAGTAATGAAAAATTGTGAATCCAGAATTTCAGGATTACAGGTCCGGATCCGGCTCGGGAATGTTTTTAATTTGCTCACAGAGTCGGCCTGATTCCAAAATGATACGATATGCTGGGCTACAGTCTTTAGGAGTAAAGTCGAAAAAGTGTGACACACTGACATACTGACATTCGCATATATATATATATATATATATATATATATATATATATATATATATATATATTTCGATTATAGGTGCTGTTCAACTTCAAATTACATGAATCATTCATACACAAACAAATATAGAGGTTAATGATTTAAATGGCACATCCTTAAAATTTAAAATTCAAACTCAGCGTTGCGACCGCACGTTTCAAAACAATAACACATTTCTAAGAGCATTTTTTCGGATTACATCCATATTTTCGTTGTATTCTTTTTACCGAGAAGTAAAAAACAAGAACAAATCTATTTCCATACCTGAGGATGTCTGTAGGAACAGACGAAAGCTTGTAAAAATTAAAAAAGACATTATGAAACTGGAATTTATAAACAGGGATCATATCATTCATATGGAGGTTCGGAGTTAGTGTACTTTATTAAAATTGTTTGAGAAGTATTCTCGCTATTTAAATCATTAACCTCTAGATTTGTTTTTGTATGAATGATTCATGTAATTATATATATATATATATGTATATATATATATATATATGGTACCCACACACACACGTATATATATACATATATATATATATATATATATATATATATATATATATATATATATATATATATATCTACGTGTGTGTGTGTACTGTGTGTGTGAATATATATATATATATATATATATATATATATATATATATATATATGTACATATATAAACAAAAGTTTGACACCACAGTATTTATGTATTTCCTTAAATATAAAAAAAACGCATTCTTTAAAGGAAGCGTTTTCGACAGACACTTCAGAAGACAACGTTGGTACTTTCCAAAATAAAAAAGGAGGGTCAAATGACGAACCAAGGCTAAAATTGAAATTTGTTAAAAAAACAAGAGCAAGAAAAAAGAAAAAAAGAGAAGTATATATATATATATATATATATATATATATATATATATATATATATATATATATATATATATATATATATATATATATATTATATATATATATTATATTTCAATTATAGGTGCAATTTTCATTTAATTTCGATTATTCCCAAATTTATTTCCAAGTTATAAAAATTGTTATCGTACAAAAAATTCTAATATTCTACCATTTTAATAAAGTACACTAACTCCGAACCTGTATATGTATATATATATAAACTGGGATCATATCATTCATATACAGGTTCGGGGTTGGTGTATCTTATTGAAATTGTTTCCGAAGATGTATTCTCGCCATTTAAATCATTAACCCCTATATTTGTTTTTTGTATGAATGATTCATGTAATTATAAATATATATATATATATATATATATATATATATGAATACAGATAGATTATATCTGATGTGGTTACTGAAAGTCTATTGACTCAATATTAGCACTGTTGATGTTAAATCTGTAATAAATATAACGGATGTCCACAGAAGACGGCCTCCTAGGGAGCTTGAATGAAATACACCCACTTGAGTGTATAGCAACATATAGTCCATCTCGGAGTTCGAGCTTCTGACGCTCCTCGGTCCTCTCCCCTGGTTTCAGTCTCTATCTAAAGATAGCGTTGCTTACTCTTGTCATCTCCTGCAACTTTATGGCAAAGTCCAACCCAGTAAATGGTGATACTTACAATTATCAATCGTTTGGCTGTCAGTTGATACCGAATTATACCATAGCTTGACAGATCCTCAACGTGGATATGGACAGTGGCGGAGAATCAATCAATTATCTATCTATCTATCTATCTATCTATCTATCTATCTATCTATCTATCTATCTATCTATCTATCTCAGTTTCTTCATATCTATCTATATTCGTTTTTCTTTCTTTTCTACTGTCAGTCTGTTCACATTCAACTATGACATTAAAACTATTCAAATGTCTCTCTCTGTTTCCATATATATATATATATATATATATATATATATATATATACATATATGAGACAGGTTTCGTTAAATAATTTAAACATGTTCTGTCTACATATTCTCTATAGGATCCTTTCATATTCGCGGATAAGCTTTTTTGTACATTTGTTAAAAGACGAGAGGAAAAGACCATGTTGGCTCATATTGTATTTATTTCCGAGTACTTTCGACAGAGCATAATGTCATCATCAGGATATTGTTAATTATAAAGGAAGTATTTAGCGTTCATGGTTTTGAAGGACTAAAATTGTTGTGGTCAACCGAAAATTACCATTTTTATATGTGGAGTCAGAAACGTTGGGTCATATCTGGGTGACGGACACCGTTTAAGGGGAAGTAACTAGGTATGCTGTGGAAAATTTCCGGGTTTGAATAGTTGCAAGATAAAAGAAAAACTATTAATGATGAGCGTTAGCATTTAAAGGCTATCTATTGTAGACATTTTAAAATGTTTGTGGCGTATTCGTAATCCGTGAACATGAAAGGAGCCTATCGGCAATAAGTAGACAGAACATGTCTAAATTCTTTAACGAAACTTGTATTAAAGAAAATATCCTGCCGAAATATACGCATATATATATATATATATATATATATATATATATATATATATATATATATATATATATATATAAGTGCTTTAAACGGCAAATAAGTTGTTGTGGTTATGTTTTTTTTATATAATTTTATTTTCTTTTACTTTTCAGAACATAAATTATTTTAAAATTGTTTATATGTTTTAATATATCCAAGCGCTTTCGACTATATATATATATAGTGCTGTTCGATAAAAGTGACTCACCTGATTTTTTCACTAAATGTTCTCTTCTCCGATGAAACGAAAGTTGAGCTAAATTGAAAGGGTAATCGATCTAAAATCCGAAGAAGAAGCTTTGAAAGCTCTTTGAATTTAGCTGTGTGTTCTGTCAAGCATCCGTTCAGTATAATGTTCTGGGGATGCTTTTCTTTTCATGGAACTGTTTTCTTAAGACCTATTGAAAAGACTCTCAAAAGCGAGCAGTACAAGAGAATTTTTGAGTCTTGTCTGCTCCCTTCTGCTGTAACCTTGCAAATCGACCCCACCAAGCTCATTTTTATGCAGGATAATGCTCCCTGTCACAAATCAAAATTGATGAAGGAATACTTTGATGTGAAGCAGGTGAGTATTATGACATGGGCGCCCCAATCTCCTGACCTCAACCCCATAAAAAACTTATGGAGCATTATAAAGTACAGGCTCCCGAGAATGCAGTTGAGCAACAGTCTATTTCATGCTTGAACGCAATCTTCGGGCCGGATGTGCCCACTGTTATATGAACATACGTTCTATCTATGACATTGCGTATTTTTATCCATAAATATAGCATACGATAAAATTATATTTTCATCAATTTTTAAGAGCCTCTTCTTGGTTGGTTGAAGAATCTCTGAACCTCTTTTCGTATCCAGCTGAGCATGTTTATGTCATCTCTTACGCTGATATTAGAATACTTAGTTTTACAGTTGTGGGCACCTCGAGGCGGTGTAACGGTTAGCAAGCTTGTCTCGCTAGATCAGTTACAACTGAAAAGTGAGTTCGATCCTCAATAGGTGCCCATACTTTCGGCCTTGTGCCACATCTACGCTACAGTTGTTGCAGCATTGAATACAAGATAAAAACAACCACCAACATTCAGTGACCGAATTAATCGTAAATAATAATTACAACTGTATTAAATGTATTTCTCTTACTGCCTGCTGACTTGTCGAGTCATTTCAGTGTCTCTTTGTTACATGGATGCGAACGGATAATATCGGTAACGATTTTATGCTCTGATTGGCAGCGACAGGTGCGTTCTCAAAATCGTACCTTACCAAAGGAACGTGTATGCATTTGTTTTCTTTCGTTGCTATACTGACTTGACACAGAAATGGTCTTCATTGGAAAAAATCCCTCTGTCCATATGAAATTTGAATTTATATTTTATGTACAGTTCTGATAAAATTTAATAAGAAAGGTACCTATAAATTAATTAGATACCTTTCTTATGAAATTTAATCTCACTCTCAACAGTCTTATCTTCATTTCTTTATAATATATTTTCCATAAAGCACCGTAAACGTAAAGGTGAAAGCCAAATACCAAAAAAAAAAATTTGAGCGCTGAAAGTTTTTCTTAAAAATAACGAGGTAAATAATTCGTTCACTTAAATCTAAATAACATCACATCTCTCCTTCCGTAGAAGGAATTATCCTCACGTAAGCTATCAAAACGTCATGAATGTTTTTCGTCAACTTGTCAAGTGACGCGAAAGGTTATGACCTGCGTTGTTTTATTTTCAAACTACGTCTTTTCGGCGCAGAAACTAAGTTAAGCTTGGTTCAAAATGTTTTAAATAAACATTATAATTTCTGATTTTCTTAAAATAAGTTTTGAAAAAATTATAATTGATTTTTAAAAGGATTTCAAACTGAGGTTTTCATTTTTTATATAAATTGTAAAAAATGGCTGACATGATCGATTATCTGTCAATTTTGCTGACTAAAAAGAAACAAGTTTTTTAACGAAAATTTTTGACGTTCTAGGAACGATTAAAAAATGTAAAAAAAATACCCCCAAAATACTTTGATCTTTCCTCTTAATAATAACATAAACATTGAGATGATAAAGTTTTATTTTTGTCAAGTTTGGCGTCTTTTTCGTCATGCAATACTCTTTTTTAGCGATCTCATGAAGGTACCTATGAATACATGAGGCAGTAAAACTTTACAAATAACAGAACTCAAGAAGGCTGATGGACACATCGTCGTGACAATAACAACAAAAATGAAGACACTTGTCCGAATGTAAATAAAACTTTCATTTTTTTGACCTGCGTTATTTCCATTGGTTAAATAACTGGGTCAATGGCGCGTATTAGCCATTGTAGAAAAAGGTACACTTTGAATTTTGTGAGGAATGAAACAGGAAACCACTCTCCTATATTTTCCCCAAAGCCATTCGCACATACAGAATAAAAAAAAAACGTAGAGGTCTTAATAATTTACGTCATATGTTGAGAAACAATGATCTACTATCCTTGTGTATTTGTCCGTCTGTCGAAGCAGAAAGGTTTTATACGCACGCACACGCACACTACACAAACACACACACTACACACACACACACACACTACACACACACACACACACACATATATATATATATATATATATAATACTAATTAAAACTATGAAGCGTAAAGTAATTACTTCATGTGAAATAATAAAAAGTGCTCAATGTTTGAATATATATATATATATATATATATATATATATATATATGTATATATATATATATATATATATATATATGTGTATATATATATATATTCAAACATTGAGCACTGTTTGAATATATATATATATATATATATATGTATATATATATATATATATATATATATATATATATATATATATATATATATATATATATATTCAAACATTGAGCACTTTTTATTATTGTATATGTATAAGTATCACTAAAGAAACGCGATACCTACAGTTTAAAATGATTTTTTAAATGAAAATACTTTCTTGAATCATTTATTTTAGTGTTAATTTCAAGCTAATAGACTAAAATTAATATTTCCAATAAGCAAAATAATTTGCTGTATTTCAAAACTAATTTAAATTGTCTGGAATGAGTGTTTTTAATCGCTAAAAATTATTGATTTTATTGCTTTTTAAGCATCTATCAGCACAATTTACTTCTTTTTATTCAAAAATCTTTAAAAAATAAAATATACTTTTCTGAAACATTATTTGAGAAGTATTAGCCAATTTTAAATTTAATTAGCCTGATTTGAAACAAATATTGCTTACATTTGGTTTAAAATATCGCAAAATGTATTTTTTAAAGTGGAAGTAGATCTTCATTTAAAGTGCGCACAGCTTGATTGACAGAAGTTTATCGAATTATTTTTCATCTGAAAAATTTACTAGAAGAATATAATGTGTCCATAATATATATTATTTATATATGTAGTTAAAATTTTTTCTAATTAATATAATGTGAACATTTATTTATATAATTTTTAACTACACAGTAATCTTTAAAAACTTATGAAAATATCCTTCATAATCTAATTGAATTTTAAGTATTTTGGCTTTAAATTTACTACAGTTATCTCTCTTATTTCCTGATAATATCGTGTGTGGACATCCGTATTTATAAAAATCGGTACGCTGAGAGGCATAAATATTTTTTTTCTTTTTAAAATATTGGGTCTCATTGAATTGTAATGAGTTTTCCATTTATGATTAGTAAATATATTCTTTTGCATTATAACAATATTACCTAACCAGCACAAATTAATACAGGATTTTAAAAGACTTTATAAATTACTCTAATTAAAATTTAAAAAGAAAATTAAAAAAATCTTGTAAAATTCATTAGTAATTGAAAATGTTTTTCTTCTTCAGACAGTTTTATTCCATGCATGATACACGCTTTCTCCTCTTATATATACATATATATATATATATATATATATATATATATATATATATATATATAGAGAGAGAGAGAGAGAGAGAGAGAGAGAGAGAGAGAGGGAAAGAGAGAGAGGGGGGGAATAGGTTATAGTAGTTCCAACGAGAGAAAAGTGTGTATAATAAAAAGAAGAAAGAAACCGCAAACGTTTTTGGTTTTAATGTGGATATAAAAAAAAATATATATATTATGCTTTATCTCCCATAATTTTGCTACACGTGTTTCCGGTCTCGCGACCTTCATCAGAAGTGGATATTTTCACACATTATTAACAGGAATTTAAAAAATAAAATAAAATAAATATGGTGCATTGTGATGGCTGTCTTCGCACCTTGAAGATTCTGAGGATGTCGCGTCCCAGAAGTTTATTGGCGTTTCGACACCACGGTTGGAATGAAATACTTCAGCCCGTCAAATGATTCTACTTGGAAGCCCTTTGCTCATTTTTTACCATAGTTTACAATGCCCTAGCACAAGTCTTTAGGAAGTAAGGAAAACTTGGGCCATCCTTTTCAAAGATGTCAAAGAACTCTGAGCATGCAAGAGAATTATTGCTCTGCTTATCGATGACAGTATACATCCCTTGCCACTTTTCCCGGTTGCGCTGAGAGATAGATGTTAACTGGGCTGAGTTTAGAACACGACCTTCCAGAAAGGTCACGCCACAAATCTAAGTGGATTGTGAAACCACTTTGGCTGGTGTTGGAGAGTTCTCCTTGCCGCCATAGTCAGTGGTGGGTTTAATGTCTGTGACCCATGGTAGTCCTATGTGATTAGCGTTGGGATCGTCACTGTTTCACTCGTCACATCTAATGTTTGCTTTGCAGAATCTTGCTCTGTGTGTAGTAGACGAGCAACCGTTGAAGCAGATCCCATTGTCCTTCATGAATATCTATACGATTCCAGTGTAACAAATTATTATGTTCATAAAATATAGAGAGATGAAACATATATATTTATATTTGACCATTAATTAGTAATCAAATTCTAATATATTTATTTATAAAAATACCGCATAGTCCATTAGTTATTAGAAGAAGGGATGGTAATTTAAATTTGTAGGAATAAAAATTTAAATTTTAAAAATATGACTTACTCATATTTAAGTGACTCTTTTAGAAAATCTTTGTGTATAAAAATATAAATTGAGCGGATAAATAAAAATGCCAATTTTTTGTTATTGAAAACCCAGACAACATGCTGAATAACGGATGTCTATGTTTGTGAGCAGGCACCCCACCCACCTAAACTTAACCTGACTTTGTAAATAACATATATTTGATACACAAGTTGTCTAGTGAAATTAAAACCCAACCACCCTTAATCAAAATTGATTAAATTTACCTTAACTATAACAACTCAAAACATTAAGATTGTCTGCGCTTATAAATTAAGTAAACTTCTTAGAAAATAACATCGCTTGACAATGGAACGAAACTCTGGATTTTAAGTTTAATTTTAATAATTAAATTTACAACTTTAGTTTCAGTTTTGAAATATAGGAATTTCTGTGTCGCGATGGAATCATATTTTTTAAAAAGAAAATAATTATAATATTATGCTATACTGTTTGCATCGAGCACTGTTTTGTTTTTAGATAAAAATAATTGCTAAGAACACCGGATTATAAATTTTAATTTTCTTTCTTATTATTTATAATATATATATATATATATATATATATATATATATATATATATATATATATATATATTTGCTTGCGCGCATGTGGGCACTTCTGGATAAAATGCTTGTACATTAATTTAATTTTAATTCCCAATATTACATTTAATGGGTGTCTATCTTGAGTAGCAAAGTAGGTGTAAAATTTTGTGTTGGCGCTTTTTTAACAAAATGGATAAATGCCAGAAACATTTAAAAATGTAGAAATGTAAAACCCTTTGACAGGGTTTGGCATTCAGGTCTTCTTCACAGGCTGAAAAGTTATGATATCTCCGGACACATTTTTGAGCTGATCCAGTCGTTCCTATCAAATCGTAAAATGTAATTACTCCTAAACGGCCACTCTCAACTTGGCATCTACTTTGATGACACTACCATTTACTTCTGCCTTGAGTGTAAGGCTGATCAGTCCGACAAGGTCAAAATGGCGGCTGATGTACAAAACGACCCCAAGACCGTCGTTAACTGGGGCAAAAGATGGCTTGTCAATTTTAACGCCTCCAAAATTAAACTTCTCTCTATTAATCATCTGCGAAAACCCTTTGTGCCTTCCATCAGCATGTCTGATGCTAACCTCCAAGAAAGTGAATCATTGCATCTTCTAGTTTTCAGCTGGCATGAGGTGGAAAGACTACATTGTATCCATTGCTTGATCAGCTGCTAAGAAAGTCGGTTCACTGTATCGGGCGAGACAATTTTACTCTCTGGAATCTATCTTGCATATCTATAAGTCCATGCTTAGAACATTGCTACCATATTTAGTCCAGTACTTCTGCTATTTTCCTGGGTCTCCTTAACAGGATCTAAAGAAGAATCAGCAATATCATTGCCCTTGATGTAGCGGCTCGGCTTCGGTCACTTGCCCACCGCCGTAAGGTTGCCTCTCTGTGCCTGTTTTTTTTATAAGTACCTTCATGGTAATTGTTCGAATGTGCTCTTCGCTATGGTACCTAAACAGTATGAATTTAAGCGCATTAGTAGACTAGCGGCTAAATCTCATTAATTTACAGTTGAGATGGCTAGATGTAGACGTAACTTCTATGCTAACAGTTTCTTATTTTGCACTTCTCACAGCTCCATGATTTCCAAACAAATTTAATCTGCAAAAAAACTAAATGCAATGACAATCGCTATCTATTGTCCACATGATTTTTTTTTGTTTCCCCTGATTACTAAAGATTCCGTTCCTAATTCCTCGACAGCTTGTAACCTCTTGCGTGCTAGTGACTGTACTGCCTTGCTTGGGGTGACACCGAATATTAATAATATATATATATATATATATATATATATATATATATATATATATATATATATATATATATATGTGAAAAGTGTGTGTATATAAATATAAATAAATATATATATATATATATGTGTATAATTATTTATATATTATATGCGCGGTACTTATTAGAAAGCGCTCAATATCAGAGATAGAGCTAACATATTTGGTTGGATTGATGTGAGATTGTGACCCTGGGTTTCACGCTTTAGCGATCGTCAGACAAATCGCTGACGATCGCTAAAGCGTGAAACCCAGGGTCACAAGCTCACATCTATCCAACCATATATATATATATATATATACACACACACAGAGAGAGAGAGAGAGAGAGAGAGAGAGAGAGAGAGAAAGAGAAAGAGAGAGAGAGAAAGAAATTCTAAGAACTAATGTATTTATTTTATTATTACATGTTTACTTTGGCTTATAAATACTTGTTACAAAATAAAAATCATTATATTTGTCTTGAAGTTCATCAGAGGAAAAAACGCGTCGGCTAATATGTTTTTTTGTTTTTATTCATATTTTTCCTTTTCAGATATATATTTGGTTGTATCTGAAATTTTACACACACACACTCACACACACACATATATACTGTTTTTATTTACACCAAAGGATCTATCTATCTATCTATCTATCTATCTATATATATATATATATATATATATATATATATATATGTGTATATATATATATATATTAAATCAGTTAATATATATATATATATATATATATATATATATATATATAATAAAAAGAAAAGAGAAACCGCAATTTTTTGGGGTTGTAATGCGGATTTAAAAAAAAATATATTATGCTTTATTTTCAATAATTTTGCTACACGTGTGTCCAGTCTTGCGACCTTCATAAGGCAAAGAGTGGATACTTTTAAATTCACTCTGGTTACGTTTATAGATGTGTTTTGATACAAAGAGTTTTCTCTTGTCTGGTAATTTTATGTTGCTTTTATGTACGGAGACCCTGTTGTTCAGTTGTTGACTGATACCTAGATATGACTTCTTGTATTTTGTGCATTTGAGTGCATAAATCACATCTTTGGAGTTGCGGTTTAAATTTTTATTTATTATGAATGTCGTTTTGGGGTTTTCAAAAGTTTAGGAGTTTTATTCTATAATGATGTCACGAACTCCACATCTTTTTTTGTTGCATTTTGTGACTCCCTGTAGTGTGTTGGTTAAATTTGGATGAGGTTAGTATGTGTTTTAGGTTTTTAGATTGGTGTTTGCTCTTAATTATTTTGGTTGTTTTTAGTATATATTTTCAGTTTGTCATTCGTGCTAAGTAGGTCTAGATTTTTTGTAATTTCTGTAAATAGTTCTGGATTTGGTCATAGTAGGTGATGTTTTCTCACAATAAACATGCTTCACACCTACATCTCCGAACACTTTCCAAATTAAAGAGAGCAATGGCGTTACCGATCGGAGCAGTAAGCCATACCGTTACGATGTAGAAGATAATTTAGACCAAAATGAGTTCCAACAAAGAGAGGTGATCAGGAAGCTTTTTCCAATGAGCACATTAATTTCCTTTACATCATAGAACTTGCTGTTAAGAAGAACGAAAGGAAGGTGTGTTCACTTTCAAAGTGCCTGCAGGGGAAAAGCCCTTCATGTACAGGAGCTTGTTGTCCATCTTTAACAGCCTATACGAACGATCCTTTGGAGTTTGCAGCTCCCGTCATCATTCAAGGCAAATTCATGTTGAAGGAGCAGACGAACGAAAACAGCGAATGGAACTTTACTACAGGAATTGCATGTCTCTGATCTTCAGGAAGAAAAAAAAAAAATAAAAGAACAGAATGACATCCAAATTCCAAGGGACTTCACAACAATACCACCCTCGGTAACAGTACGTATAAACGTCATATTTTTTCCGACGCATCTACCAAGGCGATTGCTGCAATATCGTACCTCAAGGTCATTGACAGCGAAGGAAATAGTCAGGTCGGCTTCATGATAGGGAGAACAAAGCTTACTCCACAACACGAACATTCCATCCCCAGATTTGAACTGTGTGCTGCTGCTTTGGTAACTGAACTAAGCGAACTGATTTCCTCTGAAATCGGCACCCGGGAGACCACAGTCAAGACTGGCACGGACACAAAAATGCGCCCACAGGTGTCTACCCTGATCACGTTTTCTACAAGTACGCAGCTCAGGTCCCTTCACAGGATCTGAGTCACCACAAACAGAGAGTGCACAAAAAGCAAAGTTTCGTGAATTCAAGCGTCCTACGATGCTGGCATTCCGCTCTCACCCTTTCACTGTGGGAACAGTTAAATGTAGCCGCCTTTTCTACTCCAATAGCTTCATGTCCCGCACCTCTTGCCTGTGGAACTCCCTTCCCTAATCCTGTTTCCCTGATAGCTTTAATCTCCAACTATTCAAATGTAATGTCAATCGACATCTCCAGTTGCCTTGATCTATCCACTATCCCTCTCCCCATCCTTTCCTCTATCATTCCTATCTGCTCTCGATCCAAATCCTTTGCAACCCCTTGCATGCTAGTGGCTTCCCGCCTTGCTAGGGGTGAAATGCATAAAAAAAATTCTCAGGATACATCCACAACGAAACTCGATGTTTCTGTGTGAACTTCAGAAATTGCGTGCTATGCATACACAGGTCATCCCATTCCGAACAGTAGAGATACATACACACCGGCCACAACCCTGGATACTTCGGCACGCAAGAGACCACCACGACCTAATCAAGCCTGACATGAACACGAAAATCCGCCCACAGGTGTCTACCCTGATCACGTTTTCTACAAGTACGCAGCTCAGGTCTCTTCACCAGATACGTACGCATCGGTCACAACGCTGGATACTTCGGCACCCGGGAAATCACAATGGATTAATCAAGCGTGACATGGACACGAAAATCCGCCCACAGATTTCTACCCTGATCACTTCTACATCTACGCAGCTCAGATCTCAGCATTTTTGAGAGATTCTCTACTTGGTCATTACTGATTAGGGCCATTGCCAATCTTGTACACATCACTCACGCCCTTCACCGGACCTGAGTCACCACAAATTGCGAGTGCACAGAGTGACACTACTGTCGGAAGCTTTCTC
Source organism: Acanthosepion lycidas (assembly GCA_963932145.1). Taxonomy (NCBI): domain Eukaryota; kingdom Metazoa; phylum Mollusca; class Cephalopoda; order Sepiida; family Sepiidae; genus Acanthosepion; species Acanthosepion lycidas. Next base: position 87,197,776 of record OZ010574.1, read on the forward strand.
AGGCTAAGATTGCCACCATTTGAGCAGTACAGGTGGAAACCTGAAGATCTCTCGCATATAAGGGACAACGAAGAGCTTTCTAAGGGTAGGCCACTCAAGAAACTCTGTCATCGACGAGCACGGCCTACTGCGAATGAGCGGGCGCATCAGTACAGCAGGAATTGGGACCGACGAAAAGCACCCAGGCAAGCACCACATCGGACTGTTGCTTGTGAGGTACTACCACGTACAAAAAAGACACCAAGGACGCCGCTTCATGGAAGAAGCCATTCATGCAGTGGGATTTTGGCTAGTTGGCGTGAATCGATCCATTCACAACTGCGTCGCATGCCGAAGAGTACGCGGCCCTACCCAAACACAGAAGATGGCCGACCTCCCTGTTGATCGTCTTTGTGTTGGCCCCGCTTTCACCAACATCAGCTTAAATGTATTTGGGCCCTGGCCTATTTCTTCGTGTCGGGCCTAATCAACAGCAAGCGGTGGGTAGTGATATTCATCTGCATGAGTTCTAGAAGTGTTCATTTTGAAGCTTAGCTTCATAAATGCACTCCACCGCCAGTGGTAACATCGCCAAGACAAACACCGATAAACGCTAGTGGCATGCTACCCAGTGACAGGTTGGTGGCTTGCGTGTAGGGTCGGAACTCACGACATCCTAAAAGGTCAATGGAAATTTTTTTCAGCACCTGGTGGAAGTCTTTTGGAGTAAGTGGAGGAGGGAATAGAAACATAGCAAATAGACATCAAGCAAACCCAACCTAGAACCTGGAAACGTAGTGTTGCTTAAAGTAGCAAGGAACGAATGGAGTCTCGGATTCGTCACACGTGTTTCTCCAGCCAAGACAAACTAGTGGGGAAGGTGGAAATAGGTGCCACGCAACTCCCCAGGCCTGTCTTCTTCCTTGAGATACAACTTACAGAAACATTAATGACGTCTAAAATACGCCAGACTGTTCTGTATTAATATAGTTCACTTCATTTACCTCCCTTAGAAGCCCCATGTTATTAAGGAACGCTTTTTAACTTGTCTCCGTCTGGCCACTTCCGGTTCGGAGCTGATTCTAACGAAAGGGCTATAACCAATCCAGCATGTTATCCCTCTAAATATCTCTGATGTTCAGAGCATCGTCGGTAAGAACTGTTACCCTGTTCCTCTTCTTGTATATATATATATATATATATATATATATATATATATATATATATATATATATATATAGATAACTAGACTCGTTTCGAAAAACCCTCGAATTTTTGATTTGCAAATAATCAAATCAATCTCGAGGGAAAAAAAGGTTTTAAAAAAAGAAAGAGCTACAAACATGAACTACTGTCGAACAAATCGCACAGATGCAGGTCTGAAGCCCAAAGAAAAACCCCGATACGAGTAGACAACTAACTAACAAAAGAGCTCAATACAATCGTAGAGCAGACCTAGATACACCTAGTGAGCCAGACAAACCTACCTAGGTTTCACCTAAACGGATCGTCAGGGAAAGTATGGCCATACTTTCCCTGACGATCCGTTTAGGTGAAACCTAAAAGTAGGTTTGTCTGGCTCACTAGGTGTATCTCTCTCTCTCTCTCTCTCTCTATATATATATATATATATATATATATAAATCTACAAATCAACCGTTCGCCATTGCATAGAGTATTGCTGCCATATATGGTCTTGAGCCCCTTCTGTTTGTCTCAAGGTCCTTGATAAAATCCAAAGACGGATATGCAATGTAATTAGCTCTGATCTGGCATCTCGTCTACAGTCGCTCTCTCACAGACGTGCCGTCGCCTCCTTCTGTCTTTTTTACAAATACTTTCACGGTAACTGGTCCGATGAGCTGCTTCCGCTGGTTCCCAGACTTCATGAATTTAAGCGTTCCACTAGGATTGCATCTCGCTCTCACCCTTTCACTGTCGAAACTGTTAAATATAGCTGTCTCTTCGACTCAAATAGCTTCATGTCTCGCACTTCTCGCCTGTGGAACTCCCTCCCCTTTTCCTGTTTCTCTGATAGCTATAATCTCCAACTATTCAAATGTAATGTCAATAGATATCTCCAGTTTCCATGATCTATCCCCTAACCTTCTCTTCATCCTTTCCTCGATCAATCCTGTTTGCTCTCGCTCCAACTCTCTGTAACCCCTTGCGTGCTAGTGGCCTCCCGCCTTGCTTGGGGTGAAACGCTTTAAAAAAATTATCCTGCTCATTATGTTTTATTTGATGACTTTCAATATAGTATTTGACCAAGCATTCCTTAATTACTGTCACGCCCTTTTTTTTTTACCATGTGCCAGCCTTAATTTCCTCTCGTGCGTTTTCCCTGTTCTTATTTGCATGTATTAGGTTGGTGCAAAAATAATGACGTGATAATGTCGTTTTTTGACGTATTTTAACGTCAAAAAACGACATTATTACGTCATTATTTGTGCACCAACCTAATAATTTCTATTCATGTTCTTTCCAAGCATTTCTCGCTTCTTATAACAATTTATGAAAGAACATTCAATTAAGCCTTCGTATCTAGAAGTTATATTAGAACCCAGTCTTTGCTTACGGTTTCCTGTTTTATTATATTCTTTTTACGTTATGGTGAAGCTTTGTTTATTTCATTCCTTTTTCAGTTTTACCGTTTCTTGGTGATTAATAAACCTGTAGGTGTATTCTTTTAAACAATGTGAATTAAATTTACCGGCTTGTGCATTCGAGAATTGCTTTCCGGCAGGCGTGGCCTTCCTGTGCTGGTTCTCCAGCAACACGAAATACGTGTGCAAAACTCGGCGCTATACAATCTCTGTCTTGTTTTTTTTTTTTTTTGAGGTTTTTTTTTAGGTTTTTTGCCCGCCAATTTTTCATCGTGTCTACTTACTACACTTTTCATTCTGTTCCAGTACACGACTTGTTCTACTTACTCGGCGTGTTACCAGAATTAAAACGCTCGTATGGAAACGTCAATAACTGTCACCCCTCCAACTAAAAAATTAAAATAAGAGACGAAGGGAAAAAAAAAAAACTTGGTCTCTTTTCTCTCTCTATAATTTTTTTTTCTTTTCTTTCCCAAAATGTCCTCCCTCTCCACCCGTTGTACAGTCACTGGCCCAGCAAGAATCAGTTACCCGTTTATAGATCTTAGGGTTACATCTAGCCAATTTGTCTGTAAATTGATAAGACCATGCTGTACTGTGCTTAAAGTCGTGAAGTCTAGTGAAAAGCTCATCCGAATAATTTCCATGAAATTATAAGGTTGGTGCAAAAATAATGACGTAATAATCTCGTTTGTTGACGTATTTTTAGCGTCAAAAAACGACATTATTACGTCATTATTTTTGCACCAACCTAATATTTATGAAAAACGTACAGGGAACCACCATTACGGCGTTGGGAAAGTGACTGAAGCCGCGATGGTAGGTCATATGGCTGCTTTTTCTTTGGATTTCATCAATAATCTCTAAATATACAGCAGGAGCATCGGACCATAACTGGCAGCAATATTCGAAGCAAAGACGTATGGTAGACTTATAGATATGTAAGATAGATTAAAAGGAGAAAAATTAGTGTTGCCTCTGAGTTTTCTTCTGTAATGATCACATTATTACCATCCATAATAAATATCAATAAAAAATACTGATATTCTAAATTTTCTTCAAATTCCAGCCTTTCTTCGATTGACTTCTTTCGGTCAAATCGTTAATCTGAGAAAATACAGGAAATATAAATATTTGTCTATGTTTCTGAGATTAGGTTTTATACGGGGGTCTACGGGGAATTTTTGGCCGGGCATACGGGCTTGGATTGCCTCAAATTAAACTCGGCCTTGTGCCACATCCTACCTGGTGAGGAGGCTGGTAAGTATTGACTAGCTGGAAGTAAACAAAAAGGTTACGGATTTGCATTATTTCGTCTTCGTTTCGTTATAGAAAATCCGGCGGATGATCACCTATTGACATTTGTTTTACTTGAATGATTTTATTTCTGCATTGTTTGTCGTAATAAGGTTTGTTGATATGTTTGTTTGTTTGTCTTTAATTTGATGGTTGCATTTTTGCTTAATTTTTTTTTTTTGTTTAGTCCTTGAGAATGGATTGGAATTCTGAGTGGTAGTCTTTCTTGTTTAATATAATATTTTTTTTAATTTTATCGGCTTTTTATTTATTCTAGTTACTTATTTTCTGTAACTGTGCAATGCTCAATGAAATTGCATATCAGCACTCCGGTGCACTAACACACAGAGAGAGAGAGAGAGAGAGTTAGAGAGAGAGAGAAAGAGGGAAGAGAGAGAGAGAGAGAAAGAGGGAAGAGAGAGAGAGAGAAAGACACACACACAAAGAAAAACACACACATCGAATGAAGAAATGTAATAAGATTAGGTCCCTCCAAATATTCGTATACCTAAGGTTTAAATATATTTTTCGTAAAGATAAAATCCTTTTCGAAGCTTTCCAGCCGCTTCAATTGAAAGCCAAAGAATTAAATTTTCTAATTCCAAAAAAAAAAAAAAATACTGTGGAATATTTCAAATAAAAATTTGAATGATTTTTAGTCGATGCTTCCGAAAAAAACAATCGAAATGGCCATTTTTAACATTTTTTAGAGAAATGTAAACGAACTTATTTTAAACGTATTTTAATCTTATTATAAGATTAAAATACGTTTAAAATTATCAGCGTGCGATAGCCTACATCTTATGCAGGACCCGTAACGTTTACTAATAACGAATTCATTATTGTACTGAAGTTAATGGTTTATTCGCCATTTTAAAAATAAAAAATTCGCCATTTTAAAAATAAAAAATTCGCCATTTTAAAAATAATTTTATACTATTATGATACCTTTTTTACTTTTTTTTTTTTTTTTAATAGATTCAGTTTTTAGCAAATCGCGTAATCCTGGGTGGTTTCTGAAGGGATTATCATTGTTTAGGCTTAAGATGTTTGTTTATAATATTTAAATATTTAGATTTCAAACGTTTTCTTAATTTTATTTTATTCCTTTATAAGTTATAATACCGTTCAAGATTTAGAAAATACATTTGTTGTTATGTAAGTTGACAGCCCGAGAGATTTTGATAAAGCTGTTGCAAGTGGCAGTTTAAGATACAATTTCATTATATAGACTGTTTAAATTTTTTTCTATAAATTCTTGGTGCATAGATATTTATTTCTGAATTTCTTTGCATTATTTAGTTGTGAATTATTGCCTTCATCCTTGTTGCTGTAAGCATCCATTTTGGACGTTGTGCCTTCCAGCCTACATGAGGTGTATGTTGATCGGGGTAACCTACAGGGAATTTTCGAACTGAACTCTTTATTTAATCTCGTGGGTAGATTATTCATGGATAGTGGAACGATAAAAACATATCGCTGTATATTAAATAAAGGGTTCAGTTTGAAATTCTCTGTAGGTCACACGTATCAACACACACTTCATAAAGGCTGGAGTGCACAACGGTCGAAATGATGCGATAACAGCAACAAAGATGAAGACAATAGTCCGCATATAAATAATGTAAATATAGATTTTTATTTTACGTAGTTAAGTTGAGGTAGTTTTAAATATTTACGTATTTACCTGCGGAGGTGATAGAGGTTAAACTTTCATTCATTTTGTTAATTTCAACGTTAAGGTGTCTCGACACCTGTGTAGGGAGGTTAATCTGTTAATCAATGAGATTATGTCGACTTGTTTTGGTATCAATATTACTGTGAGCTGCAGGGTCATATAATTTAAACTGGGTGTATCTGGGCAGTATTTATTTAACCTGTACGGCGAATCGATTTTTAAAGTATTAGAAGATTTATAAGCAATTAGAAATTGTGGTCGAGAAGAGCCAGAAGTAAGGACTCACTGTAAAACAACAGCAAGCATGATTTTTTTTTTCTGCAAAAGAGGCATCCCAAGTTGCGACTTACGTATCAGGGACGTCGAAATATTAAGTTGGTGCAAAAATAATGTCGGTTTTTGACGTATTATTTAACGTCAAAAAACCGACATTATTTTTGCACCGGCCTAATAAAACAGGCGCAAAAATTTAAATATCTTGCTAGAATTATTAGGTTGGTGCCAAAATAATGACGTAATAATGTCGTTTTTTGACGTATTTTTGAACGTCAAAAAACGACATTATTACGTCATTATTTTGGCACCAACCTAATATAACACAATGAGAAGTGTGACATAGAAATCCCAAAACGCGTCGGAAGAGAAACGGATTTGGAAAATAAGCAAACTATAAAGAGAACAAAAAGAAAATGTCCCTAGAAACAAAGAAATAGTTCTGTATTACTCTGTAATATCTAATCTTTTATGAATATTGAATAATTTCCTCACAGATAAAGAAGCAACTTGAAGCAACAGATGTGGTCGAACAAAGAAGTAGCTAAGAATGCCATGGACAGCGCATGTGAACAACTGGGAAGTTTTAAAAAGTATGGGAACTACAAAGAAATTATTTTGAAGATACATATATACATATTTCTATTTTACGTATTTGCATATTCCTCGGTGTAATGATTAGCAGGCTTGTCTCGCTAGATCAATTAGTAGTGAGTTCGATCCTCACTGGGTGCCGCATGCTTTCGGCCTTACGCCACATCTGAGCTACGCTTGGAAAATCCCCATTTACATATTCCTATTTTTGAACTTTTCTATCAGGTTGGTGCAAAAATAATGACGTAATGATGGCGTTTTTTGACGTATTTTTTAACGTCAAAAAACGACATTATTACGTCATTATTTTTGCACCAAACTAATAAAATGACAACTTGAAATGATTCATTTAATTTGCTTTTCCTATTAAACCATTTCCTCAGATTCATCAAACGAACATATTCAATATTTTAATACAATATTTTATTTAGCCATGTTTTTACAAGGTAAACACAAGATCATTGAACAAATTTTATATTTCCTGCATTTTCTCAGATTAACGATTTGACTGCGATAAACGTTGTGATAAATATGGCAACAAAGATGAGTAGATAGTCCGAACAATGTAAATAGTATTTACTACCCCAACCACACAAGGCTAGATGTAGCACAAGGCCGAATTTAACATGGGACATCCGAGCCCGTAGGCTCGTCCAAAAAAAAATCCCCGTAGATCTCGTATGAACGGGATCGGGTCGGTCTACCTCCCAGAACGAGACTCTTCCCTTCGGCATAGCCTTGTCCGGGTTTCTCTCTACTCAGAGGTAAAGAGTTCGACCAACAAACCGAAAAGGATTTCAGCTAGTCGGTATTTACTAGTCCCCTTCAACGAGAGTAGATGTGACACAAGGCCGAGTTTAACATGGGACATTCGAGCCCGTAGTGTCGGCCAAGAATTCCCCGTAGGACCCTCATAAAAGGGATCGGGTTGGTCTACATCGCCGAACGAGGCACAGCCCTTCGGCATAGCCTCGTCCGGGTTCCTCTCTGCCTGAAGATAGAGAGTTCGACCGTTTCGCTTAAAAGATTTCAGCAAGTCAGTATTTACTAGCCCCCCACCCACGAGGGTAGATGTGGCACAAAATCAACTTTAACGTAGGCTCGGCCAATAAGTCCTCGTAGAACCCGTATAAACGAGATCGGGTTGGTCAACTTCCCCGAACGAGACTCTTCCCGTCGGCATAGCCTCGTCCGGGTTCCTCTCTGCTCAGGGGCAGAGAGTTCGACCGGCGAGCCGAGACAATTTCAGCTAGTCTTATTCTGGGCTGCATTGAAGCTGTATATCTGTGCTTTTGGAAAGGAAGAAGAAAAGAAAGGAAAACTAAATATAGGAAAAGAAGGAAAGGAGTCGATAACACTCGAAAATGTTTAAAGTTTGCTTCTGTTAAATAGTATGAAAATATACAAACCCGAAATTATTAGTTTCAGTAATAAAAACTTAGCGAAAACATAGAAATTGTTACGGATCCCGTTATACATAACAGATGGGAACCGTTGTCATAAAAAATTATTTAAAGAAGAAAAAAAAATCACCGAATTTATATTTTTTCCATTTATTTTATGTAAATAAACCTGATGAGAGTAAAATGTTGAAACTTTAGATTAGTGGTGATAAGATGAACTTGCTAGGTCACTTTTAAGTCACCCTTATATAAGACTCCAGTGTGAAAAAAATAAAATAAATACATCCCTATTTCTGCAGGTTCCAGCTAGAACTAATTCTACGAAAGAATTTCCATTTTTTTTTTGTTTTAATCATTTCACCCCTAGCAAGGCAATAAAGCCACTAAGATGCAAGTAGTTACTGAGTGTGAGAGAGTATGAGTAAAAAAAAAAGAACACTATTAAAAGAACAAGTATTAAGAAGACCTAGATAACGATTGGCATTACATTTGCTGGCAAGCATGGAGCTGGAAGAGATTTCCACCAGCAAGTGCAAGAAAAGGACCGAGAGCCATTCAAGGAGAAAGAGCCATTCAAGGTCCAAGATCCATTCAAGATTCTAGAGGCATTTAAGTTCCAAGAGCCATTCAAGGTCCAAGAGCCATTCAAAGTCCTAGAGCCATTCAAGGTTCTAGAGCTATTTAAGGTCAAAGATGCATTCAAGGTCCTAGACTCCATTCAAGGTCCTAGATCCATTCAATGTTCTATAGCCATTCAAGGTCCTAGAGCCATTCAAGTTCCAAAAGCCATTTAAGGTCAAAGATCCATTCAAAGTTCTAGAGGTATTCAAGGTCCAAGAGCCATTTACGGTCCTAGAGCCATTCAAGTTTCTAGAGCTATTTAAGGTCCAAGATCCATTCAAGCTCCTGGAGCCATTCAAGTTCCAAGAGCCATTCAAGGTCCAAGATCCATTCAAGATTCTAGAGGCATTTAAGTTCCAAGAGCCATTCAAGGTCCAAGAGCCATTCAAAGTCCTAGAGCCATTCAAGGTTCTAGAGCTATTTAAGGTCAAAGATGCATTCAAGGTCCTAGACTCCATTCAAGGTCCTAGATCCATTCAATGTTCTATAGCCATTCAAGGTCCTAGAGCCATTCAAGTTCCAAGAGCCATTTAAGGTCAAAGATCCATTCAAAGTTCTAGAGGTATTCAAGGTCCAAGAGCCATTTACGGTCCTAGAGCCATTCAAGTTTCTAGAGCTATTTAAGGTCCAAGATCCATTCAAGCTCCTGGAGCCATTCAAGTTCCAAGAGCCATTCAAGGTCCAAGATCCATTCAAGCTCCTGGAGCCATTCAAGTTCCAAGAGCCATTCAAGGTCCAAGAGCCATTTAAGGTCCTAGAGCCATTCAAGGAAAAAGAGGTATTCAATGTTCAAGTGACATTCAAGGAAAAAGACCCATTCAATGTATTGGAGCCATTCAAGGTCAAAGAGCTATTCAATGCCCGAGAGCCATTCAAGGTCCAAGATTCTTTCAAGTCACAGGAACCATTCATAATGCAGCAGTATTTCAAGGGAAAATAGCCATTCAAGGTCCAGGTGGCAAAAAAAGAAACTGTTAGCATAGAACTTACGGTTACATCTCGTCAATTTAACTGCAAATTTAAGTCGTGAAGTCTAGCGATGGAAATTACTCATGGAAAACGTACAGGGAACCTCCATTACGGCGTTGGGAAAGTGACTGAAGCTGCGATGGTAGGTCATATGGCTGCTTTTTCTTTGGATTTCATCAATAATCTCTAAATATACAGCAGGAGCATCGGACCATAACTGGCAGCAATATTCGAAGCAAAGACGTATGGTAGACTTATAGATATGTAAGATAGATTAAAAGGAGAAAAATTAGTGTTGCCTCTGAGTTTTCTTCTGTAATGATCACATTATTACCATCCATAATAAATATCAATAAAAAATACTGATATTCTAAATTTTCTTCAAATTCCAGCCTTTCTTCGATTGACTTCTTTCGGTCAAATCGTTAATCTGAGAAAATACAGGAAATATAAAAATTTATCTATATTTCTGAGATTAGGTATTATGTACACTATTTACATTGTTCGGACTATCTACTCATCTTTGTTGCCATATTTATCATGACGTTTCGGCCGTTGTACGCTCCGGCCTTCTTCAGGTGGTTGGAATGCCGAACTGAACCCTTTATTTCGCTCGCTGGGGTAAACTGTTCTAGTTGCACGTGCCATGTCTAATGGATGCGCGTTACAGACTTTTGGTGTTCTTGAAACTTTACCTTAAGGGGGGGGGCTTTCCCACCCTTTATATTTCTTTATGCAGCTGCACGGGGTGGCGTACACACAGTCTTTAATCAGGTTCTCCTCTATGGTAGGGGTCATACTCGGGAGAGGTAACACGAGGGGAAGTAGAAAAATCAGGCGTGGCAGACCACATATGGAGAGAAAAGGGACATCACCGCCCTCTATGGGATCAGGTTGAAATCATAGACAAAGAACATCATTGGAAAATTCGTAAACTTAAGGAATCAGCACATATGCTAGGCCACAAAAATCTCCTGAGCCGACCAAGCATAGAAATCAATACAATATGGGAACCTGTAATAAGGAGTGCCAGAGAAAAGCAATGATAACAACAAAGTTGCAATATGAGCTCTGGTAAAAACATGAAATGATAACAGCAAAAATTGCAATATGAGCCCTGGTAAAAATGGTTGCTGAAGACATTAGGTTTATAATACCCAGAAATGCACACACAGATGTCCTCAAGGACATATGTCACAGTGGATCAAGGCGTTAGTTAGATCCAGTGACAGGAACCAAGAAGCGTGAGTTCAATACCTGGTTAAGGCGGTGGAAAATTTGGAGAGGGGTATTACTGACGAGTAGAACAGTCTGCCCCAGCGAGCGAAATAAAGGGTTCAGTTCGATATTCCTGTAAAAACATGGCTAAATAAAATATTGTTTGATGAATATATCCAAATGGTTTAATAGGAAAGGCAAATTAAATTATTCATTTCAAGTTGGCATTTTAGAAAAATTGAAATAAAAAAAAAGTTAAAATATTAACATCAATTTCTGTCGATGAAATATTTCAACACTTTAGAATTCTCATCAATCGCAATAAGCTAATCGATCATTCAATAAAGAAAATCTTTTCACATTAACAAATTACTAAATCTAACATCGCCTGGCCATATTTTTGTTACGCCATCTTAAGTTTATTATTCCAGTTCTAAAGAATGATAAATGAGCGAATTGAATAGCAAGAAGCAAAAGAAATCGAGTTATTGATACTTTAATTGATAATATAAATTGATAGAAAAAGTCGATAAAATTAATAACCAAATGACTCGACACATTGTTATAAAAAGAATGATACCTAAAAAAATAAAATAAAACATATACCTGTATTTATTTATTAACTGAAAAGATTTCTCATTTGGGCAGTCGGAAAAAAGTTTCTTTTAAACGAAAGAAAAATATTTCGTTAACAAAACGGAAAGGTGGAGATTTTAAGAAGAAAAGAAGGCAAAATTTTTAATCAGTTCACTGTGGTGGAAACTGAAGACAACTATTGTATCTTTCCGAGAATTGACAATGAGTAATCGGGAATGCAGGCAGTAATTTTGTGGTTATTTTATGACTGTCTTTGTAAAAGATAAATTTAGATTTCGTCTGAAGGAGTTCTGGAAATAAGTTAATGTATGTGATAAAAGTGTATTGTTCGAGAAGCAGGTGTAATGGAGACAGGAAAGATAGAAAGAAGGAAAACACTAGCAGAAAACTAATAAATAAAACAGTTAACTTAAGAAATCAGGACACAAGGTGAAGTTATATACATATATATATATATATATATATATATATATATATATATATAGAGAGAGAGAGAGAGAAGAGACAAAGAGATTGAAAGACATGAATTTTAAGAAGTCATTTTTAGAAATAGATTAAATCTTAGACTGCTCATATATATATATATATATATATATATATATATATATATATATATATATATATATATATATATATATTCTATTGTACTCTACTTTGTATCGAGCAATATTTTTCTTTAAATAAAAATAATTGCTAAAGAACTCTGGATTATAAATCTCTCTGTTCTTTCCTATTGAATATATACACACACACACACACACACACACACATATATATATATATATATATATATATATGGTTGGATAGATGTCAGCTTGTGACCCTGGGTTTCACGCTTTAGCGATCGTCAGACAAACTGATTAATTTTTTTTTTAAATTTGGGTATATGTAGATTGCGTGTATTGGTGTGATTATGGAAGTGGTGGGGGAAACTTCGTCGTTTTTTCATCGTATTAACGCAAACATCGATGTATGCAGACACATATACATACTTGGTCGTCCGTCGGGACTCATACATATATAAACATATGTGGGCAGTTTCGGATATGACATATGTATGTATACGGGTGGTGTTGTGTCTATACATACGCATTTGTATGTTGAAATTTAAAGATTGGAATTATGGCGGAAATGTCTCGTGAATGTCTCGTGAATGTATACATGTCATATATTTTATTTTTCCGCTGAATAATATTTCCTCGCATGTATGTATATACGTGTGGTGGGGTTTGTGTGAAATTATGATAGGTAAAAATTATTATTATTTATATTTATTTTTAAATTTTGAAAAAAAATGGCGGTTTATTTGTTATATTTAAAGCTGGTTATTTGTTTGTTTTTGACTGTGTATATGTAACAGGTAGAAATTTGTAATCCTTATTGGTTATTTATATGGTGATGTTTAATATTTAATATGCTGGGTGAGAGGGTAGTTTGATTTAATAACGGGTCTATATGATATGATGGGATAGTAATGTTGCAAGGGATTGTAGGCAATGATAATATAATATGAAGATGAATCGACTCTCTGTACATGGCAGGCGGGTCCTAGCTGCGAAGGTCTGGCTAATGCAACTAAAGAGTTTATCTCGTGCGAACATCTGTCATAAAATACTGATAGAGTAATGGGGGGTTAGCATCATTTCCACAGTGGGAAGTGTGATCCGTATAGTGATAGCGGATAGACTAGAAATGGCGATCATTAGACATCACGCTACTTTCTACTTATGCCTTTCCTCTATGGTCACGTGAGCCACTTAATTGAATAATGGGATCGGCTGTGTTTGCTCACTGGCGATCTATGTTCGAACTCAAGTATCGGCAGCGACACTTTATTTCTGTATAATATATTTTAACAGATATAGTTACCAAAATTACACAAAAATAACTTGAAATACTAAAGAGTAAATTTATTCAATATAATTGCCATTGGCTTCAACCACGGCCTCGAGACTACTTCAGAATCTCCTGCATCTCTTTTGGACGGTCTCCTTGTTTAAGTTGGGGAATGCTGCCATAATCCTTACCGTCTGTTTATCTTTGGAATTACAAGGAGTTTTGTTGGTCTCTCGCTCAACTGTGCCTTACACGTCATAATCATATAATCTTTAGCTTAAAGTTTGTTGTTTGTGACCTGTTCCATTAAAAAAGGTCATATACCAGAACTTATTAGAACTCTCTCCATTTATCTTGACCCTATATCAACTATTCTTCCCACATATCTTCAAAAGCACTTCTCACCTCTTACGCTGATACAACATTTAAGTAACCCGGTACCTTAAATTTTACTGCCTACAACAATTGCTCAAAGTAGAAAGCCATCTTCCCTCTTTTGTTTTTGTTTTTCTCATTCGTGAGAAAGAAAGGATTGTAACGACAACATAAATGGAGACCTTCCTCAATTATTTGAACTCATGCAAATTACATCAAACGGGGTAAACAATTTGTAGAAAGCCAGATCTTGCAAGGAAATGGCACCTACCTTTCTTACATTTGACTTTCTGTCCTTTAAGCAACCAAGAAGTTCCGTGAAGAGCTGTTCTCTGAAAAAAAAGAGGTACAAATCAAATCAGGAAGAAAGTTTTACATGTAAAACACACTAGAATAATTTATTTATCTTGCTGGCTATATTTACTTCTAACAGGATTACCCTTGCTTCAAATACTGCTTCACAATTTACTCCAAGAAATCAACAGAAAAAGATTAAGCAATTTCTATTTAAGGGTGTTGGTTTAGTAAAAAAAGGTTGTCTCCCTCTACATAGTAGAAGATAACCATAGGACAACTATCGAGGTTAAGAAACACAGGGGCCGGCAATGGGGACACACACTCTCAAAAGGACCTGGGACCTGCTCCTAGGCCACAAGACCGACTGGCTTCAAAAAGTTGTATGTAGATCCGTTTTACATTCGAGTCAAAAAGTTAGATGTAAGTCCGGTTTTTTACTTTACTCAAATGGTAACTGTAAGTCCGATTTTATAATTTAATCAAAAAGTTAGAAATAGGTCCGTTTTTACACTTGCATCGATAACATTGATATAGGTCCAATTTGCAGTCACGTAGAAAAGGTAGAGAGAGGTTCAGTTTTACACTAGACACAAAAAGGTAGACGTAGGTCTGGTTTAATCTCTAGTGGAAAAGGTAGACGTAGGTCTGGTTTAAGCCCGAGTCGAAAAGGCAGATGTAGGTCCGGTTTATACAAGATTAAAGAAACTCTGGTTTTATACCAGAGTAAAAAGTTGGACATGAATGAAAAAGACAATGGTCATGTTTATAACCAAATCTGCAAAAATATTTATCTGGAAGGTAGCTTCATTTGGTGGTACCTTACTCATCTGCAAAGGATGAAGTGTATTCTAAACTCCCCTAACTGATATCAAGTTTTAAAATTGCTAGTTTCAGATTGAACGTCTTGTAGATTTTCAGATGAAATCTATATGAACCAATCGGCATCTTTGCAGTCATGTGATCAGCTAATTCAAATCTAGACGTGAATGCTGATAATTTATTGGCCAGACATACTTTCAAAAACAGTATTATAATGATACAGATTTGTATATACGTACATATATACAAACACACATATTTTTTTTAATCGGCATCACCCCCAAGCAAGACAGTAAAACACAGGGGGTTACAATGTGTCGAAGAATTAGGAACGGAAAAATAATGATGAGCAAAAAAAGAAATTAGCGACTGGCATTGCATTTAATTTTAGGCTGATTAAAGTTGGCCAGAATGCATGGAGCTAGAAGGGAGTTCTACAAGCGAGAAGTGCAAGCATAGAATTTATGGCTACATCTAGTCAGCTCAACTGTAAATTGATGAGATTTCGATGCCAGTGTAGTACTGTGCTTATCTGTGCTTCATCTGAATAATTACAATGAAAGTGTTTATAGAAAAGGTACAGAGAGGCAACCATATAGCAGTGGGGAAAGTGATTGAAGCCGCGATGCAAGATCAGGACTGATAATATTGCTAATTCTTCCTTGGATTTTATCAAAGTGCTCAAGGTAAATAGCAGAGGCACCATATCATATATGGCAGCAATACTCCAAGCATGGACGAATGGTAGACTTATAGACATGTTCATTTAATTATTACTAAAATTAACTTGTTGTGGTAGAATTAAGAACAGAAACATTATTAATGCACAGGAAGAGAAAAGAATAATTAAGAGAACTGTAGATAGCAGTTGACATTGCACTTAAATTTTTAGAGATTAAAGTTGGCCAGAAAGCATGGAGCTAGAAGGGAGTTCTACAAACGAGAAGTGCAAGAGAAGAAACTGTTAGCATAGAAGTTACGGCTACATCTAGCCAGCTCAACTGTAAATTAATGAGATCTTGACGTCAGTCTAGTGCAGCGATTAAATTAAAAAAAAAAACTCTACGTACCATAGTGAAGAGCTTATCCGAACAATTACCATCAAAGTATTTATAGAAATGTGATAAAGAGGAAACCTTACGGCAGTGGGAAAGTGACTTAAGCCGAGCCGCCAGATCAGGACCAATAATATTGCTGATTCTTCTTTGGATTTTATTAAGGAGTACAAGAAAATAGTAGGATCATATTCTAAATAATGGACGAATAGTCGACTTATGAATATGCAAGATAGATTCTGGAGAGAAAAACCGTTTCGCCCGAGATAGTTACTCAGCAATGGATTCAATATAGTCATTCCACTTCATATCAGCAGAGAGCATGAGCCGGAGAAGACGCAACGAGTTACTTTCTTGGAGGTTAGCATCAGCCATACTGATGGAAGGCAGCAAGTGGTTTCTTTGATGATTAATGAGGAGAAGTTTTTGATATCGGTTTCCATTTAGACGTTGTCGGACTGATGAGCCTTACTATTGAGGTAGGAGTAAATTTTTGTGTTATCAACATAGATACCAAGTTGAGAGCTGATGTCCTCAGGAAGGTCATTAATGAAAATTAAAAAAACAGACTAGGACCAAGGGCAGTGCCCCGGGGGACGCCTGCAGTGGTACGAAAAGATCTGGACGATCGGCTGTTCAGGTTAACACTCATTTCACGACTTGCGAAGACAGCGCAACTTTTCAGCTTGTGGAGAATACCTAAATGCCATATCATTCAGAATCATTTTTTATCTAGAGCATGATAGATTCTTTCCGTAATTATCGTCAGTACATCAGCAGTTGACCAGAAACAAAAGACATAATGCTTCTCTGAGAGATGATGTTTCCTCAGAAGTAGTAGACGGATAATAGGCCGATAGTTGGAAGGGCCACCAGAGTTCTTCCAGCAGTCAGGAAAGCAGGATGTAGCTAGGCATTTATTATATGGTTTAGAGAGAACAGGAGCCAGTTCGAGAGCGCATGATTATTACCCTTTAGGGATACCATCAGGTTCACAAGCATGTGGGGTCTAGGTTAGAGATGATAGCAGAAGCCATGGAAGGGGTTATATGCATATCACTCAACAGAGAATCAGTTCTAAGTGGGAAGTTAGACAGGGATACTCCAGATGAGTCAAGAGTAGAGTTTGAGGAGAATTTATGTGCAAAGCATTCAGCTTTTTCAGCAGAGGATGATAACACCTCAAATCAACTGAAAGGGACGAGGAATAGAGACCTTGCACTTAATTAGTGCCCTATTACAAAGACGTCAGTAGATTACTTACATTATTCGGACTATTGTCCTCATCTTTGTCGCCATATATATCACAATGTTTCGGCCGTTGTACGCTCCGGCCTTCTTCAGGTGGTTGGAATGTCGAACTGAACCCTTTATTTCGCTCACTGGGGTAGACTGTTCTAGTTCCACGTGCCATGTTTGAGGGATATCAGTTATCAGTTATCTCCTGTTAATTTTCCCTCTGAAAGTTCTCCACTGCCTTAACCGGGTATTGAACTCACACTCTTTGGGTCCTGTCACTGGATCTAACCAACACCTTTATCCACTGTGCC
Organism: Acanthosepion lycidas; assembly: GCA_963932145.1. Lineage (NCBI taxonomy): Eukaryota > Metazoa > Mollusca > Cephalopoda > Sepiida > Sepiidae > Acanthosepion > Acanthosepion lycidas. The sequence continues at coordinate 87,214,942 of OZ010574.1, forward strand.
ATGTGTCCTTGAGGACATTCCAACCACCTGAAGAACGTTGTGATATATATGGCGACAAAGATGAGGACAATAGTCCGAATAATATAAATAATGTACATAATACCTCAGCTCAGAAATATAGAAAGACGTCAGTAGTCACGTAAGCCAAAGATTTTAGAGTCTTTGCGTTGCCTCATTCTCTCAGCTTCTTCGAGGACTCACATTTGTTACGAGTAGTAGCAAATAGGCACCTGTTATGATGAGATCTCTCATGCTGGTATAACCGAAAATATTGGTTTCTCCGTGCTATGGCAGCCGAGCATGCTGGTGAGAACCATGGAGAGAATTGCGGTTTCAGTTGGTATTTCCGAGAAAGGATGAAAGCGTCTATGCCGGCTTTGACTCAAGAAGAAACCTCATTGGCGCAATTTTCAATTGTGAGGTTGAAGATGTCAGTCCAAGGGGCGTCACGTAGAAAATCCCAGAATGAGTCCCAATCAGCTTACTGGTACCGGAAACAGGTGTTATGGATACGGGGCTTCCTGTTTAATGGATGCTTGGAAAGTGATCTCAATAGCTACCACAGAGTGGTTCGATTTACCGAGAAGGCAGTATTGTGACGCTTGGCAAGAGCGAGAAGAGGAGGTAAGAAATAGATCCCGTAGAGAAGCACATTGTTCAGTTTGGGTATGGAAACGAGTAGGGGAGTCCACGATTTGAGCTTTATCAGCAGGGGATGATAATACCTCATATTGATTGAAAAGGGGAGGAATAGAGACCTTACGCTTATTTACTGTTCGATTACAGAGCAGCCAGTAATCACGAGAGCCAAAGTTTTCAGAGTTTATGCGGCGCCTCATTCTCTTGGCGAATAGGGACTTTGCTCCATCGAGGACATTCCATTTATTGCGAGCAGCAATTAATAAGCGTCTGGTATAGCCGAAAATAGTGGTTCCTGTGTGCTATTGCGGCCGAGCATACTGGTGTGAACTATGGAAAGGATTAAGGTTTCATCTGGTATTTCCGAGAAGGTATGACAGGTTCCTAATGAATTAGCGGCTAGCAAACTGCCAATCCGGTACCCTCACAGTTAAAAATGACACTTACTAGTTCGTCCGATAGTAGAAGAAAGACAGGGAACCGGTAAACCATATCCTGAACAGGGAACAAAGGATGAACCTCTACTCCTGTTCAACAGACATGTAAGGAGTGCAGACTGGATGATAGGTGAGCCTATCTACTCCTATTAACCTGTTAAAAAAGCGCATAAAACATAAACTAAATTATGACTTATTTCTGATGCCCACTAAGCACATTTGGGTGGGGCTGAAATGAAAAGTTTAATAATTAAGGAATATATATATATATATATATATATATATATATATATATATATATATATATATATATATATATATATAAGTGTGAAAATATAGAAAATAGGAAAGAAACTGGTTTGGTAAATAATCCAAAGTTCCTTAGTATTTTTGTTATTATTTAAAAAAAATAGTGCTCGA
>OZ010574.1:87221437-87283937 GCA_963932145.1 Acanthosepion lycidas
GGTCACATTATAAGGAAAGGGGAATTGGAAAATTTGATACTCACAGGACAGATTGAAAGCAAGAGGGACAGTTGAAGAACTACAAAGGATAGAAAATTTTGGAGAGCCATGTCTTTTAGATCGTAGACAGGAAATAATTGTAATTCCTGATTCTTTTTTATTGCAGTTTTTTTTCCGAAGCAAGTTGGTGAGAACTAAGAAATCTTCAAAAATTATTCTTCATGCGTAAAGAAACTTAAAAAAAAAGAATCGACAAAGAAATTGAATTTTTTTTTTTAATTTTTATATTTTCCATAGTTCACTCCTACTTTTCATTTTTATCATTTTTTTAAATTTTTTATCATTTTTTAAAATTTTTATTTTTATTTTTTAACATTGAAATAACCCATTAAGAGTCAATTCTTTATTCATAAAAAAAAACATCTTATGGCTGCGTCCTTTCGTTTTAAACAATACGAGATCTCTTTAGACGGTATACAGATATTTAAATATCTGGAGGACTGGCTGTATAACTTTGATGCATCTTAGCCATTAATCAGCGATCTACTTACTTAGTATACATTAAGAGAAGTAGATTTTGAGTGCACTGCATGACTAGCTACATTCACAAGGATGGTGCGAGATTCTCCGCGTTTTCTGTAGTGTTTTTCTTCGTCAAAATATCACCTCACCTACGTCTTTCAACCAATTATTTAGCTTCGAACGACGTTTGCCTTTTCTCAAAGCAAAAAATCAATCTTGAAACGTCTGCGACATTATAATAAAACGATATATAAATTCATGAGAAGCTGGAGTTCAGATGACTCGCCAACATGCGAAAATCCTCACCGAAAGAAAAATAAAGAAGGGGAAAAAATATCCCGCGTATCAGAATGATTCGAGTGATTTGATATGATTATCGGATTGTTGCATTTAAGTATCATACTGCGATAAGCTGTAAGTCTCGAATCTGGCAATGACATTGGAAATCACAAAAGAAAGATAAGAAATTGAAGAAAACGGCTTCGTTTATCAAAGTAGATGAAGCCGGACTGAGTGTCTTTTTATTTGACCGTGAATTAATGGGCATAATTAATGAATTATTAATTAGGGAGAACGCGGGAGATTTCCTTATAAAAGGAGTTTTCCATTAAGGAATTTCAGGGAGAAATCTTGCAACTTAGCGAACATACAGCCCTTAAACTACTAAAAATTGAAATCTCACTCACTTCCTCTCTCTTTCTCTTTTCTTCACTGACAAGTAGTCGGTAAAATTTCTATACTAAGCACAATAAAAGTAGTCAGTTCTGACTATATGCGTTTTGCTGTTTAACACCATGGGTAGAAAATTTATCTCGGTGAAAAGTAATCTAATTTGATTTTCGACAAGGGACAGAGACAGGCCAATTTTACTCTGTTGCCCACAAGAAAGGCATGGAAATGGACGTGACAACACAAGCGATTCGGTTTACTTACGAACAACAATGGTCGCCAGACTACCTTCTGTGCCACAACGATGATCATTAGTGGTATAAAGAAGGCGGTGTTAGACCCACGGACATACGACCACTTAACCAACAGCGTAAGAAATAATGACAACGTCACACGTTTTAGTCATGGTTATGGAGAACTCGATGTGCCAGCTGATGACGATCCCAGAAGAACATTTTGTAGATTTAAAAAAAATTGTATAGGATAAGTGTCACTTTACAAGTTTTTTTTTTTTTTTTTTTTTTTTTAATATGAAGAGAAGTAAATTGGCATTACCCTAAGTGGGTAATTCTTTCGTTTATATTAAACTGTGGATGTTTTAATGACGACTTCGTTTTTTTTTTTTACGAAGGCTCTAATGAACTGTACTCGGGTGAGGGGATAGGAAACCATTTCAATAAACTCATTTGCATTGGATATATACTGTGACAAATCGTTTTGTTTATTTTAACTGTAACACCTGTATTCTTCTAGATATCGCTCACGAACGTTCCCTTGCCATCACTCTGTTGTCGTTAATTTATACCAGCTGACCCTTGGCCAAAAAAGTTATATCAGCAGTGAAAGTTATTTTTATTCAATTCCACGCAAAAAAAAGAAAAAAAAAAAACAAGGGCGATATTGATTTAAACCTGGGATTCCAAAAGTGGGCAGAAATGCAACCTCCCCTATAGTTGATATAAAACTATATAGTGAGGCAAAAAGCGGAGGCAGGGGAGGCGATTTTGGAAAAAAAATATGGTGCTGGCATATAATTATTCTTCTTTATTTTATTCTTGGGTGCGTTTAGAGGTTTGGTTGTCTCTTGCGAACATTATATAGAGAAGAAGTTTCCACATGCCACCAAGATCAAGCAACCGACGTTTGCAAGGGTCAATATTCTATGTTTGCAGATGTATCGATATAGGCACGGATGTTCGTTTGATGTTAGGTCAGCAGTTTTGAAATTATCTCTTTTGAAATTGCTATATACCTAATATCAAGAATGGCGTGTCTCTTTATATGGGTGTGACAGCTAGAAAAGATTTGGAAACCACTGATTTAAACACTGTTTTTAATAATGATATGCTATCTGGACGTTTTTATCACGAAAAAAAGTACGTGCTTTAAATTTTCTGAAAAAAGTTTCTGCTTTAAATTTTCTGAAAAAAGTACTTTTTAAAATTTTCTGAATTTTCACCGTCTCCTTCGAAGCGATACGATTGTAGTAATTTATTACAGGGCTTACATAAATGCAGTATAATTTCTGTTCACTTTAGAATTACATAGATTTTGTTCAATGCCAAATCCCTTCAGGACGTAGGCGATTATGGATTATAACATCTTTCTTTGGTTTATTATCTGTGATTTGCTATGCATTCTTGGGAAAGATAGTGGAGTAGTTTTACGTTGCCTTCTCCGCAATTCTGAATTCACACTATTACTTCTAGATTGGCTACCATTCAATACTAAAGAGCCTCTTCCAGTATGATGTTTAAGCCATAGCTGGGGTACAAGAAATAGATTAATGCCTTTCACAAAGGCCATTTTTGAGAAAATGAACAGAAAAAATTAGGCCGGAATTTGAACTCGGCTCGTCGATTCTACTTTTTGAGTTGATAACCGTTACGCTAAGTAAATTTTAGAAAGTTGTGTTAAGAGCAGCTAAGCAAACACCAAGGATTGTCATCAGCATGTGAAGGCATTTTTATTATTGCGTTAACTAACAGAAAATAAAATGATTTTGTCACTTGCAAAAGAAAAATTGTTTACTTGACTTTGGGCGCCGTTTGCAGGAAGAAGATTAACAGAATTTTCTGACCATTGTTCTGTGATTCCTTTTAGAAAAAAATAAACACGTTTTACTTGACTAAGTGCACTCATCATAAAAAAAGATGCCCACCTCGTGTCTCAAAATTAACCTGTGTGTCATCTTTCACAAGAAAAAAAAAACAATTATTGCTCTAAAAGCGCATTTCGTTGATAGAGGATATTTTCTCATGTCTCATCGATGTTCTATGGTGATTTTCTAAGCGTAGCTTACATGTGGCACAAGTTCGATAGCATGGGGCACCTAGTGAGGATCGAACTCACTATTCAGTCGTAATTTGATATATCGAGAAAAGCTTACTAAACATTATGCCACCTCAAAGTGCCTAAAATGATTTTCTAAGCGTAGCGTAGATGTGGAACAAGGCAGAAAGCGTGGAACACCCAGTGAAAATCGCACTCACTGCTCAATTGTCATTGTTCTAGTGAGGCAATTCTGCTAACTATTGCGCCACGTCGACGTTCCTCCTTCCCTTAGGGGTGTTCTATCCGTCGGTTTCAAAACGAATATGTTTTAATTGACTAAAGTGCTCTTCATAAGATGTGCGTTTTTACCCTTGTTGATCTGTTGTTCTGTTTTTCATTTGCAAAAGAAATGTTTGATTAAGATCGCACTTCATGGGAAGAATGTACACGTTCTGGTTTTGCTGTTAAAAAAAAAAAGATGGAGCTCTTTGTAGAAAGAGGCCTGTCCATTTTGCCATACGTCTATCTTGTATGCTATTTAGAAAAGGAAACAAGTTTTTTTTCTTAATTAAAGAAAGATGCTCAAAGAAAGAAGCTCCCCATTCCGGCATTGCTATTTTCGTATGTTTACTTTAAATAAAAAGATGAAGATTTTTATTTGACAGTTGAAATTTCTACGACTCAATATGGCGAAAGCGGACTTAAGGAATCTGACACTCACAAGGCAATGCTGAAAGCAAGCAGGACTGAGGAGAACGGCAAATAAACTAACGATCTTGTGGCAAATTAGGGACTGTGGAGGGTAGCGAAAAGATGAACCTTACTGAGCGTTACAAATGATAGGAAGTTGTGGAGAGCTATGACCTCTCACGTCCTAACGGAACACCACACAGAAGAAAAAGAACTCTCTTCATAGAAAGGCACTTTAGTTTTTCTTTTTTCCTATGCGTCAGTTAGCAAAGGACCATTTTCCTAGACAGAGGCTCCACTTTCTGACCTTGCTGCTCTATATATTAGGTTGATTCGTAAGTAATTACCGTTTTGTAATGACAAATATATCATTCTAACTACTAATCTCATACTTGGCCGTTAAGAATACGTTTGGAGTTCGTTAACTTAGTTATTGAACGGCAGTGGCACCATACACAGTGGATTAAAAAAAAAACTTTGTTCTCTTCTCTGACAACGCTTTTTCGATCGCTTTGATGGGGAAACCTTTATTTGATGAAAGACAAATATTGGTCGAAATCTTTTCCCATCAAAACCTGCAAAATTTTATTAAGGACGTATCACAGAGCTGAGTGCTAAGTGGTAACAAGCCAATGCAAATAATGGGAAATATATAATTGAATGAAATGTAATTGTATTTTATTTTTTCAAGAATAAAGTTGATAAAGAAAATGGAAACTACTTTCGACTCGACTTAATATTTTATTTAAAAAGTGCGTTCTTAGAAGAAAGGCATTTCCGACTCTTTTTTTTTTTTGCCTTTGTCCTGTGTCGCATTTGATAATGGAAAAATATTTTTACTCGACTGAAACCTCTTTTCTTAGAAATGGTTCTAATTCTGGTCTCGCTATGACCCTGAGTTTCTGCTGTAAAAGAACAAAATGACTAAGTGTACTTTTCATAGAAAGAGGGTTCCCTTTGGGCTCACTGTTAACATGTGCACCAGTCAAAAAAAAAAAAAATTACTTGACTATGGGCGTTCTTTATAGATCAAGAATGTCTGCGCCGGTTTTTATCGTTGTTCATATCGTTAGTTGAATATGCGTGAATTGTAACGGTTAGCGACTCGGAAAGAGAAACTGGCGGGATGAGTTCATTGCATTCACTTTCGCACAAATACCTTTGGGAGAGATATGAGTTCATCTCTTTTTTCCTCTATAGGTTAAATATCAGAACACACTGGACTCTCTTGTCTTGAGGTAGCTACCATTCTTGGAGAAGAAAAAAAATCAGAATACAAAACCAGCGCGAAACCTAGACACACCACTGCTGGCATAGCTGCACTACATACGATGATCCAACGGCCCTAAAGGATTACGGGACTCTTGTCATGGCATCGTTAATTAAAAGAGGAAAGGCATGTTTTCCGTGACATCCGCGTCCTGGGTAAGACGATAAACTACGTCCAACAGCAAGGCCTCTGATCAGGAGGTTTCGAGGAGCGTGGAACCACCTCTTAATTGCTGGTGTTCCCACGTTCACCCTGACGCGGAGTGGTAGCACCTTTTAGGGTCCCAGCTATGGACAAATACTTAACCCCCAAACTGGGGTCAAAACACCATGAAAGTGTAAAAATAGATTTTAATACCAGAAATACTTTGTAAAAAATTATTGCCAGCAATACATTTTTGAAAAAGAAAAAATTATTACCAGCCATACATTTTTGAAAAAAAAAAAATATTATCAGCCATACATTTTTGAAAAAAAAATTATTACCAGCCATACATTTTTGAAAAAAAATTATTACCAGCCATACATTTTTGAAAAAAAAATTATTATCAGCCATACATTTCTGAAAAAAAAAATTATTACCAGCCAGACATTTTTGGAAAAAAAATTATTACCAGCCATACATTTTTGAAAAAAAAATTATTACCAGACAAACATTTTTGAAAAAAAAATTATTATCAGCCATACATTTTTGAAAAAAATTATTACCAGCCATACATTTTTGAAAAAAAAAATTATTACCAGCCATACATTTTTGAGAAAAAAATTATTACCAGCCATACATATTTTTTTTTTTAATTATTACCAGCGATATATTTTTGAAGGAAAAATATTACCAGGAATAGATTTTTTACAAAACAAAATATTGTCAGCAACAAAAATTTTGTCGGCATTACATAACCCATTTCAGTTGATTTATTGTAAAACAAAGCAAACCAAACAAACCAACCTTGACGAAGAACGCTTTTCCGAGATAGAATTTCCATGTTCTGATGTCGCTGTTACCCAGTGAATCAGTCGAGCCATAAAATACTAGGGCGGACATTAAAGAGATGTAGGTAGAAATATAAAATTCACACCAGATTTTTATAAGCCTATATATAATTCATGGGTGGAATATGAATTTCGAATTCTAGCCTTTTTCATTATATTCACTTTTGCGCAAATTTCCTTCGGGAAGCTACGAACTCATCTCTCCTTTAATAAATTGTAGGACAGCCCACAAAAGCTAGCGACGGAGAGTGAGAAGTACGGACTGTGCATAAACTACAAGAAGACATAATACAAGGTCATCAGTAAAAAGATGAGCCAGAAGTGCGATTTGCAGGTCGGGGACACTATAATAGATTCAAACAGACACATAAGTTTGAATATCTGGGAGGCATCTTGGCATAGAACGGTAAGTGCGAAACTGAGATCCGTAGATGTATTGGGATGGCCAAAGACACATTCCAAAAGCTCAGCAGAGTATTACGAGACAGGAGGATTTCTTTGGTAACAAACAAAAGAATACTGAGCTGTTACGTGACATCTGTTCTTTACGGCAGCGAATGTTGGACGATTTCCTCAAAGATGAAGAAGTGACTCGAGGCGACAGAGATGTGGTTCTACAGAAGGATGCTAAGGGTATCATGGACCGAGCGTGTGAGCAACGATGAGGTCTTAGGGTAGTTGCAAACAAAGGAAGAGGCTTATACTTAATATCAGGAAGAGGCAGCTGAAGTTTTGGGGACACATAATGAGGAAGGAGGGCCTGGAGAATCTGATACTCACGGGTCGAATAGAGGGAAAAGAGGCAAGGAAAAGCAGCGCGTGACATAACTGACGAGCTTGAGCAGGTGGATGACAGAACGTGGTCTAGGAGAGGAAGCAGGGGGAAAGAACTTGCTGAGAGCTACAAGGGATAGAGGGAGGTGAGGAGCCATGATCGCCTACGCCCTGAAAGGACATAGCACATAAAAAGGACAACCTAGCCACTTCAGCCTTGGTTGACAACCAGTCGAGGAGAAGGACAAGTTTGATTTCCAAACCATATGTAGCACTGGCAAATCACATTCTATGCAGCTAACGAGAGGATCGATGATTTTTATAAAGACTTCGATCGCAGTTGTTTAATCAGTCAATCAATCAAATCGATCATATGTCAAGGATTTACCTCATCAGCACCTTGCTAATCGTTGCTGCTACTAAACATATTTTGTTAGTCTCAACCTACTAAATATCTGGATCGTCACTGGGGAGTCGGAAATAGGCGTCAAGAGAACTGTGGTTATCCGATCTTCAATAGGTGGCTCATATATGCCTTCTGCTGAAGGGTAGAATGGGCTTTCACGCCTCGGGAGGCAAACAGGTTAGGCAAAAGAAAATTTGAAATTCAAACCTGAGTAGGTCCGTTTGGAGATTTTATGGCGCAGTGTGAACCATTTCTCTGTTAGCGGTTCTTCGGAAATGTGTGGCTGGCTCTACACAAGCCTTTATCACGAGAATGGTGAAACGTTGTAAGAATCTGGACTCAAATTTACTGTAGATGAACTAGCGATTAATACACTTTATAAATATATATATATATATATATATATATATATATGTATTTGTGTGTGTGTGTGTGTGTGTGTGTGTGTGTGCGTGTGTGTGCGGGAGTGTGTGTGTGTGTGCAGGTATGTAGAAAAATAGGAAAGAACACGTTAGGTATTTAATCCAGGGTTCTTTAGTATTTTTGTTTTTATTTTTAAAAAACAGTGCTCCATACAGAAGTAGAGCTTAGATCATAATTATTTTTTTTTTAAATTGCTTGACCTCTCCCTGAAGGTGACTGATATGTGGATAAAAATGGTCGCACCAGCCGTTTCCATAGTAACGAATGAACACGCTTATAACGGTACGTAAATTTCAAAATTGGTTATTCCTGAATTTTCGCTTGGGGATGAAACAGGGCTTGTTACTTTAATTTAATTTAATTTTAATAATTATATTGATGGCTTCGGCTCACGTTTTTGAAACATGAGAACTCTTATGTAGCGAAGGAATAATATTTTTTTTTAAATAATTATATATATATATATATATATATATATATATATATATATATAAGTGTACATTGAAGTCAACACTCTGAGGCTACAGTCTGTTTTATGCTAGATACATGAATAGCATGAAACGGTCTGTTTTCGTCTCCACTGTTCCCTCTTTTTAAAACCTTTCCACCGTTCTCTTGATGGTTCTCGAATGGACTTTGAAGATGGAACCTAGCGTATGAATGTTGGTACCATGACTGAAGGCCTGAATGATCTTTTTCCTCTCACCATTGCTCATTTGAGAAGACAGTTGCTTCCGTTCACTTTTATATTTACATATTCTCTATCTCTGATATTGAGCAGTTTATCCCCTAAATATAGCGCACCTTAAAACTATATTTCTTCAAGCTTTTAATATTTCTAATAAGCAAAATACTTTGCAGAATTTTAAATTAAATTGACTGGAAGGTGTTTTTTTTTTTTTTAATCTTTTTTAGTCTTCTTTCATCGCAATGTAATTCTCTTTATCAAAAAATCTTCCCAAAATAAAATATACTTTTCTGAAACTTTATTTGAGGAATATTAGTTGATTTAAAGTATAATTAATCCGATTTGAAACAAATATTATTTATTTTAAGCTTAAAATATCGGACAAATGCATTTTTAACACAGCGGTGGCCGGATATTTAAGTTGTTGACATGTTTGACACTTTGATGACAGACTGATGTTTATCTAATGTTGTTCTATGGAAGCTTTAGTCGTAAAAATAATTGAATATAACGTTAGTGCCTTTTATATATAATTTTTAAGCACTCAGTAAGTAGTCTAATGTTTTATTGAATTTTAGATACTTTCTGGCTTTAAACTTATTATTGTTACCGCTCTTATTTTCTGATAATGTCGTGTATGGGCGCTCATATCTACAAAATTGGCCCGTTAATAGATATAAAAAAAGGAAAATGCTTTTAAAAATATTCTTGGTTGATGATTTGTACTAAGCTTTCCCATTTATGATTTGTAAATATAGTTTTTACAAAATAATAATATCAGCTGAAAGAGTGAAATTAATACAGGATTTTAAAAGATTAATGAATTTTTCTAATTAAAATTTTAAAAAAATCTAAACAATTCTTGTAAAAATTCATTATTCATCGAATTTAAGGCAATATAGGTACCTCCACTTTTGGCATAAATTTTCGATACCTAAGTTTAAAAATTCTTGCAAAAATCAAATAATCGTCGGATTTTAATGAAACTTTCAGGACTTATTCACAAATGAATGAAATTATTTTTGAACTTTTATTTTTAGAAAATCTTGTTAAAAAGAGATTTTTCTTAAGATATTTCCAACCACTTACATATTTTCATGAAATTTCGAGAAATTAAATCTTCAAATGCGGGATTTCTTTTATTAGTTATAAACATGACTCTTACATGTAGAAAGTAAATCATCAGTATTTTTTTTGTAAAACAGTACCCCATATCATAGAAAATCTGCTCTGAATTATAAAAAAAATGTAAAAAACTATGACATTAATTAATTAGAAAAGCTATCACCTGTTTTTATAAATACGTTATATTAAGGACATTATTTTGTGAAGAAATAAAATTTTTTCGATGAATAATGTATTTTTTACAAATTTTTAAATTTTTTTTCATTAACTTCTTAATACTTCAAAAATCATTTAAAATTCTTTATTGCTTTCAAGCACGTAATGCAATGATAACGTTAATGAAAAAATAAATTTACGAATCGAAATTTGAAAAGCACATAACAGTCGTTTGACCCCAAATATTTTTAAAATAATTTAAAAAAAAATGTTATTGAAAAAATAAACGTTCATAATTTCTACGTATGGAAATGTATACATGACATAATTCTTAAAAAATTTTAAACAATTATCTAATTAATAAAAAACTTTAAATAATTACCTAATTAAGAAAGTATGAAATAAAAAATAGATATTACATAATTGCTGAATAAAAATGTTAATATTTAAAAAGTACTAGTTAAAAACGAAAAACCGCGTTCGCTTACTTTGCAAAAATTGTCAATTTTGATCATCCATAGTAATCTGTCATCACCTCGTCACAGTCGAGCATTTTTTAATCGTGATAGGCTGCTTTTTTACGTGACCTAATGGAGGAACCTACAATAGTGTCCTTAATATATCATATTTATGAAAGCAAATAAATGATTTTCTAATTAAATAATGTCATAGTTTTATTGCATTTTTTATTTTATGATCCAGAGCAAATTTTCGGTAAATGGTGTTTCTGTTTGACAAAAAGAAAACAATAGTTTCAATTCTCCAAGAAGTCCTGCTATTAACTCATATAAATAGGAAGAGGCTGAAATTTTAAGTTCTCGAAATTTCACAAAATTAAGTAAATGGGGGTAACAGATTAAATAAAAAGTATTATTACCAACCAGAAATTTAAAAAATATTTTCATTCATTTGTGAATAAGTCCTGAAAAATTTAATTAAAATCCGACAATTATTTGATTTTGGCAGGAATTTCCAAAACAATGCGTTTTTACCGCAAAAAGACGCTAAAGTCCTCATACTAACCTTTGGACTACTCGATTATTTCAAACTAAAATTTCAAACATGATAGAAAGGATTAAAAAATTTAATAAAATAATCAAAAAATACCTTGGTCTTTCCTCTTGTTAATAACATAAACATTTTGACGATAAAATCTTGTTTTAATCAAGATTGGGGCCTTTTTCATCATCTTTCAGGGATTTCTTGGTGGTACCTGTAACAGCAAAATTCTCCAAATCGTGTAAAAGCAAAATTGTCCATTTGTTAGATTAAACTCTGAACCGTCGTATGTTAGAAATGATTAAAGATATCTTACTGGAATTCTCTGAGGCTTTTATAACAGTATTGGACTCTACTTTTAGCAATAAGAATGTATAATTACTCTCTAAGCATAACAGTCTTTTTTCACTGCTCTTTGGACTGTCATAGGTGAAACTCCTCTCTCACGTGCCAAACGTCTTATGAATTGAGTTGGTTCTTTTATAATTGATCTCTTTAGCACTAAGTTGAAATAATGATCCCTCTTGCTGCTGTGACCTCCTGAACTAGTTTTCCTCTCCACTGTCCCCTCTTTTTAAAACTTGTCCACCGCTCTTTTGATGGTTCTTGAATGGACTTTGAAGATGGAAGCTAGCGTATGAATGTTGGTACCATGACTGAAGACCTGAATGATCTTTTTCCTTCCACCATTGCTCATTTGAGAAGACAGTGGGTTTAACACTGTTATGGAGTGGTTTCACTGTATTTCTACGAAGTCGGTCCTAAAATAGGTTCGACGTACAAAACGTTAGGAACTTGATATAATAGGTAATGACGCAGAGAAATCTAGTTGTGGTCGCTGATACTTTAGTATCCGACTAACGGTCGTCCGGCATCGACTGACTGACCGAACCACTGAGCGGTATTTAGTCACCCCCCCCCCACCCACGAGGGCATCATGTGGCACAAGACCGGTTTAACGTGGGATATCCGAGCCCGTGGGCTCGGCCCAAAATATGCCCTTTGAACCCGTATAAACGGTTTCAGGGTCGGTTTGCCTCCCCGAAAGAGAATCCGCCCTTCGGCGTAGCCTCTTTCGGGTTCCTCCCCGCCCGAAGGCAGAGAGTTCAACGGGTCAGCCGGTCGTCCGACTTCAGACTGAACTCAGACCGACCCACTGAGCGACCCGTTCCTCTTACTACTCCCACTTATTATAGGTGGGAGAGTCTATTAACTATAGAATAGGTGTGTTCCATTATAACAAACACAAAACGATTTTAACTTGTTCTCTTTTTAGCTTAATAACACAGAAGTTTTTTCAGTGATTCTTACGATAAATGGTATGAAGATGACTAAACGTCTTATCCGAAAACCCGGAAAAAAGAAACTGAATTAGTTTAGTGTTTTTTTTTGTTTTTTTTTTAGATATTGAACATTTTGTGGGATGAACAATTATGCGGTTACACAATTTGGACAATTTTGCTGTTACACCAAGTATATGTATGTCTATACAAACTGCCTGTCTGTTCATATCCTAACGATAACATAATTAGGAAAAGGAAGAAGGCAGAGGAAGCGGAAAGAAACGTGGGTGAAAGAAACATGAGAAGCGAGGGAGACGCAAGAAAAGCATAGTCTGGGGTGAGTTTCATTACTCCTTTACCCTAGTGATCTTTTAATGTGGGTGAAGTTTTATTTAATACTTACTTTGCGGTGGTGGGGGGGCGGCTTTCACACACCTTACTTAGGACTGTAGTTTGATACTCTGTTATTAATATTAATATTATAGATAGATACGCCATCTCTCACTCATTTAGCCTTGTGCCACCCTACCCTAATCTTATTTAATCTATATATTTAAAAGAAATATAAGGAAAAAATCAAGGTAAGAGAGAGAGAGAGAGAGAGAGAGAGAGAGAGAGAAAGAGAGAGAGAGAGTGTGTGTGTGTGTAAGGGAATTTGATGTGTAACTGGAGCTTGTGTACATCTGGTATCGGCTCCTCACTAGAATAATTCTTCGTGTCTGCTGTCGTTTCTGGCAGGTTCCGTCTTGTCTCATGGATCCATAATGGCTTGAACAGGCGCATAAGAATAGATTTGAGAGAAGAAGAAAAGAAAAAAGAAAAAAGAAAAAGAGAGAGAACGATTATCCTAAACACAACGTCTCGTGGTTTACACATTACTGAAGTTTGGTGGGTGATGAGTCCCGCTAAAAGTGTAATAATGACTGTTAGAAAAAGGAGAAAGAGATTGAATTAGACCGAGTGAAAGCAAGAGAGAAGAAGCGAATGCAATAAAAAAAAAAAAAAGAAAGAAAGAGAAGAAAGAAAAAAAAAGAATGAAAAAAAAGATGAGGTGTGAAAGAGAGAAGGGGAAAAGGAGAGTATGGCTGAGAACCCCCACCCCACCCACAAATGCGAAAAAATAAAGAACCAGCAGAGAAGAAAGAGCAAAATAGAGAGAGAAAGATGTAGAAAGAGAGAGAAATAAAAACGAGAGTGACAGGCACTTCCAAGAGAGAGGGGGGAGAGGGAGAGAGAGAAGAGGGGAGAGAGAGGGGAGAGATTGAGAGGGAGAGAGAGAATGAGAGAGAGGAGGAGAGAGAGGGAGAGAGAGGGGGGAGGGAGAGAGAGGGAGAGAGAGAATGAGAGAGAGGGGGAGAGAGAGTGAGAGAGATGGAGAGGGGGAGAGAGAGGGGAGGGAGAGAGAGAAAGAGAGAGAGAGAGAGAGGGTAGTGAGAGAGAGAGAGAGGGGGGGAATTGAATAATAAAGAGAGCCAAGGAAGAAAAGGAGGAGAGGAAAGACAAAGAGAATGAAGTAGTTTTATTGCATCAAATGCTAGTAGACTGAATTCGATCCCCATTAAAGAATTTTCTTTAGCTTTTTGACGCACTTGCTTAAGTTAACATCGTACAGAAAATTTGCAGATATTATTTTGCACACAGGAACAAAAAAAAGTAACGAGGAGGGCCTGTGGAAACGCCATGGTGTTGACAGCAAAAAATATCAATTAGATGCCTTTGATCAAATATATTTTTTCTTGGATCTTTCTTTCTATGTGCCGTGTCCTTTCAGGGCCTAGGCGATCATGGCTCTCTATCTCCTTCTATCCCTTGCAGCTCTCAACAAGTTCCTTCCCTCTGCTTTCTCCCCAAGTTCTATCATCCACCTGTACAAGCTCGTCAGGTATGTCAAGCGCTGCTTTCCCTTGTCTCTCTTTCCCTCTATTCGACCCGTGAGTATCAAATTCTCCAGGCCCTCCTTCTTCATTATGTGTCCCAGAAACTTCAGCTGCCTCTTCCTGATATTAAGCATAAGCCTTCTCCTTTCTTCACATCCTCTCTAAGACCTCATTGGTGCCCGGTCCATGATATCCTTAGTATCCTTCTGTAGAACCACCTCTCATTCGTGTCGAGTCTCTTCTTCATCTTTGAGGAAATCGTCCAACATTCGCTGCGAAGAAGGACAGATGTCACGTAACAGCTCAGTATTCTTTTCTTCGTTACCAAAGATATCCTCCTGTTTCGCAATACTCTGCCCAGCTTTTAGAATGTGTCCTTGGCCATCCCAATACGTCTACGGATCCCAGTGTCGCACTTACCGTGCTCTGTCAAGATGCTTCCCAGATATTTAAACTTCCGCACCCGCTTGATTCTTGTGTTCCCGACCTGTAAATCGCATTTCAGGATCATCCTTTTACTGATGAACATGCATTCTGTTTTCTTGTAGTTTGTGCTTAGTCCCTTCTTCACACTCTCCGTCATAGTTTTGAAAAAAGTGGACCAAATGAGAAGCTTCATTGTATAAACGAAATGACCACTACACTGTTACGTAATATCAGTTCTCTCATATGACAGCGAATGTAGGGCACCTCGAGGTGGTGTAATGGCTAGCAAGCTTGTCTCGCTTGAGTAGTGAGTTCGATCCTCACTCGTTACCCCCTACTTTCGGCCTTGTGCCACATCTAAGCTACGCTTGGAAAATCCTTAAATAAGAATCGGCTTAGATAGATAGATAAGAATCGGCATGGGCAACTCAGGGCGGTGTAATGGTTAACAAGCTTGTCTCGCTAGAACAATTACGATTGAGTAGTGAGTTCGATCCTCACTCGTTACCCCCTACTTTCGGCCTTGTGCCACATCTAAGCTACGCTTGGAAAATCACTATGACAGCGAATGTGGGCACTTCGACTTAGTGTAATGGTTAACAAGCTTGTCTCGCTAGATCAATTACGACTGAATAGTGAGTCCGATGCTCACTGGTTGCTCAACACTTTCAGCCTTGTGCCACATCTAAACCACACTCAGAAAATTATCGAGGCACTTCGACGTGGTGTAATGGTTAACAAGCTTGTCTCGCTGGATCAATTACTACCGAGTAGTTAGTTCAATCCTCACTGGTCACCCCATACTTTCAACCGTGTGCAACAACTAAGCTACGCTTAGTAAGTCACTATGTCAGTGAATGCTGGCTAATTTCCTTACAACTGTCTTGAGGCAACATATATGTGGTTTACACGCGGGAGTATTAGCGAAAATTGAAACAAAAAGGACAATTATACATAAAACCAGAAAGAGGGTTAAAATTTCTGTAATGAGAAAAGAAGGATTGGAAAATTAAAACTCACATGACATAATGAAGTTAACAAAAACAGAAGAAACTAACTAGTAACCTATCAAACCAGCTTGTGTAAATGGATCGCAGAACGGGGAGGGATGTTAAAAAGACAATCATTGATAAGTGCCACAGAGGAATGGAAGATGTAGAGAGCCATAATCGTCTACGTCCTGAAAGAAAACGGCTCATAGAAAAAGGGATTCTGGATGAGATTTTTTTTTTTAATTTTTTTTTTTTTTTTTTTTTTTTTTTTAACATTTTTGACTTTTACCAGCTGGAACCTTTGAAATTCTCCAGATCTTAATCATTCGTTCAGGCTTTTCCAAACATTTTGAAACGTGATCCCCTTTTTTATTTAAAGAAATTTGTAGCGACACCCCCTTGCCGCTAACAAACCTGTTTGCTAAAAGAAATCCAGACTCTTCTCTGCCTGAGGGACCTCGCGCATTTCCGCTAAAATCAACGATTGTCGATTTTTCTACGGAGGACCAGACGCGAACAAATCTCTAACTTTAGAAAACTACCTGCAAGATCTTCGGAGGAGGTTCCATGCGTAAAATAAGTTGTTTTTTTTTTTCTTACATTTCACCCAGTCGTACATATGAAGAAGTTGAATACATTGTTAGTTAAAAAGTATAACTGATTTCAGCTCAGAAGAGCAGATGATTGATCGATTGATTTTTTTTTAATTGCATATCAATTTAATGGCATAACCATTTAATGGCATATCAATTTAATGGCATATCAATTTAATGGCCATATCAGTTATTCGATTCAATTATTAGAAAATAAATATTGTAAATAAACAATCCTTTGACTCGTTAGTTCCTTCACTTTCCAGTAATGCTTTTAGAAAGGAGTTATTTAGGGCTGTAGTTTGTGGTATAGACCAAACTCCTTCGAGTAGGCTAAGATAGTTTCTACTTCTATCTTCTTGAAATACTTCTCTAGACTATTATATCATAAAATCGTTGATTTATCGGGGCAAGGTCACTAAAATCGATAAGAATATGTTTTACAGTATATGCCTTCAGACATGCTGTGCATTCAGGAGGATGTTCTTTTTTTTAGGAGAAATGAATGAATGATACAGGTGTGTCCTATCCCGATTGTTGATAGGACCACTTCCTCCTACGAGAAAGCAACCATGATGCCATTCTCCTAGATTGGGTTTAATTTTGTAAGGATTGAGCAGATACTTCACTTTGATCCTCTGTAGAAATGCGTAACGGCCATATATACAAACAAGCAAAATAATATATTAAAATAATAAAATAATAATAAAATAATAATAATATAATAATAATAATAATAAATAATAGATAAATAATAATAATAATAATAATAAATAAATAAATAATAATATAATATAAATATAAGAAATATAATAATGATAAATATAATAATATAAATATAATATAAATAATAATATATAATAACTAGCAGCATGGCCCGGCGTTGCCCGTGCTTGATTCAAAAATCGTACGACTCATACAGCAATCGCTATCACTTGACTTAAAATATTTTAGCCCTTCCTTGCCTTTAAAGAAGTGCCCTTTGCCGTGCTGATGTTGCTACATGCCTTACTTCTTGCCTATCTCACAATGTGAATCTTTTCTAAGCTCTATACTAAACATTAAATCTGTTTCGAAAAAAGAACTAAACAAAATGAACACAAAACGATCAGATTTAAAAAAGGGCTCGTAACTGGAAAAACCAAATGAGAAAAGAATGTTAACAACAAATACTTTTTCACACCCAAACCAGTTCTGCGGAATCAGAATCCACATTGAGTTTAAGCAAGTGAATGAGCCAATTGGAGTAAAGTGCCATGCAGATTTAAATTTTTCCCACTTGTGTCGAATGCAGCTATCGATTTTTTTGCATGCTAGTTAACATTCGTGTCAGTCAGCTGTTGGCTCTCACGCTGATCAATAGAATCTTCCTGCCTATTCGTGGCAGCCAGCTATTGGCTCTCACTCTGGCCAGTAGAAAATGTCCGCAAACTACATGAAAAGTTCCGTAGAAGCATGAAAACATCGATTATTTCCACTATCGATGGGAGTTGAGAACTGCAAAGTCGGTCTTGGATCTTCCCGCTAACTTGGAGCATGTGCATGTAAATTTTTGTGCAAATCCGTCGAAAATTTCGGCCCTGCATTCGTTACACACATATACATCCTGCCTTTTATAGATGGAGATATAATATATTATAATATATATATAATATTATAATATATATTATATATAATATATTAGGTTGGTGCAAAAATAATGACGTAATAATGTCGTTTTTTAACGTATTTTTAACGTCAAAAAACGACATTATTACGTCATTGTTTTTGCACCAACCTAATAATATATAATATATATTATATATATTACATATAAAATATAATATATAATATATATAATATTATAATATAATATAAATAATAATAATAATAATAATAATAATAATAATAACAATAATAATAATAATAACAATAAATAATAAAATAATAATAATAATAATAATGATAATATAATAAAATAATAATGATAATAATAATAATAATATAATAAAATAATATATTAAAATAATATTTCAAAAAAGCGAAATAATATTAGGTTGGTGCAAAAATAATATCGTTTTTTGACGTATTTTTTAACGTCAAAAAACGATATTATTTTTGCACCAACCTAATAGCATAAATAGTTATTTACCTTAGTTCACCTTAATCTGGTGCAAGGTAAAAAAAATTACGACATTCAAGCGAATCTCCCCAGTGACAAATTGGTCTGTGAAACGAGTGCGCCATCACACTACGGTAGGCCCCCAAACAACAATAAGTGACTGAATTTCTCTCACCCCCGCCCCCCCACTCTCTATCCCTTTTTTTTTTTTTAACCTTTCGTTCAAACACAGGCAAGTGTTTCTTTTCTCATTTATGCCCACTTTCTGTCCTGGCAACACAAGGAATTTGCAGCGGGCGGGGGGGGGGGTGCGAAAGAAAAAAGCTGAGCGAGTGGAGAATGAAAACGAGTGAATGTGAGAGGTACGCTGGTGCGCTGAAGAATCCTTACCAATAAAGGCGCACATAGTGATTTTTTTTAGCACCCCTTTATCTCCCTCCCCACCACCAATCCTGTCCGTCAGGGTCAGTCGCACCTTCATGTTTTATCTACAGTAGAGTGATTAACTAACAAAGCCATTCGGAAGGCGTCTCCTATTCCTTTGATCTGTTCAAAGTTCCAGGTGCTCGCTCGAGTAGCCGTGACCACTGAGTGGTTCGACCGGTTTATTTTCCACCACACAACAGAAATTTTATCTGTTTTCTCTGACAAGAGCTGTTGCGTTGGACGAGTTAAGATGCCATTGTGTGTAAAAACGAAATGAGAGAGAGAGAGAGAGAGAGAGAGAGAGGTGATGGAAGAACAAGTGGAAAAAGAGGGTGATTGGATTGAGACAATTGATATATAAAAGAGGGGGAAATAAAAAAAAAGGGATGTAGAGAACAACAACAATTGAAAGAAAAGGCAAAGTGGAAATAGTAGAGAAAAGTTAAAAAGATAATCAACGAAGAAAGAGAGAGAGAGAGAAAGAGAGAGAGATTAAATAGAGAGTGAGAGAGATAGTAAGACAAAATAAATAACAGGAGAGACAAAATTGGAGATAGCTAGCTACCGAGATAGATATGATACAACAAGACTGTGATAGATAGATAGATAGATAGATAGATAGATAGATAGATAGATAGATAGATATTAACCGATCGAAATATACAGGAACAAGTTGAAATTGGTAGGGACACACTGGATAGCTTGACAAATAGAGATAGATAGATAGAAACAGACATATACGAACAGAATTAGACTATATATATATATATATATATATATAGAGAGAGAGAGAGAGAGAGAGACTATATATATATATATATATATATATATATATATATATATATAGAGAGAGAGAGAGAGAGAGAGAGAGAAAGAAAGAGAGATGGACAAATTGCTATAGATAGATAGATAGATAGATAGATAGATAGATATATAGATAGATAGATTAGAGACCGAGATAGATAGATAGATAGATAGATAGATAGATAGATTAGAGACCGAGATAGATAGATAGATAGATAGATAGATAGATAGATAGATAGATAGATAGATAGATAGATAGATAGATAGATATTAACAGGTCGAAATCTACAGAAACAAACTTTTAAATTGATAGGGACACACTGGATAGAAAGAGGGATAAATAGATAGAAACAGAATTATATATACGAACAGAATTTCACTGTATATATATATATATATATATATATATATATATATATAGATAGATAGATAGATAGATAGATAGATAGATAGATAGATAGATATTAACAGACCGAAATATACAGGAACAAAGCACTGATAAGGACACACTGGATAGAAAGAAAGAAACAAAGGAAGAAAGAAAGAAAGAAAGGAAGAAAGAAACAAAGAAAGAAAGAAAGGATGGAAGGAAGAAAAAAAGAAAGAAAATGAAATGCCTATTGAAAAGTAAGAAACGAAGAGAAAAAAACAAAGTGTATGAGAAAAAAAGAAAGAAAATTATTCACTCAATGACTCAGCGGATCATGAAGTTAAAGACTCTAATCTCGATATTGAGAATAGTGCCAATGAGGTTTCCTCTTGGATCAAAGTCGACATCGATGCTTTCATTCCTTCTGGGAAATATCAAGTGAAACCTCAATCTTCTCCATGATTCATATCAGTATGTTCTGCCGCTATAGCGTACAAGAATCATTTCCGGCTATACCAGCGTGACAGTTCCCACTACAACAGACACCTATCCCTGGCCTTAGGCAATATATGTGAACGTATCCTCGAAGGAGCTAAGTCTCTCTATTCTTAGATAATGAGTCACCGTAATGTATCTACCAACTTTGGCTCTCGTCATTACTGGAAACTCTGTAATAATGTACTAAATAAGTGTAAGTTTTCTATTCCTCCTCTTTTCAATCAATTTTAGGTGTTAACGTATTCTGTTGATAAAGCAAAATGTTTCGCCTGTAGATTCTCCTTAAATTCTACTCCTTGAGTTCAAATATATTCCTGATGACAATCATCAGGAATATATTTGCCTAACTTTCCACTTAGAACTGAATCTCTGTTAAGTGATATGCATATAACCCCCTTTCTGGTTTCTGCTATCATCTCTAACCTGGATCCCCCAGAAAGTATGTCGATCTGATGGTATCTCTGTAATAGTTCTTAAGAAGCGTGCTCCAGAACTGGCTCCTGTTCTCTCTAAACTGTATAATAAATGTCTTGCTTTCCAGCTTGCTGGAAATCCCCATTTGTTGTTCCAGTTTTTAAGAACTCTGGTGAACCATCCTACCCTACCAACTATTGGCATTATACCTCTTTAGGGAAACTACTAGAGGCCATAAACAATGCTGAATTGGCTAAGCATCTCATATCGCAGGGCGCTCTTTCAGACAAACAATATAGCTTTCGTTCCTCAGTGGTCAACTGCTGATGTACTGACAATTGCGGAAAGGGTCTATCATGCTCTAGATAAAAACGGTGAAACCCGGGCTGTTCCAGTGGACATCTCGAAAGCCTTCGATAGTATTTGGCATTCAGGTCTTCTCCATAAGTATAAAAGTTGCGGTGTCTCCGGACACTTTTTTTTTTATATTGAGCCAGTCTTTCCTATCAAATCGTGTAAAGAAAATTATCCTGAACGGCCATTCTTCTAGATCGATTTGTACTAATTCAGGTGTCCCCCAAAGCTCTATCCTGCGTTCTGGGTATGACGGTAAGCTACATCCGCGTCCTGGGTATGACTGTAAACTACATCAACGTCCTGGGTACGGCGATAAACTACATCCACGTCCTGGGTACGGCGATAAACTGCATCCAACAGCAAGGTCTCAGATAATGTTTTCAGAAAAATAATGTTGCCAGCTCTAAGTTTTTGAAACAATGTTGCCAGCTCTAAGTTTTTGTTTTGTAAAGGAATAATGTTGCCAGCTATACGTTTTTGTGTAAAGGAATAATGCTGCCAGCTATACGTTTTTGTGTAAAGGAATAATGTTGCCAGCTATACGTTTTTTTGAAACAATGTTGCCAGCTATACATTTTTTATTCCATACAAAATAGGCATTTAAAATTCATATAAACTGGATTTGGCATTAAATAACCCACAGTGGTTGATATGCCATAAAACCCAAACAAACAAACAAAGCTCTATCCTTGGTCCTAATTTGATTTTAATTTTCATTAATGACCTTCCCGAAGACATCAGTTCTCAACTTGGTATCTACGCTGAAAACACAACCATTTACTCCTGTCTTGATAGTAAGGTTGATCAGTTCAATAAGATTAAATTGGCGGATGATGTCCAAAACAACTTTCAGCCTGTTGTTAAATGGAGCAAATGATGTCTTGTTAATTTTAACTGCTTTAAAACTAAACTACTCTCTATTAATCATCTGAAAGATTCCCGTCTGCCTTCCAATAATATGGGTGATGCTAACCCGAGGATAGTGACTTGTTGCGCCCTCTAGGGCTAACGTTCTCAGCTGACATATAGAATTCATTGCTAGGTCACCTGTTAAGAAATTCGATTCACTGTGTCATGCTAGACAATATTTCTCTCTTTTTTTCTGTCTTACATATCTAGAAGTCTCCCATTCGTCCATACTTTTTTTTCTTTCCAGAATCTATGTTACATACCTATAAGTGTAGCATTCATCCAGGCTTAGAATATTGCTGCCACATATGGTCCGGTAATCCTGCTATATATCTTTGATAAAATTCAAAGAAGAATCAACAATATTATTGGTTCTGATCTGACGTCTTCTCGGTTTCTGTCACTTTCCCACCGCCGTAAAGTTGCCTCCCTCTGCCTTTTCTATAAATACTTTCATAGACACTGTTCGGATGAACACTTTTTTCCAGTCAACTTCCAGCTACGGTATGTATACTCATTTGGCCCCTTTTATTTCGTTCCCTATTTTTCTTTAGCTTCATTCCCCAGTCCCTCCCTCTTTAGGTGGTCAGTGATGTCAGTTCTCTGGTGGATGCGAGGCGCCTTTCGTTTCGCGTGTGTGTTTTCGTATTCGTTGTTGTGTCTGTTTGAGTGCGTGTGTGTGTGCTTGGGATGAATGAATGTTTTATATTATTATAGTCCTGCATTGATTTCGTCCTGTTAACTAATGTTTCTGCCAATATTTAAAGATTGTGGGGTTTTTTATTACTAAAATTATTTTGTTTAATTTCTTGGAAATAGTTTTGTTCCATAATTGTAAATGCTCATTAGTGTTAGTTTTAAAATTGTTGTTTTATTTCCCCTCCCCTCTCCACAGACAATTGTACATACGGGGACTTGTTAGGATTTTCATAGAGACAATGAGGTATTATGGTGGATGTAGTAAGAAAGGTTAGTAAGAATGTGTTGTTTTTGTGTTAGGAATATTGTTTGTATGTTTGGGTCAGTGTTTGTAGCTAGTTAAGTTTAAAGTTAAGACAGATGAAGACCGCCCTTTTTCCTCATCCTCCTCGTTGGCCTTGTGCCACATTTTGTAAATATTACAAATAAATATCGCTCTTTGTTATGGCACATAGACTTTATGAATTTATCCCCAGTACGAAACTGGCAAGGAGTTCTCATCAAATTTCAGTTTTGGTGACTAAATGTAACCGTAAATTCTATGTTAACAGTTTCTTTTGTCCTGCACTTGTTGAACTCTCTGCCGGCTCCATGCTTTTCAGTCAGTTTTAATATTCAAAGATTTAAATACAATGTCAATCGCTATCTACTATCCCCCTGATTACTCTTCTTTGTTCTCGCTCCTTAGTAATGTTTCCGTTTTATAATTCTTTCACAACCAATAACCACTTGTGTATAAGTGACTTTACTGCCCTGCTTTGGGGGAACTCCATTAAAAACAGACCCCAAATATGACCCTGATAAACTTTACGTTAAAAAAAAAAAAAAAAAAAAAACGAACAAAAAAGGACTGTTAATTATCGCGGATTTATTAAATAGGCACAACATTGCAGTAAAAAAATGAGTACCTCGATGTGGGGCAATAATGAACTAGCCTGATTATAATGTGTTCGATCCTCACTGGGTTCTCCATACGCGTGACCTTGTACCAAACCAAGCTAAACTTAACATGAAATAAAATGGAGTAAAACTCTCCACGAATTATTTAAATGATAATACTGCAAACGGAGAAACATGGTCAAGCAAAGGACACTTGAAACACGAAACGGAATCTCTTATTACAGCCTAGGACCAATATATCAAAGTGAAAAATAGACAAATCTAAGATAAACAGAAAATAAAAGGTGTGCCGGTAAATCACATCATACAAATGTAAAAGCTGAACCAAAATGAATACAAAAGCAAATGTGGCAGAGTATAGACAGGTATAAACTAGATATTGTGCAAGCTTGAGGTTGTTTTGGGATTTTAAGATCCAGATCGACTATTCTATCTAAGCGACAAGACCGGCCCTGATAGATGCAGAACCCCCCCCCCCAAAAAAAAACCCTGACAGATCGTAGTTGTGGATGTACCTGCAGATCCCAAAGTAGACGAGAGAAAAGCGAAAAGTTAGAAATGTAACAGAACTTTGCCGGTGAACTCAGAACACTGTGAAACAGTGCCCACAATATTTAGCCCACACTGAAAACAAAAAAAACACCAGAATGACATTTTTATAGATTATTAAATACAGATTGTCCAGATCACAGGGGCGGATCAAGGTCGTGGAAACTCGGACATCAAGGACCGAAGGCGCCACCATGTCATTTGGGATCTTCCAAAAATAAAACTTATAAAAACATACTTGCGGTCATTCATGACTCAAAACAGATTAAATTCTTTGGCCATTTTGTCAATAGAAAATGATTTTGTAAAGAAGATAGTTGTAGAATCTTTTTATGATTTACAGATCTAACGGCTAAAAATTGTTTTAAGTAGGATAACGAATGTTTTCTTTAGATTGTATTAATTTGTATATTGTAATAAACTTGTTATTCTGCATTTTCAGTTTTTCCCCTTATGAAAATTAGAATAATATACACTTGTAAGTGCGCCGATGTTTAGCTTGCTCGGGTACCAGCAGCCCTAGGGCCGTCACTAACGCTACAGCGTGGGTTAATGCTTAACGAGCCTGGTCTTGGTTGACTACTAATAATGATTAGTGAGTTTCCTCCTTATTCGGTGCTTCACACAAAATTCTCTATTAAATAGACCAACAAAGGTTTATATGACATAACATCTGTGTTTTGTCTTGGTGAAATAAGATGGGCTGCAGTAAATGTGCCGATCAAAATTTTGTCAATCCTTATTAGAACCTAGGAAATTTTGGTTAAAATCTTCTTTCTCCGGTGTCACGTGTGCCCTAAATTAGTCTGGGAAATTTTAGCGTCTTTTTTTTTTTTGCCGTAAAAAAAAACAACACACACACTGAATTGGAAATTCTTGCAAAAATCAAATAATTGTCAGATCTTAATAAAACTTTCAGGACTTATTCAAAAATGAATTAAATTATTGTTTAAATGTATTTTTTTTTTTTTAGAAAATCTGTGTAAAAAATATTTTTTATATCTCTTAACCTCCACTTATTTAGTTTTATGAAATTTCGAGAAATTTCTATTTTGTATCGCTTAATGTCTACATTAGTTATAAGTACAAGTACTTGGAGAATTTAAATCATCAAGCTTTTTGCTCAAACAGAATCTCCACTTAGAGAAAATCTGCCCCGAATCGTAAAATAAAATTGCATTAAGCTACGATATTATTTATTTAGAAAATCTCTTAATTGCTTTTATGTATAAAATATATTATGTACACTATTGTTTCAAGAAAAATATTTTTTCGATGAATAATGATTTTCAAGAACTGCTGAATAATTTATAAACTTTTAAATCTTTTAAAATTCTGTATTAATGTGTAGTGTTAATGTCAAGTGTTACTATTGAATTAAGACTGTATTTACTACTCATAATAGAAAAGCTTACTTATAATGCAACGAACCCATTTTAAAAAGAATTTTGAATTTATTTTTTATTTTATGTGTGTCAATTTTTTGTCAGTACGGATGTTTAAACGTGACATCATCAGAAAATAAGAGCGGTAATTATAGTAAATTTAAAATGTATCGGTAATTTTCTAGCATTTCCTCAACAAGCATCTTTATAAGTAAGACTATAAAACCAAAGTACGTAAAATTTAATAAAATATTAAAATGTTTTCTTGAATTTTTAAGATTACTGGGTATTTAAACCAGTTAAATGAAAAGGCATTCAAATTATATTCGTCAAGCAATTGTTTGAGTTATGTCCTCCTTAGGAAAAATTCCCCAAAATAATTCTATCGAGAGAGTTGTAAACACCGTAAAACATGCACCTCCTCGTTAAAAATTCTCTTCTGCAATACGTTAAGCTAAAAGTAACTAATATTTGTTTCAAATCAGATTAATTAAACTTTAACTCAGCTAGTCTTCCTCGGATAAAGTTTCAGAAAAGTATATTCCACTTTTGAAATATTTTTTTAAATATTTCAATTTGTGTTGACAGATTTGTCACTATAGTCGATTTTATAGTTTTTACTGATAATAAACTCATTCCAATCAATTTAAATTCAGTTTGCAATGCAGCAAAGCATTTTGCTTGTTGAAAATATTAAATTTAATCTATTAGCTTGAAATTAAAACTAAAATAAAAATTTCAAGAAAGATTTTTGATTTCTAAAAATATATTTTACACATTAGGTATAGCTTTTCTTTGGAGGAACCTAGTAGTATATTTGTATGCAAGCGTTACTTTATTGCCACGTTGCTCTTTCTCGTCCAGTAATGATACGAATATATCTTTTAGTTCAACCCTGTTCGTATCGTTATCGGATTATCGCAGATGGTGGTCGTTTGAAAATAATGAATTCTTGTGAGGTTTTACCTACTTTAAACTTTGTCTTTTTATCTTCCTCTTCATACTTCCATAATGATTTCAAAATCGCCCGTCTCTTGCTTTGTGTTCCTCTTTTCACATCTTAATAATAATTGTTTGCGACCGGCGTTGTTCGCGTCTTTTATCGAAAAATACCGTCACGAAGCGACCATATCGACAGCCACGTTTACAAGCCAATATTTCTCGTTAAATAAAAAGATTTACAGAAAAGATGAGAAAAAAAAATATACAGTAATAAAACATCAATAAAAAAGAAAATATAATGAAAAAAAAAAAGAAAAAGTGAATTCCATTCAATTCAAATCAGTATTTCATTCCTTTTTTTGTCCTCCAGATTTAATAGACAAACAAAATTATATCAATATCTCTATGTCAGTCTTATCGGTTAAGTATTATTGTAGTTTTATCGACCCTCTTCCTCTATTCCTACTTTCCCCTCCTTCCCACTTTCACACGCTCGCTTGATTTGCAAGATTTAAGGCTGATAATCAAAGAGAAGAAGAATTTGGCAGGTGGCGCTTCGGTCAGAACAGGGCGGCAAGTCTTTTTAAGTTCACTATTAGCATTCTTCAACTGATCTTGCATATCCGTGTGAAAAGCTTTTTCATGAAACCCCCCCGACATAAAACCTTTTCACTA
Organism: Acanthosepion lycidas; assembly: GCA_963932145.1. Classification (NCBI taxonomy): domain Eukaryota; kingdom Metazoa; phylum Mollusca; class Cephalopoda; order Sepiida; family Sepiidae; genus Acanthosepion; species Acanthosepion lycidas. Next base: position 87,248,626 of record OZ010574.1, read on the forward strand.
GATAGCTATCAGCAGCATCTGAAAAGCATAGATTTTATAAGCCTTTAAATATAACGATATTATTTAGCAAACTGTTCGTTGTGTGAAATAGATGACTCGGTGAACTTTCGGTATTTGCAAGAGATAAAATCTGCCCTGAAATCTAATATTACACCCCGTGCGACACGCGTTCAGCTACGCAACTCTCTACTTTCTATGCGCCTACACATCGAAGTATATCCTTATGAATTTGATTTGTATTAAATCTAGGTATCTCCATGAGATCGCTAAAAAAAAGCGCATAGTCTGATGAAAAAGACGTCAAACTTGACGAAAACAAAATTTTATCGCCAAAATGTTTATGTTACTATTAAGAGTAAAGAACAAAGTAATTTTTAATTATTTAAAAAAAAATTTCTGTCTTTATTACAACATTCTAACTTTCGATTGAAAAACTTTGTTTCTCGTCATCACCGGAAGTATAGTAAAAATAACGTAGCAAATTTTTTGTCCATTTTTTTTCTTATGACACACATTAATTTTGAAAATCTTGCAAAAATAGAAATAATTGTCAGATTTTAATGAAACTTTCAGAAACTATTCAGGAATGATGGAAATTATTATAAATAAGTTATTTTTTTTTAAAGTCATTATAAAAATATATTTTTATATATATATTACAACCCCATAAATAAATTAATAAAAACTCTAAATATTTATGGTCGAAGCACGCGAGTCATTAAAAACACAAGGCTTTGAGGAAAGTAAATCATGTTTTATTTTTTTTTAAATCCGTCCTCGTAAACCTAAAATCAGCTCTGAATTGTAACATACAAAACCCATTAATTAAGGTTCTGAGCAAATCTACGTCTGAGTTTTACTTGTATTCGAACTCCGATGACTGTAGTGTAGTCGTTCAGAAATACACCATGACCAGGAAACAGAATAATCCTAGTGTACACACCCATTGCATTATGGGAGGGACTTCAGTTCTCTCCATGTTTTACTGAAACGGAGAAGTAAACTGTAAACTGTGCGTATTATACACGAACAATTAGTGCATAGTGGTTATAGATATACCTGATATATAAAATACGTATTTGGCACTGCTTATTCTTCGTGTCTAACGTATAGAAAATAACTTATTTTTAGTCGATACGAACTGGATAAACAGTTGATATACTGACATATGTTTTGCCTTCAGGCAGAATAATACAAAAGCTCTTTATTCTGAGTTCCTAACAATGAGAGGAATAGGTTCTCTGAAATTTCTTTCTACTGAATTTTGATGCGATGATCTTTTCTTTTATTCATTGCTTTAGTGACTACCTTTTAAAAGAACAATGAAAGTCAAATTGTATTTTAGTAGTTTCCAACATAAGTCTCAAAGCAGGCTGACGAACAATAGGTCATTAGACTTTTTATTGGACATTACTTTAACACTTAATTGCTCATAAAGCACTTCATTTTATGAGCCGTCAAAGATGAAGGTACTTGGACGAATGAACCTGGGGCATCTTGCCGTTGAAAGCTCCAAAAATTTCGAGTATGTTAATGACTTAATTTTATATATAATATATATATGTAAAATGGGCTTTGGCGCTACTTGTTCTTCATGCGTAATGTAGACAAAATAACTTATTTTTAGTCGATACAAAAGGAATAAACTGTTGAACAAATGTTAAATTTACTAGCTACAAATTCTAAAATATTAGTGCGTATTATACACCAGATTTTTTTCCCAGTATTTGGTTGCAAAAAATTAGTGGTGCGTGTTTATGTAAGTGTGCGTATTATACGTGAACATAATAAATATTTTTATTACAGCTATGGGTGATATTATAAAAAGCGCCTTCGACGTTGTTTCTTATTTCTATTTAATCCGAGGAAAATCTGCAGCGGGAGGTGCAAGCATGTGTTTGGGATTGTTCGCAAAGTTTTAAAAAATCTTGAAGAGAGCTTAGAATTTGGAAATTGGTAAAGTGGAGGAAACTTTTTTTTTAACAAATGCACAACAGAAAAAAATAGGTGTAATTCAGAAGAATTTAAATTATTAACATGTTTGTTTGTTTGAATGACGTACGAGAAGACATTTCCTGAGCAAGACGACCGTTCTTTTTGCTGCATGACGAGAACCGTTCTCTTGTTACGAATACAGAAAAGCAAAAAGGACACATATACTTCGAACCAGGAGAAAATTGAAATTTCTAGAGCACTTTATAAAGAAAGAGGGCTTGGAGAATTTAACACTCACATGATATGCTAAAGGCAATAGGGACATAGGAAATCAGCGAATAATCCACTTAACGATCTTAATACTTATAAATGGTTGGCATAACAAGGTCTAGGAGAGATAGTAAAAAGACAACACTTACTAAGAGCTACAGAAGAGGGGAAGTTGTGGGGAGTCATGACTGCCCAGGTTCTGAAGGGACATGCCACATAGAAGATCATCGAGGTATATGCAAGTACTGTAACGGTCATGTGTAGGTTATAATGTAACGGAAAGTGGTATCAGAGAACACAGTTCAGAATTCTTGCCTTATCTGTTGCATTTATTTTTCCCACTAATGCACTTGGGAAAGCCATGAATACGCATCATCCTAACTATGGTAGGTAAAGTGGGCTCTTTACCCTGGATTGACAAGTCTTAGAAAAGGGAAACTCAAAACCGTGGAGAAGGTATCGGGAAACACTCCACTATCAATTGAAGTAAAGGAATCTGTGGAGAGCCATGATCTACGTTTTGAAAGAACGTGACATTCTCCCTTTTATGGATTTGGAATCGGAAAATTTTTTACATTCAGTATATTCTACAGACCACCTCCTTCGGAATTCAGCATATTCTACAGATCACCTCCTTGACTGGCCGACAACTGGAAAAGATTTAAAAGAGAGAAAAATTCTGAATGAAATAACAGAGAATTCAAAAATTGAATCAGATCCGGGATCGTTATTTTAAACAGCTGAAAGTTTTCGTAGCTTCCTAGAAAGCTAGCGGAAATATTTTTTATATAAATAATAATAATGATGCTATGGAATCAGCAGTGAAAAATATTACAAGGGAATTATAAGAAAATTTCTTTATCTTATTCTTTGTGTTCATATCGTTTTCTTTTTTAATTCTCCAAACACTTTCGTAATTTGTTTCTCGTCTGCGAACTTTGTTGACGCCATATTCCATTTGTTTGGCAACGTATCGTGGATTTGTGTTGTGCCAATGAGAAATATTTAGCTATTATTTTTCATTATGAATTTTATTATGGGGAAAACGAACATTAGAATCTAAGTAATTTGAAAAAATTAAGCGTGATATGGAAAGGAAGGAAGAAAAAAAAAGAGAAAAACAATTAAAGGGAAAACAAAAGGAAAGAAAACAGAAAATAAGAGAAAAAGGGAGAGAGAACGATAGAAAAAAAAATCGAAAATGATCGAAAAAGAGTAGAAATAAAGAAAAAAGAAATGATGTAAAAGTAACAGACAGGCAAAGAAACAATAAAAAGGGAGAGAAATCTAAACATACACACTATGTCAAATATTTTATTATGCAAATCAGTTTTTCACAAAATTGGTTTTAACCAATGTCAGAGAGATAGATATAGATATAGATATATTAATGCATGTTTCATTAAATAATATAGAGAAGTTGTGTCAATTTATTTTAAGTAAGTTCCTTTCATATTGTCTGATAAGCTTAATAACATTATCATTGAAAGACGAAAGGAAATCACCATATTGATACATGTTTAAATCCAATCTAAGCTTTCGGCTTACATAAGCCATTATCAAAGATGACAATTATTATATGGTGATTTCATTTCGTCTTTCAATGATAATTTTATTAAGCTTATCAGACAATATATATATATATATATATATATATACTCAAAACATTACCTACATTGCTAAATATGCAATGGGAATTAATCACCCATAAATTTTTATATATACATTTTATTATCATGAAATTTTTAATATCATGGGGCGCGTTTTTGTAGATCCCTCTTGGGGGGATGCGATATCGTGGTGTATGGAGGATTGATTGGTGACGGACGAGTTTTTATGGTGAATGCTCAAATGAGTGAATGGGCCGTGAGTCGGATTAGCTAGGTATAAGATAGTTAGTGATGACCAGACCCACCCCACCCCTTCCCCCATTTCGGCCTTGTAACATAGTTATGTATTTTTTACATAATAAATATAAATAAGCAATGGGAATTTCAGTTTCTAAAAAATGTTTTAATTGAAATATTTACAATAATTTATTTTGATAGTGTGTGATTTTATTGTGCAAGTCTAGGGTTGTTCAACATATTGGAGATAAATACATTCATAAATATGGTGGTGTTGTATCATAGGCGTTGCAACAAGACATAATCATTGTTTTTAAAGATTTTTCATTTCACTATAGATTAAGCACACCAGATTACGAATACACTCCAACCTCTGGCACGCTTGGAACAAGATTATTGCTGGATCACAGAACTGCCGGATGACAGAAATGACATCTAAAATCCATATGAAATCTTGCCAACTGATCCTATATATATATATATATATATATATATATATATATATATATATATATATATATATATATATATTGCTGTGTTATCAAAAGCGAGAACAAAGCTTATAACAGGAAATAAAAATTGTTCCAAATAACGTTTTTATCGTTTTCATACAAAACAAAAGCTAAAAAAGTCTAAAAACCAAAAAAATAATATATACTTACTATCCTGAATGGATAGATATGCAGCTATATATAAGAAATGAGCAAGACCGTATCACCAAAACATTCTGCTGCTGTAAAGTTGTAAACAACGTGGGGCAGGCCCCCGTGGCCACTAAACGAATTAAGGGCGGCTGATTCAAAAACGTTTTACAGGACAAAGGAGCGCGGAATTAAAGAGGTCAGCTTGCATCTAAAAAAAGGTTTTTTTTTCTTTTACTATTAAATTTTATAAAATCCAATTGGTTTGCTATGTAAATTCGTTGAAAATTGATCCCCGTCCCTACGGAAGCCAAAACAAATAAGCGCATACGACGCATTTTCTTAAAATTTTAAAACATTAATTTAATAATTTGGAATGGTTAATCGATAATAATATATATATATATATAATCTCCATGTTATGAATAATCAAGAATGGTCTCCCCTTGTTTTGTTACTCTCCTTTTTGGAAGAGCTATTTCTGTTTACTGGGACTATAAAAGGATACTATACGCGAACCTTGTATTCTCAGTTGAAAAATGCTTTCTTAAAGCCTATACCTGCGCACTTTTGTCATTACACTCCATATTACGAATATCATTTAAAAAAAAAAAGAGAAAAATTAAGATATCTTATAAGCATATTTTGTTTTGGCTTCCTTAGGAACATCAATTTATAATGAATTTATATTGCACACTAGACCTATTAACTTGTATGGAATTAAAAAAATATGTTTATTATATTAGTGATATGGATCAATAAATAGTGTACAAAAATAATTGACAAACAAAATACTTTTTCCTAGGCGAATTGGTGATTATACAATTCAATTAGACTGTCAATTAATTTTACTGTTAAAATTATTATCCATATACTAACAGGCGTCTAAAGTTGCTTTCAAAAATATTCTGCAGAGGAAGTGAATAATTTAAGCATCATTGCGGTATCCAGGGTCGGTGCACGGGTCTCGTGCCGCCACCCAAATCTATGATTCCCCTCCCCGTTCTACTACATTTCAATTTTCATATGTTAGTATTTATATAAAATATAAATTTTATTGTAACTTAATTATGTACAATAATAGATCATCTGCAATATAGATGAACATTTCAACTAGAAAAAATTGAAAATAAATACAATGTTTGTAAATACAAGTTAAAGACATGTCATAATAGATCATTCCATCTTAAATAAATCAAGAATGTTTTGCGGCATTTTTTAAGCATCAACTTGACATTTTTTTTTATCTTTTAATAGCCACATGTGCTTAGTTTAATTTGTAACGTATATAAATGTATGTAGAAAAAAGCAAATGTTGATAAGACAGCGGAGGTCACAAAGCCCTTATCAAAGGGGTTCGAGAGCAGTACCCACCGGTAGTGTCTAACGCTCAACTTCACGAGAGCACCTCTCTGCGGCTGCTCGGTCTCACGTTGACTGCTGACCTGAGATGGAACAAATACATTGAGTCAATTGCTTCGTCCACCGCAAGGAAAGTTGGCTCACTGTGCCGCGCCAGGAAATTTTTCTCCCCGGAACAATTCGCCCTTGCATGGAGTATTGCTGCCATATATGGTCTGGTGCCCCTTCTGTTTGCCTCGGGGTTCTTGATAGGCTCCAGAGGCGGATATGCAATATAATTGGCCCTGTTCTGGAATCTCGTCTACAGTCGCTCTCTCACAGATGCGCCGTCGCCTCTCTCTGTCTTTTTTACAAATACTTTCATGGTAATTGCTCTGAGGAGCTGCATTCGCTGGTTTCCAGTCTTCATGAATTCAAGCGCCCTACGAGGCTGGCATCCCGCTCTCACCCTTTCATTGTCGAAACTACTAAATGTAGCCGTCTCTTCTACTCCAATCGTACCTCTCGCCTGTGGAACTGCCTTCCCTATTCCAGTTTCCCTGATAGCTATAATCTCCAACTATTCAAATGTAATGTCAATCGACATCTCCAGTTGCCTTGATCTATCCACTATCCTTCTCTTCATCCTTTCCTCTATCATTCCTATTTGATCTTGCTCCAAATCTTCTGTAACCCCTTGCGTCCTAGTGGCTTCTCGCCTTGCTTGGGGTGAAACGCTTAAAAAAAAAATCTGGTTGTATATACGAAACCCCGACTACTGAGTTCGATACTTGGTGGTTCCTCATCTATCTGGCATGGGACGCAAAGGTTAGTAAATATTTCTTCTGCATTTTCGATGAATAGTGGATTCTCCACACTTGTGGCCTTTTGTTATACTATTTTTTTCGTTTATTTACTACCATAAAAATCAATCTATTCTGGAGTGCTTATTGGCACCTCGTGGTTTTGTAATGTTTAGCAATAATATATGAATGAAAAACTAATTTTAAAACTAAATTACTAAGTTCATTTTTCTTTTATAACATTTAATAATTTCTTTTTCCTTTTTGATATTCAGGATCGAAAGGGCTTAACCTAGAGCAGAGGTCACCAAAATAGGACCCGCTATGTCAGTTCATCTGGACCGCCGCCGCACTTTGCCACAAATGAACTAAGATATAATTATTTATATGGAATTATCAATAGATTTTTATTGTAATAAAAATGACAGAATTTGGCCAATCTGATTTTTGCATCTGATAGTAATATAAGTTTTAGGAAAATCAATGTAATAAAAAATTCAGGGACTTTTGGTATCCGGGAGTTCTGTGTAAGTGCCTGCAATGAAGTTTCTAAGAAAAGTGATTATTACGAGCCTGCTGTATCAATTATGTTTTAACTTACATTGTCGTGTCTAAACCGGTTCGAAGAGTGCCGTATATAAAAAGAACTGACTTCAGCGAACTGTATCATATATTTTGCCTGAAATTATAAAATTTGAATAGATAACAAATAAACGCAAAAATTAATAATGATTAATTAAAAAAAAATGTCTTCATACTCAAACCCCCACATTTACAACACAAAAATCAACAAAATCATACATTAGATGATTTTAAACTCTTACTCAGCTATCAGGTCATCTCATAAGTTCTGTCCGAATTTTGAATAAAGAAAACAAGTGACCAAATGTTACATTTAATTACAGATTCAATTAACAATATATTTTTCCTGATTATCTATAACTTCCTTACATCTATTAACAAGCTTACTAATTCCATTACTGTAAAATTCTTTTGGCTTTGATTCGAAGAACTCAAAAATGTCAGTTTTAACCTCTTCCCGTGTTACAAAAACTGTTTCTTCCAAATGACTCTTTAAGCTACGAAACAAATGGTAGTCTGAAGGAGCAAGATCGGGAGAATAAGGTGGATGAGGAATTTTCTCCCAACCAAGTTCTTCGATCTTTTGTGACGTGATTCTTGCTGTGTAGGGTTGCACATTGTCGATTCACTTGAGCAGGTCATTTTTTACCTCAAAGCTTGATTCAAACGCTCTAATTGCTGACAGTATATTTGAGCCTTAATTGTTGCATTAGGTGGTAAGAATTCAAAGTGGATTATTCCTTGGCGATCCCACCAGATTGAAAGAACATTTTGCCTATGAAGTTACCTTCTCGGCTTTGGCTGGGGTCCTTCCCCTTTACCAAGCCACTGTCTACGATGCTTAACATTTCGATAAAAGATCCATTTTTCGTTGCCAGTCACAAGTCTATCCAAAAAAGGTGAAACAAGTTGGCGAGAATGGAGAGAAGAGCAGATGTCAACTCGGGATTTGAGGTTGTTTTCAGACAATTCATGAGGCACTCATTTTCCAAGTTTATGAACTTTTCCAAGTTGTTGAAGATGACGATGAACAGTTGTATGGTTTGAACTGAGAACCAATGCCAATTCCTCAACTGATAAAGCAGGATTTTCTTCAAGGGCTGCTTCAAGAAACTGGACGTCCGGTTCGATCTTCCTCTTCAAGGGTGAAATCTCCACCTCTGAGTTTTGCAAACCATTTTCTGCAAGTTCTTTCATTCACACATTCCTCTCTATAAACTGAGTGAATGTTTCTAGCCGCTTCGGCTGCTGAGTTTTCTTTCTTGAACTCATAAAGCATTATGTGCAAATGATTCTCGGGTACTTCCATGTTAGCAGGGTTTTAATCAAACAAAATTTAATTTTATTGTTCTCTGAAATAAAGTTTGATCAGTTTAAATTCATCTAAACATAAAAAAATAATGTTCAGCTCCATTAGACATTATAAAATACTCTTTGAATTTCGTTCATTTTAACAAAAAGTTAAAATTCGGACAGAACCTATGGGATGACCTGATAAAAAAATCCCGAATAATTAATCAGCCTATTTGCATTGAACAAAATGCTTATTCCGTCGGCGCTCGTCATTCTCTCAGTTATCTATGTGAAAAAAGTTTGATGACCCCTAATATAGAGTAATATGAAAAAAACCAAAAAAAACCCACAAAAACACACACACACACACACACAAAAAAAAGAAAAACAAAGTAAAAAAGTATATTTCTGGTCCTAGTGACGAATGTACAAATCTGCTGCAAATATATATCAGAGCATATTTGTTTTTAATTTCAAATAAAGATTAACAATAGTGAGAAGAAAAATCATCATTTTAAAGGAGAAACTGGTTACTGAGTGTCGGAAAGACGCTGAGAAAAAAGCGAGTATAAATATATCCACACGTTATTAAAATCAATCTTATTCTAAATATGCCGACTTGAATAATAAAATCAGACAGAGTGTAAAAGCAGAATAAAAATCAAAATCGGAAATATTTTAGAAAGAGAGAGAAAGGATGAAGAAAAAAGAAAGAAAAAGAAAGGAGCAAAGAAAAAGAATGGGGAAAAAAAGGTGGGGAAGAAGAAAGATCGAGAATGAAAGAATGAAACGAATGAAGAGGGTGAACGAAATGGAAAAGAAAGACAAACAAAAGGTAAGGAAATAGATAAAAAAAAATGCACGAAAGAAAACGAAAAAAAATAAATAAATAACTGCAAAAGATGAACAAAAAAGCAGTAAAGGAGAAAGAGAGTGAACAAATTTTAAAGTTATACAAAGAATGACGTGAAAGAAAGAAAGAATGACGTGAAAGAAAGAAAGAAAGAAAGAATGATGTGAAAGAAAGAAAGAAACAAACAAAGAATGACGTGAAAGAAAGAAAGAAACAAACAAAGAATGATGTGAAAGAAAGAAAAAAAGAAAGAAACGAACAAAAAATGACGTGAAAGAAAGAAAAAAACAAACAAAGAATGACGTGAAAGAAAGAAAGAAAGAAACAAACAAACAAACAAAAAATGACGTGAAAGAAAGAAAGAAAGAAAGAAAGAATGACGTGAAAGAAAGAAAGAAAGAAAGAAAGAAAGAAAGAAAGAAAGAAATGTTGTGGAGATGATAGGGCGACTTGTATTAGATTCCTGATCAGTGCAGTGATCTCGCGAGCCACAGATAGTTAAGGACGGTTCGAGTTTTGTTGTAAGTACTTAGCTATTATCAAATTCGTATTTTCTGGGCGTGAATAAGTCCTGCTTTATCAGTTGAGGAATTGGCAGTGGTTCTAAGTTCAAACCATACAACTGTTGATCGTCATCTTCAACAACTTGGAAAAGTTCATAAACTTGGAAAATGGGTGCCTCATGAATTGTCTGAAAACAAACTCAAATCCCGAGTTGACATCTGCTCTTCTCTCCATTCTCGCCAACTTGTTTCACCTTTTTTGGATAGACTTGTGACTGGCGATGAAAAATGGATCTTTTATCGAAATGTTAAGCAATCGTAGACAGTGGCTTGGTAAAGGGGAAGGACCCCAGCCACAGCCGACGAGGAAATGAAGTAGACCAGAGAAGAACCGAGCAAGAGGAAGGAAGGAATTAATAATTATTTTCATTTTTGCCTAAGATTATCGCAACCGTGGTAACAATTATAAAGAGCAGTCATGTGATTTGGGCATGATTAATAAAAATAAGATCGTCCTTGATACTGAAACCACATTTGCGCCGCTGAGATCAACATCCCCTTCTGCCTCACAATTGTGGTTCAAGGTGACATTCAAAGCAGAATAGTGCAATAGCTCCTTTTGAAACGGAGATGAAGTTACCCCTACTCTCAGAGGTTAAGGAGACAAGACCTACAATGCAGCAGGTGGTTTGAATACAGAGTTTTCTTTCTCCTAGACTGGTTGCCAACTGAAGCTGTAGGGCCCCGTCTGTCCCGCTATTTACCCATAGATGGGGGAGAAGAGATGGATTCATACCTTTCCGAAGTTGTACAGAAATTAATGGAAAGAACTCGACTGAATTCGAACTCGGCTCTCCGATTCCTCAATCCGAGCCACTATCCATTACTCCACTGTGTCTTCACGTGTACTATATTTTTCATATTAAAATAGACTGATTCTTCTATTGAATATCTGTTTTTCTTGATATTTGTGCTCAATTATCACACACAGCATTTACTGGTCTGAATATAATAGTTTGAAAACAGTAAGTCGAACTTGCTAACCAGACGCTTCCTCTGTAGCTAAATAGTTTAGCACGCCAGGCTATATAATGTTTCCGAGTAGGATACAGCTTCGACTCCTATCGGGAGACACATATTTTCTATGAACTTACTCGGACAGTCAGGCTGGTTTAATGTTGTTTATACAATTTCTTTTAAACAGAGCATTTACTTAAATATTTGTATCTATAAACTAACGTATAAGCAGAAAATATATTAAAATAATTGTCGGACTTTATATATATATATATATATATATATATATATATATATATATATATATATATGTGTGTGTGTGTGTGTGTGTGGATATATATATATATATATATATATATATATATATATATATATATATATATATATATATATATATATATACATAATTATTTATTCGAAAATTATAACATAAATATGTTATAAAATCACTACAAAAATAGCCATTTTATTTCAACACTTCTGGTGTCTTATATATTTCTGTTATAATTTTCGAATAAGTAATTATTATTGCTCTACACTGTATTGAGCACGCGTTTAAGAATAGTATTTTTGGGGTTATTGTAATTTATTCCGTATACACCAATCCTATAGTTGTATATATATATATATATGTAATGCTTAATGGTCACAGTTGAATCAGACTAGGGAAAAGTAGTATTAAAAAGTACTCAATGCACGCGAGGAAAATAAGTAAAAACAAAAATGAACTCCCGCCTCCTTCATAACAATTTAGTTACATATTTGATTTCCCCTTTTTACTGTATCCATTCACAATACACTTACATTCCTGTCCCTTTTCATTCTTTCCTTCGCCTCTTATTCCCCTTCCTTTCCCATTACACCCAATGTCCTCTCTTTCAATCATCATATGCCTGTTATTTTTTTTTTTTTGAAAGATAATGTAGCGTTCTTTGTGTTTTTTTTTTTTGTTTAAATAAATCGTTGAAGTGGTCATTTTGAGCTTAACGCCCGACGAGACCGCCCGGTCGAAACCATGGTCGCGTATTTTAATTGACTTCCTGATTTTTAAACTCTCTCTCTCCCCCGCCCATATATATATATATATATATATATATATATATATATATATATATATATATATATATATAATTTATTCCTATAAAAGTCTGTGAACTTTGCTTGTGTGTTTGCCAGAAGTCATATACAGAGAGTGGGTGAAAGAAAGGTATGAATTTATTATCGTGTAGGAAGCGGGGGAGAGAAGGAAATGGAGGAAAAACGGCTCTCTCCTTCCACCTATCTCTCTCTCTCTCTCTCTCTATCTATCTATCTCCACCATCCCATGATTGTGCGTGGTTATTTGCTCTTTCTTTAAACAAACAATATTTTAAATATTTTATTTCAACTTTCTTTAGACAAATTTTTCAATGTTGAAAGCGACATCAAAGTTTTATAATATGATTTAAAAATACGATTTGTTTATGCAGTATGTATTTTTATTTGAACTTTTTTCACACAATTTTTTAATGTTGAAAGTAACTTCAGTCACTGCAAATAAATGTATTTTTAATAATAAAAATATCTTAACTTTCACAAACACTTCATTAAACTAAATGTAAACAGTAATACAATAAGTTTGATCGAAAGAATGGTCCAATTTAATATAATAAAATGATCTTTCAGGCCTTTAGACGAAAATAAATAAATATACCGCTTAATAACTAAACGGGGCGTTCACTGAAATATGAGTATCTACGAAAAACAACATTTAAGTGATAAAATATAGTCAGTCTGATTTAAGTAAATTAATTTTGAAAAAAGCACGCAATATTCAATTTTTAGACTATTCTTTGAATTCCAGAGGGTAGCCCGAAACTTTTGGCCTATTTACTAAGCGAAGTTTAGATGTGATACATGGGGGAAAAAAGTATGGTACAGCTAGTGAGAATCGAACTAGCTACTCAGTCGCAATTGATAGAGGGAGACGACCTTGCTAATGATTACACCACGTCGAAGTGCTCAAAATGCATTTCTGAGCGTAGACTAGATGTGGCACAGAGCTGAAAGTGTGGAGCAATTAGTAAGAGACGAACTCAATGCGGTCGTAATTGATCTAGCGAGACAAGCTTGCTAACATTTACACTGCAAGGAATTGCCCGACGCTTAGTGGCTGTGTGTGTGTGTGTGTGTGTATATATATATATATATATATATATATATATATATATATATATAGATAGATAGATAGATAGATATAGATATATATATATATATATATTCTCAGTTACATGACACACACTATGTACTCGCGCATGCACACACATAGATTTCTCTGTCTGCATAAAGAAGACTAACAATTTTTTTTTAAATACTAGCGAAAGAGATGGTGAAACAACTGAACAATGCCCCCCCCCGCCTCTCTCAATGTCTTTCTTTATTTTTCATTTATTTATTTATTTTTTTAGTTTTCAACTCAGACGCCTTTCCGGGTGGACCCGGGCCATCACAAGCTCGAGTCCATGACTAGAGGCTTTTTACTTCCTTTTTTAAAAGGTGGGGGGGGGAATAAGATACACATAGGCGGCCCTGTTGTTGGTAATAAGGGTTGGCGCAAAAGAGGACACAGCAAAATAGGAAAGGAATGAAACTTTCCCCGAGGGATTAGATGGGCTTTAAACAGTTTCCTTCCCAACACTTCTACAACACGACTGCCTTCGGCAAAAATGAATTTCTTGCCAAACAATGGAAAGACGAATCAAATAAAAGTGCAAAACAGAGAGAGAGAGAGAGAGAGGGGGGAGAGAGAGAGGGGGAGAGGGAGAGAGAGAGGGAGAGTGAGAGAAGAGAGAGATAATGGAGAAAAAAAAAGAAAAGAAAATTGAAAATGATGATAAATTCATAAATAATATATAAATTTTGTTTAATATTCATACAGGCAATGATGGCGGGTGAGGGCCACAAAATTCATATGAAACAAGGACAACAACAATAATAATAAAGAATGATGACATTTAAATAAAAGGAAGAAGGAAAGATAAAACAAACAAAAAAGACATATATATATTCTTTTTTTATAGATACAAACATTTAAGTAAATGCTCTGTTTATATTAAACAGTATTAAATAACATTTACCGGCCTGAATGTCTGAGAACAGGATTCAAACCTGCATCCTATACGGAACCGTCACTTACGCTGACGCGCCTAACCTCTCGGCCACCAACGATCGTTCAGTAGACGAGATCGAATTTACCGCTTATAAACTTCAATCTTCCATGAATCTTGTACATTCATAACTGCTCATGGCGTATCAAATGTAAACAAATGACGTCATACATTAAGAAATGGACAAAGTCCGACAATTTATTTATTAAAGACATTTTTTATGTTTAACGTTCTTTTTATAGATACAAGTATTTAAGTAAATGCTCTGTTTATGATAAACAGTATTAACAGCATTTACCGGGCTGAATGTCTGAGAAATTGTCATAGAAAGTATGCGTCCTCCGACAGGAATCGAACTTGCATCCTATACAGAACCGTCATATAGCCTGATGCGCTTTAGCGATTTCGCCACAGAGGAGTGTTTCGGTTAGCAAGGTCGATTTTACTGTTTTTAAACAACAATTTTCCATGATATTCTCATGTACATTTATATCTGCTTGATGCGTATCCAAATGTAAACAAATGATGTCACACATTATGAAATAGACAAAGTCCGACAATTACTTTAAGAGATTTTTATGTTTATACATTCTTTTTTATAGATACAAATATTTAAGTAAATGCTCTATGACAATCTCTCGGATATCCAGGCCGGTAAATGTTGTTAATATATATATATATATATATATATATATATATATATATATATATATATATATACAAATATTTAAGTAAATGCTCTGTTATAATAAACAGTATTAACAACATTTACCGGCCTGAATATCCGAGAGATTGTCATAGAGCATTTACTTAAATATATATATATATATATATATATATATATATATATATATATATATAGGTAGCAATTTCTCTTTTATACCAGTTTCATGAAAGATGACTAACAAGGTACTGTGATTAATTTTTCTTGTGTTCGTATAAGTGTTTACTATTTTGGACATAAAGTATATAAAACTGTCCGAATTTTTATTTGTATATCCTATCTCGTTCAGCTATTCTATTAGTCATTATCAAGATTTTTTTTTTAATTTTCACAGAGTATAAATTTATATATGTATGGGAATATTATTTTTTATTTTGCCAAGCACAGACAGCTGATATTATTGTGCTGACCGTGTTTGAAAAAAAAAAAATATATATATATATTCCCATCACTATAGATACACATATGCGTGTTCATTTTAAAAAAAAAAAAAAGAGAAAAGAAAATTAATTCTAAAGTAAAGTAATTCTAAGCTGTACTGCCAGAAAGAAAGGAAAATTATCACTCACAGGAAAGAGGCACATTTCAGTTTCATTCACATTGTGTATATACGTTTGCGTGTGTGCATATATGTGTTTTAATTCAGTTACGGGCGAAAAATATTTCTACAATTAAAAAAAGATAATCTTTCAAAATAATTCTATTTATTACCGAACAATTTTCGAAAAATCAAAAAAAAAAAAAAAAAATTTATAGTAGATTTTTGGTAGGTGGGGAGGGGTTTGGAATTTTTTTTTCTTCAAATTTAAGATTTTATTGCTCAGCTCTGGGTATGGTTTTTTTTTTTACAAAAACTGAGTGTGTGTGCGTGTGTGATGGCACAAACACACGTAAATCACTCACGCACAATACCGACATAAGGAAAAGCATTACATGACACACAGCGAATCAACTCTTGTTTTATATATATTATTATTATTATTATTATTATTATTATTATTATTATTATTATTATTATTACTATTATTATTATTATCATTATTATTATTTGTGTATGTTATGTTTGCTGCTTTATATCCTGTTGAGCCGGGTCCAAACTATGGTCCTTAGTCCCTATAGGAAAATTGTCATTTAATTGAGGGCACTTAATATATGGGATCTTCTTCTTCTTCTTCTTCTTCTTCTTCTTATTATTATTATTATTATTATTATTATTATTATTATTATTATTATTATTCTTTGATTTCTGGCGTTTACACATTTCTTTCCGGGTCTCGCCCAGGGACCTAAGGTTAGAAATGGCATCATGACACTTTCCCCTGACTAAAAAAAAAAAAAATTACATAGATAAAGACCCTCGTAAAGTGTGGGCTGTTACTTGTCAGAACAATTTTTTGTATCTCTTTGAGGCATGGACTTCCAGGAATCCCTTCAATTAGTCAACTGGGATCTTTTTCCAACCAGTCCTAGGGCTCCAGCTACAACAAGGATTGTTGCTGTTCCCATTCCACATTTTCGAGATTTCTATTTCAAGGTCCTTGTATTTTGACAGCTTTTTGAATATCTTCAAAGATACATTGCAGTCAGCAGGGACTGCCATATCAATAAGGAGGCACGTTTTTTGTTTGTGGTCTTTAATAACAATGTCTGGGCGGTTGGCCTTGATTGTTCTGTCAGTGTGAATTGTGTAGTCCCATAGAATTGTAACAGGTCCTATCTCCGTAACTGGGTCTGGGTGGTGTTTATACCAGTTTCTTTCAGTTTCCTTCCCGTAGAAGTTGCAGATTTTCCAGTGAAGATATTGGCCCACTCTGTCATGTCGGGTTTTATATTCAGTGGGTGCCAACATCGTGCAACCTGATACAAGATGATCAATCGTTTCTGGATATTTATCACAGAATCTGCATTTTGGGCTGACACAATATTTTAGTATATGTGCTTGATAATTCCTAGTTAGCAAGCATTGGTCCTGCGCAGCAAGGATAAAACCTTCAGTTCCCGCTTTCAACCCTGCACTGCGTAGCCACTGATGGGTACGGGTTTTGTCTACATCACCTTGTTTGATACGGGCAGAGTATTGGCCATGAAGCGGTTTATCTTGCCATCGCTTCTGTATCTGGTCGGTTGCATTCGTCTTTGCTGTCTTTTTCAAGTATTTTGCAGTTTCAGCCGGTGTATTGTGCTGTAGTTGCATCTCTACGCCCATTTGAAGCTCCATTTTAAATTTGTTGGCTTCTTTCATTACGGAGTAAAGACGCTTACTACTTTCATGTTCCTTGACGCATACCATCATCCAGTCTTCTGTAGTTTCCAAGTATCTTTGGAGGCCAATTGTTGTAGTTTTGTAGGACAGTTCTAGTTGAGATTATTATTATTATTATTATTATTATTATTATTATTATTATTATTATTATTTCCTCTGATGTCTGTTGTATAATGATTTCCTTCCAGGTCCCCCAAAATAAAAATAAAACAGCATAAGATCACACACATTTTACATAGATAATTCTCTTTATAATGTGTAAGCTGTACCTGTAAGAAGACTTTTGGGGGTATTTCTTTAAAGCATAGGCTACTGGGGACCCTTTCAAACAATCAGAACTTTTTCCAATCAAACAGATGACTCCACCCGCAACTGGAATTATCGATGTCTTCATGTGACACATTTCTGAGATTTTCACTTCAAGGTCATTGATACATTACACTCTACCGTAACTGCTATGTCAATAGGAATTCTGTTTCTGTGGTCTTTCATCACTATATCTGGACGATTAAAATTGATTTTTCTGTCTGTGTGTATCGTAAAATCCCATAGATTTGTTACAGACCCTATGTCTGTAACTGGGTTTGGTTATCATTCATACTAAAACCCGTGAAAAATCCACGGTTTTCCTATTTTAATTTTCTGACGAATCTTAAATCTTCAGTTAATGTCTGAATAAACTAGCGAGTTCCCAGACAATAAAATATCCATAGAAATCTCCCTATTGCATACTTAAATATTTGAGCTTAACAGCTTTAACAAAATATTACAATAACAATTATAAATATGAATGGTGGCCGTTATTTTAAGAAGTAAGGGAGTACAAATGAAAAAAATCTGAAATTGATAACTTTTTCATTTTCCCTGAGAGACGTTAAACACTTCTATATCCCCTTCTTTCTTTCTTTCTTTCTTTCTTTTCTTTTCTTTTCTTTTCTTTTCTTTTCTTTTCTTTCTTTCTTTCTTTCTTTCTTTCATTTTCTTACTGAAAACAAGTAGCGTCTCTGATATGACTTTCATTTTCGTACGCAATGAAAACGGAATTGTCCATTATTTATGAGGTCTTGGTAGAAGGCTTTAAACACATCTATCTATCTATCTATCTATCTATCTGTCTGTCTGTCTGTCTATCTATCTATCTTTCATTTTCTTACTGAAACCAAGCAGCGTCTCTGACATGTCTTGTTTGTTTCCACGCAATGAAAACGGAATCGTCCATTATTTATGAGCTCTTGGTAGGAGACGTTAAACACTTCTATCTTCCCTTCTTTCTTTCATTCATTTTCTCACAGAAACCAAATAGTGTCTTTTCCCCTCTTTTCATGGGATGGAATAGTTCTTTATTTACGAGGTATTGGCAGAGCGTACCGGTCGTGCGAATTAACCAAGGAACTAACGAAGAAGAGACAAGCACAATTATTATTATTAGTAGTAAACTTGATATTAATAATTTTAAATACATAATTTAAAGGGAAATTTTTAAATTAGTAATACCTAAAATAAGGTCTGCATGATTACAATAAAATCTAATTCAGAAATTTAAAAAAAGCATCGCTCAATGAAAGAGAAAGAGAGAGAGTGAGAGAGAGAGATTTAGAAAGAAGGAGCTTTGCGTATGCATTAGAAGGGGAAATAAAGTAATGTCAATAAGAACACTTCACCACCTTCCCCATAGCCGTCATCTATTAGGGAAAAAAAGCAATATAAATAAAATAATGAAATCAAATGAACCAGTTCGTTCCTGAGGGTGTCGGGCACTGGAGGCAGGGCTGTTTTTGTTAAGATTTTATTTTTTCTTCTTCAGCGATTGCTTTTTTCATGCACTTTTTTTTTTTATTTGGATGCACTTACCTTTGTTCGTCCTTTCTTCATTCTGATTCAATTGTCGATGGCAGTAATTTAATGGCGTCGAGCGAATGACTAGATAATTGCAATTTTATTTTGATTATATGGGCCTTTTGCGTCCACAAAACCATACTGAGGGATTAACAAAGCCTAAGGGCATGAGAACGTACAGTTCTCTCCTAGAATGATTCTATCTATCTATCTATCTATCTATCTATCTATCTATCTATCTCGTTCAATGCATATCTATCTATCTTTGTCAATGCATATCTATTTATCTATCAATCGAACTTGGTTAATGCATATCTATCTATCTATCTATCTATCTATCTATCTATCTATCTATCTATCTATCTATCTATCTCGGTCAATGCATGTCTATCTATCTATCTATCTATCTATCTATCTATCTATCTATCTATCTATCTCGGTCAATGCATATCTATCTATCTATCTATCTATCTATCTATCTATCTATCTATCTATCTCGGTCAATGCATATCTATCTATCTATCTCGGTCAATGCATATCTATCTATCTATCTATCTATCTATCTATCTCAGTCTGTTCATATCTATCCGTCTATCTATCTATTTATCTATCTATCTCGGTCAATGGATATCTATCTATCTATCTATCTATCTATCTATCTATCTATCTATCTCAGTCTGTTCATATCTATCCGTCTATCTATCTATTTATCTATCTATCTCGTTCAATGCATATCTATCTATCTTTGTCAATGCATATCTATTTATCTATCAATCGAACTTGGTTAATGCATATCTATCTATCTATCTATCTATCTATCTATCTATCTATCTATCTATCTCGGTCAATGCATGTCTATCTATCTATCTATCTATCTATCTCGGTCAATGCACATCTATCTATCTATCTATCTATCTATCTCGGTCAATGCATATCTATCTATCTATCTCGGTCAATGCATATCTATCTATCTATCTATCTATCTATCTATCTATCTATCTATCTATCTATCTATCTATCTATCTATCTCAGTCTGTTCATATCTATCCGTCTATCTATCTATTTATCTATCTATCTCGGTCAATGGATATCTATCTATCTATCTATCTATCTATCTATCTATCTATCTATCTATCTAAAACTCATTTAAATTCAATACCTGTATAGTCACCTTATTCTCCTTAATTTTCTACCCGTTCATGCCATTAGTAGATCAATGTACTTACCCATCAATATTTCAATGTTGTTTCACTTCTCTTCCTCTTTCTCTATTCCATTCTCCTTCTGCCTTTTCACCCCACTTTCTCCCCACACTTCTCTTTCATTTTAAACTTCCATCTATACTCGTCTCTCTCCATATCCCACATTTTTCCATTTTCTTCTTCTTCTTCTTCTTCTTCTTCTTCTTCTTCTTCTTCTTCTTCTTAATCTGTTAAAATTATTCAACTTTTTAACAAGAAAAATCTCAAGATGGAATGATCTATCATGACATGTCTCTAATTTGTATATTGATACATTGTATTCATTTTCAATTTTTCTTGTTGAATTATTCCAGTTGAATATTACATAATTAAGTTACAATAAAATTTTTGTTTTAAATGAATACTACCTTATGAAAAGTATGATGTAATAGAATGGGGTGCTCAGTATTATAGAATGGGGGAGTATCACAGATTCATAGTTCATTAGACCCTTGCATACACATAAAGATTCAAAACCAGTTTAGTATTCTAATTTATGCTATAAAGTCTGTTTCATAAAATACTATAGTACTGTTTTACATTCCACGAATAATTTTCTCCGAGCACAGGAAGTTTTTTTTTTCCATAGAAAAATTGACCTAACTCGCTTTGTTACCGTTTAAATTCGAATTCTATGATTCGACGGAATTCCATTGGTTGAATTTGTTACTTCTTATCTCAACTCCCTCTTTTTTCAACCTTTATTTCCTTTTCTTGGTATTTTTCCCTTTATTTCTCTTCTCTCCCCCCCTCTCTCACTGTTACTAATCACTTAGAGTTTTTTTCTTCCTCTATATGTAAATTCTTTTACACCTTTTATGGGAAACTTTCCAGTGACGGAAGTGGAAGATGTGCCTCGTTAACTGTATTTCGGAATAAAATATTTTAGTAGCATCGTAATTGCCTACCTGATGAAACGTTAAATTTTTAACGTTGAAACAAGATGTACAGTTTTGTAGTGGGTATGTACATGTTCTAATGTAACATTGCATAATAAATAAATATTTATTGCTTTACTTTTGTACTTGAACGCTAAAATCTTACTCTTCGTTCTTGCTACGACTATATATATATATATATATATATATATATATATAAGTAATTCATCGAGTCTGACAGAAATATCAACAGAATGCAGAAAGCACTGGACGGCCGTTTCGTCCTATATTCGGGATTCATCAGCAGTGCGCATCTACTACCGAGAATTGAAACCCTGACAGTTAGGTTGTCAAGCAAACATCATACCAACTGTTCCAATGGGCCTCGATGACGATGAGATTGCAAATCAGACTCAACAAAGCGCCGTTCACTGCTTCTATTAGGTTGGTGCAAAAATAATGACGTAATAATGTCGTTTTTTGACGTATTAACGTCAAAAAATGACATTATTTCTCTAGAGTGAGCGGCTTGGTGAGAGTAGTCGTAGCTCCAGGGGGCACAGTCCTACGGTTAAAGAGTTCCACCACGGAATATCATCGTAGTAAATGTGAGTTCAATCCCCAGGCCGGGTAATACAGACTTAGACTCGGTGGAAACGACGAGTAAATATTGTGTATTAGAAAAAAAAGTTCTGCAGTGTTCGTAGTAACCATTGTTGTCACCAGACATTTCACATTACTACAAATTAGTTGTGCGGAACTGAAAAAAAAATATTTACAGAATTATCTAAATCGAAAATAAGCCCAAATAATCTAATTAGAGTTTACTAAAACTATATCGAAGTATTTAAACACATGAAAATAGTTTTATTATTATTATTAATAATAATAATAACAATAATAATAATAATAATATAAGCATTAGAAAATTATTTAAATATTTCCCTCATGCTTATGGTAGCTATGTTTAGAACTAGAACATTCAAGAGGAGTTATCATACTGACAACTTTAGAAAATAGATGTCTTATTTAAAATGTTTATAAAAAAGAATCAATCAATCGTTCTTCTCTTCTCCTCCTCCTCTTCTACTTCTTCTTTTTCTAACACGGAAGAATTAAATAAATAAAATGCAGAACACTTAACGGATATTTAAAAGGAAAAAAAACAAAGTACGAAGACGTAATAAATGATCAAATAAAAATAAAGTCGGACGACGACAAAAGAATAACACGTAGAAAAAATAAGCAGATAAACTCTGGAAGGGTGATATAGAGGATCAAAAGAAACGGAAAAAATAACTTTAAAAGGAGACTTAACAGTAAAAATCGAAAAACTAATAATACAAGAATAAATACAAAATAAAAGGAAAAATAAAAATGACAATGTAATAAATTGAAATAGAAAAGAAAAAAAAAATCGAAAAACTTTTTCAAATGATAGTCAGTAAAAGAGAACGTTAAAAAGTAAAATAAATCATAATTAAACTAAAACGGAATTTATGGAACAAAAAACGAATTTCCTAGCGTGGCATAAAAACGGTCGTATCAGGTCTGGTAAGGACTTCAACGATGGCTGAATCTCCAACTGCAGACCAACATACAGTATTTACTACTGTATTTATGTGAATGGGGGCGTATCCATTATCGCCCGTAGCTATTCTACAACAGTTATGGAATTGGTAAATATTAAACACTTCAAATACCTCAGCGTATGGATCAGTTAAAACAAATTTAGTAGAAAAAGAAAAAGATATTGAACATATAATAGGCTGCGCTAGAGGTAGTTTTTCCCATAAAAAAAAAACGCAAATTGCTACAAGACCGCAAATTGCTACAAGACGAAAACATTAACCCGAAAACTCAAGTCATTTTGCCTAGTCAGAGACTTTCAGAAATATCGAAGCTGTCTGCAGTATACGACCGCTTTCTAAGATCAATGATCTTTGTGTCTTAGGAAAGACCATCCCTCTTCGAACCTTGTGGACTGGAGCTACAGAATCACAAACAAAGAAATGTACCAAATAACAGAAACAACATCACTTGAGAGTTTCAACAACAGCAACAGCTAATATCTGTCTATATTTGTGAGATGAGGTGTTGTAATTATATACATTATTTACATTTTTCGGAGAATAAAGATGTGGACAACAGTTCGAACAATATAAATAGCAACAGCTAAAATGACGTAATCAACATGTTGAAGTTCCACACTACTTCAAAGAAAAGGTTAGGAAGGAAACTGCCATAATTACTGGAAAGTGATATCACAGATATTGTACTTGAGAAATCTACTTTCCTGAAAGCCTGTTATGAGAGAAATATTTTATAAATTTCAACCGACAATAGTACTGGCAGCTCGGTCAATGAATTCAAAAATAGTCCTTATAAAGAAACGGCTTATATTGCCATTAGCATTATATACTACATTTTCGGCCAAACATTTAACTTAAAGTGGGCATTCTTCCTTCACTTGATGATTGCGTTTATTAATTTTATTTGCCAGTTTGTTGTCTGGTACTGGCCAGAACCTTACTGTTACGGCTGCTGATCATAATTGCCATGTTACTTGTGCAGCTGTACCTAGCGATTATATATACACCATATATATAACATTTTAAAATATATGAATATTGTTCCTCGTGGTAATTACAGTAGAAAGACTAAAAGTAAAACTATTCATATAAGCCTTATTTTGTTCTGGAGTTAAAAAAATAAGGGAATAAAATAAACGACGCTTGCGTTTTTATATCTCACTTTCCTAGACATATAAGGCCATCAAGAAAAATATTACTTTAGTCTGAGGAACTCCTTGTAAAGGACGAAAAGCGTTAAATAGAATTTTTCTCACTTTCTCATTCATAACATATAATACTAAAAAATAGCAATAAAAATGTAATAAAAATATTAATAAAAAATAATATTAAAAAATAGTAAAAAATAGCAATAAAAATGTAATAAAAATATTAATAAAAAAATAATAATAAAAATAGTAAAAAATAGCAATAAAAATAGTAATAAAAATATTAATAAAAAAATAATAAAAAATAGTAAAAAATAGCAATAAAAATGTAATAAAAAATAGTAATAAAATAATAATAATAATAATAATAATAATAAATAGTAACAAAAATAGTAATAAAATAGTAATAAAAATAATTAAAAATATTAAAAGAGTATTAAAAATAATAATAAAAACAGTAATAAAAATAATAATAATTAGTAATAAAAATAATAATAAAAATTAATAAAGAAACAGTAATAAAAATACAGTGTAACCCGGATATAAGAGAAACCCGGATATAAGAGAGATTTTCTATGGTCCCAAATTATAGCCTGTGTTAATGTATATAAGTTACACCGGGATATAAGAGACCCGGATATAAGAGAAACCCGGATATAAGAGATATTTTCTCTGGTCCCGTCCTCCCCGATATAAGAGAGTTCGTTTTGAGTGACAGTGTGATGTCGTAAATCGGTTAAACAGAGCTCAGTTCGAGGGAGAGTGAAGTTCAATGACTTAATCTTGACTAGTCTAGAGACACGGTGTGTCCAATCTGTGTCTGTTGGAGACACCCTCTACCTTATGATATTTCTTTGTGTGTCTAAGGGTAGCGCCGCCCGCTTTTTTGCCGACTTTGCTTGTCGTTGCATTTACTGGACAGCACTTTCACTTTGCCCACTGTTCTGTCGAGTCAGAAGTTTGTCTGTTTGTTAATTTTGCCATTTGCAATGATCGCAAGCAAACGGTTTTCAAACCGTTTGCTTGCGATCATTGCGATTAGTGATGTCGGCGTCTCAACGAAAAACACTGAGCATTTCTGAACAGTTGGAGCTCATCGACGATGTCAAAGTGAAGAAACTCAAACTGGCCGCTGCAGCCAAAAAGTACAGAATCGGTTATTCAACAGCAGCAAAAATTCTCAAGAAAGAAGACGATCTCAGATCGTGCATGCAAATGAACGGAAACACTAATCGCAAACGAAAGCGCCAATCCGTGCACAAGGACGTTAACGAAGCGCTTACACAATGGTTTACGCAAGCATGTGCTCATGGAGCTACTGTCACCGATCACGTCATCAGGCAGAAAGCATCACAATTGGCCGTAAATCTTGAAGTTGATTTTGAACCGAGCAATGGCTGGCTCATGCGCTGGAAGCAGGCCAATAACGTTTCGTTCAAAAAATTTCACGGCGAATCAACGTCAGCAGATCACGGTTTTGCCAACGAATGGGCGACAAACGTTTTGCCGCAACTTTTTCGTGGATATGATTCAAAAGATGTTTGGAACTGTGATGAAACGGGAGTTTTCTACAAAGCCATGCCGTCTGGATCTTTGCGATTTGCCGGCGACGAACAGTCAAATGGGACAAAAATTCCCAAAGACAGACTCACGATGCTTCAGTTCACAAACATGAACGGCAGTGAAAAGCAAGCTGTAGTTGTTGGTAAGTCGGCAAAACCACGGCAAACAGATTTTGACGAATTTATCAGCTTCGACGTCCGTACACAATGTTATGGAGAACTGACACGGACATCACACGTGGTATAAAATCGGATGATCAAGATTTTGACGAAGATGATGATGCTGAAAGCGTAAGTTCTGAAGTTTCTGAAAGTGACAAACCAGTGCCAAATTCTCTGGCTGCATTGAAGCAAAAAGCAGTAATCCTGATGGCGCATTGAAAATGATTTACGGACTGTATGAAAGTGTTCATGATGTTAACAAAGAGATTTCTGTACAATCAAAAATGACTGACTTTTTAAGAAAAAGTAATTTTTGATTGAATTATTTTGAAAACTGATTGAAAATGTATTTTTGTCTGTGTTTTTTATGTCTATAACTGTTAAATAAACTAGTGTTCTGTACGTAAAAAAACGTTATATGAAGTGTTCCCATACTTATCTAAACAAAATAGACCAAACCCGGATATAAGAGAAACCCGGATATAAGAGACTTCTTCTCCGGGCCCCGGCAACTCTCTTCTATCCGGGTTACACTGTAGTAATAAAATAGTAATAAAAATAATTAAATAATATTAAAAGATAGTATTAAAAATAATAATAGTAATAAAAATGATAAATAGTAATAAAAGAATAGTAATAAAAATAGTAATAAAAATAATGAAAAATAGTAATAAAAATAACCAAAAATAGTAATAAAAATATAATAAAAATAGCAATGAAAATAGCAATAAAATAATCATAATAAATAGTAATTAAAAATAGCAATAAAAATAGTAATAAAAATAGTAATAAAAATACTTAAAATAATCAAAAATTGGGACTAACTTCGATTATGAAAGCAAGGGTGGAAATATAGTTAAAGGCACTAAATATTCCGTACAACAATAAAATCTAGTCCTTTTGATGCTTTTTATGTCCATATGGACTACATACAGGAAGAAAGTTGTAGAATCGATTGATCGAAATGCTTTTCTAATATAGTGATGTTACAATAACGTTAAACAAAGGAGTTCGAATTCTTGAACAAAGGCTGGAATGATTACATTGTAGCGAAAAACAGAAGTTTGTTTTAATCTGACGCCAAGGAAGGGACATGTAAAGATCTCATGAATTTAATTTTGAATAGCTGAAATTCATTCCTTGTCAGTATGCATATAGATATACTTGGATACAAAGACGAAAGGGTGTTGGCCTCAGTCAAGAATCCGATGCTTTGTCGGCATTTGTAAATATTTTCTGTCATCAGAAAGACTAACACAGTTTTGATTTCCCGTAGAACAGATGGGCGATCAGCTGGAAGGATTCGAGTGATGCAAGTGGGCGGTTGGGACGCAAATGAAATATCCCCGTTAAAGAAATGAAAGAAAAAGAAAAGAAAAGAAAAAAAAAACAAAGCAAAAAAACAAAAAAAAAAAACAGCTCGCTGTAGAATGAAACATCAAAATGTGCACCTGCTTAGATATTTATAAAATCTCTTCCGCTCCACTCACCCGTTCTTATACGTCTATGTACGAATAATGGTGTATTTTTCTCAATCTAGCATAAATGTTTGCAGAATGCATTATCGTATACTGATATATATCTTAATGGGATAAAGATATATAAATTTTTAATATATCAAGAACAATTTTAGTGGAAAGAAATATGACAAAGTGGAAAAAGATTTCCTGTGAAGCCCTAAAGATTTTCCGATGAAGCCCTACTGGACGAAACGTCCAGTAGGGCTTCATCGGACTGAATTGAGGCTGACTTTGAATACGACTACACATGCGCACGAAGGAGCGCGGACGTTGAGAATTTTTAATTTAAATTAGATTTTCATTTTAATATATGTTTTGTGTATCATGAAATGGATTAAATCCGACAATTACTTAATATATTTTTTGTTTATACGTTATTTTTATAGATACAATTTATTTAAGCAAATGCTCTGTTTTTTTTTTTGTTTTTTTTTTTAAATAAGCAGTATTAAATACATTTACCGGCCTGCATGTTCGAGAAATTTCGTAGAAAATACCCGTTCTTCAACAGGAATCGAACCTCTGTCCTATACGAAGCCGTCAATTGATCTGACGGGCTATACTACTCAGCTATAGAGAAGCGTCTGGTTGCAAAGTGCAAATTACAGTTTTTAAACAACAAATCTTCGACGATCATAACATCTGCTCACAAAAACGTACCTTAACATTGATAACATATGAAATGGTTTAAGTTTGACAATTATTTAATATATTTTCTCTTTATACGTTATTTTAATAGATATCATTTATTTAAGTAAATGCCCTGTTTTTTTTTTTTTTTTTTTTTTTTTTTAAATAAACAGTATTAATTACATTTACTGGCCTGAATATTCGAGAAATTTCGTAGAAAATATGTATCTATTAAAATAACATATAAAGTAAAATCGTTTAAACCCAGGTTTATAAATGATAGAATTTTGGGGAGATTTGAATAATTTTTTATAATAATTCATCGAGCCTAAAACAAGTATCCTCAACAGGATGCAGAAAGCATTGTATCGTAAATACCCGGGTTCGATTCTTGGTAGCGGATGCGCACTGTTGATCAGTCTAAAAAAAAAAACAAAAAAAAAAAAACACGAAACGGTTGTCCAGTGCTTTCTGCATTCTATTGAGAATTCTTGTTCTAGACTCGAAGAATTATTACAAGAAATTATTCAAATCTAAAAAAAAAAAAAATTCTATCACTTATAAACCTACGCTTGATCCAGTTTCTGGTGAAAGAAGGCTCTTGAGGCCGGTTCCAGCAGGTTATGTGTGCTTGGAGGAGTATCACCACCGGAATTAGGAATAGTGCGCTACATATATATATATATATATATATATATATATATATATATAACGTCATCCACAGACAGACTGTTTCGCTGTTTCACAGCTCATCAGTGTGGCTAGACATCCGGTTGCCTCTAGCTCGGATCGAAACCCGACTGAATTGGTATCAGCCGGAGATTCTAGCCACTAAGCCAAGGAAGCAGGTGGATTTTTAGCGTATTTATTTTTAGAAACACGCCCAGTGACTGACAGTGACTCGATTCGCTATGCGAAGAGTCTCGCTATATATAAGCTATAATACTCACTGTTTACAAACCCAAACCTACTCCCTAGAGAGCTCAAATATATATATATATATATATATATATATATATATATATATATATATATATAAGAGTGAGTCACACAAATTATCCGCACTTTGTCCAAAACATATTTTTAGGTTTGTCACCCTGCCTTCTGGTCATGCGTGCTTATAGTTGGTACTATTGTGGTCACGCACGTGATCAAAGTTTGTGTTTGATCGCGCCAGTTTTCTTGCTGCTGTTACATTGTAAACATGGCCGCTCCGTTGGCAGTGTGCACCAAGGAGGAACAAAGAGCAGCAAGATATCTTACTGAACTTTGGTGCTTTCTGTGGCCGATCAGCCTAAAACACACCGGATCAAATAGTGATTGCCTCTTCAAAGAGGGACTAAAGTTCAAATCCTACAGGAGAACCCGTTTTCTTTATTAAATTTTCTCGAGTGCGCAGGCCTATAGACGTAATATACTATTATGGTTCGGTTCCTTGTACCACGGTGATAGTCCAAGGTAGAACCAATAAAGAAGACCTCGAACGCGTATATGGAATAACAGAGATATATTACAAACAGGAATATATACAGAGAAGTAGAAAGTGTTAGTACGAACAATCCGGTTTAGTAGTAATTGTCTGAACGTGACTCTGTTTCGGTCTGCCTTTGACTCGACTCTTGACTCGACTGACTGACTCGCTCTGACTGACTGACGGACGGACTTCTGACGGTCCTCACTCCAGACTTCAGACTGAACAGTATTTAGTCACCCTCCCCCACGAGGGCATCATGTAGGTAGCACAAAGCCGGTTTAATGTGATATCTCCGAGCCCGTAGGTTCGGCCAAAAATATGCCCTTAAACGGGTTCAGTGTCGGTTTACCTCCCCGAAAGAGACTCCGCCCTTCGGCGTGCCTCGTTCGGGTTCCTCCCCGACCGAAGGCAGAGAGTTCAGCCAGTCAGCCGGTCAGCCGGTCGCCCGACTTCAGACTGAAGTCCCTCCTTCCTCTTGAGGTGCAGTATTTATTACGTTGGAATAGTCCGTTATGTTATTATGGGTAAGGTCCCATAACATATACACTGTATGAGGTTAAAAATAAAAAAGAAGAAAACAGGACGTTTATTTCAATCACAGTTTTCTGAAAATTAACGTTTTAAGTTATAAAATAAAATGATGTATTTGAGGTTATTCAGGATGATACAGGATGAAAGTAGATGCGTCCTCGAATCTATGGTGATGTTAAAAATAGGATCTGAAGCGTCAAAATCGAAAGATAAAATAATTTAAAGTATTTATAGAATCAGAGACATTAAATTCATAATACGAAATTGGTATGATACCCATTGGCATCAACCAAAGCAGTGATTCCGAAAGCTTTTGACGCTGTTGCCTACTTACCTCCCAGCACACAATCATAGTACTCCCCTCTCACATAAACAGGAAAAAAAATCTTAGTAATCGGTATACTTCATTATCAAAGCAACTCATCTAATGTAATAACCATTCATGTCTATATTGCTACAAATTTAGAGGATTAGCCATTGCAGACACCGACTGTCTGATCTGACGGAGAGAGAGAGAAAGAGAGTGAGAGATAGAGAGGGAAGGAGGGAAAGAAGGGGAGAGATAGATAGGTAGAGAAATCAACACGGCATATTACTGTCAATTTCATGCTTCAATTCCATGTAAAAACCAAGGTCAGTCACCATATCGTGTTGATTCCTATGTACACTCTGTCTTTCCGTACAAACGTTCTATCCCCGATACTGTGTACTCTTCCGCAATAAATGTAGAAAACTTTAAATAATATATATACACACACACACACACACACACACACACACACACATATATATATATATATATATTATTATTATTATTATTATTATTATTATTAAATATAACTGGCAATGAATGTCTATTATGTCTGACCATGAGCCGTTCTAGTGTTCGAATGTTTGCCTTAATTTCGGGTGAAAATAAAGACAAAAATTGTGCAACATTTGGATATTTTTTATTAAGTTGGTCCTGAGCTTTCGACTCACATGAGCCATCCTCAGAGTGGTTATACAGGCATGAAACAAAGATATCCACCATAAAAGATGATATTTTGTTATTTTAACATAGAAAATTGCTTTGCGACGACAACGCCCGCGGAATAGCAGACGCAGATCATAAGTTTAAGATGCGGTTCTATGACGTCATACCACGTGATAGCTCGAAGTATTTAAAAGAGAACCAACATCTAGATGCAATGTAATGTCTTGTGACTAGTTTGAAATGTAATTTTATTGAGTGTAGGTTACTTCGTTTTCATGTAGATGGCCTCCAATATCTAAAAGTTCTTTTTACTGTGACTATTTGTGAGTATTATTCTTATCAACTAATATCTGTCTAATATTACGTATATGGCTATGTTTTTCACCAGAAGTTAAAGCAAACATTCAAACATTAGAACGGTTCATGATCAGACATATATAGACATTCATTATCTGTTATAGTGATTTTCCAAGCATAGCTTAGATGTGGCACAAGGCCGAAAGTAGGAGGCACCCAGTGAGGAACGAACTGACTACTTAGTCGCCTCATATGCACTAGTATGTCGTTGCTTAGAAATTTCCATGTAAAAAAAAAACAGACCATCATTATTGTTTTGTCCGTCCCAAGTTGTGCCATCCGAGGTTTTTTTTCCAAACGAGTATTACTATTAGTATAATATATATATATATATATATATATATATATATATATATATATATATATATATATATATATATATGATCGACTCTCGACGTATGAGCGTCAAGCAAATCACCGGCACATGAGATTTGATTATAGTGGTGAAGGCCTCGTGCAGGACCATCCACACTTTTTGGAGGGACGAATACAGAGACCTGTTTCACCGAATGCCACAAAGTTCCCAAACGACCCTCCGCAGGTTTTGAATTCAGAGTTGTCCTTCTCCTAGACCAGTTGCCATCCAAGTCTATAGAACCCAATTTGTCCTGCTATTTTACCCATAGCTGGAGGGAGAAGAAGAGGATTCATACCTTTCCCAAGGGTATTAGCACGTAAGTGAATGTAATGGATGCGACTGGGATTCGAACTCGGCTCTCCGAAAATCCATTACTCCACCGTGCCTCCTAATATAAATATGCCATATCTTAAACTATATTTTATCATATATATATATATATGATAAAATATAGTTTAAGATATGGCATATTTATGGATGAAAGTGTTCAGTATCAGGGAAAAAGCGTGTGTAGAGCTCTGAGGTCAACGCTAATCTATTTTATGCTTGAATGGAAGCTTCGAAGCCAGAAGATAGCGTTCAGGCATGAAACAGACTGTTGCCACTTGGTGTTCACCTCATTGACCTTATATATATATATATATATATATATATATATATATATATATAAATGTTTTCCATACTGGAGCAATTACAAACAATTTGAGCAGTTGTAATTCTTGAGATGGAATTTGGCGTTTAGATTTTTTATCAAAACGCCATCATAAGCTGTGCGCATCGCTTGTCAGTTGGCTCACACTTTTCGTCTGATGTCGAGAAAAGAGAAATCACTAAGATTCCTTTGTGACATATTTGAGTACGTTCGGCCTGCATACGATAGGAGACACATTGCTAAAATCTATATCCCAAACTGGTATAACTTTAACCGGTGACATGTACTCTATGAAAACGATGCTTACACCTCCAGAAGCATAATCTTACTATCTTCTTTCTCTATGGGCCATGTCATTTGAGGACGTTGGCGATTATGGCTCTCCACAATTTCCCGCCCTTTGTAGCTTTTAGTAAATTTTGTCTTTTTTACTATCCTCGTAAACCCTATTCGACCTGTTTTACACAAGATCCAAAACGAAACTGTTCTCTTTTAATCGTTCAAGACAACTTGTTTTGCCTTCCGTCAGTATGGCTGATGCTAACCCCCAGGAAAGTGATTGATTGCGCCTTCTCAGGCTGACGTTTTCCGCTGATATCAGGTGGCAAGAGTATAGTGAATCAATTGCTAGATCTGCTGCTAGGAAAGTTGGTTCACTGTGTCGTGCTAGACAGTTTTCCTCAACAGAATCTATCTTCGGTCATTTAAGCGCCATGCATGATACATGCATAGGCGATCATGCATCTTTCGATATATAATTGACGAGGCAGATTTTTCACGCAATAGGTTGCCATTTCTTTCTACGGTAGAACAGTTGCCATCCAAGGCTATAGAACCCGGTCTGTCCAGGTATTTACCCATATCTGGAGGGACAGCTTCTTACCTTTCACAAGGGTATTAGCACGTAAGTGAATGTAATGAAATTTGTCTTAACCGTCTATAACCCTACTGTTATGGTCCAGGTTAGGACTAAGGAAGAACAACACGAACACAAGAGTAGAAATAATGAAGGTATATTACACGAAATAATAATACAAGATGTGGAGGGTGTTAGTATGACTGTCAGTCTGGTTTGGAGTGAACTACTATCGGCTCGACTCGATTCGACCCTCTCTCTTGAGAGGCGTAGTATAAATAGTGTTAGGAAGAGTTCATTCTGAAGTTATAGGTAAGCACCCATGACACCTACCATTTCACCCAGCATTGTATATTTCCGGCACATCTGCCACTGCTATATATTAAGAGATCCTTGATAAAATCCAAAGAAGAATCTGCAATGTTATTAGTTTTGACCTGGCATTTCGGCTTCCTTTACTCTCCCACCACCTTGACATAGGTTCACTGTGCTTTATCTAAAAAAAAATTTCATGGTAATTGTTTTGGTGAACTTTCCTCTATAGTACCCAAACTTTATTAATTTAAGCGCAGTACTAGATTGGCGGCAAGGTCTCAGCATTTTACAGTTGAAATAGCTAGATGTAACCGTAAGTCCTATGCTAGCAGTTTCTTCTATCGCACTTCTCGTTTGTGGAACTATCTCCCGACCTTTTGCTTTCGAGTCAACTTTGATCTTCTAAAATTTAATTACACCATCAATCGTCGTCATTTGTCTTCTTAGTCCATTTTCTTTTCTTGGTCCCTCTCATAAATATTTTTTTTTCATATATTTTCTCACATTCATATTTTATCTCACATTGCGTCTTAGTGGCTATTGACCTTGTTTGGGGCGAAATGATTAAAAAATTTAACTGTGTTAAAAATCATATTAGCTTTTGTCCGATGGACTGAAGCACACATCCTTTTTTTTTGTGTGTGGGATTAGTTTAAGCTTATCTATCTCCCCTTCATGATTTCTGATTGCCCCGATCGCTGAACGTATTTACGAAAAATAACAAAAGAGGATCGCCGCGGTTGGGTAAACTGGCTGTTGGTACAAAGTTTTGGTGTTATGTACTTCATTATCAACAACAATCATTTTACTATTTTTTTTTTTTTTGCCAGTAATCTATAATCTAACCGGGGTAGCGAAGCGAGCAATAAAACCACATTACGATAAATTCTTATATAGGATGTTTAGAAAACTTAATTATTAGAATAGTCCAGACTCTTTGCTAAGTACAAAGCAAATAAACTGAGCAAGTTTAAAAAGAAAAAAAAAACGGTGTATGACAAGGACGTATTAGGTTGTTGCAAAAATAATGTCTTTTTCTCACATATGTTACTATATGAGAGAACGACATTATTTTTGCACCAACCTAATATCTTCTCATCGGATTTATTCAAACTTTACAGCGAGACAATCCTAAGAGAACTAGAACTCCTTTCAGGATTTATTATTAATGGGCACCATTTTAGCAACATAAGATATGCAGAGGACACCGTATTGATAGCAGGCACAGGAAAAAAATGCACAAACTTCTAGATAAAGTAGTTAAGCAAGAAGAAATGTCTAACCATGTACGAGAATATGTGCGTAGCATAGTGGTTATCGGCGCGTCAAGTGAAGTGTCGAGTTCAAATTTCGGCAACATTCATTGCGTTCACTTTCGCATAAACACCTCTGAGAAATTTGTGAAGCCATCTATTCTCCTCAAGCTATCGCTAGCCTTGATTGTCAACCAGGCTAGGAGAAGGACAACTCTGATTCAAAACAGATTGGGCATTGGGTCTGGAGACTCCACGCCGTAAAATCCTCTTTGTTGCAACTTGATAGGCTCCAGAGGCGGATATGCAATGTAGTTGGCCCTACTCTGGCGTCTCGTCTACAGTCACTTTCTCACAGACGCGCCGTCGCCTCCCTCTGTCTGTTCTACAAATACTTTCATGGAAATTGCACCGAGGAGCTGCATTCGCTGGTTCCCTGACGTCATGAGTTCAAGCGCCATACGAGGCTGGCATCCCGCTCTCACCCCTTCACTGTCGAAACTCCTAAATGTAGCCGTCTCTTCTACTCTGATAGCTTCATGTCTCGCACCTCTCGCCTGTGGAACTCCCTTCCCTATTCCTGTTTCCCTGTGAGCTATAGTCTCCAGCTATTCAAGTGTAATGTCAATCGACATCTCCAGTTGCCTTGATCTATCCACTACCCTCATCCTTTCTTCTATCACTCCTATCTGATCTTGCTCTAAATTTTCTGTAACCCCTTGCGTCCTAGTGGCTTCCCGCCTTGCTTGGGGT
>OZ010574.1:87288937-87421437 GCA_963932145.1 Acanthosepion lycidas
ATGATTTTTACATCGTTATTACAGTATAATCACTCAGCAATTTTTTATGTTTAAAAAAAGGATTTCAGAATTTTAATAAAATCCAGACATATGCAACTTCATTTAGAAAATTTTCCTTTCTGTCGAGAATTGAAAATAAAAATTTATTTATTAGATCGTCTATTAGCAAGAATGATGTTATATTTACGTGATTATAAAAATATTTGAACCAACTACAATGCAATATTTATTATATACCATCTTCTAAATGGATTCGGGTCTGTCTACCTCTGCGGACGAGACTTGCACTTCGGCATAGCCTCGTCAGAGCTCATCTCTTCCCGAAGGCAGAGAGTTCGACAGCAGCCAAGATCTGAATAACAGTTTCCAACGAGTCGGTATTTACCTACCTCCCGACAAGGAACTATGTGGCACAAGGCCGAGTTTAATGTGTGGCAACCCGAGCCCGTAGGCTCGGCCAAAAATTTCCCCGTAACCCTGTATAAACGGGTTCGGGTCTGTCTATTTCCCCGGATGAAACCCTGCCCTTCGGCATAGCCTCGTCCGGGTTCCTCTCTGCCCGAAAGCAGAAAATTCGACTGCACAGCTGGAATAGATCCCAGCTAATGTATCAAGCAACTGCGCTACGCAGTTAGATGTGGCACAAGGCTGAATTTAATGTGGGGTTCCCGAGGCCGTAGGCTCGGGCAAAAATTCCCCGTAGAACACGCATAAACGGGATCGGGTTGGTCTACCTCCCCTAAGGAGACTCTGCCATTCAGCATAGCCTCGTCCGGTTTCCTCTCTGCTCAGAAGCAGAGAGTTCGACCAGTAAGCTGAAAAAGATTTCGGCTAGTCAATATTTACTATACCCCCCCACCCCGACGAGCGTAGACGTATCACAAGGCCGAGTTTAACGTGGGTCTTCCGAGTCCGTAGATCCCGCTTAAACGGGATCGGGTTAGTCTATCTCCCCAAACAAGACTATGCCCTTCCGCATAGCCTCGTCCGGGTCACTCTCTGGTCAGAAACAGAGAGTTCGACCAGCAAGCCGATAAAGATTTCAGCTAGTCGGTATTTACTAGTCCCCCAACGATGGTAGATGTGGCACAAGGCCGAGTTTTACGTGGGTTTCGGTAGAACTTGGATAAAAAGGATCGCGTTAAGCAACCTTCTAGAACGAGATTCTGCCTTTCATCAGAGCCTCGTCCGGGTTCCTCTCTGCACCGAAGGCAGCGATTTCGACTGTATTGTCGAAAAAGATTTCGGCTAGTTGATATCTACTAGCCCATCCACAAGAGTAGATGTGGCACAAGGCCGAGTTTTAAGTGGGTCTTCCGGGCCCGTTATCTCGGCCAAAAATACTCCCTTTCGAACCCGTATAAACGGGTTCAGGGTCAGTCAACCTCCCCTAACGAGACTCTGTCCTTCGGCAGAGCCTCGCCTGGGTTCCTATCTGTGCGAAGGCAGAGAGTTCGACTGTTTAGCTGAAAATATTTCGGCTAGTCGATATTTACTAGCAGAAGGACGAATGGTAAATTTATAAATATGTAAGATAGATTCTGGTGAGAAATATTTTCTAACACGAAACAGTGAACCAACTTTCTTGGCTGCAGACATAGCAACTGATTCTTTCCACTTCATTTCAGCTGAAAACGCTCGTCCGAGAATCTATCTATCTATCTGTCTATCTATCTATCTATCTGCCTATTCATATCTCTCTATATCTATCTGGTTCATTGTATTTGCTTCTTTATATAACGGTTAGCTAATAAAAAAAACGTGAATTTTTGAAGATCAAACTTGACTGGAAAACCAAGAGCCGAAAGAGATCCACGAGAGAGAAGATACTTCTGAAAGTGTCTTGGGTTGCATGTGAACGAATCCTTTTGGATGAAAAATCTTTTAATACCATTTTTTCTCACCTGATTTAAAAAAAAATCTATTATGGTTTTCGGGAAGTAAATATGCATTTCACCTTTATGAATTATGATTGTAGCATAACGGACGATGATGGGTATGTTCTCATTTACATAAATACAGTAATAAATATTATATGTTGATTTGAAGTTGAAGATTCGTCTCCAGCTGTGCTGGTCAAACTCTATGCCTCCAGGCAGAGAGGATCCCCAGACGAAGCTATGTCGAAGGGCAGAGTCTCGTCACGGGAAACAGCAACCCGACCTAGTTTTATACGGTGTCTACAGGGAATTTTTTGTCCGAGCATACGAACTCGGATACCTCACATTAAATTCGGCCGTGGGGCAGTTGGTAGATATCCTGCAGTTGGAGATTCGTCTCCAGTTGTACTGGTCAAAGTCACTGCCTTCGTGCACTGAGGATCCCCAGATGAGGCTATGTCGAAGGGCAGAGTCTCGTCTCGGGAAACAGCTACCCGACCCAGTTTTATACGTGGTCCACGTCAAATATTTGGCCGATCCTACGGGCTCGGATAACCCACATTAAATTTAGCCTTGTGTCACATCTGACCGCGTGGGGCGGTTGGTAGATATCCTGCAGTTGGAGATTAGTCTTTGGCTGTGCTGGTCAAACTCTGCTCCCGGGCAGAGAGGATCCCTAGGCGAGGCTATGTCGAAAGGGAGATCCTCGTCTTGAGAAAGAACTGCTCAACCCCGTTTTATAAATTAATTATTTGTATAAATGGGGACTAGTTAGGACTTCATAGACTTTCTGAGGCATTATACTGTATGAGGTAAGAATGGTAAGTAAGAATGAGTTGTTTTGGTGAAAGGAATATTGTTTGTATGTTTGGGTCAGTGTTTGTGGCTAGCTAAGTTTAATGTTAAGACAGAAGATGACCATCCTTTTTCCCCTTTCCCCCCTTTTTTGGCCTTGTGCCATATTTGTACTTATTGTGCAATAAATATTCTGCAGTCGGAGATTCGTCTCTAGCGGTACTGGTCAAACTCTCTGCCTCCGGGCAGAGAGGGATCCCCAGACGAAGCTACATCGGAGGGCAGATCTGATCTCGGGAAACAGCTACCCGACCCCGTTTTATACGGGCAATTTTTGGCCGAGCTTACGGGATCGGATACCCCATATTTAAATTCGGCCTTATGCCACATTTGACCGCGTGGAGCGGTTGGTAGATATCCTGTCGTTGGATATTCATTGTGAAATTCACTTGACTCACTTCTAGCAGTTGACTGCTTCTTCTGTGCTGCCGCTTATATGTGTTGTTCTTGTCCTACGTATTATCGTTCATTGCCAACCTTCGTGTGATTAATCTATTTAGTAACATTCCCTAGCTTACAACGATTACAAATCAACCAACCAAGGTTGAATGATAGAAAACTGCGTCTAGAGTTACTCTATAGTTTCTTCTATCCGACATTTCAGGGGGAATTTGGGTTACTCGTGAATTTTCACTTGGGAACTGAACACAACATTCCACCATTTGTAGCTATCTTTTAATCCGGAATACCAACTTTTCTTTTTTTTTTGCAACTTGTTGTTACAAGTGATGAAAAATTGGTTTTGAATGTCAACAAAATCAATTACCCTATTTAAGAAACCCATATATCTTGTTGAGACCTTTCAAAGTCTACACTTGCTAACCTTACCTGAAGCGTGAACAAAATTTTAAGTAATTAATATCCATTTTTTTATCAGACATCATTAGGCACACAATAGATATCTCTGTTGTTTTTAATTAATTAAATTAATATCTCCCGCCCTAGAGATCGAAGGTCTTATTGAAGAAATATCTCTCCCGATTGGATCCTCTAAATATAGTAAAAATATAAACTGTAAACAAGAATAAAACATCTGAAATCAAATTTTTGGCGAATTTTTGGTCTTGTAAATGCACCTAATTATAACCTTTTTTTTTTCAAGGAAATTTAAGACAGAGAGAGAGAGGGGGGAGAGAGGGGGAGAGGGGGAGAGAGGGGGGAGAGAGAGGGGGAGAGAGAGAGAGATGAAACCTAAAGTGGGGTAGGATACCAGACAGTGGATCACTGAGCCAACGAGTGGGCCGCTAATGTTGTTGGGCTTTCATTATCTGTGGATGCTATCCCAAATTGGAACGTATGTCTGGTCTATAAGTGCAGGGATTATCCACCCCGGGTGGGCTGGTTTGCGATAGTCAGTCACGAAAATCTTTTCAGATACCCGTTAAGATTAAACGGGTGCCGGCATTTCAAAAGAAGCCGCTTAGCTCGCCAAAAACCGTCAATTAGCAAAACAAACAGGAACCGCGGCTGGTGAGGCGGGAAGCGACGGGAGGAGCTTAAAATTCCTCCATTGTTGGTTTACGGACTGTTCAGTATATTTGGACACGCACGCATGCACACACGCTCTCAATGACACACGAGTACAGGCTCACACGCACATACTCGCACACACAGACATCAATAAACACACCGAGACATGGTTATGAACAGATTCACATGCGTGAAGTTAGACTGCTATATGCGCATATATTATGTGTTAAATACATTTTTGTGCACATACATATTGTGTAGAAATACACACACACACACACACACAAATACACACACGTAAGTGTGCGTATGTGTATTATATATGTTTTTGGTTTGAGAGACGCTGATATATATATTTCTGTGTTTTAATTTTTTTATTTCCGCGTCCCAGTATGTATGACTCTCTCTCTCTCTCTCTTTCTCTCTCTCTCTGTGTGTGTGTGTGTGTGTGTGTATCACAAGATAGATTATGTTGTGACCTGGAAAGGGTTACTGAATGAGGAATAACCAAAACGAAGGTTGGAAATGGAATGGTAATCTTTATAACATCAACAAAATAAAATACTCGCCAGCGGCGTGAAGTAGGTAAACCACTGCTAGTTGTGGACTACATAGACAGAACATTACCCCCACTTACAATAGTGTCCCACGTATTTATGAGGATTGGGACATACCCACTTTTGTTCATAGGTACGGTATAGTAGATAGATAGAGAGAGAGAACAGAGATAGATAAACATGAATAAATGAGATATATAGAAAGAAAGAAAGGTAGGAAGGAAAGAAAAAGTGACCAAGACATATAAATAGATTTTATTCGTCACTAAATCTTTCCAAGCTAAAACAAAACAAATATTAAATGTAATGAGATTCTGAGAAAAACTGAAAGTAAATTTGAATTCTGATGTATTTTTCATCTGCAATAGATTTTGTCAAAATTTGCTATTGCTGGAAATTTTCCAAAAAATTATAAAATTACATATAAATTAAACAAAACCAGAAATAGCCGTGAAAATGTCACTGTTTTGCTATTCGAGTTTTCTGATGAATCATAATCCTTAAGTTAATGATCGCATCATCTCACCGTGAGTTCTACAACGAAAAAATACCCGCGGAACTGCCCCTATTGCATCGTTAACTATATGAGCTTAACAACTTTAGCAATCATTAGTAAGAATGCAGGTCATTATTTAAAGAAGTAAGAGGGTACAAATGAAAGCATTCGAAATTGACAAGTTTTCCATTTCACAAATGCAGACGTTAAACGCATGAGAGCTTTATCGTCCCCTCTTTCTTTGTCTTTTCCTCACTGAAACCAAAACGTCTTTTATATGATTTTTCCCTCTTTCTTCACGATCAAAACAGATTAGTCCATTATTTATGAGGTGTTGGCAGAGAGTAATGGTCGTACTAAATAATTAACTAACTAACTAACCAAAAGAAGTAGATTTATGATATATTTTTATGTTAAACAGAACTCTTCAAAATTTAAGGCTATCTTGAATTTATGGAGAATATGGAAAATAGCGTTTTTTAGTATTATCCCGAACCTCTTAAATCAATATTATCCGAGAGGATAAAGTATTTTTTAACCTTGAAAACTAAGGCGTGGCGTGAAAAAAAATCCTCTTGGCACTTTACACGCACACATACACATACATACATACATACATATATATATATATATATTATATATATATATATATATTATATATTATATATATATATATATATATATATATATATATATATATATATATATATATATATGAAGATAGATTTATGTATACGGGGATAATGCATATATCCACTTCTGTATATAGAGTGGGAGGACTTCGGTTCATGAATTTAATTCGTTCTTGAAGCTCATTCGTAAACCGAAATGTGCGTAAACCGAAACTATTTTTCCAATAGGAATCAATGTAAAATCGATTAATCCGTTCCTGGTCCCAAAATGATTGCTTATTTAAACTTTAACAACTGTACTTTGTGCACAAGTTTACACACAAAACTAATGAAAATCATTAAATCTAAGAAAAAAATAAGCCTAAAACTAAACAGCTAAAATATAGACGAACATATCAATTTTACGGTATCTGTAAGTAGAAGAGTTGATGGCATAAGTGGAAGGAGAAGGAAAGAGATGTTATTGTTTGGAAAATGGAAGGAAAGACATGATCGTCTCTTTATTTATAAAAATAATTATAGATCGTTGATTTTTTGCCATATGAAACTGAGTAGGAAGAGACAATATCATTAACAACTATCGTATCAACTTTTCATTTTCCTTTGCCAATATCACTGACAGCTTCCTTTGGAGCCATGACTGAGGACTAATGAAAAGCAAAAAAAAGACACAGTATAATAAAATTAGAAAAGAAAAGCATAGTATAATACACGAATGTATACAACATGGCGGACGACTAAGAAATGATTCCGTTCGGGTTAATTCGTTTCGGCAATGTTGTTGGAGAACCGAAATTTTGTTTGATAATCGAGGCATTTTCATTTCGAATATTCCGTTCGAAAACCGATTTGTTCGACATATGAG
Organism: Acanthosepion lycidas; assembly: GCA_963932145.1. Taxonomy (NCBI): domain Eukaryota; kingdom Metazoa; phylum Mollusca; class Cephalopoda; order Sepiida; family Sepiidae; genus Acanthosepion; species Acanthosepion lycidas. The sequence continues at coordinate 87,295,693 of OZ010574.1, forward strand.
ACGTTCCAGAACCGAGGTTGCTCTGTATTTTTATTATTTCAAAGGTTATTTTTAGAGGATACCGTATTTGAGGAGAGGTTTTAGTTTAAATGGTATTTAATCCATTAATTCTTAAGAAATTAATATTTCCCCGATATAAATAAAACTGACTCCATTGTTAAAACTATTATTAATCTGAAGAAAAGGCACTTCGACACGGTACGATGGTTAACATGCTTCTCTCGCTCGATCAATTACGACTGAATAGTGAGTACGCTCCTTACTAGGTGCTCGACACTTGTGGCTTTATGTCACATCTACTTTGTAAATCGCTATTAATCTAAAGGAAGGGTATTTTGATATGCTGTAATGGTTAACAAACTTGGCTCGCTTGATCAATTACGACACTGTAGTGAATGCGATCATCACTCAGCGCTCCTTACTTACGGCTTTGTGCCACATCTAAGCTACGCTTAAGAAAGCTTTATTAATCCGAAGAAATACCTTCTTAGAATTATTACAATATATATACTGTATATGCAATAAATGTGTTCGACATGAGTTGATATATGAAATACTTGAAGAAATTGATGTTGCCAATGTTAACAGAGAAAAAAAGACGCAAAATATTAAGTATTTGGTCTAAAGGCACGAAAGCAAGCAATCTACCACAGAGAAACATGCAAAAGTTTATGGAAGATGGTGATCCAACGCTGGACCGCAAGAACAGAAAACCATTCTTGTTTAAATGTTTCGTGGCTTTTCTTACAAATTTGAACTTTTGATGGAAAGTCATAGGAAAACGTTTTTAAAATATTTGGATCATACACTCACCGCAGTTTTATTATGCAATGTTTGCACAATAACATGGCTATTAATTAATCAACCGATGCTGGTAGAATTTTCATGATAGATTTAGATAAATATAACGGGAATTCAGCTTAATATACCTGTTTTCATGATAAATATTTCCAGTAAATTATTTGGCTAGGTAACATAGTCTTTATTCAGCTAAGAGATTTGTTCATCATATTATAAATAAATATTATATATATATATATATATATATATATATATATATATATATATATATATATATATATATATTTAAACGTTACATTTAGCAGATACTCATTTAACAGTTTAAAAATAAATTGAGCTAAATGTAAGGTTCAAAGTGATAAAGATGTCGGATTGATAAATAAAATCCATTAGCTTAGAATATCCATCCATCCAGGCCGATTGTAGTCGGGATGATTGAGCCAATGCCAACTTGCATACAGTTTTTCAATTCAGAATTATCTTCTTGATCGGTTACCACCCAAGGCTATAGAACCCAGTCTGTCCTTCTATATAGCTAGGGTAGAAGAAAAGAAGAGGATTCATACCTTTCCCAAGGGTAAGTAAGTGAATGTAATAGATCAGACTGGAATTCGAACTCCATACCTCCTTTCATATATATATATATATATATATATATATAGTTTATGTTTATACGTTATTTTTATAGATATAATTTATTTAAGTAAACGTTCCGTTTTTAATTGCGTTTAGCGGCCTGGATTTTTTTTGTGGCTCAATGGTAACGTCACGTCAGGCTATATGACGGTTCCCATGAGGGTTACAGTTTCGATTCGTTTTAGAAGACCGCATATTTTCTACGAATTTTCTCGAACATTCAGGCCGATAAATGTAATACGGTTTAATTAAAAACAGCATTTACCTAAATAAATTATATCTATAAAAATAACGTATAAACAGAAACTATTTAAAAAAAAATAATTATCGGACTTAATACATAATACTCATATATATATATATATATATATATATATATATATATATATATATATATAATTATTTATTTAAAAATTATAAATGTTATAAAATCACTTTGGTGTCTTATCAAGTGATGATGTTGAATGTAGAATAAAATTTTATTCTACATTCAACATCATCACCTCATAAGACACCAAAGGTGTTGAAACAAAATGGCTATTTTTGTAGTGATTTTATAACATTTTTATATTATAATTTTTAAATAAATAATTATATCTGCTCTACTCTGTATTGAGCACTCTTTTAAGAATAGTAATTGTTGGTTATTGGAATTTATTCCGTATACACCAATCCTATACTTATATATATATATATATATATATATATATATATATATATATATATATATATATATATATATATATATCGAGTGTACCAGTAAAATTGTTTAATTCGTGTAACAGCATGGGATAATTGTCCATCCCGCAAAATGTTTAATATCTAAAAAGAACACTAAACTATTTTCTTCTCTTTTTTCCAGGTTTTCATTTAAGACGTTTAGTCATCTTGTCGTAAGAACCACTGAAAAAACCCTTTTAGTTATTCAGCTAGGAAGAGCACAGGTTAAAATCATTTTGTTTCAGCCCCTCTATGTCTTCCCAACTGAATAATGGTGAGATAGGAAAAGATTCATCCTGTTGTTTCCATCTTCAAAGTCCATTCAAGAACCATCAAGAGAACGGTGAATAAGTTTTAAAAATATGGAACAGTAGAGAGGAAAACTGGATCAGGAAGTCACAACAGCAAGAGGGATCATGATTTCAGTTTAGGGGTAAATACATTCTTATTGTTCAAAGTAGAATTCAATAGTGTTATAAAAAACCTCACAGAATTCCAGTAAGATATCTTTAATTATTTCCAAGATATAATGGTTCAAAGATTAATCTAAAAATTGAACAATTTTGCTGTTACACTCGGTATATATAAAACATATGTAGTATAGCTATTGATACTCATATACTAACTTAAGCCTTTTTGTCATTTGGGGTCATTCAGAGGTTGATACTAAATAAGAGTTGCATTCTCCTCTTTTCCCCCTTTAAATGATGAGTTGCTATTCAAAAAAATCCCGTATAGTTTGCTTGTGACTAGTTTTCTTTTTCTTAGGTTGATTGCCGACTGTAGCAAGTTGCTAGTGTATACAGATTACCTGACAGCCGCACGACTGACTTCGGAGTTTCCCTTTTCCTAGATTAGCTGCCACCCTAGGCAAGAGAGCACTGTCTGTCCTGCAAACGAACCACAAAGATGGATTCATGCTTTTTCCGAGAGCGAAGTGAATGTAACAGACTTTATTAAAATTCAAAATCGGTACGCCGATTTCACTGTCGGTGCCAATAACTATTAAGTATAGTTATTGATATTTAGAATTTATTTGTAATTTCAGATATATAAAAATGATCATAGATCATAAGAAAAATATACCGTCAAAAGAAAAAAATTATGTTGTAAACTTATTGACTAATGGGAAGACAATGTTGCAAATTGGTGAACAAATTGAACAGAGATGGCGTTCTGGGTATGACGAGAAACTACATCCGCGTCCTGGGTATGATGATAAACTACATCCGCGTCCTGGGTATGATGATAAACTACATCCACGTCCTGGGTATGATGATAAACTACTTCCGCATCCTGGGTATGACGAGAAACTACATCTGCGTCCTGGGTATGACGATAAACTACATCCACATCCTGGGTATGACGATAAACTACATCTGCGTCCTGGGTATGATGATAAACTACATCCACGTCCTGGGTATGATGATAAACTACTTCCGCATCCTGGGTATGACGAGAAAATACATCCACGTCCTGGGTATGATGATAAACTACATCCACGTCCTGGGTATGACGATAAACTACTTCCGCATCCTGGGTATAACGAGAAACTACATCTGCGTCCTGGGTATGACAATAAACTACATCCACGTCCTGGGTATGACGATAAACTACATCTGCGTCCTGGGTATGATGATAAACTACATCCACGTCCTGGGTATGACGATAAACTACTTCCGCATCCTGGGTATGACGAGAAACTACATCCGCGTCCTGGGTATGACAATAAACTACATCCACGTCCTGGGTATTACGATAAACTACATCTGCGTCCTGGGTATGACGATAAACTACGTCCAACAACAAGGCTTCAGATAATGTTTTCGGAAAAATAATGTTGCCAGCTATACGTTTTTTGAAACAATAATGTTGTCAGTTATACGTTTTTTGAAACAATAATGTTGCCAGCTATGCGTTTGTTGGAAAGAATAATGTTGCCAGCTATGTTTAATAGTACTGTATATTTAATATATATATATATATATATATATATATATATATATATATATATATATATATACCTTAATTTGGCATTAAATGACCCACAGTGTTTGATATGCCATAAAACCCAACCAACCAACCAACCAACCAACCAACCAACTAAACAGAGATGAAAGAACAATTAAAAAAAATTGAAAATATTGGTAAGATAAAAAAAATGGATTTAAGAGTGCCCCAAAAAAGATTTTGAAAAAAAATTAAAAGGATAATAAGCCAGAAAAGTGGATTGACATGGATTTGTTTATATTAGGTGGGTTCAAAAATAATGTCGTTTTCTCACATATGTTAATATGTGAGAAAACGACATTATTTTTGAACCCACCTAATATAAACAAAAAAAAAATGCAGCATATTAATAATAATGGTTAAAATAGGTAACCAATATAACTTCGGTTATAGATAGATAGGTTCGCATGTCGACCGGTTTATACTAATCCCCGGTCTTTTAAACGGAAGTAGAAACTTATCCCCTCTTTCCTGTTTAGGATTGACTTTTCCGGTTCCTCCTAAAGTCTTCTCATTCTCTTTCACTCCCTGTAGCCCCTTGCGTTTTAGTGGCGTTGTCGCCCTGCTTGGGGTGAATTGATACAAAAATAGACAAATAGACAGGAAGGAAGTCGATTATTGTTTGTGGCTTCTATATAATAAAACTTTAGGCCCCTTCAAAAATGGCGTTGTCAAGAAATGGGCAGATAATTACCGGACAAGATTTTATAGGTTTTCACTCATCAGATTTAAGCTAAAGAGTTGTTATGTTCATGACAATTCTCTTTCACGATCTACAAAACTGTCTCTTGCCCACCTTGCGAAAGAAAAATTTTCATATACAGTGTAACCCGGATATAAGAGACCCGGATATAAGAGAAACGTGTATATGAGAGAGATTTTCTCTGGTCCCAAATTAGAGCCTGTGTTAATGTATATAAAATAGACCAAACCCGGATATAAGAGAAACCCGGATATAAGATACTTATTATCCGGTCCTGACAACTCTCTTATATCCGGGTTACACTGTACACAAAATTACTGGAATGGCATCAGTTTCTGATATTAATCCAATAGAAATCTTGTCTATCATTAAATGAGATGTATACAAGAATGGAAAATACTATTCAAACATAGAAAATATTTGAGATTGTTTGATTGATATGTTGTTTTTTACGGCTTGTCAACCTGTTGTGAATTATATAAAGCGGAAACATATTTTGGGTTGAAAGAATAATTCTTTTTTTGGGGGTGTACAAGTGAATATTACATTAACAAATTTATGAGAATAAGAATTTTTTTCTCACATAAAAGACCTACTATTTAATACATAGATGGGGGCAACTCATACATTTTCGAAGCCTGTTTGCACGTAAGTAAAGCTAACGAACGCGACTGGAATTCGAACTCCGTTCTACGACTTCTCATTCTGAGCCTCTATCCATTACACCACGCTAAATCGCTAGTAAGCAATAAAGTACTGCTGCAAGTCGATGTAGTGGAAAAGTAAACACAATCTACGGTTGAAAGACTAATGAATGCTATATTCGGTTGGTGCAAAAATAATGTCGGTTTTGACGTATTTTTTAACGTCAAAAACCGACATTATTTTTGCACTAACCTCATAGAATTTAAAGGCGACTATATTAACATGTAAAACCAGATTAGAATTCTGCTTCTTCCTTCGTTCCTGAGTACGTACGTAACGCCGTGTCTATGCCTAACCATGGACTATTCCGTTTTGATCGCAATTAAAGAGGGAAAAGATATATCAGCAAAGCTTTTTGGTATCAGTGAAAAAAAAAAAAAGAGAAGACAATAATACTCTCATGTCTCTAACGTCTGCTTTAATTTTGTCAGTTTCAGATCTTTTCATTTGTACCCTCTTACTTCTTTAAATAATAACCTGTATTCATACTTACGATTGTCATTGCAATATTTGGTTAAAGTTGTTAAGCGCAAATATTTAATGATTCCATAGGGGGATTTCCAATTTAGTCGCGGGATTCGCAATAAGCTTATTTATTCATTAAATATATCCAAAACTTCAAACAGGTAAACCGTGTTATTTTCATGGGTATTAATAGTATATATAATTTATTCAGTTACCGTAAATTTCAGCGTACAAGTCGACCTCATGATTTTTAGCTTAAAATTCTGAGTGGCCTATACCTACTGTATAGGTCGACCCCCCAAACATACGGTAGACAACCAGTGACCCAAAACTTAGCCCTATCGGCAGATGAAGTTAGACTACAGTATACGATAGCCTGTGCCAAAACTACATAAGTTCACAGAACTTAGCTGTATTTTGAAACAATAAACTTAATATAGCAAACAACCTACAAGACGCCGGTAGTTACCGTATATTTTACTGGTATAACTTCGTATAAATTCGCCACGTCTAATGATAAACACATTAAAGTCAACTCCTATAAAATATTAATACCATAGATTACACATCATAACAGATGTTTTATTATACTACTGCTACATATGGAATCTTATTGTATCAGCCATTTGCATCAGTGATGTAAACAAACAAACGATATATGCTGAAGTCTTAATAAAATACTGAATTTGTCTTATTATGTTATATTAATTTCTATGCTACTATGCCAAATATGTTTATCAAACACAAGTTTTATTGGGATATATTTGTGACAGCCTGCTGGTGATACGGTAAGTGGTGTACAGTAATTGTTAGGAGCGTTGTCCCACTTGTTTACAACTTTCGGTGGTAAAGGTTATACGTGTTTATATAGCCTAAATTTTTTGAGTTATTAAAAAAATATAGAATTTATGTTGTAATTTGATGTACACCATAATCTAAAATCCGTATGATATATATATATATATATATATATATATATATATATATATATATATATATATATATAAAAGTGAACATTCAAGTCAACACTCAGAGGCGAAAGGCTGTTTCATGCTAGACGCAATCGTCAGGCCGAGAATGTTGGATTTTTTCTTCGACTATATATATATATATATATAAGTCAGTGGTGTATGGTGGGTAATCTATACTGGCGGTTATTTTTGTGGGAGTGGCTTATTTGTTTATTTATTTGGGTTAATTTATTTTACTTGTTTTGCATTTTCGTTTTGTATTATTTATTCTTTTCGGTTTTTGATGTTTTATTAACTTAGTAAAAAATTGGGGGGGTTATTTGCTTAGGTCGCTTATTTAAATGTTTGTTTTGGTCGGGTAAGATAATTAAAGCTATTTATTCATCTAATGTTTCGATTGCTTGCCGTAGTCTATTCTGTTATTTTGGTGGGGGCAGTTTTTAATTTATTTATTTATTTATTTGGATTGATTATTTTTACTTGTTTTTACTTATTTATGCTTATTTTTATTAGTTCTAACGGTTATTTTAGCGGGGGCGATTTGTTCATTTATTTATTTATTTGGATTAATTTTTGTTTCTTATTTCTTTACTTTACTTTACAAACAAGCCACTCCCGCAAAAATAACCACCAGAATAGATTACCCACAATGCACTACTGACCCATATATATTAATAGTTGATTAGAAAAATCCAAAGTTCGCGGCCTGACTATTGCGTCTAGCATGAAACAGCCTGTCGCCTCTGAGTGTTGACTTCAATGTTCACTTTTATATTTATATTTACATACACTCTATCTCTAATATTGAGCACTTTATCACATAAATACAGCACACCTTAAAGCTATATTTCTTCATATATATATATATATATATATATATATATATATATATATATATATTGAAGTAAACCACGCAAGATTTATTGCTCATATGAATATAGATATATCTTAAAAATGTAAGTTAAGTACTACAACTTGTAAAGAGCAGAAAACTACGACATTTTGTAGTTATTCATTAAGTTTAGTATTAATGCAAAGCCACAAGTATGGGCCACTAAGTACTTGTAAATGAAGATCTACTCTAAAATAATACGTAACACCCAAAGTAATCGTAAAGTGTACCGTTTGTTTGGAATATAAATGTCAACGTAAGAAAAGCCATTGCTTTCAGGACAACCCAATACTTACGTCAAACCTTTCGTCTCTCTCACTTTCTTTCTTACCTTATCTATCTATCTATCTATCTATCTATCTATCTATCTATCTATCTATCTCAGTCTGTTTGTATCTATCTCAGTCTGTTCGTATCTATCTATCTATGTCAGTCTGTTCGTATCTATCTATCTATCTATCTATCCATCTATCTATCTATCTATCTATCTCAGTCTGTTCGTATCTATCTATCTCAGTCTGTTTGTATCTATCTCAGTCTGTTCGTATCTATCTCTATCTCAGTCTGTTTGTATCTATCTCAGTCTGTTCGTATCTATCTATCTCAGTCTGTTTGTATCTATCTCAGTCTGTTCGTATCTATCTATCTATCTATCTATCTATCTATCTATCTATCTATCTATCTATCTATCTATCTATGTCAGTCTGTTTGTATCTATCTCAGTCTGTTCGTATCTATCTATCTATCTATCTATCTATCTATCTATCTATCTATCTATCTGAGTCTGTTCGTATCTATCTATCTCAGTCTGTTCGTATCTATCTATCTCAGTCTGATTGTAACTATCTCAGTCTGTTCGTATCTATCTCTATCTCAGTCTGTTTGTATCTATCTCAGTCTGTTCGTATCTATCTATCTCAGTCTGTTTGTATCTATCTCAGTCTGTTCGTATCTATCTATCTATCTATCTATCTATCTATCTATCTATCTATCTATCTATGTCAGTCTGTTTGTATCTATCTCAGTCTGTTCGTATCTATCTATCTATCTATCTATCTATCTATCTATCTATCTATCTATCTATCTATCTATCTATCTGAGTCTGTTCGTATCTATCTATCTCAGTCTGTTCGTATCTATCTATCTCAGTCTGTTTGTATCTATCTCAGTCTGTTCGTATCTATCTATCTATCTATCTATCTATCTATCTATCTATCTATCTATCTATCTATCTATCTATCTATCTATCTCAGTCTGTTCGTATCTATCTATCTCAGTCTGTTCGTATCTATCTATCTCAGTCTGTTTGTATCTATCTATCTATCTATCTATCTATCTATCTATCTATCTATCTATCTATCACAGTTTGCTCTTCTCTATCTGTTGCATCTCTGTTCGTATCTAGCTAGCTCGCTCTCTCAGTCCTTATACTGAAAGGTGTATATCAATTTGTTTCTATGTATTTTTTTATATCCATTCAAGATGTAGACGATCATGAGTCTCCACAGATACCTTTTTTTTATTAACTGTAAAGTGCCATACTATTTACATTGTTCGGACTATTGTCCTCAGCTTTGTCGCCATATTTATCACAACGTTTCGGCCTTCTTCAGGTGGTTCGAATGTCGAATTGAACCCTTTATTTCGCTGGGGTAGACTGTTCTAGTTCCACGTGCCATATTTAATGGATGTCAGTTATCAGTTATCTCCTCTTAATTCTCCTCTCCAAGTTCTCCACTGACTTAACCAGGTATTGAACTCACACTCTTTGCGTCCTGTCACTGGATCTAACTAATGCCATGTGTCCTTGAGGTGAAGTGCCCTGTATTGTTGGGAAAGACAATGGATTGCTTTCTCGTTTCCTTCTTCCTAGTGTGGAATTCCGGATTTTCTCTCTCTTAAACTGAGTAGCAAGGTAACCCTATTACTCTCGTACCCTGCTATTTAATCCATAGCTGACGGGAGACGAGAAAGATTTAGATCTTTCTCAAGGGCATTAGTACCAATGACTAAGCCGGAATTTGAACATCCCTCTGTCATTCCATTTTCCGTCTTGATAGTCTTTGCCCAACACATACATATCTATCTATCTATCTATCTATCTTAGTTTCTTGATATCTTTTTTTAACCATTTCACCCTAAGCAAGGCAATAAAGCCACTAAGGTGCAAAGAGAAAAAAACAGTATTAATGAACGAGAACAATAAAAAAAAAAAAAAAAAAAAAGAATTAAGAAGAGAGAAAATCAAACTTGACTGGGAACCAAGAAGCCGGAAGTGAATTCCACACGTTAGAAAGACTACAGACGAAACTGTCAGCATAGAACTTACAATTACATCTAGCCATTTTGACTGTAAAATGATGAGACTTTGCCGCCAATCTGGCACAGCGGGTAAATTGATATTACGTTGGTGCAAAAATAATATTTTTAACGTCAAAAAACGATATTATTTTTGCGCCAACCTAATAAATTCTAGGTACCATAATGGAAGGTTGATCGGAACATTTACCATGAAAGTGTTTATAGAAATGGCACAGAGAAGCTACGTTATGGCGGCGGGAAAGGGACTGAAGCTGAGATGATAGGTCAGGATCAATAACATTGTAGATTCTTCTTGATTTTGTCGACTACACAGCATAGTAGGATCATAAAGTGTAAGTATCATAACCGAAAATTAATCAGAACAATTAGCATGCAAATATTTATATATAAAAAAAATGGGACAGGGAAGCTACGTTATAGCAATGAGAAAGTGACTGAAGTCGAGATGCCAAATAAGGACCAATAACATTGCAGATTCTTCTTGGGATTTTATCAAGAATCTCTAAATATATAACAGGCACAGCAGATCGGTTGTGACAGCTATATTCAAAGCAAGGACGAATGGTAGATTTATAAATATGTAAGATAGATTCTGGTGAGAAAAATGATCTTACCCCGCATAGTGACCCAATTTTCTTAGCTGTAGACTTAGCAATTGATTCAATGTACTTTTTCCACTTTATGTCAGCTGAAAACGGTAGTCCGAGAATCTATCTATCTATCTATCTATCTATCTATCTATCTAATTTTCGCATCTATCTATCTATTTCATCATCATTTTTATATCTATCTATCTATTTGATCATTATTTTTATATCTATCTATCTATCTATCTATCTATTTCTCTGTATCTATCCGGTTAATTGAATTTGCTTCTTTATATAATGTTTGGGTAAATAAAAAAAAGGTTGTAACGTGAGTTTTCTTGATAGGCATGTAGTGGTTTGTCTAATATAATTATTCAGGAATTTTGTTTGATCGTCTTTAATGAAACGTGCATAAAAGAAGGATTGATGCCCAAATACACAATTATCATATATATATATATATATATATATATATATATATATATATATATATATATATATTGACCAGGTCATGCTTTTTTGTAAACCTCAAACTGAAGTTCGTTATTATTTCTATGCAATATGATATGATGCACTAACAATAACTACTACAGTTTTTTAGACAATTATTATATTATTATCATATATTGTAACATAGTACAAAAACAAATTAATAATTTCAAGCATTTATATGCATCCAGATCTATCTATCTATCTATCTATCTATCTATCTATCTATCTATCTATCTATCTATGTAATTCGGTCGATGTATATCTATCTCATTCGGTTTATATCTATCTATCTTATTCTGTTCATATCTCTCTCTATTTGATTCGGTCTATGTATATCTATCTCATTCTGTTTATATCTATCTATCTATCTATCTATCTATCTATCTTCTGTTCATAACTATCTATCTGTCTCATTCTGTTCATAACTATCTATATAGTTTGGTTGATGTATATCTATCTATCTCATTCGATTCATATCTATCTATCTATCTATCTATCTATCTATCTATCTATCTATCTATCTACATACACATTATGTGTGTATATCAAATCGATTTTTTGATTCTCAGTCCTCTTGTTGAAAATCTTTTGACGAACTCGATAGACACACAGACACCGCACACAGACTCGCTGTTCAAAGCTCATTTTATCAGTACGTCAATAAGCTCTAAATTCCCATCGTCTGTGAAGCCTTATAGCCCGATTAAAATCTTAAAACTTGGTTTAAGTAGCAGCCTAAAATTAATTTGAGAGATAAAACCGAGGATTAAGATAAAAAAAGCCAGAAAGTACAAGAAGAACGTATTCTGGTTAATGTAACGCACTGAATTTGCATGTATATACGGCTGCCAGCTAATTGATTATATATACATACGCAAACATATAAATATATCATGTGAAATTACTTCTCGAGCAAAAAGAACTACTTTTTCAATTACTTATTCCTCCGAATAGATGATTTTGAACCTTACATTGCTCAAATTATAGGGTTTGGTATGTATGTCAGTGCGAATCATATATATTTCTATATATATATATATATATATATTAAGTGATTCTTAGAGTCTAGAAGAAACCTTAACAGAATGCAGAATTGAAACCCGGCCAGTTACGATATCAGGCAAACGTCATACAAACTATTCCAACGGGCCTCGGTAACGAAGAATTAGCGAATCAGACTCGATATAGCGCCGCTGGATCACATATTCCGTGGTGGAACTCATACGAGTTTCTCTCTTACTCATAGGACTGTGCCCCCAGCCCCCCGAGTCACGACTACTATCACCAAGCCGCTCCATTCAGAGCATTAGAAGCCGGTTCAAGCAAGGATATACAAATGATAGAAATTAGGAGGATTTGAGATAATTATAATTAATTTCTATCATATATATATATATATATATATATATATAGATAGATAGATAGATAGATAGATAGATAGATAGATAATGTGTGAAAAGAGTGTGTGTATATAAATATAAATAAATATATATATATATGTATAATTATTTATATATTATATGCGCGGTACTTATTAGAAAGCGCTCAATATCAGAGATAGAGCTAACATATATGGTTGGATAGATGTGAGCTTGTGACCCTGGGTTTCACGCTTTAGCGATCGTCAGACAAATCGCTGACAATCGCTAAAGCGTGAAACCCAGGGTCACAAGCTCACATCTATCCGACCATATATATATATATATATATATATATATATATATATATATATATATATATATATATATTATCATTTTATCATTTCAAATGAATCGAATGCATTAATATATCAGCTTCCAATCCGATACGGGAACTGAAAAGACACAAAATGCTCGTGGTTTCAGCTGTCAACCACAGCGACGTGTGATAGTCAGTTTCTTGAAAGTGGCCAAGAGCTTCTTGCTCGGTGATCAGTAACAAGCTTGTGACCTATGACAGAACATGTCATCGTTGGGCAAGAGGAAAAGAGACATTCTAAGTAGTCATTCGTCATAATGAAGGCTGAGTTTGTTCGGCAAATCCAGTAATACAGAACTGGCGCTACTTAAGTAGACTTAGCTACTCATAAAAAAAATGGAGGAAAATTGTTTTGGAAATAATATTTGTAGATTAGCATTCGTTAGACTTTCCCCAAGGCGTGATGTGTTATTAGAAAAACACTGATTTTTTAATCATTTTAGAAGTGAAGGTTCTGTTCATTATCTATCTATCTATCTATCTATCTATCTATCTATCTATCTATCTATGTAATTCGGTCTATGTATATCTATCTCATTCTGTTCATATCTATCTATCTATCTATCTATCTATCTATCTATCTATCTATCTATCTATCTATCTCATTCTATTCATGTCTATCTATCTATCTTTCTGTCTTAAAACATACACTATATATGTATATCTAATCTTCGATATTTTTTGATTTTCAGTCCTCTCGTTTAAAATTTTTTGACGAACATGCAAAATCGAACCATGAATTTTTACAGATTTAGATAGAAATAAAATATATCTGTAAAGACAACATAAATGAAAGAAAAGACAAGAGGAACACCCTTTATGCCAAAGCTTATCATTCCTTGAGAAACTTTACCAAGCTAAGTGTAAAAATTTTATTTACTAATCTGCATTTTATATACAGAAGTAAAGTGTAGAAAAATGAAACAATGCCAACTTTTCAAGTTTTGAATTAGAGAACGTTCTAAAAAATTCTACAAACGTGTAAAGATAATGTAAACTGTAGGATGTAATTTTGCGGCTTATTAAACGAAAGTCAGTTAATGTTTTTCCTATTGATCTTTTTATTTAACTATTATTAGACATTTCCTCGTAATATCTTTCCTCTTGGATTTTCATTTATACACACACACGTATAATTTTTCATATATATATATATATGAAAAATTTCTCAGAGTTAACCTGTAGAAAAAGACAGTATGTATAAAAGTAAAAGACAATAGGAAAACTGTATTAAGAGACGATGCGTTTCGTCTAATGTAGACTTTTTCAAGGCAAAAACGAAAGGAATTTATTGAAAACAAAGTAATAAAAAGAAACGCTTCTATGAGCACAAAAGAGACCCCACAAAAAACGACTTAACTAATGCAGAAGTTATACAGACAAATAAATTCAACCTTAATTTGGATTTTAAAAATGCTACACTGATAAAAAAAAAGAAGAAATAACTCACTCAGAAGGAAAATCCTCGTGTGTGCCGCCATTGAATATTATCCAAATATTAATCTACAGTCAGGTTTCTTTCCCAATATCACTTTTCCTAACAGAATTACTACTCTCCCAAGCCAATGTACAGAACTGTATCAAGAAATCAAAAGAATATGGTTGAATCCGTTAACACAACAATAAAAACAATATTTCCACACTTGATACATGACGTAATTATCAGTTGACAATATGAATATAATAGCTTTTTCTAAATTCTTCCAGTTGCTAAGGACATTTTGTTTTGTTATTATTAGTTACTTTGTTTTAATAAATTCATTTCGTTTTTGCCTTGAAAAAGTCCACATTGGACGAAATGCGTCGGCTAATATTACAGTTTTTTCTATATTCTCTTACCATTGGAATTAAGATACCATTAATTAATTACCATTTTCATCTACGAATGTTAAAATTTAAAATTCGCGAGGTTTTTCAACGTAGGTGAAAATTCTCATTAACTAATGGCATCTTAATTCCAATTGAAAGAATAATTTTTCTCTGTGTAAAGAAAGTAAACATTGAGCGTTCTTTGTGAGTCAGTTTTAACATTTAATATTTAATATTTCAAATTCTATATTGTGTTAATAGGACTCGCTTGGATTATACCAACGTATTACTACCTATATATATATATATATATATATATATATATATATATATATATATATATATATATATATATATATTAGCAATGGACAAAGTCCGACAATTTATTTATTAAAGACATTTTTTATGTTTAACGTTCTTTTTATAGATACAAGTATTTAAGTAAATGCTCTGTTTATAATAAACAGTATTAAATAACATTTATCGGCCTGAATGTCCGAGAAATTTTCATAGAAAATATTCGTCCTTTGAAAATTTCTCGGACATTCAGGCCGGTAAATGTTATTTAATACTGTTTATTATAAACAGAGCATTTACTTAAATACTTGTATCTATAAAAAGAACGTTAAACATAAAAAATGTCTTTAATAAATAAATTGTCGGACTTTGTCCATTTCTTTATATATGACGTCATTTGTTTACATTTGATACGCCATGAGCAGTTATGAATGTACGAGATTCATGGAAGATTGAAGTTTATAAGCAGTAAATTCGACCTTGCCAACCGAACGATCCTTTGTGGCCGAATCGGTTAGGCACGCCCGGCTAAATGGCGGTTCCGTATAGGATGCAGGTTCGAATCCTGTCAAAGGACGAATATTTTCTATGAAAATTTCTCGGATATTCAGGCCGGTAAATGCTATTTAATACTGTTTATTATAAACAGAGCATTTACTTAAATACTTGTATCTATAAAAATAACGTTAAACATAAACATAAAAACATGTCTTTAATAAATATATATATATAATTACATGAATCATTCATACAAAATACATGATTTAAATGGCGAGAATAAATCTTTGCAAACAATTTCAATAAGATACACTAACCCCGAACCTGTATATGAATGATATGATCCCTGTTTATAAATTCCAGTTGCATAAGGTCTTTTTTAGTTTTTACAAGCTTTCGTCTGTTCCT
The DNA here is from genome assembly GCA_963932145.1 of Acanthosepion lycidas. Lineage (NCBI taxonomy): Eukaryota > Metazoa > Mollusca > Cephalopoda > Sepiida > Sepiidae > Acanthosepion > Acanthosepion lycidas. The sequence goes on from OZ010574.1 coordinate 87,311,746, forward strand.
ACCGACATCCTCAGGTAGGGAAATAGATTTGTTCTTGTTTTTTACTTTTCGGTAATAATTTAACATTTAAAAAGAAAAAATTAAAATTCAAACTCAGCGTTGCGACCGCACGTTTCAAAACAATAACACATTTCTAAGAGCATTTTTTCGGATTGCATCCATATTTTCGTTGTCCTCTTATTACCGAGAAGTAAAAAACAAGAACAAGTCTATTTCCATACCTGAGGATGTCTGCAGGAACAGACGAAAGCTTGTAAAAACTAAAAAAAGACCTTATGAAACTGGAATTTATAAACAGGGATCATATCATTCATATACAGGTTCGAGGTTGGTGTATCATATTGATATTGTTTGCGAAGATGTATTCTCGCCATTTAAATCATTATCCTCTATATTTGTTTTTTTGTATGAATGATTCATGTAATTATAAATTGAACTGCACCTATAATCGAAATCATATATATATATATATATATATATATATATATATATATTAAGGCATTAAAAACAAGAAATTTTATATTATGGACCATGATAGATTTAAAATAAAACAAACACCAGTCGACCGGTTTCGTCCCCTCTCATCAGAACTGTTAACGGGGAAATTATGAGGAAAAGAAAAGAAGTCTGTTATGCATGACATGAATGATTGGACAGGAAGAAATAAATTATTATAAAAGTTATACCAACCAAGATGCTAGAAACGCAGCACAGCAAGTCCAAGCAAACAATCTCTTTGTTTACAAAGAGTAGGTTGCCTGAACCTGATGTAAAGCGTCTCTAACACCTTAAGATGGAATAGCGAGTATATATATATAGGGTATCCAGAAAACTGCCCGACGGACAACTGTCCAACTGAAAAATACCCGATGTTTATATCAATGTATTAGGTTGGTGCAAAAATAATGACGTAATAATGTCGTTTTTTGACGTTAACGTCAAAAAACGACATTATTACGTCATTATTTTTGCACCAACCTAATAGAATATTTAGATGTTTTTTGTTGTCATTCGAAAGTATCATAATATAATTTCAGTGCAATTGCATTTTTCCTCGAGATACACATTGAAAAATGCAACCAATTTTTTGAAGTGAGAAAGAATTTTTGATTCTTCACTTCCGATCTTCACTGACAATTGTTTATCGTACTAAAAAGTAAGTTTAAATAGCTTTATACTTTTGATATATTCTTTATCATTTCGCTGGGATTTTTTTTGTTACAATAATAATAATGTTCCAGTAATAATAATAATAATAATAATAATAATAATAATAATAGTAATGATAATCTTAAATGCTGATTAAGAAAACAATAATGAAACTAATAATAAAGGTGATTTTATATTAAACTAACTCTTGCAAACTCACGACATAATTTTAAAACAAAAATGTAAGAGAGCATTTAGATAACTGATTAGTATCACCCTAAAGTACTCAAACCTTATAGGCCACCTAAAATCCTCAAAGAGCTACAAATTCCAGATATAATGGGGCGCATTGAAATACCTCCCAAAGAATTAAGAAACAGGAAAAATTCTGTTAGAAACAAAGAAAAGAATACTGGATTGTTATGCATCCTCCTACATGCAGTGAATGCTCGACAGTTTCCTCGCAGATGAAGAAGAGACTTGAAGCAACAGAACAGAAGGACGCAGAGAATAGTATGGATTAAATATGTGAGTAACGAGGGATTTTTAAGGAAAATGGAAAGAAAAAGAACGCTTAGCTTATACTTAGAATCAGTAAGAGGCAGCTGAAGTTTCTAAGGCACAAACAAAGAAAGAGGGCTCGGAGAATTTGACACTCACATGACATGTTAAAAACAAGAGATACAGAGGAAAGCAACACGTAACCTATCTAAGAAGTTTATTTAAATGGATCACAAAAGAGGGATTGGTGTGAGCACAGCGAAAAACTAAGAGCTACAAAGGATAGGAAGATGTGTAGAGCCAAGACATCCAAAATTCTGAAGAAGAAGAAGAAGAAGAAGAAGAAGAAGAAGAAGAAGAAGAAGAAGATATATGTCGTTTTACTGGTGATAGTCATCCTGGATCCTCATTATCTTTACCCAATATTCGACCAGCCTTGAAAAGCGCGTACCACTCAAAATTTTGTGACAATATTTGCCTGTAGCCTAATAAAGCATTTCAAGGGTCTCAAATTTCTCCGACGTTCACATAAAATTGCTGTAGACACTTTACTCGAATTTTTCAGCCAATGTAAAGATTGCAGAGCCGTTACAACAACATGTTACAAAAATCCTTACGTAATAATTGAACGCAAATCAATAGAATAAATCCTGCTGGCAGACTGACTTAACATGGCGGGTACTAAAGAGTATTAACTGAGCGACCATTTCTGTAAAACTTGACAGTCACAGCAGGTACACTTCTGGAATTTTCCGATACAAATTCGAATTATATTAATCTGAATTACATTTGTCTCATTAATGTCGACTACCCACTACTGAACAGCTACTCTAAATAATAATAAAAAAGAAGTAAATTGGATTTTGCGGTGAATTGAGATTCTATAGAAATTCCGACAAAATATTCAAGCATTGGTGGTGGGAAGTCCGAACGAGGCTCGTTGTTTGTTCTCATTGTCTAGTCGACATTTTCTCTCCGTGTAAATAGATTCATGCAATTAAAAGTTATTCCGGTGTAAAATTTAATTTCATATATATTTTCGTCTTTCTCTAATGCATATTTTTTTTTACTTATGCTTTCTTCTTAAATAAATATTCCCTACCGGTGTGGGATTTTCTTTTCTTTCTTCTCTAGCTTTAACTGTCAAGTTGACAATTTGTGATTATAATGAACTATATCTCCAGTAATGCAACACAGAATGCTGACGCCGCATTACATAATGGCGCAAGGATACAACATGGCTACCCATCAATATAAAAATGATGAAAAGAGGGAGAACAAGTGAATGAGATTTCCAAGCTGGAAGAGTTCTATTATTTTCATTCCAGTTTTCCTTTGACGAATAAAATCATAATCTTAATTTCTCCTTCAATTACCTAATTTGCAGGCGGCGATTTTGCAATTTCGCATTATGGATAGCTCAAACTGCCGCCGACAGCTAATGCAAGTAATATAAGTACTTTTGTGATTGCGCATGCGCACGAAAGTATAAAACATTATCCGCAATGGCGGATTAAGAGAGTTATTCGTTTGTAAAACATATACGTTCTTTTTTTTTAACTTAGAAATAATTCTTCAAACGATCTAATTTTGACTGAAAGCTGCACATGTGGTGCTCTAAGAGAATAATAAATTAGCTTATTTGATCTGGTCTAGACTTGTAAATTATCATTAAACAAATATTAATGCCTAAGCCTGATTCAATCCAGAACTCAATTCAATAATCAGTAATATAAGTATGTTCTTAGAGCTCACAATTGAAGGCGGCACCACAAGTGATTTTTTTTTCTGAAGCTATCGTGGCTTATTAGCAAATAAAGTCTGATAGGCTAGCGTAGAACACCATAAAAATAAATAAAAAAAATATTTATTTCATTTTTTTTGCTGTTGATTATTCTTTATAAAAGTCTTAAACTAACGAAACGGCGCTCCCAATTTAGTTTGTGAAAGGTTCAAATGACCGGTTGTACGAATAAAAATGTTTTTATTTCATACACGTTCAAGAAAAATCCTGAACGGCAAAAATTGTCCTTGCATCACTAATAAAACTGACTTTCTTCCAGTAACAATGAACGATTGCATTCTCAATGAGACTCTAAGCATTGGACGTCTATTTGGTCTCAAGTTCACTCCAGACCTCGAACAGGGTACGTATGTACGATCCATTGTTAAAGATGCTGGAAAAATGGCCGGCTCATTCTATCATTCCAGGAAGTACCTTACTCTTTCTGCCAAGACCCAAAATGGATTATTGCTACTTTAAGTTCGCTGATCACCCGGTTCGCACTCCTTCCTCGTCTGTTGAATGGGAGTAGAGGTTTATACCTTGTTTCCTGTTTGGGATTGGGTTTCCGGTTTCTTTTCTTAGTCCTCTCACTCTCTTTCACTCTTAATAACCCCATGTGGTATTATCCACTGTTTAGGGGTTAAATGATTAAATAAAATATCTGGGTTGGTGCTGCTAAATCCTCACCTTCTAGTCAGAGTTCAGAATCGTTCATGCATTTAAGAGATGACTCATTTCTCACCCTGCTTCCCATAGACGTAAAATCGCATACCTATCTCTACTCTATCGCTATTTCTATGGCAAATGCTTAGAATAACCCCATTACTTCGATACACCTGTTCAGACCTTCGTACACGCCATAATTCGTCCACGGTCGAATCATTCACATTTCGTCCGTATCCCAAATATAAGACGGTAATTTAACTCAGGCACATTTTCCCAAGAACTCCTACTTTATGGCACAAACTCCTTTGCGGGTGCTTCTCTGAATATTCCAAACTTAATGTTTAGGGGATCAATCGTTAACTATCCTACTTATCTTCTGTTATATACTATGAACACTAATGGGTATGTCCCAATCCTCATAAATACGTTGGATAAGTGCGGCTAATATGCTGTCTAAGTAGTCCACCACTAGCAGTGGTTTACCTACTTCACGCCGCTGGCGAGTATTGTATTGTGTTGATGTTATAAAGATTACCATTTCATTTCCAACCTACGTTTTGGTTATTCCTCATTCAGTAACCCTTTCTAGGTTACAACACATAGCCAAGCCCATCACACAACAAGTAAGCAAATGTCCTCCAAAAAGCTGAGGCCGTCATACTCCCTGCAGAAAAAACGACCTTGGCTTTCTTTGGAGCAGATGAGGAGAGGCCTTTTCACTACATAGATTGTCTCTTTGTCTCTCGCTTTGTAGTGATGAACCTAAGACTCATTATGGGTTAGGAAATGTTCAAGGAAACGAGCAGGATCTATTGTAATTGAGGGTAATATGCTGTCTAAGTAGTCCACCACAAGCAGTGGTTTACCTACTTTACGCAGCTGGCGAGTATTGTATTTTGTTGATGTTATGGATTTCCTTTCCAACGTCCATTTTGGCTATTCCTCATTCAGTAAATTTTTCTAGGTTAGAATATCTTCACTTCCTACTATCGCCTCTTTCATTTATATCACACAGTTCTTCTTTCATAACCCTCTACTTTGAGTGGCTCTCAGGCCTGGTATTGAATGAAATGTAGAATAAACATGTTAATTATTTTGTATTTCTGTCCACACTCTGGCTCTTACAGCATCAGCAAAATGTGCTTATTTTAACGTGAGGTGTGATGTCATTTAATTATATTGTACTAGTAATTAAAACAAGCAACGCCAGGCCTAATTGCCATCGAGGAATTATCGACGTCATCAATGTTGGGAAGTATTTACGGTATCAACTATCCTTAAACTGGTTTCGATTAAGCCTGTTACTTGAGTTTACAGACAATTGGCTGTAATGGATATATGCAGTAGCAGCAGCAACTGACGGTGCTTTTAATAATTCATTAATTTCTTAAAGCAACTCTCGTTTATCTTGTGATATCAGGGAGGGTCACAGCCCTGGCGGGAAGCGCCTCTCCCCAGCCGGTTCGTAAATAAGAATTTTCTTTGTTCCAGAATGACGTTCGGATTCGGATCATTAAAAAAGTTTGAATATTTTCCGCGTCAAACTTGTGTCTCTTAGTGTAAATTATGGAATAAATATTTTGTAAATTTGCAAGTCGTGTAAATGACACCATTCTATAAGGCTTTATTGAAACCATTTTATAGATGACTAGCAGCATAGCCCGGCGTTGCGCATGCTTAATTGAAAAATCGTACGACAACACACCCAATCCAGTTCTGCGGAATCAGAATCAACGTTGAGTTTAAGCAAGTGAATGAGCCAATTGGAGTAAAGTGCCATGCAGATTTAAATTTTTCCCACTGTAGAAGCATGAAAAAATCGATTATTTCCACTATCGATGGGAGTTGGGAAATGCAAAGTCGGTCTTGGCCTTCCTACTAACTTGGAGCATGTGCATGTAAATTTTGGTGCAAATCCGTCGAAAATTGTTACAAACACACAAACATACTACCTTTTATAGACAAAGATATAAGTCTATCCATAGACATTCTATAACACTACACATGTGTGAAATAATCTTTAAAATAAATCTTTTCAAGTACAAAGTAAATAGCATTTGGTATCTGTGTTCTGCAGTTTGAAACGAAGCGTTATTGGAGAATATCGAAATGCGATAATTCGCTTTGCAAGGTTGGAGATGCACTAGGATGAAAAGAACCAGTTGAACATCAAACGAGTGTAAAACGAAAATTGTCTCTCTCTGATTCTATGTATTAGCGATATTTTTATTACCATTTTTCTAAAACTTCCTCGTTGCACACATGTTCAATCCATGGCATTCTCAGCATTTTTCTGTAGAACCCCATTTCTGGTGCCTAATCTATGACGAAATTGCCCAGTATTCACTGCCATATAAAAGGACCCCTTGCGTCCTAGTGACGGGAAACCACGAGGACACAAGTGGTACAGAAGATTTGGAGCAAGATCAGATAGGAGTGATAGAGGACAGGATGAGGAGAAGGATAGTGGATAGATCAAGGCAACTGGAGATGTCGATTGACATTACATTTGAATAGTTGGAGATTATAAGTCTCAGGGAAACTTGAATAGGAAAGGGAGTTCCACAGGCGAGAGGTGCGAGACATGAAGCTATTGGAGTAGAAGAGACGGCTACATTTTGTAGTTTCGACAGTGAAAGGGTGAGAGCGGGATGCTAGCCTCGTAGGGCGCTTGAACTCATGACGTCTGGGAACCAGCGAATGCAGCTCCTCGGAGCAATTGCCATGAAAGTATTTGTAAAAAAGACAGAGAGAGGCGACGGCACGTCTGTGAGAGAGCTACTGTAGACGAGATGTCAGAACAGGGCCAATTATATTGCATATCCGCCTCTGGAGCCTATCAAGAACCCCGAGGCAAACAGAAGGGGCTCCAGAACATATATTGCAGCAATACTCCATACAAGGGCGAATTGTTGATTTGTAGATCTTGAGGATCGATTCCGGGGAGAAAAATTTCCTGGCGCGACACAGGGAGCCAACTTTCCTTGCGGTGGACGAAGCAATTGACTCACTGTATTTGTTCCATCTCAGGTCAGCAGTCAACGTGAGACCGAGCAGCCGCAGAGAGGTGCTCTCGGGAAGTTGAGCGTCAGACATTCTAATGGAGGGCAGGGAAGGATCTCTGTGGTGATTAATAGAGAGCAGTTTTGTTTTTGAAGCGTTAAAGTTAACCAGCCAATTCCTGCCCCAGTTCGCAACCGATTGGAGGTCTTTTTCGAGACGCACGGCCAGGTTAGTTTTGTCAGCGACACTAGATTTGTTTTTGAGGCAGGAATAAATTGTGGTGTCATCCGCGTAGATGCCAACTTGGGAATGTATGGCGTCAGGTCATTTATGTAGATAAGGAATAGAGTGGGGCCTAGGATGGAGCCTTGAGGAACACCTGCGTCCGTGGGATAGTTCAGCGTTATTTTAATTGTTTTTATCATCTGGTTTTATTATTTATTTTCTTTGTTTCATAATACTTTGTTGAGCTTTTGGAAGGCATCTTTGTCTATTCCAGTGAACCTTTGGGTTTCGTCACTATTTTTTTGTCCTCTATCTTCCCAGATATATCAATTTTCATACTGCTTGATTTTGCTACGCACGGAAGAAATTTGTAAATTCATGTCTGAGTCTCGTTACCAGACACGCCATCAGCTTTCTCACAATAAGGAAGGGAGAGGTGGTGGGAGCAATGCAACAAACACCGATTACAGTTTATCCGGAAAACTTTAAAGATACAGCTACGCTCAGAATTAAGTTTCAATTTTTGATATCCAGCGTACTAAGAAAATTAATGACAATGTAGAATTTTTTTCTAATGCGTCTGTAACGTGTTTCGTCCTTTCTAAAGGGTATTTTTCCATGCTTATCGTTACTTTAAATATATACAGAAATTAAAGAAGATAGCTTTACTCTTTTAAATCACAAAAATCAAGAAAAAATGTGCATAAACTTTCTCGAATATAATATTTTTTAACTGTATGATACTCCTTGAACCCTTCGATGCACAATGGAGTTGCAACCTCTGCAGCAAGTTATCAACATTTTTACTCTTCTCTTCGAGAAGTAAGTATGCAGATATAGAACTGTATTTCGTTTGTTCGTCAAGATTTATTGACAGGCAAAAACTCCAGGATGTGAATGAAACTTAGTAAATAGTAACTTTAGGAATCATAGAGTTGCCATTTAATCTCTTAAACTCGAACCATGAATGAATAACGTTAAAAAGAACTTCCAACTATAGTTTAAAAACGTTTAAATCATCAACTGGCGATATCTATTGACATCAACTTATGATGGCCGCTATTTAAATGTTACTATATGCATTACTGATATTTGCATCAGGAAAAATTTTTTCTTTAATCATTTCACCCCAAACAAGGCAATAAAACCACTAACACACGGGGGTTAATGAGAATTAGAGAATATGAAAAAAAAAACATTATTAAGGATGGAGAACAATAAGAGAGCGGGAATTAAGAAGATAACATTGTTTTGTGATGTCAACGAACACCCGTTGCCACTTCTATAATGTCAACGAATACTCGTTTATCACTTTCGTAATTCTCGTTGTAGTAGAGACTTTGTAATTGCAGATACTATAGTAACGCCTTTGAACAATACTGGTGTCAGACGCCTTCGAATATCACTTGCACTAATAGTACTTGCTCGATAATACTCGCTCAAAAAGTAACCACCGAATAGTAATCCGTAGAGTGATGGTATTCACTAACCGCCCCAAGCGGTCGGATGTGGCACAAGCCCGAATTTATAGCGTGGTATCCGAGTCCGTAGGCTCGGCCAAAATATTCCCCGTATACCCTGTAAAACTGGATCGGGTAGCTGTCTCCCGAGACGAGACTCAGCCCATCTTCTGGGGATTCTCTCTGCCCTAGGCGACATTATAAAGCATACAATACTCTTTACAGATACGTGTTAACTGCTAAATCTAAACCTAAGTGGATGGAAGCAGAACCATTACCAGATATAACAACACGATCAGGCGCTTGGGGTGTTCCACTTCACGTGATAACCGATCGTGGGAGAGTTTGAGAGTGAATAATTTTCAGAGACAGCCTCAGTAGGTGGCTTCTGTAGATTACGCCAGACTAGTTATTACCTGCAAACTAGCGAAATGATCGAACGGATCCATAGAACAATTAAAACAACATTAACAGTGATGTCAACGAACACTCGTTGCCACTTTTGTGATGTCAATTTGAATACTCGTTCTCACTTTCGTAATGCTCGTTGTAGTAGAGACTTTGTAATAGCAGATACAACTATAGTAACGCCGTTGAATAATACTGGTGTCAGACGCCTTCGAATAACACTATAGTAAATTCTCGATGATACTTGCTCGAATAGTAACCGCCGAGTTGATATCCGTATAGTAATTAGTACAGTGATGATATTCACTAACCGCCCCAAGCAGTCGGATGTGGCACAAGGCCGAGTTTATAGTGGGGTGTCCGGGCTCGATCAAAAAATTCCCCGTAGACCCTGTAAAACTGGATCAGGTAGCTGTCTCCCGAAATGAGACTCTGCCCATCTTCTAGGGATTCTCTCTGCTCTAGGCTGCATTATAAAGCATACAATACTCTTTAAAGATACGTGTTAACCTCTGTTGGCCACGCACGTAAGTGGATCGAAGCAGAACCATTACCAGATATAACAGCACGACGCATTCATTTACACATGGATCAGACGTTGGCGTGTCCCACTTCACGTGATAACTGATCGTGACACTCAATTTGAGAGTGAATTATTTTCAGAGACAGCCTCAGTAGATGGCTTCTGTAGATTGCGTAAGACTAGTTACCATCCGCAAACTAGGGAAATGATCGAACGGACACATAACAATTAAAACAGCATTAACAGTTTTGTGATGTCAACGAACACCCGTTGCCGCTTTTGCAATGCCAGCTAATACGCGTTGTCACTTTCGTAACGCTCGTTATAGTAGAGACTTTGAAATCGCAGCACGCCGCTGAACAATGCTGGTGTCAGACGCCTTCGAATATCACTCGCACTAATAGTACTTACTCGATAATTATCGCTCGAAAAGTAACCACCGAATAGTGATCCGAACAGTAATCCGTATAGTGATAATATTCACTAACCGCCCTAAGCGGTCGGATGTGGCACAAGGCCGAGTTTATAGCGTGGTATCGGAGCCCTTAGGCTCGGTCAAAAATTTCCCTGTAGACCCCTGTAAAATGTAGTTGGGTAGCTGTCTCCCGAGTTGAGATTCTACCCCTCGGCATAGCTTCGTCTGGGGATTCTCTCTGCCCGGAGGCATAGAGTTCGACCAGCACACCTCGAAGTAATTCGGAGAGTGAGATATTCACTAACCGCCTCGCGCGGTCGGATGTGGTGCAAGGTCAAGTTTATTGTGGGGTATCCGAGCCTACGAGCTCGGGCAAAAATTCCTTGTAGAACCCGTAAAAACGGGGTCGGATAGCTGTCTACCACCCCAGACGAGACTCTGCCCTTCGACATAGCCTCATCTGAGTTACTCTCTGCCCGGAAGTACAGTGTTTGACAAGCACATCTCCGAAGTAATCCGGATAGTGATGATATTCACTAACCGCCCGTCGCGGTTGGATGTGGCACAAGGCCGAGTTTATTGTGGGGTATCCGAGCCTGTAGGCTCGGGCAAAAATTCCCCGTAGACCCCGTAAAAACGGAGTCGGGTAGGTGTCTACCACCCCAGACGAGACTCTGCCCTTTGGCATAGTCTCGTCTGGGTTCCTCTCTACACAGAGGCAGAGAGTTTGACAAGCACACTACCGAAGTAATCCGGATTGTGATCTCTTAGACGCCACGCTAATTCCCATATATACATTTCCTTCACCATCACGTGATCTACTTATTCAAAATGGGATCGCCTATGTTTCCTTTCTGGTGATCTGTGTTCAAACTCCAGTGTCGTCAGTGACACTTTATTCCTATAAAACACATTGCATTTAAAGTTTTGAAGATGAAAGTTGACTGAGAAGCAAGAAACCGGACGAGAGAAGTTCGATAGAAGAAACTGTTAACATAGAACTTACGGTTGCATCTATCCAATTCAACTGTAAAATGATGAGACCTTGCCGCCAATCTAGTACTGCGCTTAAATTTATAAACTTTAGGTACCATAGAGGAAAGTTCATCAGAATAATTACCATGAAAGCATTTATAGAAAAGTTACATGGAAGCTACGAATAAATTTGACAGACGGTTTTTTTTTGTTTTGTGTGTCTGCCTTGATAGACATCTTTTATTCTTGCCTTATTAAGTAGGAAAAACGTCTTTTGTATTTTTCAGTACAGTAAAATAAGCACTAATTTTGACTTTCTAATACTTTTCTTCCTTCACAGATTACGTAATATCAGTGGGCGCGTGGAAGAGTGATTAGAATGTTAGCGTTCGGAGACCCTGTGACTCAGGTAGATGACCTTGATAAGATCAGTTTGGGAAGACGATCCCAACTTGCGGTACCATTAGGAAGTGCCTGAAAACGATACCACGGGTTGACCCTGTTATGGTTTTTTGTGTATATTATATTTAACTAGTGAGACAATCCAAATGACTCAACTTCCTTTATAGTCTACCAATAGAAGCTTAACCAATCAGAAGCCGCAGAACATTGTATTCGTCGTGTATAAAGGCGGCCATCTTTGTTTAACCTACCGGAAGGTCCAGTGCTAACTTGACAGGCGAAGAGGATAGAAGGAAGAACTACGCTCTGCTAAGATATCCACTGCGAACCTGAACTACGCTTTCCTACTGTCTCCGAAATATTCACTGCCAACCTCTGGATTCTATACTCGAAGACGACCGTCATGAAAATGTCTAACAGACCCAACCCTGCTGATTAAAACTAGGTAGACGAACTGTTTCGGAAGCCTTTTGATCGTACTAGCTTTGTTGAAACTGTTTATCATTTCAGGTAATGTACTCTTTCTCTCTCTCTGTAATAAACTGTAACTAATTTCCGCTCAGCACAAGTTACAGTACACATCACAGGGTGACACTGTGTATGTTGAAGAAACACAAATGTACCTGAGCAGATATTAACCAGCAACCCCAGTAGACAGACATACGAGCGATCAGCCATATCAGAGTAACTTTTGTTTTCGATTTGGCCCAATAAATAATGATCCGCGGACCGAACATGTTAGTAACGACTAAATTTTCTAGAAAAAGGAAACAAAAAGAAAACTAATACTTAACACCAGGAAGAGACAGTTGAGGTTTCTAGGTCATATAATGAGGAAAGAGTGCTTGGAAAATCTAATACTCACGGGACAGATAGAGGGCAATACGGACAGAGGTATAACAATGTATAACATGCTTATTGAACTTCAGTAAATGGATGTCGGAACAGGACTTGGTAGAAATAGCAGTTTATTAAGAGCTACAAGGGAGAGGAAGTTGCGGAGGGCCATGAGCGCGGTACATAAATATGAATTCCCACCGTAGCCAAAAAATAAAATCAGCATTAATTATAAGTTTTTACCTCAGGGTTCTTAGCATATATAGCCCAGAGTATTTAGATGAAGAAAAGTACATGAAGTTATTTGGCAAATCATATAAACTTCAATTATTCAAATTAAGTTTTTTAAAAAAAGCGTCAAATCTTAAACAACCAATTTAGATATCAAAGCAAAGCACGAGTTAAAATTTGAAGTAGTATCAATATGGTTTATTGAGCTTATTGAAATTTGATATATTCTAAAAAAACAACCGTCTGAAATTATTAGGCAAATGTGCTATTACAGAAAGAGGCTGAGGATACCCTGAACCAAACATGTTAGTAAGGACGAAATTTTGGTGAAAAAGGAAACGAAAAGAAAACTAATATTTAACACCAGGCAGAGAGAGTTGAGGTTTTTACACTATATTATGAGGAAAGAGTGCTTGGAAAATCTGATACACACGAGACAGATAGAGGGCAAGAAGGACAATGCATAACACGCTTAGTCATCTTGAGTAAATGAATGTCGGAACAAGGCTTATTAGAAATGCCAGAAAGGCAAAGTTTATTAACAGCTACAAGGGACAGGAAGCCATTTGCTGATTTCAAGAGCCATTGTCGTTGTCAAGAAAACTAGAAAAACTGATCAAGCCTTTCGGCGATGGTTATATACGTTTAAGTCGACAATCATCATGTATGTATATGATCTTCCTAAAATTGTCTTACGACCATATCACGTCGAAGTTAAGCAGTGTCGAGCTTGGCCAATATCTATTAGGTTGGTGTGAAAATAATGTCGTTTTTTGACGTTAAAAAATACGACAAAAAACGACATTATTTTTGCACCAACCTAATAGATGGGTGACCGCTTGGAAATATCAGGGGCTGTAAGCTTGAATGTGCGGGTGGTGTAATGGACAAAGACTCGGAATTGTTAATCGGAGAGCCGAGTTCCAATTTCAGTTGGGTTCATTATATTCACTTACGCACAAATACCCTAAGGGAAAGGTATGAATCTTTTCCCCCAGCTATGGGTTAATTAGACTTGTATCACTAAATCATTATTATCGCCAAAAAAATACTTACAATCTAAAAATATTTTCTGACTTTAAATAATCTGCAAAGGGTTGATAACCCGTAATAAAAAAATCCATCAGATTAATCTTCCTAAAATTACGATTAGCAATAAACAGATTATTTTGAAATTCATCTCAAGATTAAAAATGAAGAAATTTTTCATGTGAACATTTTTCTTGGCGGCCATTTTATTCCGTTGTTTTCTTTGCTTGTTTTTTTTTTTCTTTTTTTTTTCTTTTACATTTTTCTTTCATTTTCTTGTTCTGTTTTTCTTGTTTTAATTTTACCAATTCTTTTTCTACTTTTTCGTTTTTAAGCTTCATTATCGCCCATCGTTATTTTTTTTAATCGTCTTTGTCTTTGCCTTTTTGTTGTTTTTCGACAAAATCACAACATCAACACCTCTCCGTTTTTCTTACTGACATACTTCTTTCTCTCTTTCTTTATCTTTCTTTCTCTCTTCCTCTCTACGTATCTCCGTCTGCAATTAGAACGGGCTCGAAATGAACGGTTCCTGTCCCCGCGCCAGTCTTCCGTGTCACTCTCTCCCCTTAGGCAATTGATGACATGGATTCAGTTCCGTTCCATTTGTGGCGCCAATTAGGCTATTGTCTTTGCATTCGTTGAATTCGCTCGGGTTGCTTGAAGCGCGCGACAAAAGTCGTTGATAACGGAGCAGCTTTCATTTGGAGAGTTTTGGACCATTTCACTTCATTCGCAGACAGAAAAAATTGTAATTTCTCGGAATCAAGATGCCGACTGCTTCACCTCTCTATTTGTTGGATTCTCTATGGACGTTATCCATCACCACATCAAAAAAAAATGTCCGATTCGTGTGTCTTCAGTCAGGCAAATAAACTTTATTCGAATAATGAGTGCCTACATTCCACTCCTATTTTATTCAAACATCGGTTAGTGTAACGGAAATCAGCTTGGAAATAAGAGTCAGTGAGCCGATTTCAAATTTTTGGCTAGTCTGTTGCACATATACACTTGAAAAAGACATGAAACTCTCACTGTCAGCTCTCCATCTAGGACCTAAATAACAGGGTATACAGAGCTCTTCAGATATGGATAATAACTAAAGAGAAGGAAAACTCTGAATTCCAAACCGATTAGATTTTATTTTATGGGTATAATCGTTTTTTCTATTATACTACAGCAAAAACGAGACATCGTAAAGCAATTTTGCTAGGGCAATACCATTAAAACGCTTTAACTTTAAGCATGCATCAATTTCACTTCTGTTTGCAACGTAGTAATAAGATTTCTGCATATTTGTAATAATGATGATCTGATTTTTAAATATATTCTTATTTTTATCAATTTATACCCTTATTTGTGTAGACGCCCCATTTATTTTTTAAGCAGTATATATATATTTATTTTCGTCTACCGGACTAAATATTTGAACAATCTTATTACAGAAAAATGCGCTATCCGGCCGGATTCCAAACTACATCTCTCTTATGTGTTTGACACAAATGATGAATGAAGAAAAATGAACGATAACTAATTAAAAGCAGATATAAAACCGCCTAAAATAATGATATATGTCAGTTAAGAATACCGTCTTTTCGCTTAAACCTAATTAACATTTAAAATCGGTCCAAGTCATTGGAACCCCCTGTATAATATAAACTCTATAAATAGTCGAAGTTGGTTGATATTGACTCGTGGGACGACTGAATTGTTTTATTTTTGATGGGAGCAAAAAATATCAGGCAAAAAGTTTTCAGAGCGTAATTTTGTCTCAAGATTCGAAACTTTTTTAATAGTACGATATTATGGGTTGTAATGGTATAACTGCACTATGTTTTAATCCTAATAGCAAAGCAGATATCGACTCTTTTTTTTCTTTTTTTTTGTCGTCAACAAAACATTTTCTTTTTTTTTTTTTTTGAAAATGTACGTTTTTGGTTCGTTTCACTTGAGATTATTGCATTCATTGGATTATATGCGATTAATATATTAATTTTTTTTTATTATTATTAATGAGCGAACATACACAAAATTTGAGCGCAGACATACGGCTGTCGAAATCGAGGCTTCTACCATCGTCGATGCGTTAAAAAATTGGCGGTATTTCTTAACTGGTCACTGATTTAAATTAATTGCTGACCAAAAGTCAGTGTCTTTTATGTTTAATTCCAAGACGCCAAGAAAAAAAAAATATGAAAGAACAGCAAAATGGAGGGTAAAGGTTTCCTGTTTTTCATTTGACATTTTCTGTTGGTCGGGAAAGGAAAATGCTACGAAAATGCTACGGCGAACGCTCTGTCAAGTGTGTGTGGATCAGTGAACAGCGGCAAAGATTTACAAAAATTCCATAACGATCTCTGTCATCCAGGCATCACGAGGATGATGCATGTGGTTCGAAGCCTTTTTTCTGAAGTTGAGGACGTGAAACGAATAACAAACGACTGTTTAGATCTGCGCTCGAATAGAACCAAGGTACTACAAACCCGACCCGGGAACCCTAGTAAAAGCTACACATCCATTTGAGAGGCTGAGCGTGGTCTCTAAGGGTTCGCTTAAGGGTTCTAAATTCCGAAACAAATATCGTTGACAAGTAATCGCAATTCCCTTTGGCCTTTCGCTGTCCAGATGTAAGTGCAACAATGGTCATACGATGACTTTGTTCACTGTTCTTAACATTCGGAACTCCAGATTATATTCATATAAATTGTGGGACCTCTTTTATGTCCGATCAACTAAAAAGATTCCTATGGGTACAGGAAGTGGCTGTAAGCGGGATTAACCCATACAATCTTTAGGGAATGGACAGTGCAAGAGATACAATGGCATAATATGGAAGACAGTACAGCTAGCACTTGAAAACCAAAACCTTCCAGTTAGATATTGGGAAGACGTAATAAGCGAGATTCTGTAGTCTATAAGAACACTAATTTGTACAAGAAGTAATGAAATACCCCAAGAAAGGGTTTTAAAATTTCCAAATCGAAGTTCAACTGGGATCTCCCTTCCTTCGTGACTCTCACAACTAGGTAATGTTTTACATAGAAACCATGTTCGACAAAGCAAGTATGATTCTCCTGTGAGTAAGGTGGAATTGCTCGAGGCGAACTCACTCAATGCGCGTATCCAGGACACCGACGGGAGAACATCGAACGTTTCCCTTAGAAATTTGACCCCTGCCAGCGAATTATCAAACCAAAGGGAGAAGCAGCTCTCCCTTGAGTCAATCTCTCCTTGTTGATAGTAACGACGACACAATGCCGTTGTATTTTCCTGAGGAACAAGACCTCGATAGTGACAATTCAGAGATCGACACCAAAACAGCTCCTTCAAAACGAGAGCATGCTACCACAGATTCAGATAATTAACTCTCAGAATCCGAGCGTCCCACACCATGAAGGAGATAAAAACAATATGAGACAAAATACTTCTGGCCGACTCTGCCCCTAATACCTGAAAACGCAGATCAGCTGCTACCGACAAAATCCCAGAATTGTCAAGAGATCGAATCACCTGGATGATTTTGTGTCGGACTAGGCGAAAACAAAACCAGGGAGAATGTGGTAAGACAACCGATTACCTCCCCTGTCTTATAATTTGTATAAATAAGTTACACTGTGTGACGGACGCAGATAGCCTTAACACGCATACACGCATATATTAAGGTTAATTTCCACCTAGCAACAGAATAGGGGTTACGTGGAAGTCTTGTGACATTTTGGGAAAGCAAGTCAAGAAGTTGACTGACCCAATTAACCGTAGCAACAAATGTCTAGACAGAAGCTAGACAGGGGACTGATATAAGCTGGAATTCGCGCCAAAACTCAAGACACGTGAGAGTTAAAAATTTACTTGGGAGTCAGTTGCTGTCTTGTCTTTGAAGGAGCAGGACTTGAAATCGAAGCGCTGATAATTTATGAACGGAAAGATAAGACTCATTTGATAATGATGGAACTTGTCCGATTCATCCCAGGCAACTCCGGACAAGAAATATAAGAACAAGTATTTCTGTTCGATAACCCCAAATTGAAGATGCAGAGAAATTTGTACACTGAGAATACAGCCTGCGTTTGAAGAAAAGAGAAAACCAGAGAGGAAGAAAGTATATATCTCTGTTACAAGCTGAATTGTGTAAAGAAAAAGAAAAAAGGAAAACCAGAGAGGAAGAAAGTATATACCTCTGTTACAAGTTGAATTGTGTAAAGAAGAAGAAAGAAAGAAAAAGGAAAACCAGAGAGGAAGAAAGTGTATATCTCTGTTACAAGCTGAATTGTGTAAAGAAGAAGAAACAAAGAAACAAAGAAGAAAACCAAAGAGAGGAAGAAAGTGTATATCCCTGTTGCAGTGACTCGGATTGGAAACTGAACTGTATACAGAAGAAGAAAGAAGGAAAGAAAAAGGAAAAACAGAGAGAGAAAGAAAGTGTATATCTCTGTTACAGCCGGACAGTGTGTGAAATCGTATTTGTGTCAAGAAAAGAAAAGAAAAGATTACTGTTCGATCATCCTCATCGAACAGTGTTCTTTAAAATTATTTTTGTTTACCAATTGTCCATTGTCACGATCTGAGAGAGCCTGTATCTCTCCACAGATGTGAGAATGTATATATCTTCTGGTCGGCGCATGATCGCCTTATAAACCCATTCGTCGACTAGGGCATATGACACGCTGTCTTAGCCAAAAAACTGCAAGACTTTTCAGTTATGTTCAATAAAGGCACATTAAGCCGAACTAGACTCCGAGTTACAAATTACACCAGTATTTGAAAAAGTACGCAGGCCGATAGGTGTAAGCTACATCGTTTAAAATAAAAACGGGCGTCTATTATAAGAGTACCCACTAAATGAGTGAGATGAGATCACTGTTAGAATGGTTGACCTTTTAGATCTTGCACTCGCTTCTTGAAGATGATTCAGACAAGCAGTTTGAAAACTGCTGAGTCAAATAAAACACGTTGATCTCCATTCTACTCGCTCCAAGACTAAGCGCTGAAGGGTGTTTGCAGAATATTGACAGCTTACATGTTGCTATTCAGCTTGTCTTTGTATCTTAGACATGGGGGTCCTACATTCCTGTAGCCCTGATCTAACTGGCTGTACATTAGGATCTTGGGTATCCTGTCATCAGATATTCTCAAGACATGACCAGTCCATCGTAACTTAGACTGTATGAGAAAAGACTCGTTAAAGTCTATATATATATATATATATATATATATATATATATATATATATATGTGTGTGTGTGTGTGTGTGTGTGTGTGTGTGTGTAGCATCAAGTTTTCTGAATAGCGAGATCTATTGTCTTTTTCACATTTTTCAAAAGAAATACTTTCTTTAAAATATTTTAATTTTGCACACTTATATAGGTAAGATAAGTCATATATATATATATATATATATATATATATATATATATATATATATATATATATATATATACACTGTATGTATATATAAATTTCCTTAGCAAAGTCTTAACGCTTCTTTTAGGAACAATCAGTGCTTCACACATTTCACACTCTGGTGATCTCAACAAGATGAATATAAAAAATAAATCAATGACTAGATATTAAAACTTTAAATACGATTTTACCAATGAAGAAATGTCTAAATTTTAAAATATTAACCAAGTCATAAAAACATTCTACTAGCTAATGTTGTTTTACATACAATAATAACTTAGCAAACGAAAATTCGCCCTACCAGTGGGTTTTCCTCTCTTTTTAGAATTCTCAAAATCCTGCCCATTTCAAAATACCCTGCCCTAAAATGATGAATTATTTCGTTATATATACGATTTACTATTGATATCCACACAATATAAAATAAATAAACAAAATCGAAAATGAAATAGAATTTAGGTATGAAAAGCAAAACAACACATTAATTTTTCTTGATATTCTGTTAATTCGAAGTGATGACGATTTTAAAAGTTAACCTCTACAAATAAAAACGACATTTTATATTTTTTTCTCACATCACTACAATAAGATAAAATCAGGTATATTCATAGGTTTTCATAAAATAGCCCTTATTATTTGCAGTCATGAATATCTATCTCATGTAGGGATATAAATTAAAAATATTCTTAAAATTATCCTCAATCTCAGTTGTTTCATATATAATGCCAAGCGAAAAGCATACAAAATCAACAAAAAAGAAGAATGTCTAAACACTAAAACAAGGCCCATTAACAAGAAACTCGTAACAAATGAGCATGAGGCAGATTTTTCCCCGCAGTAGGTTACCATTTCTTTGTGCAGTAGACCAGTTGCCATCCAAGGCTATAGAACCCGGTCTATCCTGCTATTTACCCATAGCTGACGGGATAAGAAGAGGCTTCATACCTTTCCCAAGGGTGTTAGCAAGTAATTGAATGTAATGGATTTGACTGGAATTCGAACACGGCTCTCCGATTCCTTAATCCGAGCTGCTATAGAAACACTTAAAAGAATATTTAAGCATTTAATCAATGACAGATAAACAGAGAGCTAACTAGACATCAGAAGAGAATGTATGTAATGTCTTCCAAGACAACATCCTGAAATCTATTGGAAAAAATATAGGAATATAAAATGGACTTGAAATTAAATATTACACTCAGTGCACTTTTATGCCAACGCAACATCGTGATCCCAATTTTGATCTGGAAAATACCGTTTTAATAATAATAAAAAGAAAGAATATAATTTACTCAGATTAAGAGGTGTTGAAAGCGCAAAATCGCTAATTCACCAGGGGTTAATATACGAACGGGATATTTCAGTTCATCGCCTAATCTTACTAAACTGGCGTGCAAACAATGTGGAATGCGAAAAGTTTAAAACAAATAGATTTAGTAATTAATTTAAAAAAAAGTGTTGTAATGAGTAACATTTAATGTAAAAAAAAAATGATGCAGCTAGAGTAAAAAACAATCAAGCTTTAATATAATTAACGCAAACAACATTATGTCTTGCTAATGTATAATTTGTTTAAAGAAAAGAACTCTTCAATTCGTGCGAGCAAAAACATCGACGGCTCCAGTTTCATCTACCCATATTCACTCACAAGGTTTGACTAAACACGTAGTATGGTTCTGAACCAACACCCCGCCCCGGCGATCATATCATCAAGTCACCTCCCTGACAAATCGACCATGGGGAAATTTGAACTTATAGTCGGAATGTTCTAACCAGTCGGCCACATTGGAAAAAAATCTTACATTTTGCCGACGCCTTTCGTCTTCCGACTTTTTAAAGGCAAAAATGAAATCGAAATGTTTTTGTTGTTATAGTTACATTTAAAAATCCAAATTTAAAAAGATAGACGCTTCTGTCTAAGCTTTTTTTTCCTGGTTAATGTAAATTACCTTTATAGTAAAGGAATTTTTAAACTTTTTTAAAAGTTAAGGTCTACTTAAGTCGGAAAGAAAATTTTAAAAGTCGGAAGACGAAATGCGTCGGCAAAATGTAAGATTTTTTTTTCCAATTGTCATTTTATACCAATCTGTCTTGTCTACAGAATTGATCTGGGAATTTAACTATATTGCCGACATGGAAAAAATCCCTGCGTTGCGGTGTTGAAAGTAACTGAAGTTGAGACGCCAGATGAGAACCAATAACATTGCAGATTCTCGTGTGGATTTTATCAAGAATCTCTAAATATATGTATTTTATCAAGAATCTCTATATATATATATTTTATCAAGAATCTCTAAATATATATATTTTATCAAGAATCTCTAAATATATGTATTTTATCAAGAATGTCTATATATATATATTTTATCAAGAATCTCTAAATATATATATTTTATCAAGAATGTCTAAATATATATATTTTATCAAGAATCTCTAAATATATATATTTTATCAAGAATCTCTAAATATATATATTTTATCAAGACTGTCTAAATATATATATTTTATCAAGAATCTCTAAATATATATATTTTATCAAGAATCTCTAAATATATATTCTAAATCTTTTTGTATGAATGCAGGTGTCTTTTTCATATTCTCTACTTCCCAGTAATCTTTTACCTCGTTTTGAATTTATTGCTTTTCTTGGGGGTGGGATTAAAAAGAAGACAAAGTACAATACTCACTATATGGACGAATCGTAGTTTTATAAATATGTAACATAGATTCTAGCACGCTCAAAAATATAAAAAATTGAAACAAAATATTTTCCTGTTTAAAAACAAAGCATGAAATATTGGATGGAATTATGAAACAACTTCAATTACAAGAGGTGCATTATTTTATCTACAAAAAAATTATGTCAAAAGCGGGTCCTACAAGCATCATTGATTTAATAACACAACAAAGTTTTTCAAGAATTGGAGTCATCTATACCACCTGTTATTGATTTACAAAAAGATCGACCTGACTACTTCTTAATTAACAAACTAACAGATGAACTAATGTCCTTACTGAATAGAAATTCCAATGCCTTTGTGCCAAGCAACACATACAGCCAGATTTTCAAAAATATGCTAAAAATACAGGGCAATCACAATAGAACAGATTCAGACATATACAAGGCTCACTTTTTTTACGTCGACAAGATAAAAATGAGTCAATTTTGGTGCAGATGGCCCAAGAAGCTAATTAACCTTCAAATGTTAACCAGTTTCTAAACACTAGCACTTTTTCCTAGTGACACGAAAAACCTAATTAAACGGACTGCGTTAGCTCTGACAGACTCGCCACTTCTTGTAGTTGTGCAACTCGGAGCTACCAAAATATAATTTGTTTTTGTCACTGCTACTATCTTTTCCTATATTACCAATTTCTCTTGCGAATGAATTCTTTTAGAATCAATTACGATATCTTTATTATCCATCATCATCATCATCAGTTCAATGAACAAGTGGGGTCATCGGGTCATTGCGCAGTTGAGAAACTGAGCGCCTAAACGGCTCCCTCAGTTGTATTCCAGTGAGTTCCTGGAAATGATCTTTCGTTCCAATCAGTGAAATAATCAGCCCATTTTACCATCTGTCTGCCTCTTCTTTTTATCCTAGACGGTGTCTTGCCGATTGGCCGTGGAAACATTGCTGGCTTCTGTGACGGGCCCATACCATTTTATCTTTCTCTTCTTGTCTGGTCATCCAATGAGCCCGTTTATTTTTCTGATGGTGTCTTGTATCATTTGTGAGACGGGCGACGCAGGCGATGGCTAGGGGTCTTCTTTTGCATCTCATTTCTAATGCTTAGTTTTGAAGTTGGTCATCAAAATGTCAGCAATATATATGTCTACCTATGCAGATAATGAGACAAAGTGAAAAAAAAAAGCTATGCAGACAATGCGTTTCGTTTCTTTTTTGGCAAACGTCGGACGGAGCGAGATAAACCCAGACGAAAAAGAACATTCACTGCAACACATCTGACCACAATTTCGAGCTAATAAAATGTCAATTTGATTAGAAGAGAAAACATTTCACTAAGAAGAAAATGCATTGAAAGTGCACTGATCTCACAATTCTCTACAGTCTACTTGAGACCGGGTTTATACATAATATCGACTAATCATCGCAAAAGCATTACTACCACATGGGGTAAATAAATGAATAGAAAGAAAAAAAAGATTTACTTGGAGCAGGCTAATTTTTTCCTAGCAAACATTAACTGCTTCAATACGAATTTTTAAAAATCTTGGCTTACGTCAATATCACGTTGAAAGACCGATTCCCGTATGATCACCGAAGTTAAGCAACGTCAAGCCTAGTCAATGCCTACACTGGCGGCCGCTTGGAAATACCAGATACTACATCCGGCAGCAAGGCCTTTGATCGGGAGGTTTTGTGGAGCGTGGAACAACCTCTTAATTGATGTTGTTCCCAGGCCCACCCTGACTCGGATTGGTAGCACCTGTTAGGGTTCCAACTATGGGCAAATAGCTAACTCCCAAACTGGGAACAAATCACTATGAAAGTATAAAATACATTATTATAGTAAAAATACCAGCAATATATTTTCATAGTATAAAAATGCCAGCAATACATTTTTGAGAAAAAAAATATGACCAGCAATATATTTTTTGTAAAAGAATTTACTAATACTCCCAGTGGCGAAAGCAATTAAAATTTTCGGACAAGCGAATCTAGCAATTGAAGTTCCTTGCATAAAAAGATATTGCTCATAGATTTCTTTATTAATGATATTCTTTATTGGGTCCTTATTGTTTTTTGTAAGCTTGGCTTAACCATAGAATAAAAAAAAAATTGGATAAATATCAAGTTAACCAGTGCGATAATGTAGTTTTTGTGTAACCAATGTATATGTTGTTTGAATTTTTATTACTAACGAGACATTCTCT
This sequence comes from Acanthosepion lycidas, assembly GCA_963932145.1. Taxonomy (NCBI): domain Eukaryota; kingdom Metazoa; phylum Mollusca; class Cephalopoda; order Sepiida; family Sepiidae; genus Acanthosepion; species Acanthosepion lycidas. Next base: position 87,335,659 of record OZ010574.1, read on the forward strand.
AAGTGGGCAAATGAATTTGTAGACAACATTGGCTTGTTGAAGCTTTGCATTGTTGGCGGTAATCATATTAGACGGTCTTGGCGTTTGGTGGAACGTTATGGATTTCATTTCACCAAACGTTTGGGAGAGAAGAAAAATATTTGCTGGATATTCCTGGGGCAGTGACGACGAGCTTACATTAAAACATGGACACACTAGCATTGAAAACATACATTTAGCAAATATTCGAAGACACAGGATAACAACCTGAAAACCTACTGGTACGAAATTTGGGAAGACCGGAGAGAAAGAGTCGTGAAGTTCTGTGGAATCGGCACGACCTGATAATGATGATGAACATGATGATGATGATGAAATTTTTTTTTGTCGATGGGCGATATGTATCTAGATTTCTTATGATTTTATCGTCCAGTTTGTGTTTGTATAATTGGTTTCTATAAAATCGTTTAATCATGTTTTTAAAATGTTTTATTATTATAGTTCTTTCTTTAGAAATCCAAATAAACTAGCCTAGTACCCGTAAAAAATAACAGGATTATTCATGCTTTGTTATATTTGCATTTTGCTGTTGAATAATATAAAAATTGATGTCTTGTTCAAACTCTTCACCTTTACAGCTCTTGCGTGGCATAATCTGAGGAGTGGACCCCACGAGTACTCGGGTAAGTTGCTCTGAAAACAATCTTATGGCTGCAAGCGAATGAAGTCTGTAGTTTTTTAGCGAACATTGAGGACCGATGAACTGATTGATATTCCATACTACTTCAAACAAAAGGTTATGAAAGAAACCCCATCAATATTGGCAAGAGCGATAACAGCCACTGGGCTTGAGAAGAGAAAATAAATGACATAATCAAGAGGTTGATATTCCACACGACTTCATGCAAAAGGTTAGGAAGGAAACCACCATCAATACTGGAAAGAGCGATAACAGCTACTGGACTTGAGAAGAGAAAATAAATGACATAATCAAGATGTTCATTTCCACACGACTTCATACAAAAGGTTAGGAAGGAAACCCCATCAGTATTGGAAAGAGTAATGACTGTTACAGGACAAGAGAAACTTAGTTTCCTAAGAAATTGTTTTCATAGAAAGATTTTATAAATTCAAAGGGGAAGTATCACTGGATGTTCCGTCAACGAATGTTTCCTAATTTTGTCATTTCTATGACAGATGAGAATAAATTCCAAAGAATGATGACCAAAGAATGAAAAAAACAAGTGTAGTTTGTGAAGTATTCACTGCCCGGTAAATGAACACCGAATCTTTCCTTATAATGAAGCTGCTAATATTACTATGAACAGTGGGCGTCCTGGGTTTGAGGATAAACTACATCCGCGTCCAGGGTAAGACGATAAACTACGTCCAACAGCAAGGCCTCTGATCAGGAGGCTTTAGGAGTGAGGCACCATCTGTTAATTGCTGGTGTTCCCAGGTAGGGTCCCACCTATGGGCAAATAGTTAACGCCGAAAGTGAGGTAAAAAAGCATTATAAAAGTTTAAAAATCGATTTTAATACCAGAAATACTTTGCAAAAAATTATTACCAGAATGAAATTTTGAGGGAAAAAAATATTAGCAGCAATAGGTTTTTGAATAAAACTATTACCAGCAATAAGTTTTTGAAAAAATATTAACAGCAATAGGTTTTTGAATAAAACTATTACCAGCAATAAGTTTTTGAAAAAATATTACCAGCAATAGGTTTTTGAATAAAACTATTACCTGCAATAAGTTTTTGAAAAAAATATTAGCAGCAATAGGTTTTTGAATAAAACTATTACCAGCAATAAGTTTTTGAAAAAATATTACCAGCAATAGGTTTTTGAATAAAACTATTACCAGCAATAAGTTTTTGAAAAAATATTACCAGCAATAGGTTTTTGAATAAAACTATTACCAGCAATAAGTTTTTGAAAAAATATTACCAGCAATAGGTTTTTGAATAAAACTATTACCAGCAATAAGTTTTTGAAAAAATATTACCAGCAATAGGTTTTTGAATAAAACTATTACCAGCAATAAGTTTTTGAAAAAATATTACCAGCAATAGGTTTTTGAATAAAACTATTACCTGCAATAAGTTTTTGAAAAAATATTAGCAGCAATAGGTTTTTGAATAAAACTATTACCAGCAATAAGTTTTTGAAAAAAAAAATTACCAGCAATAGGTTTTTGAATAAAACTATTACGAGCAATAAGTTTTTGAAAAAATATTACCAGATATAGGTTTTTGAATAAAACTATTACCAGCAATAAGTTTTTGAAAAAATATTACCAGCAATAGGTTTTTGAATAAAACTATTACCTGCAATAAGTTTTTGAAAAAAATATTAGCAGCAATAGGTTTTTGAATAAAACTATTACCAGCAATAAGTTTTTGAAAAAATATTACCAGCAATAGGTTTTTGAATAAAACTATTACCAGCAATAAGTTTTTGAAAAAATATTACCAGCAATAGGTTTTTGAATAAAACTATTACCTGCAATAAGTTTTGAAAAAATATTACCAGCAATAGGTTTTTGAATAAAACTATTACGAGCAATAAGTTTTTGAAAAAATATTACCAGCAATAGGTTTTTGAATAAAACTATTAACTGCAATAGGTTTTTGAAAAAATATTACCAGCAATAGGTTTTTGAATAAAACTATTACCAGCAATAAGTTTTCGAAAAAATATTAGCAGCAATAGGTTTTTGAATAAAACTATTACCAGCAATAAGTTTTTGAAAAAATATTACCAGCAATAGGTTTTTGAATAAAACTATTGCTAGCAATAAGTTTTTGAAAAAATATTACCAGCAATAAGTTTTTGAATAAAACTATTACCAGCAATAAGTTTTTGAAAAAATATTACCAGCAATAGGTTTTTGAATAAAACTATTACCAACAATAAGTTTTGAAAAAATATTACCAGCAATGTGTTTTTGAATAAAACTATTACCAGCAATAAGTTTTTGAAAAAATATTACCAGCAATAGGTTTTTGAATAAAACTATTACCTGCAATAAGTTTTTGAAAAAATATTACCAGCAATAGGTTTTTGAATAAAATTATTACCAGCAATAAATTTTTGAAAAAATATTAGCAGCAATAGGTTTTTGAATAAAACTATTACCAGCAATAAGTTTTTGAAAAAATATTACCAGCAATAGGTTTTTGAATATAACTATTACCTGCAATAAGTTTTTGAAAAAATATTACCAGCAATAGGTTTTTGAATAAAACTATTACCAGCAATAAGTTTTTGAAAAAATATTAGCAGCTATAGGTTTTTGAATAAAACTATTACCAGCAATAAGTTTTTGAAAAAATACTACCAGCAATAGGTTTTTGAATAAAACTATTACCAGACATAAGTTTTTGAAAAAATATTACCAGCAATAGGTTTTTGAATATAACTATTACCTGCAATAAGTTTTTGAAAAAATATTAACAGCAATAGGTTTTTGAATAAAACTATTACCAGCAATAAGTTTTTGAAAAAAAAAATTACCAGCAATAGGTTTTTGAATAAAACTATTACCAGCAATAAGTTTTTGAAAAAATATTACCAGCAATAGGTTTTTGAATAAAACTATTACCAACAATAAGTTTTGAAAAAATATTACCAGCAATAGGTTTTTGAATAAAACTATTACCAGCAATAAGTTTTTGAAAAAATATTACCAGCAATAGGTTTTTGAATAAAACTATTACCTGCAATAAGTTTTTGAAAAAATATTAGCAGCAATAGGTTTTTGAATAAAATTATTACCAGCAATAAATTTTTGAAAAAATATTAGCAGCAATAGGTTTTTGAATAAAACTATTACCAGCAATAAGTTTTTGAAAAAATATTACCAGCAATAGGTTTTTGAATATAACTATTACCTGCAATAATTTTTTGAAAAAATATTACCAGCAATAGGTTTTTGAATAAAACTATTACCAGCAATAAGTTTTTGAAAAAATATTAGCAGCAATAGGTTTTTGAATAAAACTATTACCAGCAATAAGTTTTTGAAAAAATATTACCAGCAATAGGTTTTTGAATAAAACTATTACCAGCAATAATTTTTTGAAAAAATATTACCAGCAATAGGTTTTTGAATAAAACTATTACCAGACATAAGTTTTTGAAAAAATATTACCAGCAATAGGTTTTTGAATAAAACTATTACCTGCAATAAGTTTTTGAAAAAATATTAACAGCAATAGGTTTTTGAATAAAACTATAACCAGACATAAGTTTTTGAAAAAATATTACCAGCAATAGGTTTTTGAATATAACTATTACCAGCAATAAGTTTTTGAAAAAATATTACCAGCAATAGGTTTTTGAATAAAACTATTACCAGACATAAGTTTTTGAAAAAATATTACCAGTTATAGGTTTTTGAATAAAACTATTACCTGCAATAATTTTTTGAAAAAATATTAACAGCAATAGGTTTTTGAATAAAACTATTACCAGCAATAAGTTTTTGAAAAAAAAAATTACCAGCAATAGGTTTTTGAATAAAACTATTACCAGCAATAATTTTTTGAAAAAATATTACCAGCAATAGGTTTTTGAATAAAACTATTACCAGCAATAAGTTTTTGAAAAAATATTACCAGCAATAGGTTTTTGAATAAAACTATTACCAGCAATAAGTTTTTAAAAAAATATTACCAGCAATAGGTTTTTGAATAAAAGTATTACCAGCAATAAGTTTTTGAAAAAATATTACCAGCAATAGGTTTTTGAATAAAACTATTACCAGCAATAAGTTTTTAAAAAAATATTACCAGCAATAGGTTTTTGAATAAAACTATTACCAGCAATAAGTTTTTGAAAAAATATTACCAGCAATAGGTTTTTGAATAAAACTATTACCCGCAATAAGTTTTTGAAAAAAATATTACCAGCAATAGGTTTTTAAATAAAATTATTACCTGCAATAAGTTTTTGAAAAAATATTACCAGCAATAGGTTTTTGAATAAAAGTATTACCAGCAATAAGTTTTTGAAAAAATATTACCAGCAATAGGTTTTTGAATAAAACTATTACCAGCAATAAGTTTTCGAAAAAATATTAGCAGCAATAGGTTTTTGAAAAAATAATATTGCCCGCTATACATTTTTGAAAAAAATAATATTACCAGCTATACGTTTTTGAAAAAATATTATTACCAGCTATACGTTTTGAAGAAAAAATATTACCAGAAATAGATTTTTGACAAAACAAAAATATTACCAGGAAAAAAAATGTTGTCGGCATTAAATGACCGATTGAGGTTGATATGCCGTAAACCAAACGAAACCTATGAACAGTGGAAATAAAGAGAACAGATACTACACATTGATTCCAATACGATAGCCAGGGAGTGAAGAAAGACGTAACTTGTCTGGCACTGGCTACTCAATCAATGGATACCAAATGTTTCTTTATAAGTAAACTACTAATATTACACTAATATTAGTGGCCAAAACTACACTTGAACCATTTTTTTTTCTCTCTGTCTCTACGGCAATCGAAGCCTCGGGCTGGAGTAAAAAGAAAACTTTACCTAAGCTTAGATTTAGCGGGGGAGCAAGATGACTGCGTGTTTGATTTGTCTGTATCATTTTGTGATATCTTAATTTGTCTTCATTGTATCAAAGCCGTTAGGGTGGTGTAATGAATGGGGCGGCAGAAAGTGGGGTAGCACAGAGAAAATAATGAAATTCCTGTTTTCCATTCAGACCACTGAGAGTTTGACAGGTTAAAGGTAAAGCCTTCAGCCGCAATGAACCTTGGGGACATATTTTTGTGTTTATCTCTGGATGAGTGACTTCCAGAAGCAAGCTTCAATGAGTAAGGTAAAAATAAGGTTGTAATGATTTAGACACGACAGTTAATAATCCGAACAAAAGCTATAATATACATGAATTGACAATCAGACATTTTAATCAGGATTAAAAAACATACACACACACGTATATATAATGGAACCTTTGGTCACGAACGACTCTCATCACAAACAAATCGTTTCCCGAACAAATTTTGCGAACAAAAAACGTCTCGGTTGACGAACGGTGTCTCGAGCGGCAAACTTGCAAACAAGGTGGAGAGACAAGCCGGATGTGTCATCGGGAGAGCGTCAAACGTTTAGTTTTTGCTCTATACACATTCCTGTTCGAATTCACCGTGCCTCCTCTAGAATTTCATTGTGTTTTTCTGATTTTTAACATAAATCATACTTATAAAACCCAGGTTGTGTGTGTGTGTGTGTGTGTGTGTGTGTCTGTACGTTTATATATTCGATCGGATTTCCTACATTTTTCAACCGATTTCAACAAAACTTCACAGGACTACGTAAAATTACCCTGCGGTGGTTCTAACAGCGCCAAAAATTGGAAAAACACAATTGTTTTTGCACGAAATCAGTTTGAAAACACGATTAAGAGGCATCACCAGAATGAAAGGGGGACAACTCATATCGAGTTATACTTATTATAAATCCCAGGTTGTTTGTGTGTGTCTGTGTGTGTGTGTGTATATATATGGGATCGGATTTCCTACATTTTTCAACCGATTTCAACAAAACTTCACTTTTTTTTTGGCAGGTAGTGTTTCTTATTGTCTTGCACACTTTTTTCTTTATTTTTACATTCAGAATGCTTTAAAAATTCCATTTACAAGACAATTGTTTATAATAAAATTCTATTCAATCAGTAGACTCATAACGATTGAAAACAATGTTTTTGTTTGAGCTTGGGTTTGACCAATTCGTAAAAAAACCCCCAAAAAACAAAACAAAAAAAAAACTAATTAAGACATGCGTATCCGTCAACCTTAAACAATAATCTTTGTCAATTTTATTTTTCAGTCTTTATGATGGTCGATACTTGATCTATCTCTTACTGTTACATCCCCGGGCAACGTCGGGCTGTACTGCTAGTTATTAAATAAGGCACAATGGGGCCAAAAGAAGGATAATGATGACAGCAAACCGAGGAAAAAATAACCAGACACACGGGAGAGGCGAAGAGAGAAATCAAACATGAAATTGGAGTTCGTGTCACTGGGCTTGCTACTCAGTTTGGTATGTCAAAATCAATAATCTGTACCATTCTAAAAAATGAAGAGACGATCATGTTTTAATAGGAGCGAACCTCCCTTGCAGACCATCACCCCTCCTCCGTGCAGCTACGGTAAAATTAAATTAAGGACGGGTAGATTTTGTATTTCTTGCGTTTTTCTTCTGTGGATCTTGTAGACGTTTATATACATTTCTAAAGAATTATTGAATTTACTTGTTAATCCGACATTTTTCTTTACTTCAAAGGTTTTTTTAGTGGATATCTGTGTTTGAAATAGACCATTCGCTTGTTTTTTTTTTTTTTTTTCAAAGTGGATATTTTTTTTGTTTTTAAGTCTAAAATAACAATGATACAAATGTACTAATTTTTTTCTGCGACTAATAAAATCAAAACCAAAATGTAATCTGTATCAATATTGTCTGGTCCTGCTTTTAACAACTTTCTCTTTTATCTTATTTATTATCATTCTGTATATATTTTTGAGGGGACACGGTGGAGTAATGGACAGCGACTCGGATTGAGGGATCTGAGTTCGAATTTCAGCCAAATCTATTATATTCACTTATATGCTAATACCCTTGGGAAAGGTATGAACCCTCTTCTTCTCCCACCAGCTATCGATAAATAGCAGGACAGACCGGGTTCTGTAGCCTTGGATGGCAACTGGTCTACAGCAGAAAGAAATGGCAACCTACTGCGGGAAAAAAAATCTGCCTCGTCAGTCGTGTATCACGCAGGGCACATAACTGAATGATTCCTTGTATATATACCGAGTTCGAATTCCACTCAAATCCATTACATTCACTTACGTGGTAATAACCTTGAGAAAGGTATGAATCCTCTTTTTCACCCCAAAGATACTGGGTAAATAGCAGGACAGACCGAGTTCTATAGCCTTGGATAGCAACTGGTCTATTGCAGAAAGAAATAGTAACCTACAGCCTTGGATGGCAACTGGTCTACCGCAGAAAGAAATGGCAACCTACTGCAGGAAAAAATCTGCCTCGTCAGTCATGTATGGAAAGATACATGATCACCTAGGCATGTATCACGCATGTCACATAACTGACTGATTCCTTGTATATATGCCGAGTTCGAATTCCACTCGAATCCATTACATTCACTTAGGTGGTAATAACCTTGCGAAAGATATGAATCCTCTTCTTCTCCCCAAAGATATGGGTAAATAGCAGGTCAGACCGAGTTCTTTTATTCCATATACCATTTTTATCCTTCCAGTCTGTATACATTTTATTCTACTGTTCTATGCAAGTTTTTCCTATTATTCTACATATCTTTGATCTTATTATCGTTTTATATGACTTTTATACCAATATTCTATAGATCTCTTCTAATTATCATTCTATACAACATTTATTTTATTCTATATACGCACTCGAGGAAACGTAATAAAGAAAAGGTTCTCTCCGGGAGAATTCGGACCTTGCTCCCTTTGTAAAGGAAACCACTGTTTGATCTGCCTTGATTTGGTTCGAACCCTGTCGTAGAGTTCATATGTATTAAGTTTTCTTGAGTGTGCAGAGTGATATACGTAATTCAGAATGTTTAAAATAAAAAAAAAAAAAAACAACAAAAAGAAAACGGGACGTCTCTTTCAACGAACGGGTATTCACTAAACGTTATATATATATATATATATATATATATATATATATATATATATATATATATATATACAAATACATATATGAAAAAATTATAGTTTTAAGGTGTGCTATATTTATGGGATAAAGTGCTCAATATCAGAGATAGAGCGTGTGTAAATATAAAAGTGAACATTGAAGTCAACACGTAGAGGCGATCAAACGCAATCATCAAGCCTGATGATTGCGTTTAGCATGAAACAGTCTGTCGCCTTTGAGTGTTGACTTCACTTTTATATATATATATATATATATATATATATATATATATATATATATAGTGACACGCATAAGTATTGGATACATGTTATTTTCTGTTATAACTCTAGTTTATGTTCGCCATTTTGCCTGATATTTGGTAAGTAATATCTCGTAAAGTTGTTTTAGTTGTATGTGGAAGAAAAATTAAAAACTCATGGTTGAATTTTTTTTCAAAGTTCAAAATTGCCCTATGCAAAAGTATTGGATATATGACACTTTTTCAAATTTCCAATCGAAACTTTGTATTTTAAAAGATTTTAAATATTCAATTTTTCGATATTTTCAAATATCAGGCAAAATGGCGAAAATAGACTACAGTTATAACAGAAAATAACATGTATCCAATACTTATGCGTGTCACTGTGTATATATATATATATATATATATATATATGTGTGTGTGTGTGTGTGTTTGTGTGTGTGCATGTATGTATGTGGTTGTGTGTGTGTGTTTGTTTATGCCAAGGGGTATCTAAACGTTTCGTATAAATGTCTGTCAAGTTATCCAGAGTTTCCCATGTCTTCCCAGTCCTTTCAAACAAAGTTCGAACGTTACCAACAAAGAAATGTATGTACATACACAACACGTACATATATTTGTGTCTATTAAATAAATTGTATGAAATTCAAGCGACTAGGTTTGTCGGTTTAATTCTCTTATTGTATTGTTTCAATTTCGAATAAGTTGTGTTGTAGAAGTTTTGGTTGGAAACTGAGTGTAAACTACCAAAAATTCGTTTTAATTCTGCTTTTATTTGAGCAATTTCAAATGTTTCCATCATTATCAGAGACTAAATATTGTTACTATCGTAGACATGAGTTATTAGCTACATCCTGGCATTGCTTGGAACGTTACATTTAAAATTGAAATATGTGAATATATGTATACCTATGAAAATAATGAGACAAAGCTATGCAGACAATGTGTTTTGTCTCTTTTTGGTAAACGTCGGACGGAGCGAGATAAACACAGATGAAAAAGAACATTCACTGCAACACATCTGACCACAATTTCGAGCTAATAAAATGTCAGTTTGATTAGAAGAGAAAACATTTTACTAAGAAGAAAATGCATTGGAAGTGCACTGATCTCACAATTCTCTACAGTCTACTTGATACCGGGTTTATACATAATATCAACTAATCACCGAAAAGCATAGAGTCAAGATGGTAGCACATGTTAGTGTTCCAACTATGGGCAAATAGTTAACTCCCAAACTCGGACCAAAACACTATGAAAGTATAAAAGACATTATTATAGTAAAAAATACCAGCAAAATATTTTCATAGTTGTAACGGAGAGAGTTTGGGAAACACACACAAACACACACACGTATATTTTTTTTTTTATTGAAATTGGAGTAGATTTGAAGAGCGAAATTAGATCAGAACAATTTTGTTTACTGATGGAAATCTGATCTAGCCCATTTGGAATTGGTTCGTGAAAAAGACAATGGAATATGATCGAAATAAATTTTATCGGCTAAAATTTGAAATAGAGCTTACTAAGACTATGGGAAGTTTGAAATTTACATGATTTGGGGTTGAAAACGGCACTCGTGATAATCGCGTGCGGAACAAGGGTCGATTTAAGAACAACCAGATTTATCTATATAAACGCGTAGTTATGCTGAAGAAGAGGCAGGCGGTTGAGTAAGACGAAAGAGGCCAGACGGGATAAGCCGCGATCGGTCGGCACGTCGTCGTCGTCGTCGTTGCGTGCCGTCACGTGCATGGGCACCCACAGGCGGCCGTTACGGGTCGCGGTGTTACAGAAATCTTTTCGAAAGAGTGGTTGAATACTAGATGCTGTAAGCTTGGATGTGCGGGTGGTATAATGTATAACGGCTCAGAATTGCAGATCCGAGTTCAATTTTACGTCGGTATCGTTATATTTACTTAAGCGCAAATACTTGTGGGAAACGTATGAATCCAGCTCTTCTCTCCAAAGATATGGATTAATTAGTAGGACTTATATCAGTAAATCATTATTACAAGGCTCAAGAGTCACTCATGGTAGAGACTTTGTGAATAAGGTGTGTGATATAAATGTAGGGAAGTAAAAGTGAAGATTATGAGGATAAGGATGATAGCGAATGATCCTTGAGTTGAAGATGTTAAGATTATAGTGTGTTGTAGGAAATATTGGTGAATCGACTCCGTGGCCATAACATGATCAGTCGTAGCTGTAAAGTTCTGAATTAACAGAAGCTCATCTGAACCTTGCAAATAGCGAATGATCCTTTACTCGAAGTCGTTAAGATTATATTGTTTAGGAGGAAATATCGTTGATCCGACTCCGTTGATGTAGCATGATATGTCCTAGATCTAATGGTCTGAACTGGTGGAAGCTCATCTGTACCTTATAAATAGCGATAGAGTTGCGATAGGCAGGTGACGTTAACAAACTGTTGAGTAGTAAATATGTCATCCCCTATAAGTCTGCGTAAAAAAATTTTGAACTCTGTCAAGACTGAAAAGTGAGGGTTGAGCAACTCCGACCCTGATATGGTAGCAATCATCCATTTCGGGTCTAATATGATTTTTTTTTAAAGATAAAGCATGGTAGAAGGCATCAGCTATTCTCTTTAGCGATAGAATATTCCGACCATTTTCCCAACATCTGTATCAATAGATCGTATATACAAGGTAACCAAAAAAGTTCTGTCCGTTTTTTGATTAGTCATTGAATGAAGTTGAAATATATACGAAATGCGTGTAGCAATTGTTTTCAAATTCGGACAGCCGGAAGTAGGAACATCAGACGTTATAAAAAAAAAACACGCGCACCGTGCCCGGCCATCAGTTATAAGCCGGACAGCTGTGAGAAGGATGGAAGTGTCTAGAGATCTTGTTCGGGGCTGTTTGCTTTACGACTTCAAAGTGGGCTTATCAACAGCTGCATCAAGTCGCCGCATATGTCAAGCGTTTGGGGATAGTGCTGTGGATGAACGTACTGCAAGGCGTTGGTTTCGAAAATTCAAGTAGGGAGATTTGTCTTTCCATGAAGAGCCTCGCAGTAGACAACCACAGGTCTTGAATGACGGAGTTCTGAATGCGGCCATTGAAGAGGACAGTAGTCTAACGTGTGGTGAACTTGCAAGACAGTTCAACGGTTAGACTTCACTTGCACTGCCTAGGTAAGACGTACAAACTGAGCAAGTGGGTTTTGCAAACGCTGTTGGAGGTCCACAAGGGACAACGAGTGGCAGCCTGCGTATCGCTGCTTTCTCGCCACCGTACCGCATCCTTATTCAACCGAGTGCTTACCAGTGATGAAAAATGGGTTCTGTACGAAACTCCCAAGCGTTCCAGACATTGGTTGTCTCCTCAGGATGCTGTCCCTCACATCACAAGACCGCCTATGCACCCATGCAGAATTATGCTTTGTGTCTGGTGGACAGGTCGTCAAGTGATTCATTATGAACTGCTACCAACGAGCCAAACGGTCACTGGAGACCTATACTCGCAGCAATTGAAACGTGTGCAACAGGCATTGCGCCAGAAGGAGCCAGCACAGGTGAATCGCAAAGGTGTGCTTTTCCTCCATGACAACGCCAGGCCGCATGTCGCGCGAGTGGTCAGGGATACCATACAGCAACTTGGGTGGAAGACTTTGTGCCATCCACCTTATTCACCTGACCTTGAGCCATCCGATTACCTCCTCTTCCACTCCCTGGATAATCATCTTCGTGGGATATCCTTCACCAATGAAGCAGGACTTGCGCAAAGCCCTCATGGACTTCTCTGCGTCAAAATCCCCCGAGTTCTACGGCAAGGTCAATGAACAGCTGGAGACACGTTAGCAGAAGGTGCTGAATGCCGATGGCGATTACTTCGCAGACTAAATATAAGTTACACATACTGTGAAGCGTTTTCTTTTTTTCTTTTAAAAACGGACAGAACTTTTTTGGTTACCTTGTATGAGTTCCACTTGAGGTGTGGAATGAACTGAGGACCCAATAGACATTCAAATCATAGATAGTCATTAAGAATGGAACTGTTAATCGTAACGGAAAAAAAAACCTTGAGTAATGATGAAACGATAATATCTGTCTTTGAGCAGTTAAAAGTTACAACAGAGTTTTATCACAACTGATCTATCAAAGTAAGGTCAGAGGAGACATCAGCTTCAAGAATCTGTTTATTTGGGCTTTTGGAAGTGCGTCCATAAACAATAATATTATCTGGATACATGTTTTTCTAATGATCTGAGAATATTATGAAAAACTGTACTCTGTATAGACAATTATTTAGAATCATGCATATTAAAAAAAATCTTCCCCTCACATTTGGGATGCGAAAGAAATGTGTGTGGGTTTGTTATATATCATATCTATGAACACTAATGGGTATGTCCCAATCCTCATAAATACGTTGGACACTATTGTAAGTTGGGGTTATATACTAAGTAGGTTAGGTGGTCAGTGATGTCAGTTATCTGGTGGATGCGGGGCGATTTTCGTTTTTTTTTTCGACTGTGTGTGTTTTTCATTTTTTGTTGTCATGTCTGGATGAGTGCGTATCTGTGTGAGTGCTAGGGATGAATGAATGTTTTTTTTATATTTTTATAGGCCCGTATTGATTTCGTTCAGTGAACTGATGTTTCTGTCACATTTAAGTATTGTGGGGTTTTTTATTACTAACAATGATTTTGTCTAATTTCTTGTAAATAGATTAATTCATATTGTATATACTCTTTGGGGATCTTTTTAATTTGTTGTTTTATTCCCCCCACACACATACGACGATTTCTACATATGGGGACTATTTAGGATTTTCATAGAGACAATGAGGTATTATGGTGGATGTAGTAAGAAAGGCTAGTAAGAATGTGTTGTTTTGGTGTTAGGAATTTTGTTTGTATGTTTGGGTCAGTGCTTGTGACTAGCTAAGTTTAAAATTATGACAGATGAAAACCGTCCTCTTCCCCATTCACTTTTTTAGGCCTTGTGCCACATTTTCTGTAATTTTACAGAAAGAAATATTGTAATATGCTAAGTAGTCCACCACTAGTAGTGGTCTACCTACTTCACGCCGCTGGCGAGTATTGTATTTTGCTGATGTTATAAAGATTACCATTTTCATTTCCAACCTCCGTTTTGGTTATTCCTCATTCAGTAACCTTTTCTAGGTTACAAAATTTTGGCGACGAAGATGAGATACAGAGAGAATCGACATTAACACAAAAAGGAGAATATACAGACTCTGTACAGAGTAAATCTAAAAAAGGTGGTGTGTTATATACCGTACTTATGAACACTAATGGGTATGTCGCAATCCTCATAAATACATTGGACACTATTGTAAGTGGGTGTAATATGCTGTCTAAGTAGTCCACCACTAGTAGCGGTCTACCTACTTCACGCCGCTGGCGAGTATTGTATTTTGTTGATGTTATAAAGATTACCATTATCATTTCCAACCTCCGTTTTGGTTATTCCTCATTCGGTAACCTTTTCTAGGTTACAACAGGGTTTCAACTGTGGGCGCAGTATAGCATGTGCAAAGGTCTGAACTGGTGGAACTAAAGAATAGTGTTCATCTAAACATTTGCCTTAGAAATAGCGATAGAGTTACTATAGTCATGCGACTTTACGTCTCTGAAGAAAGAGGCTGCAGGGTGGAAAATGGCTCATCCCCTAAAAGACCGCGTGAATTATTTTGAACACTGTCAAGGCTTGAAAGTGAGGATTGAGTAACTCCAACACAGATATATATATATATATATATATATATATATATATATATATATATATATATGTATATATATATTTAACCCCAAACAAGGCCATAATGCCACTAAGACGCAAAGAGCTACTGGGAGCGAAAGAGAATAAGAAAACTTTAAGAAAAGAAGGGATAGACCTCTACTCTTTTTCAAAAGACGGGGAAGGTATGTGAACCGGGCGATAAGCGGACCTTTGGTAGCAATAATCCATTTTGAGTTTAATCTGATTCTTGAAAGGATAAAGCATGGCAGAAAGAGTAAGGTACCATTTTTCCAGCATCTATAACAATGGACCATACAATATGTGTCCTGCTTGAGGCCTGGAGCGAACTTGAGGCCAGATAGACGTTCAAAGCCTGGAGCCTCATTGAGAGTGCCATTGTTCATCGTTACTAAAAGAAAGTCAGAATTTCATCAGTGATACATAGGGGATTTTTGCCGTTAAAAATTTTTCTTGAACGCGTATGAAATAAAACCATTTTTATTTGTACAACCGGTCATTTGAGCCTTGCACAAACTAAATTGGGAATACCACTTCTACAAAGAAAAAGGAGTAAATATTTTTTCTTTATTTTTTTATGGAGTTGTATCAAATTCTTTATTTTTTATGAAGTTCTATCAAATTGCTAATAAATCAATATAGCTTCATACAAAATAACTTATGGTGCCGCTTTTAATTGTGAGTCCTAAGCAGGTAGCTATTTGATTATTCAATCGAGATCTGAGTTTAATTCAACTTATTAATATTAGTTAAATGATAACTGAAGATTTTGGCCTAATCTAATTTTTGTGAAGATAAGACATGGCAAATAGTGTTAGGTATTTTCTATGGCTTTACAAAGAACCGATCATTTTCCCAACATTTTTAGCAATGAACCGTACATCTGAGTTCATCTGAAAGTCTGGAGTGATAGACTTTCAAAACATTGAGCCTCATTCTTAACTTACTTTTTGAATTTTCCCATGTTATTTTTTTTTTTCTATTAACTCCATATTTGTTTTTAATACACCGTTTTCATCAATTAATCTTTCAGGCTTTTTATATTGTGCTGAGTTCTGGGAGGGTCTGAATTTATTGGTCGGACTGTTCTCTTCATGTTTGATGTTTTTATCGCAACCTTTCGGCCCTCGTAGTTTTATTTGTTCCTGTATTATTTTTCGAACTTCTGACATACATATAGGTTTCGGGTTGCCATTCGTCTTTGATGTTATGTCAGTTCGGTCGAAATAGTTTTCCGTTTTTCTTTCTTTTTTTTTTGTGTGTGTGTGTGTGGACTTCTTTTGTGTGTGTGCGCGTGTGTATGTAGACTTCTAAGATGGAGGATCTATTTAACACACAGAGGAGCTGAATGTAACGCAGGGTCGAGTTTGAAGCAGGACGGTAGCTCACGCGTACATGGACTGCATAAAATAATTACTCAAGGACTTATACTCGGCAATCCACTTCTTGAAGACGCCTCGGGCGCCAGGTAATTAGCCTACCTTCTTCTCCAATAGAGAGATATTGCCTGGGTGACAGCTCCCGGTGGTCGAGCGCATATTATTAATTTTAAACCCTCAATCCTTGCACAAGATATAAGATAATTATGATTTCGGATTCCAAAAAAATACCGCACACTTTCTCTCTCTCTCTCTCTCTATCTATCTATCTATCTATATATCGATCTCTCTCTCTCTCTCTCTCTCTATATATATATATATATATATATATATATATATATATATATATAGATCATATATATATATATATATATAGATCATATATATATATATATATATATATATAGATCGATAGATAGATAGATGGATATTATTAAATATACATATATTAATAATATATTAATATATATATATATATATATATATATATATATATATATAGAGAGAGATATTAATAAATATACATATATTAATAATATTAATATACATATATTAATATATCTATCTAGCTATATATATATATATATATATATATATATATATATATACATATATATATATATATATATATATATATATATATATATATATATATATATATATATATAGATAGATAGATAGATAGATAGATAGATAATGAACAGACTGGGATAGATAGATATTAATAAATATACATATATCTATGTTTTGGAGTGCGACTTAAGTTTCTCTGGTCCCCAGCGAAACTTAGGTCGCATACCAAAACGTAGGTATATGTATATTTATTAATATATGTCTTTGCTCTGCCTAGCCACATCAAGTACTGTTATGTCTACACGTCATCATTAAATTTGATAATTATTTATTTGCTTGCCTGTGTATGCACGCCAACACACCCGCATGCAGGTAGCTTATATCTGGTGATTTGATGTGCCTAACTCTATACCTATAGATAGATAGATAGATAGATAGATAGATAGATAGATAGATAGATAGATAGATAGATAGATAGATAGATAGATAGATAGGTAAACTTTCCGAAATAAAGAGAAAGCGTGAGATGAACAGAAAGATATATATAGGGAAAAACATAGATAGATAGATAGATAGATAGATAGCTAGATAGATAGATAGATAGATAGATAGATAGATAGATATGGAGAGAGAGAGAGGGAGAGAGAGATTGAGATAGAGAGAGAGAGAGATTGAGATAGAGAGAGAGAGAGAGAGAGAGATTCATTCTGTATTATTATGCCTGTAAATACCAGTTGAAAAATTTCGTAAAATAATAAAAATATTCCATCGCAGTTACTCAGTTCCTTATAAGGTCTTTATTTTAGACATGCGGTATTTTTTGGGGGCATCACAAAGCTTCGTAATTATCAGAGGTGTAATACGTTGACATACCTTTAAAATATTGTTTTAAGATTAAAATATATTGTTGGAATAGAAATCACAGACTCAACAAAACAAACCCGTGGGTATTCTTATTTGACAGTGAATGAAAACTGAGCTGCACTATTTATTTATTTTTTTTTTTCGTTTTCATTCTTTTCTCTGAAAATCTCTTGCTGTTTGACAATCTCTCGTTTCCATTTAACGTATCTTACGGCAACTCAGACAATAAAAGATAAGTTAAGATGCTAAAAAGCAGACTAAAATCGGCCCAGTTGTGGCTATCTGTCCCCCACATACAATACACTTGCCTCCGTCAACGCCTCCACCGGCTGCTGGTTCTCTCTTTTATTAACTCAGCCTCTCCCCATGATGACCCCTGTCGCCTATCTTACTCCTTACTCCACCCCTTTTTTACACCCATGCTTCACCCTAAGCGCTGTTGTTTCCAAGTGCTAAATCCAATCTCGCTTTCTTTATTCACGAAAACATCCTAAACAGTAGAGGCAAAAAAACAAAAATAAATAAATAAATGAACTCCCCCACCCCGACTCCACACGCACACAATCGGCAAGAAGTCGAACAATAGACTTCAGGAATAACGGCCACGTGAGTTTTAGATTTGGTTAACAGAAGTCGCGCCGGATTGAATTATTATAGAATCCGAACCCTGTCGATAATCTGACTACCGATAGTTACATTAGCTAATTTTAGGGGCTTCCTATCTGGAAGGAAAACCGTAAGTAGAATGTGAGGTTTCAAACCGTAAGATTTTTGTAAGAAGAGTGAATAATCGTTTTGAGACATTCACTACTGCATTGTTAATGTTTTCCATGTCGGTTGAGGAAATTTCCATTTACTGGAAATAAATGACAATATAGATGCTGATGACGCTCATAATATTCACCCTGTACAAGGCCCAAGAGCTACTCGATGTAGAGGGTAGTTACATGGCGCTTATGTCCTTCTTATACCTTCCTCCAGCTATGGGTTAAATAACATCACAGACTGGTTGGCAACCAGTTTAAGAAACGGAACACTCTGAATTCAATATAAGCCCGAAAATGTATAGTTATAATCAAAGATCGCATAGATAATTAAAAAAGTGCCCAGGATGAGATAAATGTTTCCCGGCTTACTAAGAAACCTCTATCACTCCTCACCTAACTTGCGACCAGTCAGTCTGAATGCATCTCCACACATCGAGGTCTTCTGTTAGTATAAGTAACGAGACTGTATCCATCGCCAGCTTGCTGAGCTTGTCGCTTAGCTTCCAGTACCTGCTATCCATTCTTTAGTGCGCGTCCCTCTGAGTACCGACCAGGTTCACGTTGCTTAACTTTGGCGATCAGACGAAAACCGTTATTTCAACGTTATATGGCCGAAACACTAAGAAACCCACTCACCGAAAATTTGATATTTGGTCATTTGGTTAGGTTTTAAGAAGTGGGTCAGGCCGAGAATGTTTCAGTAACTCTTCGAACTGATAGGGTCAGCTTTTGGGGGGCAATTTTGGCTGATCCCAGTTTTCTAAGGTCTATAGAATTATAGCACAGGTCGCGTTCTCGAAACCTTGCACCTTTATAAGTCTACCATTCACCCCTGCATTGAATATTGTTGTCACATGCGATCTGCTGCATCTGCTATGTATTTAGAGAAAGTTAACAGAATTCAGACAAGAATCCGCTATGTTATCGGTCTTAACCTGGCATGTCAGGTTCAATTACTTTCACAGCGCCGTAACGTAGTTTCCCTGTGCATTTTCTATAAATATTTTCATGTCAATAATTCTGAAGAGCTTTCCTCTTTAGCTCGATTTCATGATTTTAATCATAATACTAGATTGGCAGCTAGGTCTCACCATTTTACTGTTGAAATTGATAAATGTAACCGTAAGTACTGTCGTAATAGTTTTTTTCTCTCGCACTTCTCGCCCGTGGACCACTCATCTAGCGCCTTGTTTTTCTGTTAATTATAGTTTTCAAAAATTTAAAGGCTATGCGAACTGTTAAATTCTGTCTCCTTGAATCTTGTTCTTTTAATTGTCTTTTTTCCTTTTGTACGTTTTGTCACTTTCCTTTACTCTCAGAAACCCTCTTGCATCTTAGAGGCTTTATCGCCTTGTTTGGAGTGAAATGATTATTTTTTTAAAATGAGCTATTCGAAAATTAATAAACTTTTTAAATACAATTGTACATCTCTAATTCAGCGCGCTATGGTCCAACAACTCTGTCTTCATTAGTATATAAATCTGCCTGTAGGGATCATCTATTTGGTCCCAAACGGTGGTGTGTCTAGTGTAAGATCTGGAGCAGCTTCGTGATGATTTTAAAGTTTTTATTCTAGACTGAATGCCATTGCAGGTATCCGCGTGCTATTTCCTTCATCGTTGGAGGAAGATGGATTCATACCTTTTCCAAGTTTTTTTTTTCTGTTTGAACGAAACAAAATTTGAATTGGGCACAGTATTTCCAGTTTTCACGCCAGTAACTGTTACGCTACCATCACACTCAGAAGGAATTATAAACCAACACAAATAATTTCTTGTTATAAAATAATTTATAGGATAATGATATCTAAATTTTTATATATCAAGATCAGTTTTTGAAGATTTGTCATGCATCTTTTCTTTCAATATAATTTATATGAATTCAATTAAAATATATTTAAACATTTAAAAATCAGGTAAACTAGTAAAACATGCTGCTTGTCCTGGGTATGACGTTAAACTACATCCGCGTCCTGGGTAAAACGATAAACTAGGTCCAGCAGCAAGGCCTCTGATCAGAAGGTTTGGAGGAGCGTGAAACCACTTCTTCATACGAATCTAACCTAAAAATGTTGTCGGCATTAAATAACCCATTGAGGTTGATATGCCGTTAAACAAAATAAACCAAACCAATCTAAACCAAAGAATACATATTCTATTCATACGAATCTAACCTAAAAAATGTTGTTGACATTAAATAACCCATTGAGGTTGATATGCCGTAAAACAAACCAAACCAATCTAAACCAAAGAATACATATTCTATTCATACGAATCTAACCTAAAAATGTTGTCGGCATTAAATAACCCATTGGGGTTGATATGCCGTTAAACAAAATAAACCAAACCAATCTAAACCAAAGAATACATATTCTATTCATACGAATCTAACCTAAAAATGTTGTCGACATTAAATAACCCATTGAGGTTGATATGCCGTAAAACAAACCAAACCAATCTAAACCAAAGAATACATATTCTATTCATACGAATCTAACCTAAAAATGTTGTCGGCATTAAATAACCCATTGAGGTTGATATACCATAAAACAAACCAAACTAAACTAAACCAAAACATGCTTCGTAATGGCATCACTACAAAGCATTCAATTCACAGTTTCTGTTTTCCAGCATGGAATGTGTTCCTGTAATGACCAGCTCCAAAGACTGAAGATCTCCAATTTGCAATACAATTTGAAAAGATCTGGAGTTATAGAAATCGACAATATTTGATAGTCAATTAGAGAGTTAATAATCTACACACCGTGGGTATTGAAGATATTGCATATACACGTATGTACTATTGGGAATGCTCGCATTGCTAGTAGTCGAATCACCTGTAGCGTTTGAAATTGTTTTGATATTTAATAAACCTAGTAGAAAAATAGAGACTCGGATTGAGGAATCAGAGAGCCGAGTTCGAATTCCAGTCGAATCCATTACATTCAATTACCCTTTGGAGAGGTATGAATCCTACTCTTCTCCCCACAGCTATGGGTAAAATATCAGGACATACCGGGTTCTATAGCCTTAGATGGCAACTGGTCTACCGCAAAAAGAAATGGCAACCTACTGCGAGAAAATAATGTACCTCGTCAGTCATGTATCAAAAGATACATGATCGCCTAAGCGTGTATCACGTATGGCACATAACTGACTGATTCCTTGTATATATGCCGAGTTCAAATTCCAGTGGAATCCATTACACCCACTTACGTGCAAAAATGTATGAAACCTCTTCTTCTCCCCCCACGAAGCTATGGATAAATAGCAGGGCAGACCGGGTCATATGGTCTTGGATGGCAACTAGTCTACCGCAGAAAGAAATGGCAACCTACTGCGGGAAAAATCTGCCTCGTCAGTCATGTATCGAAAGATACATGATCGCTTAAGCGTGTATCACGCATGGCACATAGCTGAATACTGAGTAGAACAATAATTGGAAGACAGTGTTGCGTCACGCTTTCAAGTAGATAAGTATCGTGCCATTCTTGATCTGCGCTACGGAGAGAGCATGATAGATGTTACTGGCTGTAACTGCAATCACCATTCAACAAAGCGGGTGTGGTATGATCTTTTGGAGTAGGATGATAGTGAGCTGATTGACCAATGTCGACATTCAGATTGTATTAATATGACAGCTCAGTCAGGCATTCATTTTTTAAAGGCAGACGTGGAGTCATAGTTAAAGAAGAAACCAAACGCTTTCAGAAAAGAAAAGAAAGGTTTTTATGCACGATAATATATCATCTCATCCATCGAAAGAAGCTAATAAAAAACAGATTAAAATGTGTTTCCAAGTTTCTCGTTTAATAAAGAAACGAATTTGTTTTCCTAACATTAAATCGATTGAACAGTTGAGTGTACAGAATCGGAAGGTTTACATAGTTCGTCACTTTGTCGGTAAGCCACGATCAGTTTGAGAATTTGCCACTAAAAGACTACAATTCGGTTTGAAATGTGGCTTGTATCTTAATTTACAAACGTGTGTCAAAATTATTTTCGCCTTTTATTTAAATTATCGCCTTATTGGGCCATTGCAAATAAAAAGATTCATATGCAATGCTCTATGTATGTCTTCTTTCGATGTTCTTTTCCGAATGTTTTTGGTTACACAATCGGCAACTACTGTTGTCATCGGTACACGTAATGTCTGCTGCTACAGAAACAACTGTCTCCTCATTTCTTTGATCAAATAAACAACATAGACAAAGTCTTTTGTCGATATTCTGGATGAAATAATTGAACTGTTTTCAGGTGGAAAATACTTATTTTTACCCACTGCCCATTATGTGAATTGGTTGTTGAGCTTCACTTGATGTGATAGAAAACCAACATTTTGAGATAACAAGGTAATTTCAAAAGAATTAATGAATTTTTTTATTTATTAATCTGACAGATTTTATCACTTAAACGTTATTTTTAGCGGATACTCTGGACGATTTGTTTATTTATTAAAGAGTATACGTAATTATTTTCGTTTCCCGGCCCGAATATTCAAAAAATCTTATTAAAGATTTTTATGTGCACCCACCGCGACAGAATTCGAACCTGCATCTACCTTGGCAAGAGAAAACGTCGTTAAATCCGATGTGCTTATGCCGACTCAGCCAAAAAGAGCGACGTAAATCAAGCAAAGTTGAATAGTGACTTAAAAATGCTAATCCTTCTCCGACTCTTGAAACATTCATATCTGATCAGTTTCGTATCCTAACGTAAACAAAGTAATTTCTAAAGAAGTAATGGATTTTTTATTTATTCATCCGAAAGTTTTTAGTATTAATCTGACATATTTTATTAGATAACATGGTGTAGATGGTGTGATGTTTTGGGGGGAAATTACAGATTGTGAATAGACGTGTTCATTACAAGTTCTAATTGATTAGATGATTTTTTTTCGACTTATCAATCCTTTTTGGAGTATTTAAAAACCGAAAAATATTTCTAACTATGGGAGGTTGTTTGCAGTTCTCAAGCGACTGACCATGGAACTACTGATCGGGCTCGACACCACCGCTTGGCGATCAAACGAGAACCAGTGTTTCAACGTAATTTGATCGTAAGTAAATACCATGGTGAGACATGGGAAAAAACAGTCATTTTTGAAGGTATACATGGAGCTATGATTCAAGAAGATAAGCGACGCTTTCAGGATGGAGATGATTTTTTCTCTGCACCACAGCAAGCCCTCTTATTCAGTGGAGTAAACTAATGAAATTGGGAATTAAATTCATTTCAAACGCACTCGTTTACGTTTCGCCCGACACTAATGCGGTCATAAAAGTTGCGTTGTATTCTAAAGGATAAGTTTTACAATGGCGTTGGGCAATTTACAAGTAAAGACAAATTTTGGAACGCTATTTTGCATACCGTGCAATGTGTTACATGGGTTTGATTTGGTTTGGTTTTTGTTTTACGGTATATCAACCTCAATGGGTTATTTAACGCCGACAAAATTTTTATTGCTTGTAATATGTTTTTCTTTAAAAATCTATTTCTGGGAATATTTTTCCTTGAAGAAATCTGTAGCTGGTCATATTTTTTTCAAAGAATCTATAGCTGTTTGTATTGCTGGTATTTTTTTTAAAAGTATTGCTGGTAATAATTTTTTATTACAAAGTATTTCTGGTATTAAAACCTATTTATACACAAGTCAGAGTGTTAACTATTTGCCCATAGTTGGGACCCTAACAAGTGCTACCATCCCGGGTCATGGTGGACCTGGGAACACCAGCAATTAAAAGGTGGTTCCACGCTCCTCAAAACCTCCTAATCAGAGTCCTTGCTGTTGGACGTCGTTTATTGTCTTACCCTGGACGCAGATGTATTAGGTTGGTGCAAAAATAATGACGTAATAATGTCGTTTTTTGACGTTAAAAAACACGTCAAAAAATGACATTATCACGTCATTATTTTTGCACCAACCTAATAGTTTATCGCCATACCCAGGACGAGAGTTTCATGGGATTAAATAGTTAGGAAATCGATGGGGATCGAACACACAATATTTGTAATGTCCGGCTAGACTAGTTTGTTGAACGCTATTCATTAACTATGCCCGTTTAATATTTACTAAGTTTAATTTGGCACTAAATCACAAGTGTGGGGTTTCATGAACTAATTACTGTCGGATTGGGTTTCTAACAAATTACACCACAAGGTATATCAGTAGCGCCACAAGACGTCGAGCCTGTAGGAAGAAAACTGATTCACTTGATTGTAGGATTCTGGAACTGCCATTTAACATTACGAGGCTTGAACTCGTGACATTCTGAATAGTACCAATGATTTGAACATTCCAGATGCTAGGAAAGATTAGGAAGATATGGTCTGTGCTCGGCAATTAGGATTGCTTATCAGCTCGGCCATCAGCGTGTGAAAATCTGCGGTATTGTTCAAAGTCTTTGTTGCAACCTTTTGTCTAACTGAAAAAAACAGAAAACGACAGACATTAAAAAAAACAACAAAAAAAAAACGTTTGCGTGTGTGTGCAGTAGACCAGTTAAAACGAAACGAAAAAAAAAAAAACGTAAAAAAAAAAAACAAACAAATAAACTAAAAACCAGTCTTAGCGATTACGTTCTTTCATTCTGATAGCCCAAATTATATACCCCGTGTCCGAAATAGATGGGTTTGGCCGGCAATTCAAATTTTTATTTCTTTCCCAATCTACTCACTATTATTCCAGACCCCTAACCCGTTTAATTTCTTTTTCTTTTTCCTTCAAATTTATCTATATATTCCAACATCCTCTCCTTCCTTTTTTGGAAGTGTCCTAGAATGGAATTAATTTTTCAACCTGTCTTTATATTCCACCCTACTCTTCTGTTCCGAACTTAAGTGAAAATAGTGTACCCTCCCATCGATTTCCACACATGAGAGTCCAACAGTTCAATTTAGAATTGAACCGCCAGACTAACCACACAGATGATTTGATGATAGTAGTAAAGGCGTGTGTAGAACTAGTCATATGAATTCATATTCCTCTTCCTTCAGCTAGGGCTTATACAGAAGATAAGCCTGGATTATCTAGCCTTTGGTAGCAGCTAGTCTAGGAGAAGGAAAACTCAAACCAGAAGAGGGTTGTTTGGAGAAATTGTTATACTCTGTTCGACAAAGTTTCCAAAGAGCCACATATGAAGGGAGGGGAATAAATATATATATATATATATATATATATATATATATATATATATATAGTCACCCACAGACATACTGTTTCATTGTTTCACATCTCATCAGCATGGCTAGATATACGATCAAGCCGGGGTCGAAACCCGACCGATTTGGCATCAGTCAGAGATTCTATCCCTAAGCTGCCATCACGGCAGAGCAGAAGGGAATGTTTACTATGCGAAAAAAAGACGTCAGTAGCTGGGAGAGCTTCATTCGAGTAGAAGAGCCTTGCATTCGCAACAGAAGCCACTGTTTATAAAATCACCCCTTCCGCTCCAAGAGCTCAATCGAATTACATATATATCGAATATATATATATATATATATATATATATATATATATATATATATATATATATATATATGTGTTAGTTGGCTACTCGTATTCGAGGATACCCATCTTCTAGGGAGGCTATCCAATCCCTATTGCAGACGCTTGCTCAGGCACATTTGTGTTTGTTCGACACCCACAGAACCCACCTGTGGTTTATACTGCAACAATGCCGAGCAGACATTAGTTAAATCTTCCTCTACCTGTCCACAAAATTATAAAACTATGCAAATTAATCACTGCTTCTTTCAATATTTTCTATAAGCAAAAATTCGGCTTACCTATGGGGTCACTTATCAGTAGTGTTCTTGCTTGCCTTTTTCTAGAATTTTTAGAATCTAGTCCATTTAAACACATCATACCAAAAAACTCTACTTACCTAAGATATATAAATGACATTCTTTTATTATATCCCCATGATATAAACATTAGACATAATAATGAAACTCAGTAAGGTTGAACCTACCATTTAATTCACATACAAATTTGAAATAAACAATTCTCTACTTTTCATCAACATCTTATTAATGCAATTAGATTTTAAAGTTTATCATAAACTTATCATAATTAATTTCTATTCCCACTACAATCAAAGACTATAATTTGGACTAATCATAGGATTCTACCTCAGGGGCCGTAGGATATTCAGCCCTGAATATCTAAATGAAAAGAAATATATTGAGAAAACATTCAGACTTCTTCACTGCCCACATCATTACATCCACAATGCTAAAAAATGAGCTTACAAAATTCACAAAGTCAAAAAAACAGGCACCAATACTAACACTTCTAATAAAAGTTACACAAAATTCATAATCCTACCCTATCATAATTCATAACCCAGTGTGTTCAGAATCAACAGTGCACTCCACAAATTAGTTAAATGTTATTGCAAAAATCCTAACTCTGCTCCTAGGAACCATGAACACAACACATGTCAAAAACTCTGGTGACTTAATCCAGAGAATACAAAACGTAAATATGGAAAACATGGTTATGGTAAGCTTAGACATCAAATCTTTATACACCAACATACCATCACAAAATGCCTCAATATATTGAGAAACTGCCTCAAAAAATCCAAAGAAAAGCTTCTTCCACCCGTCTACAAAATTATAAAACTATGCAAACTCATCACTGCTTCTCTTTCAACAATATTTTCTACCGTCCTGGGTATGACGATAAACTACAACCGCGTCTTGGGTAAAACTATAAACAACATCCAACAGCAAGGCCTCTGATCAGGATCGGATGTGCAAATAGTTAACCCCCAAATTGGGGTCAAAACACTATAAAAGTGTAAAAATAGGTTTTAATACCAGAAATACTTTGTAAAAAATTATTACCAGTAATAAATTTTTGAAGAAAAAATATCAGCTATACATTTTTGAAAAACAAATATTACCAGCAATAAAAATCTTGTCGGCATTAAATAACCCATGGAGGTTGATATGACGTAAGACAAACCAAAACCAAAACCAAACCAAACCAATCTATAAGCAAACATTCGGCTTACCTATGGGGGTTACCTTTCAGTGGTGTTCTTGCTTGAATTTTTCGAGATTTTTTGAATCCGGCCCATTTAAACACCTCATACTAAAAATCTTTACTTAACTATAGATAACGTTCTTGTATTATATGCTCGTGATATAAACCTATTAAACATAATAATGAAGCTCAATAAGGTTGAAAACATACCATTGAATTCAAGCATGAATTTGAAATAAACAATTCTTCACCCTTTTTCGACGTCTTATTAATATGTAACAATAAGAAATTATGAGGCACGGTGGAGTAATGGTTAGCGACTCGGATTGAAGAATCGTAGAGCCGAGTTCGAATTCCAGTCGAATCCATTACATTCACATACGTGCTAATACCCTTCCTCTCAGCTATGGGTAGATAGACCGGGTTCTATAGCCTTTGATGGCAACTGGTCTACCGCAGAAAGAAATGGCAACCTACTGCGAGAAATCTATATATCGAAAGATACATGATCGCCTAGGCGTGTATCTTGCATGGCACATTCAACTGACTGACTGATTCCTTGTATATATGCCGAGTTCGAATCCAGTACATTCACTTACTTGGAAAAAGTATGAATCCCCCTCTTCATCTCCCCCCATATATAATATATGGATAAATAGTAGGACAGACCAGGTTTTATAGCCTTGGGCGACAGGAAAAAATCTGCCTATGCGTCTCATGGCACATAACTGAAAAAAATAGATATTAATGTTTATGGTAAACCCACGAACAAAAACGATCTAATTAATTTCTATGTCAGGACCCTTAGGATATGTAGCCATGAATACCGAAATGAAGAACAGTTATATATATATATATTAGTACATATACGTGTACCTACGATTTTGGCGGGCGACTATAGTTTTGTTGGGTGGTGTTCCCCGTTCGTAGGTCACCACCCAGAACGCCAAAAACGCAGGTACGCGTATATATATATATATATATATATATATATATATATATATGTATGTATATATATATATATATATATATATATATATATATATATGTATGTATATATATATATATATATATATATATATATATATATATATATATATATATCTTTGCTCTGTATAACCGCATTGAGCACTATTACGTTTACACCTCATGCATAGATTTAACGATTATTTATTTACTTGCCTGCGTATGCACACCAATACACGCGTACATGACTGCTTATATTTGGCCGTTTCATTTATCCCCTCTACCTCTCTCTCTCTCTCTCTCTCTCTCTATATATATATATATATATATATATATATATATATATATATATCAAATGTAATGTCAGTCGACATCTCCAGTTGCCTTGATCTCTCCACTGCCCTTCTCCTCATCCTTTCTTCTATCACTCCTATCTGATCTTGCTCCAAATCTTCTGTAACCACTTGCGTCCTAGTGGCTTCCCGCCTTGCTTGGAGTGAAACGCTTATATATATATATATATATATATATATATATATATATATATATATATATATATATATATATATATATTAATTCCTATAGTAACTGAGCGGCTGAGATGTGAAAGTTTCAACATTTACAAAAGAAACAAAGTGTTTGATATATAGAGATTCTGGACAAAATTCTAAAGAAGAATCAGCAATATTATTGGTCCAGACATGGCATCTCAGCATCAATTACTCCCCCACTGCCGTAATATTGCTTCCATTTTCATTTTCGATAAGTATTTTCCTTGCAATTGTTCATTTCTACCATAACTTCACGAATTTAAACGCACTATTAGATGGGGAATTACATCACATAACTTTAATGATGAAATTGATACATGTGAGTGTAAGTTCTATGCTAAAGGTTTCTTCTCCCACACTTATCGCTTGTGGGAGTCTCATCTGCCTTCCTGCTTCTCTGTCAACTAAGATCTTCAAAACCTGAAATGCTATGTCAATCGCCATTGTTTTTTTTTTGTTTTTTTTTTGTTGCATGAATCCAGTTCTTTTATTGCTCTCTCTCTCTCTCTCTCTCTCTCTCTCTATTATTTCCACTCTCAATTATCCCTTTCATCGTAGATCCTAGTGCCGTACATCTAAGTCAAAACTCTGGATAATCTACCCAAAGTTCTTGTTTTCTTTCTTATCCTTTTTTTTTTCGTTCAGTACTTTCAGCTGTCGAAGTCATTATCAAGAACCGAGCGTTGTTTAGATGATAGCGACAACCTGGCATTTTTGGAACGCTTCATTTCAGATTCAAATACGCGAGGTTTCTGAACCTTTCTCGGACAGGCCCGATTCCTAGATCAGTATTTTCATGACCAAATATCAGAATATTGAATTTCGTAAGCGGATCTGGATGAAAACTTTTCAGAAACGCCCCTCTCCGTATTTACAGCGAAATACCCATTGTACGCTGATATGCAATATACCCACGTTCGACAAACCATGTCTTTTTATTATTATTACGCGGGCACATGCAAAATTTAATAAAAGAAGGCAAAGAGAATGAGAAGAGTAAACAATGAAAACGAAGATGAAGAAATTAAACAAAGTAAAAAGAGAGAGAGGGGGAGAGGGGGAGAGAGAGAAAGAGAGAGAGAGAAAGAGAGAGGGGGGAGATGGGGGAGAGAGGGGGGAGAGAGAGAAAGGAGAGAGAAAGATAGAGAGAAAGAGAGAGAGAGGGAGGGAGAGAGAGAGAGAGAAAGAATAAACAAAGAAATAAAAAGGAGAATTCCAGACAAAGAAACGAAACGAATAAAAGAAACGAAAGCGAAAAAAAAAAATAGAAATAAAGAAGGCGAGGAAAGGCAATAGGAAAAAAACACAGAGGGGGAAAGAAAAAAATGATAATAAAGAGAGAGGAATGTTAAATGATGTGAGAAGGAAAGTAATAAAAAGAAAAAGAAAAAGAAAAAGAAACTTAGAAGGAAAGAGTTAAGAAGAAAAGAACAAAAGAAATGAGCGAGAGAAAGGAATAAAGGAAGAAAGATAGGAAGAAAGAAAAAAAGCAACAAGAAAAGAATACAAAAAATAAAAAATAAAAAAGCGGAAAAAGAACAGAAAAATAAAATAGAAAGAAAAGGGTATGAAAAACAGGAAGAGGAAACAAAGGTGAGAGAAGGAAACAAAGAAACTAGAAGAAGGGAAAGAAAGAAGAAAGCTAGAGAATGAAACCTAGATATGAGAATGAAGCAAGAAAGAAAAAATAAGTCGACGAATTAAGGAAACAATGAAAAAGACAAGAAAAAAGACGCGAGAGAAAAAAGAAAAAAAAAAGAAAGAGTTAATGGAGAAAATAACAAGTAATGGAAATAGGAAAAGAAAAAGAAAAAGAAAAAGAAGAAAGAGAATGAAGAAAGCTAGAGGAAGAGAAGTAAGGAAAAGAGAAGGAAACAAGAAGAAAATTGGAAAGGAATAAGAGAAAATAAAGAAGGACAAAGAGATGGAAAACATGAGTGAAAGAAAAAAAAGAGTGAAAAAACTAGCGAAGAAAATAAAGAAGAAATAAATTAAAAGAAAAAGCAAAAGAAGAAAAAAAGAAAAGGAGGCCATAAATGAAAGGTGAAGAAGAAAAAAATGGAAAGGACGGAAGGAAACAAAACAAAAAAAAAAGCGTGGGTAGAAATCAGGTAGAACTATGAGATAAAGAAGAAAACCAACAAAATAGAAAGAATGAATGAAAGACAAAAAAAAAAAAATGACAAGAGAAAAAAAAAAAAAACGAGGGGTTCTCAAAAAAAGAAAAAAGAAAGAAAGAAAGAAAAGAAGAAGAAGAAGAAGAAGAAGAAGAAGAAGAAGAAGAAGACAAGAGAATGAAACGAAGAAGAAAAATGGAAAGAAGACAATGAAAAATAAAGACGAAGAAAAGAAACAAAAGGAATGGGAAGAGAAAAGGGGGGGGCGGTGATTACAAAAGAAAGAAACAAAGAAGAAGACGAAAGAAAGAAACAAAGAAGAAGACGAAAGAAAGAAACAAAAGAAAAACCAAGGAAGAAAAAGAAAGAAGACTTAGAGAAGGAAACAGATGCAAAGCGAGGAATAAACTTTATATGCACACTCTTCAAACCGGGCTACGTGGGTAAATATCTCATTACATACATTAACATACATTAATGAGCGTGCGCTCACATACACAAACACATACGCGCGTGCACACACACACACATATACATATATATATATAGAGAGAGAGAGCGAGAGAGAGAGAGGGAGAGAAAGAAAGAAAGATAGATAGAAAGAGAGAGAGAGAGAGAAATTGATGGAAATTGGGGAAAGTAAAGGTGTCTATTTTTGACTCCGTGTAGACATCCCCACCCCTATTCTCCCGTCATGTCCAGTCAGCTGTTATCAACGCACAACACCGTCAACAAATTCAGTGCGCTGAGAGGCAGCCCGACGGGTGGGGTTTCCAGTTTCACCTGAGGACGGCTCCTGGGACCGGGATGAAGACGTTGGCGCCGTTGGCAGAGCTGAGGGAGAGAGAAAGCAAATATAAATAAATAAATGAATGAAAATAAAAACGTACAAAAAAAAAAAAACAATACGAACACAAAGAAAAAAAAAGAGGCCTAGGAAATTAACTTCTTTACTCTCGATCTCCCGCCCTTCTAGTCGTATCTGATTCACTAAAGTCTGTTGTCCTATCCCGGACATTAGATAGGCCTTCAACCATCTTACTATGAGCTGCACAACCTTACAAAATTTCTCTTAATTATTTCTCTGTTATTGTGGTCCATTTTGTTTTATTTCTTTAAAAGCCCCTTCCTTGTTCATCGTGGTTATCCTTTTCTTTTCTTTTTACTCATTCTTGGGACCTTGTCGATCTAGCTCGCCTTATTTCACACCTCTCATCACTTCTTTATTTTCGAAAAAGAAACGAAATAATTGCGAGAAGAAAAAACGCCGAACCGTGTCTAGTGTTATCCAGTTTAAATCCAGACCCCGACCGTTGGACGCCATATGCAATAAAAACAACAAAAACAGAGAATGAAAAAAGCAAAAATGCGAGATTTGGAACGAGAGTTCTCTTCTATTTTTTTTATTTGTCTTTTTTTTTTTTTGTGTGTGTGTGTGTTTCTGTTGTTATTGCAGTCATCGTGACAGGCGAAAAGGAAGTCACGTGTCTATGACGGACGTGATCCTTTAATTTCAATTACCCTTGGAAATTTCGCTTGGGCTACGGAAAGACGACAGTTTGGGGTCATGACTTTCTCTGGCAATATCGCCGACATACGTGACGTCCTTCATTTTGCGCAAAGCCGCTTCGGTTTTTGTATGAACTGTGACAGAAAGAATTCAACCCCACTTCATCTCTAGTTTTCGTTGATATGAATTGTCATTTTTTTTTTTTTTTTTTTTTTACGCCATTCTTCTTTTTCTTCTTACATGACGATTTTCTTGAAAACCACGTGCTTCGCCTTTGTTTCCGAAAGACTTGCATTTTGATTTTGACAGCACAGGGTTTTCTTCTTCATTTGGGGGCATAAATATTCATATCCTTCATGAGGGACGGCGCTAAGGTCTCGCCTTCCACACGAAACTTTGATACGGGCCCTCCTCCCTATTACATGAGGGCACAAACACTCGAAAGAAAAATAAGGGGAGGGGGTGCAGCATTTTTTTTAATTACCAAAAATCAGGGAATTATCTAATTTAAATATAAATTTCAGTACATATTAATTATTTAGTTTTTTTTTTATTTTAAAAAAATCTGAGAAAATGCTATTCTTTTTGTAATAACCACCAATATTAGCATGACTAAATTTTACTCGAAAAAAATGTTTAATTCGCAAATTTTTACATTTCCTTAAAGATTAGTCACTGACGCATATCCGTTCCAAAAAGTTTTTAGAAAGGTTCCAACACAACACAAACGGCATAGTTTTAAAATCAGTATTTCAGTCTTCAGGAAAATTATTCCTGTGTTGAAATCTTTAAACGTTTTTAGTTTTTCGGCGATCATTTTCTTGATTTTATCTTTCTAGAAATGTTAAAAAAAATAGGGACTAGAAATTTTATTTTAATTACTAGCCGTATAATTCTGGTTAGGATTACTATTATTAAAAAACAAAAAAATAATATCAGATATCCTCCTTTGTGGATGATCTCGGATAAAAAGTCTTTTTTACCGAGATAAATTATTAGGTTGGTGCAAAAATAATGACGTAATAATGTCGTTTTTTGACGTATTTTTTAACGTCAAAAAACGACATTATTACGTCATTATTTTTGCACCAACCTAATACCCTCTTAATTGGTTTAAAGGAACTGTTCAGAAAGAAAATTACAGTTTAAGAAAACAAGGGCTAATGAAATTCTGCAACCCCTAGTAGGCATGAACCAACCACGCGTTTGAGAGGTTCAGGGGTAGTAAGCACTGAGCATGTCGATTTTTATAATTGATGATTGACAATATTAACTTAGAAAAAAATGTGCAAAAAAAAAAAAAAAAAAAGACCAAACAAAAAAAAAAAAACTCTTCTGAAACCAGTCCTTTTGGGGGCTCCATCTACATCGGGGGTTCCTGCGTAAGTACGCACCCTACCAGCAATTCGGATACATGATGTATATTATTAGTTGATGATTGACAATGTAACGTCAGTTCAAAAAAAAATAGCTGATGGCCATTAAAATTTGATGAAAAAAAAAAGGAAAAAAAAAAGCATAATAATGGCCATAACGGGGCCCCCAAAACGCACCCCCCCAGTCGGGGGTAAGACTCACCGCCACTGTCCTTCATTATATAGTGATAAAATGTATGTATCGATTTAAGGGTAGTCGAGTGTGAAACGCAGTAAAAACATCTTTCTTTTTTGTTTGTTACTTTTGTCGAAACACGTGTGTGTCCGTGTGGGTGTGTAGTTGAATGACTTTCAAAATATTCATCGTTACTTCTAACAATTAATATATAACACTAAAAAAAAACATATATACACACATAAGTGTTTGATTGTGTGTGTGTGTGTTTATGATGACAATATATATTTATATATATATTTATATATAAAGAACAATTTTAGGGTAAAGAAGTATGGAAAAAGTGTTAGTGTGACGCGTTTCGTTCTTTAGGACTACATCGGACAAATTTTGTTTACGTTGAGACGACTACGCATGCGCACGAACGACAGAGCAGCACCAAAAATTTAAAATTAAATAAAAAAAAAATTATTATTAAATTTTAAATTCTTAAGGTCTCCCTTTCGTCTCTCTTGCGCATGTGAAGTAAGTATCAACGTAAGCATAAACCTTTTCCGATAAAATCCTAAAGTGTGTGTTTGTATATACGAACAAAATATTAAAAATATATGATCCATGTTTGTTGATTTTTTTTTTTCTAATGCTCATTCTATACAAGTCCCAAGGTCCACAAAAGAAGGGTTACTGAATGTCGTTTTAGTATAAGCGTTAAGAGTCAGGCGCGAAGTTTATGTGTCTATGCGCCAAAGATAAAGGTTGACTTGAAGAGGTTCAAATTTTAGTGGTCGGGAAAGCATCCTACGGAGATACTGTACCACGAAGCAACAGTTCTTGGGAAGAAGCTATTCGAGTGAAACTCGCTCCTTACTAAAGGAACGAGAGTGATTCGCCTCAGTGTACGTATTGTAGCAGATCTTAGCTGCGGGGTAGTGTTTGGAAAAATAAGAAATGTAGCTCATTTTAACGTTTTCCATGGAAATAGCTGTAGAGTAGTGAGAGGCTTGCAACGTTTATCTAGTCGTGAAAGGAGTTGCAAGGTGGGAAACAATTACGCACTCACAAACCCGCATATACGTTTTTGAAAACTGGGACGTGAAGGCAGCCCAGATATGACAGCGTACTCAATTATCAGCCTGTAAATGTATCAGGTACTTAATGGAGGGTTACATGGAACTAACCATTTCTCCAGCATCTTTAACGATGGATCGTATATATGAGTTCTAGTCGAGTTGCACTCGAGGTTTGGGTCGAGTCCCAACAGGTGTTCAAGACTACGGGCCTTGTTGAGGGAACACCCGTTTATTGCGATAGATGGAAAGTCAGGAGTTGCACGGTAATGATTGATTCGGTCAGATTTTGCGCATTGGGTCAAGCCAAGAACTTTTCAGCACCCTCATAAATATTCGAGAAAATATGCTACACATTTTGCATGAAAAGACAAAGATTTTATAATTATATATATGATTATACTAGCAGCATGGCCCGGCGTTGCCCGTGCTTGATTAAAAAATCATACGACTCATACAGCAATCGCTATCACTTGACTTAAAATATTTTTGCCCTTCCTTGCCTTTAAAGGAGTGCCCTTTGCCGTGCTGATATTGCTACATGCCTTACTTCTTGCCTATCTCACACTGTGAATTTTTTCTAAGCTCTATACTAAACATTAAATCTGTTACGAAAAAAGTACTAAAGAAAATGAACACAAAACGATCAGCTTTAAAAAAAAAGAACTCGTAACTGGAAAAACCGAATGAAAAAAGAATGTTAACAACAAATACTATTTTACACCCTGTGGAAGCAGAATCAACGTTGAGTTTAAGCAAGCGAATGAGCCATTTAGAGTAAAGTGCCATGCAGATTTAAATTTTTCCCACTTGTGACGAATGCAGCTATCGATTTTTTTTGCATGCTAGTAAACATTCGTGTCAGTCAGCTGTTGGCTCTCACACTGGCCAATAGAATCTTCCTGCCTATTCTTGGCAGCCAGCTATAGACTCTCACTCTGGCCAGTAGAAAATAGCCGCAAACTACATGAAAACAGCCGTAGAAGCATGAAAAAAGACGATTATTTCCACTATCAATGGGAGTTGGGAAATGCAATGTCGGTCTTGGCCTTCCCGCTAACTTGGAGCATGTGCATGTAAATTTTGGTGCAAATCCGTCGAAAATTGCGGCCGTGCATTCGTTACACACACACACACACACACACACATTCTACTTTTTATAGATAGTGACATATTTTTGTGTATATGCGTGTAAAATATGATTAGATATAGATAAACAATATTTGTATTTTTTTACTATAAACTTTTATTTTAGTGGGCACTCTAGAAAACTCTTACGTTTTAGCTGCTGTTTTTTTTTTATTTTACTTAAAGAGAGAAATTAATAACCACCGGCCTAGATCGAGAAGTCTTACTAAAAAAAGATTATATAAAATTTCGCCACATTACTCTTAGAATGTAAATACTTTTTCATGGTTAATATCTTCCTTGTTATTCAACCCATGTTTACTAGGTCCTCTTTGGTCTATTCAATAATATCCCTAGTCAATGGCGGATCAACTATGAAACCACTGAAGCTTAAGCTTCAGGGTCCTTAGTAACAAGCATGTCCTTGAAGTAACTTTTTGAACGAGTGATTTTTTCAACGAAATCAATTTTTTTAAGTGTTTGTAATTAAAATAAGGCCATTTTAGTGATAGAATTATAAGCGACTTGGTTGAAGTAGCTAATGTTGACCATAGAATATGCCATAATAACCATTACATATGGCCTTAAAATTCCACTGTAATTGGTCAAATTTCAAATTTTCTTGGGAGCTTTCAATCCCCAGATGTATAGGTTCGTTGAGCTGACCAGAATCTCTTCATAGCCTACATTTGGCTAGTTGGAGCCTCGAATCTATTGTTGCTGGTTGCGGAGGGATCTCCATATCAGTTCAATCTTCAGAGCCCCCAAAACATACGTCTGTTACTGCCTGTATCATACCTGATATTTTACAACACTGTCTGCCCAAGGATTGATGCCTGAAATCAAATTTCAACCATTCAGCTTGGATCTACAAAGTTTGCAAACATACTCCTCACCTATCTGTGATTTCATCCTTTCACTGAGAGTTTTGTGGATCAGGGAGCTCTAAACCTGCGCTATCCATATTTCTCCCCCCTTTTTCATTTCCAGTACAGTACATTCCAAATGACATTCTGATGTCATGGGATCATATCCTTACGGTGTTTATCAAGGAGTTATTATTGGTAGCATATAAGTGAAGATCATCCATGAATAATAGATGTTTGATAGGCTGTTTCTAATCCCGGTAAGCTTGTCGCCAGATTTTGTCTTATTAAGAATCAGAGTCAATGGCAGCGTGATGATCACAAATAATAAAATAGGAGTAGATAGGTTCGCCCGTTGTCCTGTTCACACTCCTTCTCGATATTTTGAACAAGTGTAGAGGTGTATCCCCTCTTTCTTGTTTAATGTTGGGTTTCCGGTTCCTTCTAAAGTCTTTTTCATTCTCTTTCACTTTCATGAATCATTAGAAGCCGGTTCAAGGAAGGATATACAAATGATAGAAATTTTTAGCGGTATTTGAATAATCAAATTAAAGTAATGCTCTTTAGGAAGCGGCTTGGGGGAAAGAAGACGTGGTTCTTGGGGCACAATCCGTTGGATTTAAGTATACTTGGATGAGCTACACCACACAACTTAGTGTGACCGGCGCTATATCGAATCTATTAAATTACCTCTTTGTCACCAAGGCCGGTTGGTACAGTGGGTATGTTTGCGTCGTATCGTAACGGTCCGGGTTCGATTCTCGGGTAGTGGATGCGCACTGCTGATGAGTCCAGTGCTTTCTGCATTTTGTTGAAGATTCTTCTAGACTTGAAGTTGATTATTTAAATCCTAAACAATTCTATTATTTGTATTTCCTTGCTTGAACCGGCTTCTAATGCTCTGGAGGGAGCGGCTTGGGGAAAGAAAACGTGGTTCTTGGGAGCACAATATTTTGAGTTAAATATACTTGGATGAGTTAAACCACGGAATTTAGTGAGAGTGGCGCTATATCAAAGCTAGTTAGTTACCTCTTCGTCAGCGCGTTCCGTTGGTCCAGTGGGTATGACGGTTGCGTTGTATCGTAATATTCTGGGTTTGATTCTTGATTATTCAAATCCCCCTAAAAATTTCTATCATATCCTGCCATTGAGAGTTTTCTGGATCGGAGAGCTCTATCCCTGCGCTATTCATATTTCTTGCCCCATCTTCATTTTCAGTACAGTACAAGTATATATATATATATATATATATATATATATATATACCATTCAAATAAAGCCTTGTCCATGAAACCGCAATAGCTAGCACTGCTTCATCGACTTTGAATGGTTCAATAATAGTTTGTTCGACAATTCTAGCCCATATGATTATACTGCCGCCTCCTTACACTTTCCTTTAGTCACAGGAATATCTGCAGCGGATAAAATCCACCCTCTGGCCTATCCATCAGGTCAATTTTCATGCATTTATTGGTCCAATTTTCATGCTTTAAAATATTTGCTTTACTGGAAGGATTTAGACTCGGAGATTTCTTCCAGTTTGCGAGGTATTCTATACCCTTTGTCCTTCTGGACTCCCTCAATTGTTCGAAGATTTGAGCACTGATCAAAAGTGGTTGTTTTCGCTATAACTAGCTTTAATTTACGTTGCCTTCGAAGAGATAAGATCTTAAACCCCTGTCTTTTGTTTATAGTTCTCAACTTTGGTATATTTTCAACAGCCTTCTTTATCGTTCGATGATCCCTACAAAGCTCGCCAATGTGGACAGCTCTCACGCAAAAATAATCTTTGTCATTTTCTATTTTTTAGAATTTCTTAGAACCTTTCCCTTAACTATGTTTCTACATATGGAAAACAATTTAAAAAATAGTTTTTATTAGATGCCAGGGTGCTTAAATTAATAGTAATTTAATCTATATAATAAATTCAGACTGCAGTTTGTTTGTTTTTTAATAATAAATCCAATATATTTAATGGAAATGTTGAAACTACATAAAAATTTAACACTAGCTTTTTTTTGACGTCGAAATTAAGTTAAGAATTTTAATTTTTAATCCGACAGATTTTATCACTTAAACGTTATTTTAAGTGGATACTCATATTTGAGTAGACGCCCCATTTATTTATTAAACAGATTTTTTTTTCTTTTTTATATAAGAATAAAGTGTCAATCCTGAGTTTAAACAGAGATCGCGAGTGAGCAAACACAGGCGACTCCATTATTGAATTAAGTAGACCACGTGACCATAGAGGAAACGCAAAGATAGGAAGTCGCTTGGCGTCTAGATTGACCTGCATTTCTATTCTATCCTCTGTATTATACGGATCAGCATTTCTAGTCTATTCTCCGTGTCTCTATTCGGATCACTATAGAGATTACTATTCGAGCGAGTATTATCGAGCAAGTACTATTAGTGCGAGTGATATTCGAAGGCGTCTGACACCAGCATTGTTCAACGGCGTTACTGTACGTGTCTCTGCGATTACAAAGTCTCTACCCCAATGACCATTACAAAAGTGACAACGAATATTCGTTGGCATCACAAAATTCGTCTACCGGTCTGAATAATCGAGAAATTTTATTAAAGAAATATATACGCTTTCCGATAGAGCATGTCGGATCTAAGGATGGTTTCTCTTGCAAAATTTCGTATCCTGTCGTGTAGCTCATATTTTTCTTTAATAATATTCCCTTCATAGCCTGGGGGGTCATGGCTCTCCCCAGCTTCCTGACGATAAATACATTTTCATTTTTTATTATCTAAGCTCTGTCATTCATCCATAGCAAAACTTGTTAAATAGGTCACCGGTTGATTTGCACTGCTTTGCTTGTGTTCAGGACGTCCTGTAAGCTTTTTAATGGCTTCTTTCCTCATTAGGCCCCTGAGAAAATTCTGCTGTTTCTTTCTGCTTGTAGCAATTATTTTTCTTGTAATTCCATGTATTCTTACGACTTTCTCGTTATTCACATGATCTGTCTATGATATTCTGAGCATTTGTCTAGAGAAACACATATCTCTTGTTCCACAGGAGATGGAAATGTTCAACATCCACTGCCATGTACGAGAGTAGATATTTTCAAACTGTTCAATACTCTTTTTCTTTAGTCCTATTTTCTTATAGCTTAATGTATTTTCCTATGACTTAATACTATATTTATTTCCGATGCACCGTCGAATGTGTGGGTGGTGCATCGGTTATCGGCTTGGAACGAAAAATCGGTAAGCTGAGTTCGAATTTCAGCTGAGTTTGTTACATTCCCATTCGAACAAAGAACTGGTGTAAGGTATGAATCCATCTCCCTTAAACTATAAGTTAAATAGCAATGCATAATGGACTCCCGAGTTGTGACTGGCAACAACACGAGGAGAAGGAAAGAGGGAAAAACCGTATGTCACCTTGGCAGCCATATTGACACTATGATTCTGACTGTGGTCAAAGTGATAGATAGATAGATAGATAGATAGATAGATAACGAAGAGACCGGGATAGATAGATAGATAGATAGATAGATAACGAAGAGACCAGGATAGATAGATAGATAGATAGATAGATAGATAGATAGATTGCTGTTCGATAAACAATGGTTAAGGTGGGTCGTAGACCAGACAAAGTTCATTATACGTCACCGAACGTCAATGGAAAAAAGGGGTTTACAACCATAAAACATCGCATAAAAATAGTTCAACACTGTCTAAATATATATGGGTACAAAAGGAAAAAAACCGGTAAATCTGTGGTTAAATGGAAAATTCGAAAAACAACAGAAGCTCTTAAAAGAAACATTTAAATTATGTGGTCTATGTTTGCAGGAGAATTTCGAATTATAATGCTCCCAGAATAAGAAAGCTTCCTCAACAAGAGATTGATGCTTGTTACCAAGTGTGGGCATATGAACAAGTTATAGTTTAGCCAGTTCGCCCCTGACTTATAAAAAAAAATACAATAAATAAATTTGAGTATTTTATTTTCTTCAATGAATATTTTTTTTTTTTTGGCAGTGCATGGCAGCTGCCTTGGGCTACACCTCTTGCGAGGGGTCATAGTCGGTGACCGCGAACAATGTTATTGTGCGAACAATGGAACTGACCAACTTTAAGCACCTGGTGTTAGGTTTATCAGCGTGAAATATATAGTAGCGCATGTGCTTGAAACCGTTTAAAGTAAGATCCCAAAAGCGTAACATTTACACTATATATATATATAGATATATATTAGGTTGGTGCAAAAATAATGACGCAATAATGTCGTTTTTTGACATTAAAAAATAAGTCAAAAAACGACATTATTACGTCATTATTTTTGCACCAACCTTATATATATATATATATATATATATATATATATATATATATCAATTTCAAAGTTATTTTTAGTGGATAGGCATATTTGAGTAGACGGTCCGTTTATTTTTTAAACAGTATTTTATTTGTGTCCACCGGCTTAAATGTTCGAGAAAATGCGCCCTCTGGCTGGATTAAAAAAAAATAAATAAATAAATAAACGAAGCCTCTACTTAAATATGGATATGCACTAAAAATAACGTTTAAAGAGATAAAAATATGTCAGATTAAGAAATAAAAATCCATTACTTTAGAAACTTCTCCCTCTCTCACTCTGTCTCTCTCTGTCTCTCTCTCTCTCTCTACGCACACACACACATATAGGTACCACCACGAGATCGCTGGAAAATGAGCATAGCAGGATAATAACGGTCTTAAACTTGGTGAAAATAATTTTTTATCGTCTAACTGTTTATGTTATTATCAAGAGGAAAGATCAAAGTATTTTTTGATTATTTTTTTATATTTTTTAATAATTTCTAGCACTTCCAAAATTTTCGTTAAAAATCTTGTATTTTTTGGATCAGCAAAATTGACAGAAAATCGATCGTCAGACATTTTTTTAACTTTTGTTTACAAAAGTGAAAGTTTCCGTTTAAAATTCGTTTAAAAATAAATTACGATTTTAAAAAAATAATTTAAGAAATTTAGAAATTATAAAGTTTATTTAATGTATTTTGAAACAAACATTACTTACTTTTACTTTCTGCGCTGAAAAAAAAAAAGTACTTTCAAACGATAGATAGCCGGGCTTAACAGAGGTGTTGATTGACAAGTGACATGTGCGTGATTTCATCTTACGGAAGGAAAAGTTATAGTACGGAAGGTCACAAGTGACTGTTTAGCTTTATGTGAACAACTTATTTACCTCGTTATTTTTAAGTAGGCATAGCATGATAAAAATGGCATTAAACTTGACGAAAGCAGAATTTTATCGTCAAAATGCTGATGTTACTACCAACGCGACCACGTGACAGACTACTGTTTTCATGATGCTTCTGGTCTTCCGTATATTTGAATTTAAGCTATTTTGAGGCACAAAAAATGTTATATTAGATTTTTAGCTATTGGCATCTTTCTGATTGTAACCAGCTTTATTTTATAATCTGTAATGATATTTATCTACTTAATAACACCATTGATTAAGGTGTACAAGATTTTCATTAATTTTAGAATATTTAACAACTTTAATGTAAAAAAAAAAAAAAATTTAAGAAATAACAAATAATTGTTGTAAAAATTTATTTTTCATCGAAAACGTTTTTTGCTTTCAGAAAATATTATCCATGTTCATACAAACAAGTAAAAGCAGCTAAAAGCTTTTGAAATTAAATAATATCTTTGTTTTATTGAGTTTTGTATGTTACAATTCGGAGCTTATTTTAAGGTCGAAGGGTGTCAACTAAAAAAAAAAAAAATGATTTGCTTTCCTCAAAGCCTTGTGCTTTTAACTAATTAATCACTAAAACTACAAATTAGAATTTCATGAGTTTTCATAAAAGTAATTATTATAATAAATATAAAAACAATTACCATGACTTAAAAAAAATAAACATATTTATAATAATTTCCATTATTTATGAATTGTTTATGAAAGTTTCATTAAAATCTGACAATTCTTTTTATTTTTGCAAGATTTTCAAAATTAATGATTGTCATTAAAATGTACACAAGATCCGCATGTTATTTAGTAGGACACTTGATGATCAATAAAAAGTTAGAATTCTCTAATAAATACAGAAAAATTTTGAAAAATAATTAAAAATTACTTTGTTCTTTCCTCTTAATAAAAACATAAACATTTTGACGATAAAATTTTGTTTTCGCCAAATTTAAGGCCGTTATTATCCTGCTATGCTCATTTTTCAGTGATCTCGTGGTAGCACCTACACACACACACACACATAGATCACTGGAAAATGAGCATAGTAGGATAATAACGGCCTTAAACTC
Organism: Acanthosepion lycidas; assembly: GCA_963932145.1. Taxonomy (NCBI): domain Eukaryota; kingdom Metazoa; phylum Mollusca; class Cephalopoda; order Sepiida; family Sepiidae; genus Acanthosepion; species Acanthosepion lycidas. The sequence continues at coordinate 87,379,000 of OZ010574.1, forward strand.
GGCGAATATATATATATATATATATATATATATATATATATATATATATATAATTCCCTCCAAAAATATTGCAACAGCAAGGCCAATTCCTTTGTTTTTGTTGTTCACTGAAGACATTTGGGTTTAAGATCAAAAGTTGAATATGATACAAGACTTCAGCATTTCTGCCTTTATTTCCTGCTATTTACATTTAGATGTGTTAAACAACTTAGGACACATACCACCTTTTGTTTGAACGTACACATTTTTCAATTGAGCAAAACTATTGCAACACGTGACTGACAGGTATTTCTTCTTTCTTTTAGATTGATTTTTTAAACATTAAAAGGCTCTGAATTTTCATTCTTTTATAGTTGTGTTTAGTTGAATTTGTAATGTATATAAATCTAGGTAGAAAAAAAGCAAATGTTGATAACGAGGGTCATAAAGCACGACACGGGTTCTCCAATCAACTTGTACCACCCCTCACCGGTCGGTCATGTTCGAGGTGGGTAATTTGCACCAGCCCTGAATGAGTCCTTCATCATCTGACTGCTGCTCAGCTTAAAGATTTACCCTCGGCTCCGCATTAAAGAGTAAATTTTGCACCGATCTTTGCGTAGATCGAAACATCGCCAGTGATAAAAACTATAATCATATCAAATGAAAATGACAATGGTTAAAATCCACTGAAAAAGGAGAATCCATTCCCAAACAAAGACTACATCTAGAAAAATGTTATATTCTGTGTTTGGTGGGACACGATGTGTCAGCTCTCATGAAATGCTAAAACGAAACGAAACAGTTTGTATATGAAATTATTGTCGTAAACTGGAAGCCTTGCACAAAAAATTAATAAAAAATGTGCCCATTATTGGTTAATCGTAAAAACCTGTTGCTTTTACATGATTGTATTTTTCTTATTTTACAATGATATTCACTTTGTACAAGGGCCAAAAGCCACTCGAGGTAGAGGGTTAAAAGTAAGACGCACCACCCCCAGGTAAGGAGATAATGCCACCAAGATGCAAGGGAACCACAGGAAGTGAAAGAGAAGGAACAGGATTTAGAAGCAATGATGATGATGATGATGATGATCATGACGATGATTCATCGAATAAGCTACAAATATATATATATATATTTCTTTTTAATCAATTCGCTCCAAGCAAGGCGATAAGATGAAAGAGGCTGCTGGGAGTGAAAGAGAATCAAAAAAAAAAAAAAAAAAAAAACGTTAGAAGGAACCGGAAACCCAATCCTAAACAGGATACAAAGAATACAACTTCTACTCCTGTTCAAAAGACCGAGAAGGGATTTCAAGCAGACAGAAGGCGAACCTATCTACTCGTATTCAGAAAAATAAATAAATAATGAATACAATTTTAGAGTTAAGGTGGGGTCGTTAGAAGTATAGAGATGAAGTAGACGAAACCGGAAATCCAATCCTAAATAGGAAAGAAGAGATAAATGTATACTCCTGTACAAAAGACCGTTGAGGAGTGTGAAGCGGGCGATAGGTGAACCCACATACTGAGAAAAGAAAAAGTAATTCAATAGTAAATAAGTGTTAAAAGGTTTAGACGAATAGATATGAAAAGGATCTATTTTGAAAGGGGATGATTTCCTTATTTTATAGAGCGTATTAAGGTTGAAGTTTGGCTTTTCAGTTAGATGTAAATATTTAAATAATTATTTTCATTGTTCACGCTGCAAAATATGTTAAAACTGCAAGACTATTCCGAGTGTAACAGCAAAATTGCCAAATTCGTGTAAAAGCATAATTATCCATCCTACGAAATTGTCTGAGTCACCCTGGTAAATATGGAATTGTTTTTAGTCCTCCTTATTCTCCTGATCTGGCTCCATCTGGCATTCATCTTTATCACTGCTACATTTTTTGAAGGAAAACACTTTATTATTATTGTGAAGAAGTTGAAACTGATATTGAGTATCCCTTTGTATTGAAACCTGAAGAATTGTGCGTCCGCGTAATCATCAAATTAAAAAAAAAATCTATGGGAATATATTATCGGTAAAGTAAGTGCTAAATTATCTAAGACTTATTTACAATCTGTGCAAGTCAAATAAACCCGGTGAGAAAACATATTCTTGTTTATTTTAGTTTGGCGTATTCTCTTTGCTCATTTTCTATTCGCATGGGACATCAAGATTATCTAACATGAAAAACCGGCTGCATTGCTAAAATCAGTTAGATTATTGAAAAGGGTGCTATAGTATAAGTGACTTGCTATCACTTGATCTCAACACAAATAAAAGTCACTCGATATTGATGGTGTGAAACTTAAATGATTATAACAACAAAAATACCAACATTAATGTAGCTGGCCGCTTTTTACGCGCTGTGAGAGAAATACGTGCGTCTCCTGAAATAGCCCACTACAAACATGGCGGACTCGGAGTATGTACGAGTCCACCTAAAGACATGCGAAAGGAAATGTGAAGAAAACAACAAAGACCGGTATATATATATATATATATATATATATATATATATATATATATATATATATATATATATATGTACAAACAGGTATATGTGTATTGACATGCAATAAAGGTTACAATTGACAAAGACGCTAATTAGTGTGTATGAATGAACGTAGAAAGTTTGTGGTCAAAATATGTGTATGCGAATGTTCGTACGTGCATGTGTGTGTAATGTTCATAGCGCCACCCATCCCACAAAGGAGAAAACGCAAATCTTCACCAGAGATTTACATCGTGTCGTATCAGCTGAAAAGTGAGAAGGAAAGAGAACAAGACGAAGTCTCACCAAGTATATATAGTCTATTGAGAGCGTCCCCAAGTAGCGGTTTCAAAATTAGAAAATTAAGGAGGAGGTAACTCCGACATTAATAATAATAATAATAATAATAATAATAATAATAATAATAATTCAAAAGTGAATTTCAAGTGGGCGATGAAGTGCAAATAACCCATAATGCACCTACTGCAAAGAAACTAAAAATAATGTAATGGCCGAAATGCACAAACGATGGCGAGATGACATTAAGCGAATGGATATCAAAACGAGAAAGCTTCTCACTTGCCCCCACATCATTCTAAGGTTGATGTTGATCGTCTGTCTGTGCCCAGATCCGAAGTGAGCATAGAATTAGTTCAACTAGAACTGTCCTACAAAACCACAATAATCGGTCTTCAAAGATACCTGGAAATGACAGAAGACTGGATGATGATCTATGTCAAAGAACATGAAAGAAATAAGAAACTTTATTCAGTAATAAAAGAAGCCAACAAATTCAAAAGGGACTTTCAAGTGGGCGAAGAAGTGAAATAACCCATAATGCACCTACTGCAGCAACAAAAAAATTAAAAGAAAACAAAAGCTAATGCAATGTACCAAATGTAGAAACGATGGCAAGATAAGCCTCTTCATGGTCAATACTCTGCCCCGGCCAAAGAAGGTGATGTAGACAAACACCATACCCATCAATCGTTACATAGTGAAGGGTTGAATGCAGAAAGCGAAGATTATATTCTTGTTGCACAGGACCAATGTTTTCTAATTATAAATTACCAAGCACACGTACTAAAAAATGTGTTAAACAGAAATTAAGATCCTGTGATAAATATCCAGAAACGATTTGAAACCTTGTATCAGGTTGCACGGTGTTAGAACCCACTGAATATAAAACTCAGCATGACAGAATGAGCCAATATGTGCACTGGAAAATATGCATCTTTTACGGGAAGGAAACTGCAAGAAACCGACATGAACACCACCCAGATTCGGTTACAGATATAGAACCTGTAACAATTTTATGGGAATTTACAAAACACAGAGAGAACAATCAAAGCTAATCGCCCAGACATAATGATCAAAGATCACAAGAACAGAATTTACATTCTTATTGACGGCAGTCCCAGTAGATTGTAATGTATCTTTGAAGAGCTTGAAAAACTATCAAAATACAAGGATCTTGAAGCGGAAATCTAAAAAATGTGGCCCATGAGGACAACAGTGATTCCATTTGTAGTTGGAACCCTCGGGTTGATTGGAAAAGGTTCCAATGGACTGACCAATTGAAGGAATTCCTGATAGTTCATGCCTTAAAAAAATGAAAAAAGTTTTATTCACAATAATGAAAAGCTTTATGTATGTAAAATGTGTGTGATCTTTATTTATTTGCAAAAATGATCAGTGGAAAATGTCATGAAGCCATTTCTGACCTTAGGTTTCTGGTTGGGACTCGGAAAAAAGCGTACAACAGAAATCCCAGGAAAACTAATAATAATAATAATAATAATAATAATAATAATAATAATAATAACTGTGACAAATATTATTGAAGTATCAGCGTCTAAATTTGTTTTCATTATCAAGAATCGGTTTTGTCACGACGCACGCACACTGAAAACCGAGAAGTACAGGATCTGATTCCTTATTACGACAAAACAAAGGGCAGACCTACAGGTCAGGAAAAAGCCGTGAGGAAGAAAAGTAAATTAAGTCGGTGACTTGGTGGGATGAAGTCCCCAGGGGATGTGGTTGCGGGATGTAGGGCGAAGATAGGTTTGTTCATTTATTTTGTATCGGGTCAAGTGGAGGCGCCATCGTTCTCTCGCCAGACAATATCTGGTCCGCATACTCCGTTCTGTTAAAGCTGTCATCCATTGCCAGGGAGACTGAAGAAGAATGATATCGCTTCTTTCTCGTCCCTGTAACAATTGGATAAGGCATTGGAATCAATCAATTGAGAATCTTTCTTTCTTTCTTTCTTTCTTTCTTTTTTAGCCTCCTTCTCCATATATGCTTGTTTCTTTAAGCTCCTACATTTTTCTTTTTCTTTCTTTCTTTCTTTCTTTCTTTCTTTCTTTCTTTCTTTCTTTCTTTCTTTCTTTCTTAGACTCCTTCTACATATGTTTGTTTCTTTAAGCTCCGACATTTCTTTCTTTCTTTCTTTCTTTCTTTCTTTCTTTCTTTCTTTCTTTCTTTCTTTCTTTCTTTCTTAGCCTCCTTCTACATATATGCTTGTTTCTTTAAGCTCCTACATTTTTCTTTTTCTTTCTTTCTTTCTTTCTTTCTTTCTTTCTTTCTTTCTTTCTTTCTTTCTTTCTTTCTTTCTTAGACTCCTTCTACATATATGCTTGTTTCTTTAAGCTCCTACATTTTTCTTTTTCTTTCTTTCTTTCTTTCTTTCTTTCTTTCTTTCTTTCTTTCTTTCTTTCTTAGACTCCTTCTACATATGTTTGTTTCTTTAAGCTCCGACATTTCTTTATTTCTTTCTTTCTTTCTTTCTTTCTTTCTTTCTTTCTTTCTTTCTTTCTTTCTTTCTTTCTTAGCCTCCTTCTACATATATGCTTGTTTCTTTAAGCTCCTACATTTTTCTTTTTCTTTCTTTCTTTCTTTCTTTCTTTCTTTCTTTCTTTCTTTCTTTCTTTCTTAGACTCCTTCTACATATATGCTTGTTTCTTTAAGCTCCTACATTTCTACATTCTTTCTTTCTTTCTTTCTTTCTTTCTTTCTTTCTTTCTTTCTTAGCCTCCTTCTACATATATGCTTGTTTCTTTAAGCTCCTACATTTTTCTTTTTCTTTCTTTCTTTCTTTCTTTCTTTCTTTCTTTCTTTCTTTCTTTCTTTCTTTCTTTCTTTCTTTCTTTCTTTCTTTCTTAGACTCCTTCTACATATGTTTGTTTCTTTAAGCTCCGACATTTCTTTATTTCTTTCTTTCTTTCTTTCTTTCTTTCTTTCTTTCTTTCTTTCTTTCTTTCTTTCTTTCTTAGCCTCCTTCTACATATATGCTTGTTTCTTTAAGCTCCTACATTTTTCTTTTTCTTTCTTTCTTTCTTTCTTTCTTTCTTTCTTTCTTTCTTTCTTTCTTTCTTTCTTTCTTAGACTCCTTCTACATATATGCTTGTTTCTTTAAGCTCCTACATTTTTCTTTTTCTTTCTTTCTTTCTTTCTTTCTTTCTTTCTTTCTTTCTTTCTTTCTTTCTTTCTTAGACTCCTTCTACATATATGCTTGTTTCTTTAAGCTCCTACATTTCTACATTCTTTCTTTCTTTCTTTCTTTCTTTCTTTCTTTCTTTCTTTCTTAGCCTCCTTCTCCATATATGCTTGTTTCTTTAAGCTCCTACATTTTTCTTTTTCTTTCTTTCTTTCTTTCTTTCTTTCTTTCTTTCTTTCTTTCTTTCTTTCTTAGCCTCCTTCTCCATATATGTTTGTTTCTTTAAGCTCCGACATTTCTTTCTTTCTTTCTTTCTTTCTTTCTTTCTTTCTTTCTTTCTTATCACCCTTCTCCATATATGATTGTTTCTTTAAGCTCCTACATTATTCTTTCTTTCTTTCTTTCTTTCTTTCTTTCTTTCTTTCTTTCTTTCTTTCTTTCTTTCTTTCTTTCTTCCTTAGCCTCCTTCTCTATATATGCTTGTTTCTTGAAGCTCCTACATTTCTTTTTTTCTTTCTTTCTTTCTTTCTTTCTTAGCCTCCTTATACATATATGTTTGTTTCTTTAAGCTCCTGCATTTCTTTCTTTCTTACTTTCTTTCTTTCTTTCTTTCTTTCTTAGCCTCCTTCTCCATATATGCTTGTTTCTTTAAGCTCCTACATTTCTTTCTTTCTTTCTTTCTTTCTTTCTTTCTTTCTTTCTTTCTTAGCCTCCTTATGTTTGTTTCTTTAAGCTTCTACATTTCTTTTTTTCTTTTCAACAGTTTTCCGTTTACTTTCTTTTATTTTCTTTCGTTTCTTTCTTTCTTTCTCTCATTCATTCATTCTTTCTTAATAGCCTCGCTCACATCTGTTTCTCTCCGCTCAACCCTCTTTCTGTTCAGTTTTCATTATTTCTTTTTCTTTCTTTCAACACGCCATATTCTTTTTTTCCTTCCTTTTTCTCTATATGTCATTTTTTATTTTTTTATTTATCTCTATTCGTCAATATCTCTCTTTTCTAAATTAGTTTTTTGCCTTGTTATGCCACGCCCATTCTATTTCTCCCCCCCCTTTTTCACCTTCTTTCTCCATTTCTTTCATTAATTTAGTCTCATTCAATCAATTAATTTCCTTTTTCTCTATTCTGTCTCGCCTTACAACAGCGTCTCTTGTTATAAATTCGTCCCGGTCGAGTAGTGTCGCCAAAATATGTTTCTTTTCTTCCAGCTTCGCTCTTATCGTTATTGTCAAGGGCCTGATTGCGTACGGCCGAGAACCAAAGCGCAGAGGTTTGGAAGACCCTCCCACCTCCCTGACTTTGAAAGAAACTGTGAATTGCCTATGGCAACCGAATTAAGATATATTTCATGATCTACCTCCAAGTGAGGAAAGCGATATCATTTTCAATTTTCATATATCGGCTTTATTCACTCATTTTCAGATTGTTATTCAATATATATATATATATATATATATATATATATATATATATATATATATATATATATATATATATATATATGCACCACACACACACACACACGCATACACACACACACATATATATATTGTTTCGGTTTTATTAATTCTTTTTACGCAGGTTATTTAATTTACGCTCACCGCACAAACCCAAGTACACACACACACACACACACACACACACACACACACACATGCACACACACACACACACATATATATATATGTATATATATATTTGAGGGGGGTGATGAAAAGGTCTTGGCAAAATTGGTCATTGATTTTAAGAAGTAGGTCAGCATGTGAACTATTCAAACCCCCTCGTGTGTCGGTGTGTCTAAATATATATATATATAAAGCAATTTCCACACCTAGAGAAGACACCCTAATGTACAAGATTAAAAATAAATATAGCCGCATCCCTCTAGTAACCACTTTCAACCCCACTCTGCCTCCACTATCCCAAATAATCAAACGTCACTGGGAAATACTACATCTCAAACCAGACCTAAAAAAACTGTTTAAGGAACCTGGCCTTCTTGCATATCGTAGACCTAAGAACCTAAAAGAAATCATAGGTAGTAACCACATTTCAGGGGACAAGGTAATCCGTAATAAACTAAGAACAAAAACAACAGGATTTTGCCAACCATGCAACAACAAAAGAAGTTTATGTTGCAACCATATTGAAAACACGAATTCATTCACTAGCTCAGTCACTAAATCTACTTTCAAAATCTACCACGATTCTAACTGTAGAAGTCATAACATAATTTACCTCCTAGAATGCACACTATGCCAGAAACAATATGTAGGAAAATCTGAATGGCCCTTTCACTACAGAATTAACAATTATCGTAAACGAATTAAGTCGACTCCCCATGAAAAATTATTACCTGTAGAACAACATTTCCGCCTGGAAAAACACGATTTCAAAACCCATGCCAAATTCACTATAATTGAGAGAATAGAAAAGTTCAGAGCAGATAACATTAGAAAGATTTTAGAGTCGCATGAAAATAAGTGGATACAACGTCTAAAAACAAAATATCCAGCCGGGCTAAATCACAAATTTAACAATATATAGATATAACTCAACAAATCAAAACCTACCCACATTTCTCACCCACACAAGACAGACAGGTTTACGGAGGTGTGGAGGCCTCACACTTATACCTCACCCACACGAATATACACACTTACACACATCATACGCACTCACTGCCTAATGAGCCAAATGATAACACACATCCACAGCAATACACACGCTTACACATGTAATACTCACTCACTCCCTAAGAACCAAATAACACACACACAAACACTAAACAGAGACACATCCCCTCTCCAAGTTCAATAAAACTGTCAAACTGACCAGAGAATTCATAGCAGCATGAATCTATCCAGCTCTTATCTCAAATAACAACTTAAAAGAGACTGTTTGACCAACACAAGGAATGTTAAAAGATTCATGTTAAAAAGATAAAAAAAATAAAAAAACAAATGAAAACTACAGACAAAAGTTCATTTTCTCCATCAAGACATTCATTTCTGTAGTTTAGTGCTACCAGCAAGCAGAAATATTTTTCCTCCTGATGATGGCCATTTCGGCCGAAACTAGTCGAGGAATCTAAATGGAATAATAATAAAAAAAACGAAAGAATATTAATCTACAACCCAGTGTGTCTGAAGATTTTAATTTTTTTTATTGTTCAAAATATATATATATATATATATATATATATATATATATATATATATATATATGTGTGTGTGTGTGTGTGTGTCTGTATGTGTGTGTGCATATTCTGTTGATACGTTTCTGTTTTTCATTAATTAAACAGTATTAATTACATTTACCGGTCTGAATGTACGGAAAATTTCGTAGAAAAGATGTATCGATCCTGTATCCTATACGGGACCATCATTTAGCCTGACGTGCTATGACCGTTCAGTCACAGAAGACTTCCGGTTTAGCAAAACTCGAATTACTGCTATTAAACACACACCTTTGCCGTTCTTTCTCGATCTATCATATCTGCTCTGAAATTAGAGCCTAACGTAAACAATGACAACATGCTATATGAAAAAGATCAAATTTAGAATCAAGAACACGAGCTTTTCTAAACCGGAAGTTAAATGACGAAACACGTCTAAGAAGCTAAGGACTAAGGACTAAATTGTCTATTTTATTCAATTAGTCTTATCTACAGATTTATTCTGCGAAATTTAACACACTATCGACATAAAAGCAAAAACTCTCGTAGTCAAAAAAATACAGTTACTAATATCCAAAAAGAGGCTTACACAGGAGCAACTTTTTTTTAAATTTTTTTAATTTTTTATCATCCCTTATCATTAAAATCAAATCATGTAACCCGTCGGTAATGACAAAGTTCTATTAGATTGGTGCAAAAATAATGTCGTTTTTTTTGACGATTTTTTGATTATCGTTCACCCATTTATCCAACTTTTTTGACTTCCCTATTTGCTTTAAATGGCGAACGACTGTTGAGTGGTCGACCTCGAGTTCGACAGCAACTTCTCGTGTGGTCTTGCGAGGAACGGCTTCAATTAAGGCTTTCAAATGCGGCCGCGACCGTCTTCATCTTCGAGGCTCTCGTCACCATTGCGAAATTTCTTGAACTACCGTTATGCCACACGTTCGTTAGTGGTTCCTGGGCCAAACGCATCAGTGATATCACGAACTGTCTCGGCAGCTTTTCGGCCTAGTTTGAACTGGAACAAGAAAATCGTGCGGATTTGAATTTTGTCCATGCTGTCGAAAAGCCTGCAAAAAAAGTGCACACACGCGCGCGCGCAAGGTACGATTGGTAAATGGTCGTCTGAATAAAATGAAAATAATACTGCCATCTCATTCTAACAGATATATTTACTAAAATTACACAATACATTTTGAAATACGAAAAGTAAATTTCTGTCTATATCTCTGAGATGAATTATTATAATTACTTGCATTATTTAGCTTTACATATTCAGAACGTTTCGGCCGTTGTACCCTCCGGCTTTCTTCAGGTGACTGGAATTTTGAACCTGACCCTTTATTTCGCCCACCGTAGTAAATTGTTCTAGTTCCACGTGCCACGCCTCTTCCGGATGTCTTAGTCATTTCCCTTTAACTCAACTCTCCAAGTTCACAACTGCTGTAGCCTGGTATTGAACTCACAACTCTTTGGGTCTAGTCACTAACGTCTATATCCACTGTGCCATGTGTCTTTGAGGACACCGGGGTGTGGATTTTGGGGACTTATAAACTTAATGTCTCAGCAGCCATTTTTTTTGCCGATGATCATATTGCAATTTTTTCTGTTATAATTATTGCATTTTTTTTTACCAGAGCTTTTATTGCAATTTTTGTTTTTATTCATTGCTTTTTTTTTTCTAGCAGTCCCATAACTGGTTCCCATATTGTATTAATTTCTATGCTTGGTCGGCTCAGGAGATTTTTTGTGATTTAGCATATGTGCTGATTCCTTAAGTTTTCGTATTTTCCAATCATGCTCTGTGTCTATTATTTCAACCTCATCCTATAGAGGGGCGGTGATCTCCCTTTTCCCTCCATATTATGTCAGCTCGGCGTAATTTTTCTATTTCTCCTCGTGTTACGAATTTACGATGTTCTTATAGTCTTAGCTCAAGAGGACGGCTTGTTTCACCTTTGTATTCCTTACCACAGCTGCACGGGATGACGTACACACAGTCCTTAATCATGTTATCCTCTATGGGGGTGGAGGTTACTTGGAAGAGGTGTCGCCGAAGTGCTGAACCACTTTTGAAGGTTGTCCTGATGTTATATGGACCACAGATCTTTTGTATTTTCTCCGATAATCCCTTTACATTGAGTAGGCACACTGAAGTTGTTTTCCTCTTGTAGCCTTCTATCCCAGTTTGTCGGGGCTGCTGTCAGGTACTCAGGATAATTGCTACATTGTAGGGTACTGCTTATACTGACCATTTCTTGTTCGTATATCTGTGTGACTTTTGCTCGATTTTGTAAGCAGCAGACGACCCATTTCTTTAAACTGTATGGATGGTGGGAGTTGAAGTCGAGGTATTGTCCAATGAATGTCGGCTTGCGGCATACGGACGTGTTGAATCCCAGCTTTGTTCGAGATATTAATACATTCAGGAGGGTGAGTTCGTTGCCGTTGTCTCGGTCCATTGTGAACCGCATCGATGATCTTATTGAGTTCACATGGTCCAGTAGTAGCTGGACGTCTTCCTGGTTTGGCCAGAGAATGAAGCTGTCATCTACGTATACCAGCCATAAGCTTGGCTTTAGTGGTGCAGATTCTATTGCCAATGTCCTCAAAGTATTTCATATATAGGTTTGCCATTGTTGGTGATAATGGTAGTCAGTGACATACTGGCCTCGGACTCCACCTTAGGAAAAGGGATCAGTAAAACAACAGATAACCTGATAAAGATGCCGACTTTCTGTACGCAAAGAACATACTTCGGAATGGGGTTAGACATATATCGACAGGATGAGCACTTAGCAATGGGCCGCCCTCTTGACCCAGGGAAGCAAGAATTCCTCAAGGTACTTGATGTCGGACCCCGTCTGAGTCTGTGGCTTTTTGGGAGGGTCAATGGAGGCGTAACGTCGCCATTACTAGTGATCACGCCTAACGCCTTCGTAAGCACCATTGGAATCATCCAACTCTTTTCGATTCTTCTTCACTGTTCTCAGATTGATACCCAAACACTTTGAAATGTTCGTATTGTAGCTTCTGGTGCAAATACCAAGCAGTACAGCATGCCATTTCCAAATTTCTGTCTGAGTGAATTGCGTCATCTTTTTCTCACAGACGGTGCCCAACTGAACCTACTATTCTGTGCAGTCGATAAAATCAAAAACAAACAACGCGCATGCGCGAAATCAAAAATCAAAAATCGTGACAACTTACCCGTCGCACCCTGTGTAATCCTGGCCAGAGGGGAGGATTCCGGCTTGTGACAGCGTTAGAAAGTATGTAAAACCACAAACCCTTGAGAGCGAAATTCAGTTGACGGAAGCCATTAATCGTTGTACGAGCACGAATTTACACGTCAACCTGACGGTGAATACCAGCAGGCCTTGAACTACTAAAGTGGTTCATGGTCTACTGACCTTGTTCAGATAGTTGACCTAACGAAATGATTCACTTTCTCCCAGAAACTAACTACAGTGTAACCTCGATTCTTAAACGTCTCACATGACGAACACATCGGTTTTCGAACAGAAAATTCGAGAGGAAAAAGCCTCGGTTATCGAACAAAATTTCGGTTCTCGAACAACATTGCCGAACCGAGCCGAGCCGAATTAACCCGAACGGAATCATTTCTTAGTCGACCGCCATGTTGTATACATTCGTCTGTTATGCTATGCTTTTCTTTTTCAATTTTATTGTACTGTGACCTTTTTTTTTCTCTTCATTAGTACCTGGTCATGGCTCGAAAGAAAACTAGCAATGATATTGGTAAAGGAAAAAGAAAAGTTAAGAGAAAAACAATTGTTGATGATATTGTCTCAATGATGATGATGATGATGATGATGGTGATGTTGTCTCTATGACGATGATGATGATATTGTCTCTATGACGACGACGACGATGATGATGATGATGTCTCAATGATGATGATGATAATGATGATGATGGTGATGTTGTCTCTATGACGATGATGATTATATTGTCTCAATGATGATGATGATGATGATGGTGATGTTGTCTCTATGGCGATGATGATGATGATGATGGTGATGTTGTCTTTATGACGATGATGATGATATTGTCTCAATGTTGATGATGATGATGATGATATTGTCTCTATGACGATGATGATGATATTGTCGATGATGATGATGTCTCTATGACGATGATGATGATATTGTCTCACTGTTGATGATGATGATGATGATGATGATGATGTCTCAATGATGATGATGATGGTGATGGTGATGTTGTCTCTATGACGATGATGATGATATTGTCTCAATGTTGATGATGATGATGATGATGATGATGATGATGATGTCTTTATGACGATGATGATGATATTGTCGATGATGATGATGATAATTATGGTGATATTGTCTATATGACGATGATGATGATATCTCTATGACGACGATGATGATGATGATGATGATGATGATGATGGCGATGTTGTCTCTATGTCGATGATGATGATATTGTCGATGATGATGATGATGATGATGATGATGTCTCTATGACGATGATGATGATATTGTCGATGTTGATGATGATGATGATGATGATGATGTCTCAATGATGATGATGATGATGATGATGGTGATGTTGTCTCTTCCTACTTAGTTTCATATGGCAAAATCAATGATCTATAATTATTCTTATAAATAAAGAGACGATCATGTCTTCCGTTTCCAAACAATAACATCTCTTTCCTTCCCCTTGCACTTCACGCCATCATCTCTCCGACACACAGGTACGGTAACATTGAAGTGCTCGTCTATATTTTATCTGTTTAGTATTGGGTTTATTCTTTCATAGATTTAATAATTTTCATTATTATAAACTTGTGCAAGTTTAAATAAGCAATCATCTTGAGACCAGGAACGGATTAATCCATTTTACATTGATTCTTATTAGAAAAAATAGTTTCGGTTTACGAACGGGCTTCAATAACGAATTAAATTCGTGAACCGGGGTTGCACTGTATAACACGCTCAGCATTGGTTGGCTCTCTCGGTGTTGAAGAAAAAATGTCACTGAGTACGTGTCAGCAACAGGGATTAGCTGCCCATCTTAGCAGAGAGGTATACTCTGAGAAGAGAATTCAGTATATATATATATATATATATATATATATATATATATATATATATATATATATTTTAAAGTGGTCTGTTTTTATTTAAATTATATATAAATATATATAATTTATATATATATATATATATATATATATATATATGATTTATATCTTTTAAAGTGGCCTGTTTTTATTTAAATTATTTGCTCTGGATTTACATTAAGCTTTCTGGATTTTATCCTCCTTGGGTCTACCCATACGGATTACCTAGTTTTCCATAAACTAACTATATATATATATATATATATATATATATATATATATATATATATATATATGATAGCTGGCCACTCGTATTCAAGGCTACACGTCTACTAGGGCGGATAGACAATCCCTATCGCCCAGGCACATTTGTGTTTGCTCCACACCCCCAGAGCGCACCTAATACTGCAAGTATTCTGAATAGACCTTAGTTACAATTTCTGGGAGAGAGCGTGTTATCTAGTGTAATCAACAATTTGAACAAGGCCAGCACGCTCAAGCCCTCAGTCACGATGATTTGTGGCTTCGTGCTAGCACAGCTATCGACGGCTCACAAGTGTTCCGTCTACACGATTTCACTCACAAGCCTTGGATCAACCCGTGGTATTGTTTTCAGACACTTTCCAAAGGTGCCGCACACTGGGATCGACCCCTCCACTCTGATAACATCAAGAAGTCGCCTTCCAGAGATTCGAACCCGGGTTTTATGGTCAGAAAGCGAGCCTTCTAAACCCGCGCACATATGTATTTATTTTATTTATATATATATATATGTATATAATTCATCGAGTCTTCTAGGAACCTCAACCGTTTCGTCCATCAGCAGTGCGCATCCACTACCGAGAATTGAAACCCTGACAGTTAGGTTGTCAAGCGAACATCATACCAACTGTTCCATAGTTGGTGCGAGAAAAGGTTTATATCTTTCTCAAAGGTTTTTAAGCGGAAGTGGATATAAAAACCCGACTGGAATTGGAACGCCGCTCTTAGATTGCCAATTATCCATTACAACCCATGCACAACCAAGCTTACAACACCTTTTATTCCACATGGACCAGTAGATAGAACTTGATATAAAGAGTTCAATCCCTGGCCTCAGCGGAGAGAAGAAAAACGTAGAGAGTTATCAAGACAAATTAAATATCCAACGATATCTAAAAGTATGGTATGTGGAATTACATGAATCTAACCCCGTAGACTAAATAAAGGATTCGTTTCGAAATTACAACAAACATCCCCTGAAGAAGACTGATGCCTACAACGAACGAAACGGCGTAAATGTGACAGTAAAGATGACGACAACAGTCCAAACAATGTAAATTAGTTACGTCCACTAATTAGGTATACGTAAGGCTTAAAATGAATTTTTAAAATTGAAAAAACTTTCTTGAAGCTTTCTTTTTAGCTGTAATTGAAAGCTATAGGTTTTTTAAATTTACTATTTTCAGTAAGGAAAATAGGCTGTGGTGTATTTCAAACAGAAATTATATTGATTGGAATTGATTTTTTCAGTAAAATCAATAAAAACCTCCATTTTGATACATTTGTAAACAAAAGTTAATTCTCAGTTTTAAAAATCTTGCAAAAATATATATTTCTGAAACGTTATTTTAGGAAAATTAGTAAATTTAAAGTTAAATTAATTTGATTTGAAACAAATATTACTTACTAATAGTATAAAATGTATTTCTTAACCAATTGGTGTTGTATTTGCTGACCTGTTAATCGATTTATTGACAACTGAATGACCCCCGGACGTGTTCATTGTTAATTATGGTGAAGAAGACGATAAAGTTTATGAGTTTTTTGTTTTTTGTAAGGGGAACAACGCTTAAAACACGTGACCTTTTAATAATAATACTATGGGTTTGAACATCCATACTTAGAAATCCTACATGTATATCACACGTACAAAACAAATCGATATTCTTTCAAAAATACGCAGATTGTAATAAGCATTACAACATATGATTATTAAATATAGTTTTACTTAATAACAATATTTCTTAACAGTTTCACATTGAAACTGAATTTTAAAAGATTTAAAATCTTTATAAATTATTCAATTTAAAATTGTAAAAAAATGAAAACAAATCTTATAAAAATTCATGTTTCATCGAAAAAAAACTTTTTCTTGAGACAATATTGTATTTAATATATATTATCCATAAAAACAATTGAAAGATTCTCTAATTAAATAATGCCTTAGTTTTATTGCGTTTTATTATTCTATTCAGAACAGATTTTGAAAAAGAAATACGGAGATTTAAATTCTTCAAACAATTCCGCTTTTAACTAAAAATTATCAGATTGAATTTATCAAGTTATAAATTAAATAAATGGTGAAACACATGTAAAAAATATTTTTACCCAAATTTTGTAATAAAATTTCAAAAAATAATTCCATTCATTTGTGAATAAGTTCTGAAAATTTCATTAAAATCCGACAATTATTTGATTTTTCTAAGAATTTCCAAATTAATATGTCTGTCACAGCAAAAAAAAAAGTGGCTAAAATTTCCTATGCTAAAAGTTAATACAACTGCTGACGCATGAAAATCAATTTATTTAATAAACATTTCGAATGTTCTAAAAAGGAGAAAAAATTTACTTAAATAACCAAGAAATACTTTGATCCTCCCCTTTAATAATAGCAACGATTTTGACGATAAAACTATGTTTTCTTTGCATTTAGAGCATGTTTTGAACATGGTATGCTGATTTTTTAGCGATTTCGTGACGGTACCTAATGTAAATAGCGTTAATAGTTAGAATACCTCATCTCAGAAATATAGACAGTAATAGCAGTGTCAAGGGAATAACCGTCCTTTTGATACTCTGTTTTTTGAGGGGGGGAGTCACGAAACATTACAGAAAATATATATTCTGCACCGCCCTGTACATTTTTAATTTGGGGAAAATATGTTGTGGAATCTAGACAACAGATCGCTGAAACTTCTAGTCGTAGTTGGAAGCACGTTTTGAAAATGGTTTACATCTTAAGAAGACTTTGCGCTCAAATAAGAACGTTCTCGAAGACTTTAGAATCTGAAGATTGATGAAGTAAGCTGCAATTAAAACAAGACATCAACTTACATACACATAGAACCACACAGACAGCTCTCTCTCTCTTTTTATCTGTCTGCTTCTCGCTTCATAGACTTCTATCTTTCTTTCACTATTAAGCAATCTATAACAACCTGACCGTAAATCTACAACTAAGATAAGCCCATCGATTGAAGGAAAATATCGTTAAGATGAATACCACTGTACGCATGGCTCCTTTGTTGGCACGCACGAGCTACCTTTTTAATAGATGAAGAAGGCCATTCATTTCAGATTGGATTATGTTTCTACATGAATTTTATGTTCGCTCAGCGCCTTAACATTGTCATTTTAGGCGGTTTCTTCAAATTTCACATCAGTGAATTAATCATTCATTTCTGGGCTGATGAATATTGACTGAAAAAAAAGAAGTGAACACAGGAAAAAAAATATCTGATGAGGCTGAATTTTTATTTGATACTTACACACATTGATGAACAACCAATAAATTCTGTTGATACTACAGGTAGCGCGTATATACTGGTGTATAAGTCGAGAAATATGTGTCAAAACATCGATTATAAAATGGTCGGTGAGCTTTTGTTCGATGTCAGTATTCTGTCGATTTTCATCAACTTCAACATCTAAAACCCGTCAAAATGTGTCTTGTGTTAGCTTTTTGATATTTTAGAAGCATTTTTACTGGATATTTTTGTACCCAATTTTTATTTATGTTTTCAATTCTACCAAAACGTGTTTGGAATGGTTCCTTAATTCATTTTCATTTTGTAGTGAATTGGTAAATAGGGTTGTACCTATTTGTATATGATGAGTAGAAGAACAATAAAGTGTATAGTAAAGAACTTAATTTTTAAATTTACTATTTTCAGTAAGGAAAATAGGCTGTGGTGTATTTCAAACAGAAATTATATTGATTGGAATTGATTTTTTTCAGTAAAATCAATAAAAACAGCCATTTTGATAAATTTGTAAGCAAAAGTTAATTCTCGGTTTTAATCTTGCAAAAATATATATTTCTGAAACGTTATTTTAGAGAAATTAGTAAATTTAAAGGTAAATTAATCTGATTTTAAACAAATATTATTTACTAATAGCATAAAATGTTGTATACAAGCATTTCTTAACCAATTGGTGTTGTATTTGCTGATCTGTTAATTGATTTATTTACAGCTGAATGACCGCCGAACGTGTTCATAGATAATTATGGTGAAGAAGACGATAAAGTTTATGAGGGTTTTTTTTTTTTCGTAAGGAGGGACAACGCTTAAAGCACGTGACCTTTTAATGATAATGCTATGGGTTTCAACATCCATACTTAGAAATCCTACATATATATCACACGTACAAAACAAATCAAAATTCTTTAAAAATACGCAGATTGTAATAAGCTTTACAATATATGATTAGTAAATATAGTTTTACTTAATAACAATATTTCCTAACAGTTTCTCATTGTAACTGAATTTTAAAAGATGAAAAGTAGTTGTCAGAAGTTGACTACTGGTCCAGTGTCGTAGAACAATACAATACAACAATAATGCGTCACTAATAAGATGTTTAATCGCTTGGATGAACCAGAAGTTGTCGAGACTTGGATCCGGTGTTTTGCAGCCCAGGCTAGGGCTAAAAAATTGAATGGCAACAAAACAAGAAGAGGAGAAAATTAAATAACAGACCTCTTTCTAGCTTCGACAGGTTGTGAAGCTATAATGAACATTTCTGTTATGGCATACCCCAATGATTTGGAGAATTTCAGAAATTGTAAAAATAAGTTTAGGACCTAAAAAGAATCTTGTCATAGCAGAAAGAACTAAATTTCTGTCTATTAAACAAACAACAAGATGAATCAATTATGCAATTTCTTCACAGATTTGAGACTCTTGAAAATCAAGATTTGACTCTTCAGGAAGAATTGTTTCAATTACAGTTGACTGTAAGTATGGCTGATACATTTCACAAATGTAACATAGAACAATTACAATTGAGTATTGTATTTTGTCACTGCAAGTTGGGAAATTATACAAAAGATGACATTGATTAAAAGTATAATTCTACTGTGGCAAATATGGAAACGTACAGTATAAAAAGGAATGCAAGAAATGCAAATACTGTAACTATGAGAAACGAATTGAGAGAAGAAAGTGCTTCCGTTTTGGAAACATTTGCCATAACTACCGAAGGAAAAATCATCTTCAGTCTCTATGCAAAATTAAAAACATAGGCAGTATAGAAGAAGTGTAAAAATGACGTAATTGATGACGTTTATTCAATACAAAGACCTGAGGATAATATTTAAATAAAAAAATAAAATAAAAGAAATAAGCAAACTTTATTGAAACAAAACAATTAAAGTTGACCACTGATGACAATTCCAGAACAACGTAACAATAAACAATTTTTTTGCTATCCTCCGCCAGCCGCAATGATGGAGAAAGCCTTACCTCGAACCATTGCTAGTGAGACACGCTGCAAGAGCCACTCTGTTTCACATCCCTTAATCGAGACGTAATCGCGCCAATCCTCCGAAGGAACGCCATCGAACGAGGGCCAATAACCTCTGAAGTCTCCACTGCCACAGGAGTAAAAAAAAATCTATCAGCAAGAGAAGAATATTTAACTATTTTTTTTCATTTCTGCGTCCCGGGCGACGGATCCTGGCTCAACCGCGGTCCAGATCAAATTACCGACCGAAAATGTATCAGCACAAGTTGCATCCCAAATCAACGACATTTTAAAAGGGAAAATGGTAATGCCATCCGGCCGCTTTCCATTACCACGGTCTACGGGTTCGATTTGGGAAGGGAACCCAACTGAATCCAAACCTCTTTTGATGATGTCGTTAATGGCTGCATGCCGTGGAAAGCGGTCGGCACTACGATGACAGGAGAGAGGATGCAAACCAAACTCATCAATTTATTTAATCGATAAATTAAATGGCATGACTTTTCCAATGTAAATGTTACGGTGAGTCACTGTGTCACTCTGATCCCAAGAAATTTCTGGGAACAAATGGGTAAACCAAAATTGAGAAAAAATAATCTGAAATTGAAACAATCTGAAAGACCTTTTATAAAAAACTTTGGGATACGTCAATGGAACTTTTGGCGCCTGTGACCGTTTTGAAATTATTCCCATTACACTATTGGAATGTGAAAAAGTTCATGGATTAATAGGTATAGACGTTGTAAAGTTGGATACGTCGAAATTAATCTGTGATATAAAATGAGAAAAGTAAAAATGGGAATGATAAAGCTATATAAGGCGAACACAAAATTAAATGAAAATAGTCCACCTTGTCATTTTGAATCTCGTGTATTACCTACTCACCTTCTACCTTTGGTAAATGCTAAGTTAAAGAAAATGATAGTGGAGGGAATTCTGGAGAATGTTCCTCCAGGTGCAAGTAAATAGGATTCTCCAATTGTAGTCTTGTGAAAACCAGAAGGAGATTTAAGGATATGTTGCGATTTTAAAATCGTAGTAAATCATAATATATGCTCGGATTCTTTTCCTATTCCCAGTATCGAAACCGCTATCCACAAATTATCGGGTATTAAATGTTTTGCAAAAATTGATTTAAAATCGGCCTACAGTCAAATATAGATTTATGATAAATTCAAGGAAATTACCACAAACAGCATCACAGGTTTATTAAGATGGACGAAAATGCAAGTCCTATTTTTCAGAGCGAAATAGAAAACGTATTAAGTGACGAAATCACATATATGATTGTTTATCAAGATCATATTTGACTTGGTACTACCACTCACTAAAGACGAATTAAGAGAAAAAAAGAACATGTGATAAGCAAGTTAAAAAATATGGGTATGACAATAAACAGCGACAAATGTGAATTTGATTTTTTTTTAAGCGTTTCACCCCAAGCAAGGCGAGAAGCCACTAGGACGCAAGGGGTTTGCAGAAGATTTGGAGCGAGAGCAGATAGGAGTGATAGAGGAAAGGATGAGGAGAGGGATAGTGGATAGATCAAGCTAACTAGAGATGTCGATTGACATTACATTTGAAAAGTTGATTATAGCTCTCAGGGAAACTGGAATAGGGAAGGAAGTTCCACGGGCGAGAGGTGCGAGACATGAAACTATTGTCTCGGCTACATTTAGGAGTTTCGACAGTGAAAGGATGAGAGCGGGATGCCAGCCTCGTAGGGCGCTTGAACTCATGAAGTCTGGGAACCAGCGAATGCAGCTCCTCGGAGCAATTGCCATGAAAATATTTGTAAAACAGAGAGAGGCGACGGTGCGTCTGTGAGGAAGTGACTGTAGATGAGATGCTACAGCAGGGCTAATTATATTGCATATCCGCCTCTGGAGTCTATCAAGAACCCCGAAGCAAACAGAAGGGGCTCCAGACCATATATGGCAGCAATACTCCATGCAAGGGCGAATTGTTGATTTGTAGATCTGGAGGATCGATTCCGGGGAGAAAAATTTCCTGGTGCGGCACCGTTAGCCAACTTTCCTTGCGGTGGACGAAACAATTGACTCAGTGTATTTGTTCCATCTCAGGTCAGCAGTCAACGTGAGACCGAGCAGTCGCAGAGAGGTGCTCTTTGTGATACAATGTCATATTTAGGGCACTATATTTCGAAAGATGATATTGTAAGCATACAACACCCTCCCCGGTCACCCAAGATTTCCGACACCACGGCTGGGCGCTGAAGTGTTCACTTCAATCCAGAGCTAACCTTAACGTTGTGATTTAAGTTTGATCATAAGGCAGTCAAGATCGAATCGTCGCAGGTATCTTCGTGTCGGGCTGGTCCAAGCAGGGCGATGACATATAAGAAAAAAAAATAACAGCCGAATAAATTGAACTAAAGTAAATATTGTTTTTATATCAGTCCTCCGTACAACAATTGGTTATATTAGAGTTCGCATGCAATTAATTATCAGCACAACCCGAATCTAAATCGGAAGTGATACTATCATCGACCTGGCAAAAATCTGGTTTTCTCTTGTTGGTAAAGTTTGGCACAAGGTTGAATTCAGAGGCTATCGTCGGCAGATAATCAGGTGAGCCTCTCTACTGCCTCTGGTCTCGTCTCCGTCTCTTCTGTCTCACTTCTGCCTAATTCGCTTCGCGCAGCGCATTCGTTTTTATGGACATTCGTTCAAAATGGCGAAGTAAGAGAATTCGATAATTCTGGAGAATTCCCTTCTTCCACTCTCTTATTATTATCTCTTACTAAATCTCCTCAGTGAATGTGGTTGACTTATCCAAACCCTACTGGTATTCCAACTCAACTTTCGACCAGGGAAATCAACTCCAAATTCGTTACAGCTTGCATTTTCTGATGCGTAGAACACATGTCAATCATCATTGCCCCTTAAGTCTGAGTCACTTTTCCATTGTTCAAATTGCTCTAGATACTGTTCAAATCGTTTATGTGTGAATTAAATCCTCAATTCTCCCCATGGGTGTTCGGTATTAACCCTTCTTGTTTCAATGTCTCTGAGTACATAACATGTTTTAACAAAACTTTCTTCCGTTTTACTGCGGCAATGACAAATAGTATCACAGTATTGAACCAGAAACAAAGTTAATTAAGAAAATTTCAGAAGTATCTATACCTAATAATAAAAAGAATTAGAATCCTTTTTTAGGATTGGTTAATTTTTATAATAAATACCTACCAAAATACAACGACTTAATAGAACCATTTGATGAACTGCGGAAAAAGAATAGTGAGTTCAAATGGATTCAAAGGCAAAGCTTAGTTTTGTGAGGGAGAATATTTCCTTACAAGCTTCGACTCGTAAAAATACTCCTACATCAAGAGGAGTAGCAGCAGTAGCTTTTGCTGAAAACAGTTTGTCATTCATGGCTTAAAATTATCTTCCCTAGTTTCTGTTCTACATTATTTTTCCTTGTACCAAAAGGTAATAAACTTGTTAAACCAATTCCGGTTTTCTACTGTTGTTTTTGATAACTCAGTTACAAAAGTTACTTTCTGAAGATTATGATAAAAAATGATTTATGCGAATACTTTCAACCGTCTCTTTCGAAGCAGTCATTTACCTGCTGTTTAAACACTTGCTCACAATGGATATTGTTCGAAAAATACGCACTCGGCCGTCGGACGAAAGACATAAAAATACTCCTACATCAAGAGGAGTAGTAGGAGGAGCAGTAGCAACAGTAGCTTTTGCTGAAAATAATCATTCACAGATAAACATTCTCTTCCCTATTTTTCCTTGTACCAAAAGGTAATAAACTTGTTGTTAAACCAATTCCAGTTTTCTACTGTTGTTTTTGATAACTCAGTTACAACAGTTTGGCGTCAAGGGTGAGATCCAAACTGTTGTAGCCAGTTGACCCCAGAAAGGAGGTTACGTAAACTACGAATGTGAGCGAGCGAGCGAGCTGTGTCAGCAGTTTTATCGCAAGAAGGCCATCGAATAATGTAATTTTCAAAAATATTGACGGCAGTAGAAATCGTTTATTCAAATACAGAAAAAGGGGCATTGGCCATTGTCTGGAGCACAGACGGAGCTCGACAATATTTATTAGATAAAAAGTTCCTATTAAAGTCGGGCCATAAACCTCTAGAGTTTATTTTTAAACCTAGAAAGGAGCTACCGGAAGTTACTTCTTCCAGGATGCTAAGGTGGGTAATAACAATAATAGTTTTGACATTGGGTATGTAAAAGAGAATACAATACCACACGCCGATGGACTGCCACAATTTACAATTTAATAAGGATAAAAAAAATGGAAATCCCCGATGAAGAAATATTACACTGCGTTGAAACTGACATATTATCTCTACAAAGATTGGCATCAGAGATAGTACAGGTTCTAATATTAACCCAGATTGCTGAGAGAATAAAAAGAAACATGCGGAATAATTGTGCCAAGGCTGAAAGGATATATAAAGAAATAAGTCATAAATTAATGATAGAAAATAATGTTATATGTAATGGAGATGTGATAGTACCACCAGAAACAGTAAGAAAAGATTTTAAAAAGCGCCCGTGATTATGTACATTTTTGGATAACAGATACTTAGAGGAGATTAAAATTGATTCATGGCGGTCAGGGTATTATCGTGATATAGAAAGATATGTACACAAATACCCAAAATGTGCAGAAATAAAAAAAATTCGACAAAGGAGAATACGCTCATGGCCTAAAGAAAGGGAACCATGATCTCGTGTTTATATGAACCATGCATATATTAATGGCATGGGACTATTTCTAATTTTAATAGACTCGTCTGGCTGTCCTGAAGTCATTAAAGACAGAAAAACGACTACAATAAAACAAATTCTGAGAGTGGCATTTTCTAGAAATCGGGCCCCTAAAACATTAGTATCAGACAACGCATCAGAATTTTGTGATGAAGATCTATGTCATTGGTTGAGGCTGGTTGGCTGCTTCCTTTACAAAACACCACTATATTACCCACAATCTAACGGAAGAGTGCTAAAAAATAGGATCAAAAGCATTTTCCCTAAGTAGAGATACTATAGACGGTTACTTATCAAGGTTAATGCTTAGTTACAGAACGATTCCACATGCAGACAGATTGCAAAGCCCTTCTGTTAATGGGAAGACAAATAAGATTTCCATTAATAATGTCTTACTCGACAAATGAAAAAGATGTGGTACAAGAAAAACAAAACAGCAAATCCTGAGAGAGCTAATTTCATCATGCAAAGGGGACATAACACAAGCATTATATCTAAGAAAGAAAAAGCCTAATGGTTCATTCTGACCAACTAAAACGTTGTGATGGAAGAAGATCTTGATAGAATAGAAAGGATGACTTCTTCAGATCAGGATAATGCTATAGAAGACGAGCCTATTGATGACAGCGGGAGTAACTCAGACACGGAAGAAGATGAAATGAGACCAAGATCATCATTAAAAAGAACAGGACATAAACCTCAAGAGGGAGAGGAAAGAAAGTGGTTGTAGAAGTTCGAGAACAACCAACTCTTCGGTTCAGGGAGGTGTAGTATATTGGTAAATAGGATTGTACCTATTTGCATATGTTAAATAGAAGAGATATAAAGCGTATAGTAACGAAAAGTCACAGGTGGCAGTTGACTACTGATCATATGTTGTAGAACAACACAATACAACACAACACATTTATCAAATCTTCCAATTGATTTGTATTTATACAACTGCTCCGTTGTAGCTATTTAATGCCGATATATAAATATTTTGAACGCAATTTTATGGCTTCAACTACAGATATTTTGAACATAATTTTATACTTTCATGGCAAATTATGATTTTATGATTTTTACTATAAAAATGTATTTTTTATACTTTCTGTTCTATCGTCGAGGTGTATGATATACAGAGAAATAATATATTTATTTCGCACTAGTATCAGGTGCTAAAGAATACATACAAAAACACAGAACAATACGATACAAAACAATTAACAAGACAACTTACAAGGAATAGAGGAGGGTCAAATTCTGTATAGCCAAACGAAGTAAGATCAGTCCGAATACTAATCAGCTTAGTATCAACTTAGTCAACTGCTGAAGTCCTTTACTGGAGACTATTTAAGGCTATGAACCAGGCCATCTGGTAGAGTGCTGAAGGGGTGCTAGCTACTCTACAACACTTTATTAGTGTTTTTTTTTTTTTTTTGTTTTCAGTATCTATCCATAGCTGGGACCCTAACAGGTGCTACTACCCCGGTTTAGGATGGATATGGGAACAAATGCAATTAAGAGATGATTTCCAGCTTCTCAAAAGCTCCAATCTCCCGATCAGAGGCCTTGCTGCCAGATTTAATAACTTGGCAAAACTGGGTCTATTTCTTGGGCGTTAAATAGTAATCAAAATTGTCATGGCTCGTGTTTCATTCTATTTGGTTTATTAGATAAAATCATGTTACATTCGGACGATGGTGCGGTTGTTTGGTAAGAGGATTCAATAAGAATTAAAAAAAAAAACTTTCTAAAACATAAAATGGTAAAAACACATCACTGTCATTTTTAAGCAAAACTATACACTAAACGACACTTAAAAACATATTAAAACTTCATGAAAGTATATTCTCCACTCGTTGGAATTTACAAGAGCACGCCATCATAACGTAATAAGTCGATTAACTGCCTCGGCTTATACACAGGGTTTAGATTTTTGCCCATTTCTCAAACATAAAATAGAGATCGACTTATACACGAGTATATACGGCATTGTTAAATTGCCTTGGATTGGTGGTAATGATGTTTCAGCTTCCAAACCATGCCTGATCCCGAGTTCATTATATGATGAAGACTTTGGTGGCTGTATAGACGTTGTTTTCAGAGCTGTACATATATGAAACTATATACATGTTGCGGATTCCGGGTTGAAATCCGGTACCAATAAATAACAAACGCCAAGAATGAATATAGGAAAATAATGTATTAACGTAATAATACAAACTGGTAATGCATGTTAGCAGTTCCAGGAATACGGGTTAGTAGCAAAATATGTAAACAGTCTTTGATATTGAAGTATCGCTGTATGACTTCTTACTGAGTCTACGTGCTCGCTGACTGTGGCTCTTGCTCGCTACATTCGTTCTTCACACTCTGTTGCTCTCGTCGGTATTTATCAATCCACCCACGAGGATCGAATGTGGCACAAGGCCGTTTTAATGTGGGTATTCCAGAGCCCGTAGGCTCGGCCAAAAATATGGCCTTTCTGAACCCGCCTAGACGGGTTCAGGCCCTGTCAACCTCCCCGGACGAAACCTTGCCCGTCGGCAAAGCCTCGTCCAGGTTCCTCTAAGCTAATGCAGAGAGTTCGACAGTCGCCGAGAGTCTGTTGCTCTCGTCCTTGAGTCTTCACGTAGCAGTAGTATATGTATATACTGGGTGAGTCCATTTGTATAAAAAGGGGAGAACCCCTCAACAATACTATAGAGTGTTCTTATTTTTCTTTAATCGGGAGTATGTGGGTAATAGGGCGCGACCATGCTGCTTCTCCATTGCTCTCTGTCCAAGACAGAGTATCCAATATTCTTTATCTCTTTTCTCTGTGATGTGTAGATCATTGTTGGGCACCCCTTCCTGATTTTGCTATATTTTGATTGGTAAAGAACGAATTTTAATACAGGGCTGTTGGTTGCTCTTAAACTGTACCCTAAGGCTCGTCCAACGATTTAAAAAAAAAAAGAAAGACGAGCAATTCGACAAGTTCTGGCAACTGAAGAACATATGGAAATCGCCAACCATTGAACTGAACTTAAAACTCTAACTTTTTGTTTTATCTTTATTGTTGGACAGTCACTCAACAATATGCTGAATCTGATTGAAACCACCTGTTACATACATATATACACAGGATCTTAAGAAAACATGATAGTATCAGAAAAGAGGACGTCCTGTGAAGGGTTAATCGACAATCTCTGATTGATACTATAGATATTGATAAATAATATATGTTAATTCTGTTAAAATAGTTATATTATATATAGACTTGCACATATGTGAATCTGCATCGCTCGGTTTTATTATTTTTATACGAAGAGAAAGTTTAAAAGTGTTATAGTTGATAATACACACCAAGGGCCAAGATTTCCATCGATAAAAGCAATGGAATCTACTTCTTTACACTGACCTGATTTAATTAATCTTGTAGTGTAAAGTTTAGCAAATCATTACCACTGAATAGTGAGTTTGATCCTCACCGGGTGCCCCATACATGTGACATAGTGTTTGTACTTATTAGATAATGAGATACATTGATATGGAATAAGTTTTTCGACAAAAATATATTTTTTCTAGTGATCATTATAAAGTACCCCTAGCAATGATTAGTGCAATGAAAACTACTTCAAAAACTATGGATTCTCCCTTCAAAGAAGCTATAAATAAATAAAAAATATTTTTATTTCCTGCTAAAATATATGCATTTATGTTTTGTATCCATGAATATTTTTCCTCGTTTATTAATCTTTTACAACCTATTAGGTTTTTTTTTATATTTCTTTTCTAATGTTCACCCAATACAAGGCTTAAGAGCCATTCAAGGTAGACGGTTACGCTCTGGTGTTGTATGAATGTAAGAGAAGGCAAGAAGTGCAGTTTATGATGTTATGCATAAGAAATAATAGTTAACTCTAGACTTGACGAGATTAAGATTGCAGTGATTGGGAAAACAGGGAGTCTGTTCCACAAAGCAGCAGTAGTTCTTGGGAAGAAGCTGTCCAAGTGGAACTTACTTTTTACTAATGTGATATGAAGGGAATGAGGATGATTCATCCTCGTGTACGTGGCATGATAGGTCCCAACTGCAATGGTCAGGACTGGTAGAACCAAGGAATGTAGTTTGTTACAACACATGCCATGGAAATAGCAATAGAGTAGTGATAGTGAGAAGTTTGCAACATTTCATCACTTGGGAAAGGGGCTGTAGAATGTGATATACATGCTCTTTCACTATCCTCACCCCATCTACTTTAGCATTAATATTGATATTCAAAAAGTATAATAGGTAAGTGTTTTTCTCTTTGACCATTTAGAATCATAATTGTAGGTCAAATCAGCTGAAAATTATTGCTTGTTTTGAATGCAACTGAAAAACTATTATAAAATGGCGTATTGGGAGAAGATATTTCTCTGTCTCATCTACAGATTTATCTCAGACAAAAAGTAGTCAATATCCTTCATTCATCCTTGTGTAATATCACTAACCTGCTTAGATGATATGGTTATCTATTTCCTATGGTTGCCAGATTTTTTACATTTCCAGCTCAGATATTCAGATCATAATATCAAAGGTTAATTCTCTAGGTAGGTAGATAGACTTTTCCCTCCTGGAAAATAGGAATGTAGTTTGTTAGGACACACGCCAAGGAAATAGCAATAAAGTAGTGAGAAGCTCTCAATATTTCATCTATGGGGAAAGGGGCTGTAGAATGTGATATACATGCTCTTTCGCTATCCTCACCCCATCTACTTTAGCATTAATATTGATATTCATATATATATATATATATATATATATATATATATATATAACATACAATGTGTGTTAGTACGTGCGATACCCTGTCTTCATCAGCCGCCGACCAGGGGTGATATCACGGTTTCGGTGGCTGTGGCGGGACCGCCACCCTTGGCGCCACCAGCAGCGTTTGCCACCAGATAAGCTAACTAATTGTTCCTTTAAGTAAAATCTATCTGCAATGAAAGTTGCGTTTGCCGTTATTGACGCGCTCGTAAAAGTCGTTGTAGACGACCACGCAAATATCTCACTTGCGCATGTTAGGTCGTGATGTTGCGCGCATTTTATTTGCTTGTTTTGATCTCGACCAAAAATGGTATTTATCGATCCACCCACGAGGATTGAATGTGGCACAAGGCCTTTTTAATGTGGGTATCTCCGAGCCCGTAGGCCCAGCCAAAAATAAATAACCATCCAAACCCCCCGAGTGGGGCCAGTTCCGTCAACCTCCCCCAACGAAACCCTACCCTTTGGCGGAGCTTCGTCAGGGTTCCTCCCTGCAAGCAGAGAGTTCGACAGACACCCGATCCGGCAGCTCACAAAGCACAGATACTACACTTTGATCCTAGCCACCGGGCCGAGCGGGTATGCTTTTTTCAGATACTCGACCAAAAATCCAACTTGACGCGTGTTGAACAGTTTTTTGAAGGCGATCCGAAACGCTTTTCAACCAACGGCCAGTGATGCCTATTTTTGAAAGGAAGGAAATGACCGAATGCCCCAGAAACCCACGACACCCAATCTCAATAGGCTTCACTATATTATGTACAGTGTAACCAGGATATAAGAGAGTTGTCGGGACCGGAGAAGAAGTCTCTTATATCCGGGTTTGGTCTATTAAGTATGGCTTTAATTTGGAACCAGATACAATCTCTCTTATACCCGGGTTTCTCTTATATCAGGGTCTCTTATATCCGGGTTACACTGTAAATGTTTAGTTTTAACTGAAACTTATCTGAGACTATTCCCTCTTTTATTTAACACACACACACACACACACACAAACGACACGAGACACACGACACTGATGAAAACTTGTGTCTTGTATAGAAATAATATCCATGCTTCTTTGTAACCCGGATATAAGAGAGTTGTCGGGACCGGGGAAGAAGTCTCTTATATCCGGGTTTCTCTTATAACCGGGTTTGGTCTATTTTGTTTAGGTAAGTATGGCTTTAATTTGGAACCAGAGAAAATCTATCTTATATCCGGGTTTCTCTTATATCCGGGTTACACTGTATATATATAATGAGATACACTGACTTGCAATGTGTTTTCTATGAACTGAATAACAAACATCTAGAACTTTTAAGATATTTGATGTAAATATTCAAATTTACTTCATTATATAATGACCTGATTATGGTGAAAAGTTTAGTAAATCATTAGGTGTCCCATACTTATGGTACAGTGCCCCAAATAAAGTTGCTCTTAGTATAAAATGGGATACACTGACGTGCAATGAGTTTCCTATGAGCTGAATAACAAGCATCTAGAACTTTCAAAATGCCACAGTTTGTGGTTTGAAATTTGACAAAAAGAAATCAAAATAAAATCTAAAAACTACAAATAATAATTATGAAGCATCAAATTATTCCATTTCCATGTGTAGAAAGTTTGGAATTTAATTTTCTAAAATATGCTGTTGTTCTGGGTTTACCTACTTTCTCTTTAAAAATATTAGGTTGGTGCAAAAATGATGTCGTTTTCTCACATAAAGTTGAACGTCAAAAAAACGACGTTATTTTTGCACCAATCTAATATCTTTTTGTTTTCTAGTGACCATTATAAATTACCTCCAGCAATGATTAGTGCAATGCAAACTATTTCAAAAACTATGGGTTCTCCCTTCAAAGAACTCTCCAAGGAGCCTTTTGATAAGCATATCTCAAAGAACCTCCAGAGAACAACCAGCACACCACTACTCCAGTAAGAAGCTATAAATATAAATTTTTATTTTTATATCATGCTATAATATTTGCATTTATATTTTTGTGTATATTATTCTTCACTTATTTATCATTTACGGCCTATTCCCTGAAAAAATATGATATGCACACTTTCTATTTTGTCTCTCTCTCTTTCTACTGTCAACTACTTAATATTCATTTTCAAAATGTTTGTAATTTAATTCTGTAAAATATGCTGTCTTGGTTCTTTCTCACAATAAGTATCTTTTTTAATTTCTATGAGCAATTATGAAGTGCTTCCAGTAATGATTAGGGTAACGCAAGAAGAAACAGATAATTAGCCTGCATTTTCCTTTTCTAGTACTCCCACACAGTAACGGACAATGAACAGTCTCAATGAATAAGAATTAAAATATATGAGTTTAATCTGTCTATATTTCTGAGATGAGGTATTATGTACATTATTTACAATATTCGGACTATTGTCCTCATCTTTGTCGCCATATTTATTACAACGTTTTACGCTCCGGCCTTCTTCAGGTGGTTGAAATGTCGAACTGAACCCTTTATTTCGCTCACTGGGGTAGACTGTTCTAATTCCACATGCCATGTTTAATGGATGTCAGTTATCAGTTATCTTCTGTTAATTTCCCTCTCCAAGTTCTCCACTGCCTTAACCGGACACATGGCACAGTGGATAAAGGCGTTGGTTAGATCGAGTGACAGTGTGAGTTCAATACCCGGTTAAGGCAGTGGAGAACTTTCAGAGGGGAAATTAACAGGAGATAACTGATAACTGAGATCCATCAAACATGGCACGTGGAACTAGAACAGTCTACCCCAGTGAGCGAAATAAAGGGTTCAGTTCGACATTCCAACCACCTGAAGAAGGCCGGAGCGTACAACGGCCGAAACGTTGTGATAAATATGATGAGGACAAAGGTGAGGACAATAGTCCGAATAATGTAAATAATGATTTTAATCTATATAAATAAAGCGCAGTGAACGTGTGTCCGTCCGTTTTTTGATCTCGGCGAATCGTAGACAGCCTGAAGTAACAGGTAGTAACTACTCTCGTTAAATTAGATAACTAACTAATTTATAGTTAAATTTAAATATCGAACAGAGTGAAACGGATTTAAAAGTAATTCTTTATTAAAGGTTTAAATTTAATTACGCTTTTCGTCGCAATTGCAATTGATATCGTCCAATGAAACCGTAATTAAAATTTAAAATACTTCCTAGATCACTAGACAATTTGTGTCAATTTGAAAAATATTTTCTTATTGACTGATTGATTTCCTTATGTTGATCAAATCGATTCGATTCTCAGTAGTGTTTGTCATTGTAACATTGGACAAATGGCGCCGGTCTTTGACCCTTTCAAGGAGGGAGGGTGTGGCACACCTTCTGGACTGAAAACCCTGTCTAAATCTTTTAGCTAATGTCCACCACGACAACCTACTGTTCGAGGCAGTTTTATATTACTTGGTTATTTGAGGGATAGGTGATGATCAGTGCATGAGTATGTATATTTATGTCTGTGGCTATTGCAACTTCAAAATGACAAGGTTGCTTTTTACTTTGACAGTTGTTTTTTGTGTGCATTTTTATTTTTGTAGTTTGTTTTTCTTTTTTCGTTTAGTTTTGCGGTTTGTTGAATTTTTTGGGTGGTTTTAAAACTTTTTTTTTTCCTTCGTCCTCACCTCCAAAGTGCACTTTCTGAAACACGATAAGGTCTTTGATATCAGAAAGGGGAAATCAAATTTGATGACGCCCTTCCCTTGATAACAAAAAGTAAATTTAAAACTAGGATTAATTCTTTGGAAATTATATTTGTTTATAATCTCTATTAGTATAGTGGAATCTTTGCCGAACAACTTGAAAAGAGAAATTCCCCTTTTTTTTTACTTATTTTTTTTCTTCTTTTTCCTTTTTTTTCTTTATTCTTCTTCCTTTTTTCTTCTTTCTTCTTCCTTTTCTTCTTTTCTCCTCCTTTTTCTTCTTCTTCTTTCTTCTTCTTCTTCTTTTTTATTCTTCTTCTTCTTTCTTCTTCCTTTTCTTTTTTCTTCGTTTTTCTCCTTCTTTTTCTTCTTTTTCTTTTTCTTCTTCTTTCTTCGTCTTTTTCTTTTTTCTACTTTTTCTTTTTGCTTTTCTTTTTCTTTCTTCTTCCTTTTCTTCTTTCTTCTTCTCTCTTCTTTTTCTTTTTCTTCTTTCTTCTTCTTCTTTCTTCTCCTTCTTCTTCTTCTTTATTCTTCTTTTCCTTTTCTTCTTCTTGTTTCTTCTTCCTTTTCTTTTTTGCTTTTTTCTTCGTCTTTCTCCTTCTTTTTCTTCTTCTTTCTTCTTTTTCTTTTGCTTCTTCTTTTTCTTCTTTTTCTTTTTCTTCTTTTTCTTTTTCTTCTTCTTTCTTCGTTCTTTTCTTCTTTCTTCTTTTTCTTTTGCTTCTTCTTTTTCTTCTTTTTCTTTTTCTTCTTTTTCTTTTTCTTCTTCTTTCTTCGTTCTTTTCTTCTTTCTTCTTCTTCTTTTCTTTCTTCATTTTTTTCTTCTTTTTCTTTTTCTTCTTCTTTCTTCTTCTTTTTAGAACTTCTGTAGCGTGCATTGCGGGATTAAAAAAAACACACTAAGCAATGGTCAGATAAAGAATTACACGGAGAAAATGTCTACAGGTTCAAAAACTGAATGGATCTTCCTGTTAGTGCAATCAGTGATCGAGGGAATGTCTGGGCAAAAAGACGCACAACGCTAACACTGGGTCGAGGCAAAAGTATTTTCTCTCCTTTTACGTTAGATAAATTTGCGAGCGTCTATTGTTGGTGGTGTTATCGCTTGAGCAGTTTGGGGAAAGAGAGAGAGAGAGTTCACACTTCCGTGAAGATTGCCTCAACAGCACCTGTTCGCACTGTCTCCTAATTTAGTTGAGAAGGGTCATTGCGTTTTGATTAGGGGACAAACAGACTGATGATGAAATGCGGGCAAGGGTGACCGAAGAAAGAAAGAAAGAAAGGAGAAAGAGAAAAGAAAGAAGTAAAAAGTGAAAAATGGAGGGGGGGTGTAAAGAAGAAAGGAAAAAAGAAAACGGGAGAAAGTAAGGCAAAGCGGGAGTAACTAAAGAAGGAAGGAAATAATGTAGGGATGATCGAAGGAAACATAATGAACAAAATAACTACAAAAACAAAGAAAAGAAAGAAGCAATGAAGGAATAAAGGAAAGAAAGAAGGTAAAAAAGAAAGAAAAGAAAGAAGGAATAAAGGAAAGAAAGAAGGTAAAAAAGAAAGAAAAGAAAGAAAAGAAAGAAGGAATAAAGGAAAGAAAGAAGGTAAAAAAGAAAGAAAAGAAAGAAAAGAAAGAAGGAATAAAGGAAAGAAAGAAGGTAAAAAAGAAAGAAAAGAAAGAAAAGAAAGAAGGAATAAAGGAAAGAAAGAAGGTAAAAAAGAAAGAAAAGAAAGAAAAGAAAGAAGGAATAAAGGAAAGAAAGAAGGTAAAAAAGAAAGAAAAGAAAGAAAAGAAAGAAGGAATAAAGGAAAGAAAGAAGGTAAAAAAGAAAGAAAAGAAAGAAAAGAAAGAAGGAATAAAGGAAAGAAAGAAGGTAAAAAAGAAAGAAAAGAAAGAAAAGAAAGAAGGAATAAAGGAAAGAAAGAAGGTAAAAAAGAAAGAAAAGAAAGAAAAGAAAGAAGGAATAAAGGAAAGAAAGAAGGTAAAAAAGAAAGAAAAGAAAGAAGGAATGAAGGAATAAAGGAAAGAAAGAAGGTAAAAAAGAAAGAAAAGAAAGAAAAGAAAGAAGGAATAAAGGAAAGAAAGAAGGTAAAAAAGAAAGAAAAGAAAGAAGGAATGAAGGAATAAAGGAAAGAAAGAAGGTAAAAAAGAAAGAAAAGAAAGAAAAGAAAGAAGGAATAAAGGAAAGAAAGAAGGTAAAAAAGAAAGAAAAGAAAGAAAAGAAAGAAGGAATAAAGGAAAGAAAGAAGGTAAAAAAGAAAGAAAAGAAAGAAAAGAAAGAAGGAATAAAGGAAAGAAAGAAGGTAAAAAAGAAAGAAAAGAAAGAAGGAATAAAGGAAAGAAAGAAGGTAAAAAAGAAAGAAAAGAAAGAAGGAATAAAGGAAAGAAAGAAGGTAAAAAAGAAAGAAAAGAAAGAAGGAATAAAGGAAAGAAAGAAGGTAAAAAAGAAAGAAAAGAAAGAAAAGAAAGAAAGAATAAAGGAAAGAAAGAAGGTAAAAAAGAAAGAAAAGAAAGAAAAGAAAGAAGGAATAAAGGAAAGAAAGAAGGTAAAAAAGAAAGAAAAGAAAGAAAAGAAAGAAGGAATAAAGGAAAGAAAGAAGGTAAAAAAGAAAGAAAAGAAAGAAAAGAAAGAAGGAATAAAGGAAAGAAAGAAGGTAAAAAAGAAAGAAAAGAAAGAAGGAATGAAGGAATAAAGGAAAGAAAGAAGGTAAAAAAGAAAGAAAAGAAAGAAAAGAAAGAAGGAATAAAGGAAAGAAAGAAGGTAAAAAAGAAAGAAAAGAAAGAAGCAATGAAGGAATAAAGGAAAGAAAGAAGGTAAAAAAGAAAGAAAAGAAAGAAAAGAAAGAAGGAATAAAGGAAAGAAAGAAGGTAAAAAAGAAAGAAAAGAAAGAAGGAATGAAGGAATAAAGGAAAGAAAGAAGGTAAAAAAGAAAGAAAAGAAAGAAAAGAAAGAAGGAATAAAGGAAAGAAAGAAGGTAAAAAAGAAAGAAAAGAAAGAAAAGAAAGAAGGAATAAAGGAAAGAAAGAAGGTAAAAAAGAAAGAAAAGAAAGAAGGAATGAAGGAATAAAGGAAAGAAAGAAGGTAAAAAAGAAAGAAAAGAAAGAAGCAATGAAGGAATAAAGGAAAGAAAGAAGGTAAAAAAGAAAGAAAAGAAAGAAGCAATGAAGGAATAAAGGAAAGAAAGAAGGTAAAAAAGAAAGAAAAGAAAGAAGCAATGAAGGAATAAAGGAAAGAAAGAAGGTAAAAAAGAAAGAAAAGAAAGAAAAGAAAGAAGGAATAAAGGAAAGAAAGAAGGTAAAAAAGAAAGAAAAGAAAGAAGGAATGAAGGAATAAAGGAAAGAAAGAAGGTAAAAAAGAAAGAAAAGAAAGAAAAGAAAGAAGGAATAAAGGAAAGAAAGAAGGTAAAAAAGAAAGAAAAGAAAGAAAAGAAAGAAGGAATAAAGGAAAGAAAGAAGGTAAAAAAGAAAGAAAAGAAAGAAGCAATGAAGGAATAAAGGAAAGAAAGAAGGTAAAAAAGAAAGAAAAGAAAGAAAAGAAAGAAGGAATAAAGGAAAGAAAGAAGGTAAAAAAGAAAGAAAAGAAAGAAGGAATGAAGGAATAAAGGAAAGAAAGAAGGTAAAAAAGAAAGAAAAGAAAGAAGCAATGAAGGAATAAAGGAAAGAAAGAAGGTAAAAAAGAAAGAAAAGAAAGAAGCAATGAAGGAATAAAGGAAAGAAAGAAGGTAAAAAAGAAAGAAAAGAAAGAAAAGAAAGAAGGAATAAAGGAAAGAAAGAAGGTAAAAAAGAAAGAAAAGAAAGAAGGAATGAAGGAATAAAGGAAAGAAAGAAGGTAAAAAAGAAAGAAAAGAAAGAAAAGAAAGAAGGAATAAAGGAAAGAAAGAAGGTAAAAAAGAAAGAAAAGAAAGAAAAGAAAGAAGGAATAAAGGAAAGAAAGAAGGTAAAAAAGAAAGAAAAGAAAGAAAAGAAAGAAGGAATAAAGGAAAGAAAGAAGGTAAAAAAGAAAGAAAAGAAAGAAAAGAAAGAAGGAATAAAGGAAAGAAAGAAGGTAAAAAAGAAAGAAAAGAAAGAAAAGAAAGAAGGAATAAAGGAAAGAAAGAAGGTAAAAACGAAAGAAAAGAAAGAAAAGAAAGAAGGAATAAAGGAAAGAAAGAAGGTAAAAAAGAAAGAAAAGAAAGAAGGAATGAAGGAATAAAGGAAAGAAAGAAGGTAAAAAAGAAAGAAAAGAAAGAAGCAATGAAGGAATAAAGGAAAGAAAGAAGGTAAAAAAGAAAGAAAAGAAAGAAGCAATGAAGGAATAAAGGAAAGAAAGAAGGTAAAAAAGAAAGAAAAGAAAGAAAAGAAAGAAGGAATAAAGGAAAGAAAGAAGGTAAAAAAGAAAGAAAAGAAAGAAGGAATGAAGGAATAAAGGAAAGAAAGAAGGTAAAAAAGAAAGAAAAGAAAGAAAAGAAAGAAGGAATAAAGGAAAGAAAGAAGGTAAAAAAGAAAGAAAAGAAAGAAAAGAAAGAAGGAATAAAGGAAAGAAAGAAGGTAAAAAAGAAAGAAAAGAAAGAAAAGAAAGAAGGAATAAAGGAAAGAAAGAAGGTAAAAAAGAAAGAAAAGAAAGAAAAGAAAGAAGGAATAAAGGAAAGAAAGAAGGTAAAAAAGAAAGAAAAGAAAGAAGGAATGAAGGAATAAAGGAAAGAAAGAAGGTAAAAAAGAAAGAAAAGAAAGAAAAGAAAGAAGGAATAAAGGAAAGAAAGAAGGTAAAAAAGAAAGAAAAGAAAGAAGCAATGAAGGAATAAAGGAAAGAAAGAAGGTAAAAAAGAAAGAAAAGAAAGAAAAGAAAGAAGGAATAAAGGAATGAAAGAAGGTAAAAAAGAAAGAAAAGAAAGAAGGAATGAAGGAATAAAGGAAAGAAAGAAGGTAAAAAAGAAAGAAAAGAAAGAAAAGAAAGAAGGAATAAAGGAAAGAAAGAAGGTAAAAAAGAAAGAAAAGAAAGAAAAGAAAGAAGGAATAAAGGAAAGAAAGAAGGTAAAAAAGAAAGAAAAGAAAGAAGGAATGAAGGAATAAAGGAAAGAAAGAAGGTAAAAAAGAAAGAAAAGAAAGAAGCAATGAAGGAATAAAGGAAAGAAAGAAGGTAAAAAAGAAAGAAAAGAAAGAAGCAATGAAGGAATAAAGGAAAGAAAGAAGGTAAAAAAGAAAGAAAAGAAAGAAGCAATGAAGGAATAAAGGAAAGAAAGAAGGTAAAAAAGAAAGAAAAGAAAGAAAAGAAAGAAGGAATAAAGGAAAGAAAGAAGGTAAAAAAGAAAGAAAAGAAAGAAGGAATGAAGGAATAAAGGAAAGAAAGAAGGTAAAAAAGAAAGAAAAGAAAGAAAAGAAAGAAGGAATAAAGGAAAGAAAGAAGGTAAAAAAGAAAGAAAAGAAAGAAAAGAAAGAAGGAATAAAGGAAAGAAAGAAGGTAAAAAAGAAAGAAAAGAAAGAAGCAATGAAGGAATAAAGGAAAGAAAGAAGGTAAAAAAGAAAGAAAAGAAAGAAAAGAAAGAAGGAATAAAGGAAAGAAAGAAGGTAAAAAAGAAAGAAAAGAAAGAAGGAATGAAGGAATAAAGGAAAGAAAGAAGGTAAAAAAGAAAGAAAAGAAAGAAAAGAAAGAAGGAATAAAGGAAAGAAAGAAGGTAAAAAAGAAAGAAAAGAAAGAAGGAATGAAGGAATAAAGGAAAGAAAGAAGGTAAAAAAGAAAGAAAAGAAAGAAGCAATGAAGGAATAAAGGAAAGAAAGAAGGTAAAAAAGAAAGAAAAGAAAGAAGCAATGAAGGAATAAAGGAAAGAAAGAAGGTAAAAAAGAAAGAAAAGAAAGAAAAGAAAGAAAAGAAAGAAGGAATAAAGGAAAGAAAGAAGGTAAAAAAGAAAGAAAAGAAAGAAGGAATGAAGGAATAAAGGAAAGAAAGAAGGTAAAAAAGAAAGAAAAGAAAGAAGCAATGAAGGAATAAAGGAAAGAAAGAAGGTAAAAAAGAAAGAAAAGAAAGAAGCAATGAAGGAATAAAGGAAAGAAAGAGGGTAAAAAAGAAAGAAAAGAAAGAAAAGAAAGAAGGAATAAAGGAAAGAAAGAAGGTAAAAAAGAAAGAAAAGAAAGAAGGAATGAAGGAATAAAGGAAAGAAAGAAGGTAAAAAAGAAAGAAAAGAAAGAAAAGAAAGAAGGAATAAAGGAAAGAAAGAAGGTAAAAAAGAAAGAAAAGAAAGAAAAGAAAGAAGGAATAAAGGAAAGAAAGAAGGTAAAAAAGAAAGAAAAGAAAGAAGCAATGAAGGAATAAAGGAAAGAAAGAAGGTAAAAAAGAAAGAAAAGAAAGAAAAGAAAGAAGGAATAAAGGAAAGAAAGAAGGTAAAAAAGAAAGAAAAGAAAGAAGCAATGAAGGAATAAAGGAAAGAAAGAAGGTAAAAAAGAAAGAAAAGAAAGAAAAGAAAGAATGAATAAAGGAAAGAAAGAAGGTAAAAAAGAAAGAAAAGAAAGAAGGAATGAAGGAATAAAGGAAAGAAAGAAGGTAAAAAAGAAAGAAAAGAAAGAAAAGAAAGAAGGAATAAAGGAAAGAAAGAAGGTAAAAAAGAAAGAAAAGAAAGAAAAGAAAGAAGGAATAAAGGAAAGAAAGAAGGTAAAAAAGAAAGAAAAGAAAGAAGCAATGAAGGAATAAAGGAAAGAAAGAAGGTAAAAAGAAAGAAAAGAAAGAAGCAATGAAGGAATAAAGGAAAGAAAGAAGGTAAAAAAGAAAGAAAAGAAAGAAGCAATGAAGGAATAAAGGAAAGAAAGAAGGTAAAAAAGAAAGAAAAGAAAGAAAAGAAAGAAAAGAAAGAAGGAATAAAGGAAAGAAAGAAGGTAAAAAAGAAAGAAAAGAAAGAAGGAATGAAGGAATAAAGGAAAGAAAGAAGGTAAAAAAGAAAGAAAAGAAAGAAAAGAAAGAAGGAATAAAGGAAAGAAAGAAGGTAAAAAAGAAAGAAAAGAAAGAAAAGAAAGAAGGAATAAAGGAAAGAAAGAAGGTAAAAAAGAAAGAAAAGAAAGAAGGAATGAAGGAATAAAGGAAAGAAAGAAGGTAAAAAAGAAAGAAAAGAAAGAAAAGAAAGAAGGAATAAAGGAAAGAATGAAGGTAAAAAACAAAGAAAAGAAAGAAGCAATGAAGGAATAAAGGAAAGAAAGAAGGTAAAAAAGAAAGAAAAGAAAGAAGCAATGAAAGAATAAAGGAAAAAAAGAAGGTAAAAAAGAAAGAAAAGAAAGAAGGAATGAAGGAATAAAGGAAAAAAAGAAGGTAAAAAAAGAAAGAAAAGAAAGAAGGAATAAAGGAAAGAAAGAATGTAAAAAATAAAGAAAAGAAAGAAGGAATAAAGGAAAGAAAGAAGGTAAAAAATAAAGAAAGAAAGTAAGAACATAAAAAGGAGAGAACGAAGAAGAGAATTAAAGAAAAATAAATAGGAAATAAATAAGGAAAGCAAGACTTGACGAAGGAAGAATGGTTGAGAAAGGGAAAGAAATAAGAAAGGAAGTAAAGAAGGAAAGGAAAAAGGAAGGGGAAAGGAAATTACCTGAAAGAAAGAAAGAGAAAAAGAGAAACAAGAAAGAAAGAAAAAACAAAGAAGGAAAGAAAAGAGAAAAGAAAAGGAATTTTTTTTTAAGCGTTTCGCCCCAAGCAAGGCGGGAAGCCACTAGGACGCAAGGGGTTACAGAAGATTTGGAGCAAGATCAGATAGGAGTGATAGAAAAAATGATGGGGAGAAGGATAGTGGATAGGTCAAGGCATCTGGAGATGTCGATTGACATTACATTTGAATAGTTGGAGATTATAGCTCTCAGGGAAACTGGAATAGGGAAGGGTGTTCCACAGGCAAGAGGTGCGAGGTATGAAGCTATTGGAGTAGAAGAGACGGCCACATTTAGGAGTTTCGACAGTGAAAGTGTGAGAGCGGGATGCCAGCCTTGTAGGGATCTTGATCTCATGAATTCTGGGAACCAGCGAATTCAGCTCCTCGGAGCAAATGTCATGAAAGTATTTGTAAAAAAGACAGAGAGAGGCGACGGCGCGTCTGTGAGAGATCGACTGTAGACGAGATGCCAGAACAGGGCCAATTATATTGCATATCCGCCTCTGGAGCCTATGAAGAATCCCGAGGCAAACAGAAGGGGCTCCAGACCATATATGGCAGCGATACTCCATGCTAGGGCGAATTGTTGATTTGTAGATCTGGAGGATCGATTCCGGGGAGAAAAATTTTCTGGCGAGGCACAGGGAGCGAACTTTCCTTGCGGTGGACGAAGCAATTGACTCAATGTATTTGTTCCATCTCAGGTCAGCAGTCAACGTGAGACCGAGCAGCCGCAGAGAGTTGCTCTCGTGAACTTGAGCGTCAGGCATTCTAATGGAGGGCAGGGAAGGATCTCTGTGGTGATTAATAGAGAGCAGTTTTGTTTTTGAGCCATTAAAGTTGACCAGCCATTTCCTGCCCCAGTAGTAAAGAATGCAAATTATGAATTAAAAAGCTTGATGACTATACAGAGGTGATAAGCTACTTATTGGGGAGTGGTTATATATTTTTTTTATTCATCAAGATTATCTAAATCTGACAAAATAATGGCACGCAATGCCGATCGATATCACCAAGCAGTCTTAATGGTTTGATCGACAGTTTCGCTGGCCGATACTCCTCAAGTCATGAAATTTAAAAGACAATGTGGCTTAAACTTACTAGTACGCTGTAATATTCTGACTAGATTTCTAGCCATAACATACGGGGTGGTATTTATTCAACCTTGGAGGCAAATTAGATTTTTTTCCGTCTGACAGAAATTATAATGGTTGATTCTTTAAAGAGTTTAACTTCCTTGTAATTTTTTTTTTAAGTTTGTGCACAAAAAGATTTATGTATAATTCAGTAAATGCAAGATCTGGCAAAATGACCGAACATCCATTTTATTGGAGCGGAATAGACTAACCAAAATCCAAAACAAGTTCCGGCCTAGTCTGTTGCATTGTCTTCATACTTTAAAAAGGCAAGAATCCATTTATCCTTCATTCAGATATAGCTTAAGTGGCAGCGTAAGAAATGCAACGGTTTGGTTTGGTTTACGGTATATTAACCTCAATGGGTTATTTAATGCCGACAAAATTTTTATTGCTGGTAATATTTTGTTTTGTCAAAAATCTATTTCTGGTAATAATTTTTTCCTTCAAAAATGTTTTGCTGGTAATAATTTTTGTTCAAAAAAAGTATTGCTGATAATAATTTTTTCCTCAAAAATGTATAGCTGATAATATTTTTTCCAGAAATGTATTGATGTTAATATTTTTTTTTAAATGTATTGTTGTTAATAGTTTTTTTCCTTCAAAAATTTATTGCTGATTATAATTTTTTTCAAAGTATTTCTGGTATTAAAACCCATTTTTACACTTTCATAGTGTTTTTATCCCAGTTTCGGGGTTAACTATTTGCCCATAGCTGAGATCTTAACAGGTGCTACCACCCCCGGTCAGGGTGGATCTGGGAACACCAGCAATTAAGAGGTGATCAGAGGCCTTGCTGCTGGACGTAGTTT
>OZ010574.1:87426437-87433937 GCA_963932145.1 Acanthosepion lycidas
TCTTCCAGACGATGATGATCATGGCTCTCCGCAATTTCCTGGTCTTTTTAGTTTTTCATAAATTTTGATTTATTTTTGTCTTGTCTAAACCTCGTTCCGCCATCCATTTACTCAAGCTCGCTAGGTAAATTTTGCATTGTTTTCTTTTGTCCTCCAAACCTCCAATCAGAGCATCAGATTTTCCAAGCCCTCTTTTCACATTATATGTCCTACGAATTCTTTCTGGTGTTAAGTATAAATGTTCTTTTTGTTTCCATTTTTCTCAAATTCAGTCGTTGCTCACGTGTTCGGTCCACGATATTCCCAGCATCCTTCTGTAGAACCACATTTCTGTTGTTTCAAGTCTCTTCTTCATCATTTAGATCATTCAGTATTCACTGTCATACAGGAGGAAATCAGTTATGTACCATGCGTGATACACGCTCAGGCGATCATGTATCTTTCGATACATGACTGACGAGGCAGATTTTTTCCTGCAGTAGGTTGCTATTTCTTTCTGCGGTACACCAGTTGTCATCCAAGGCTAGAGAACTCGGTCCGTCCTGCTATTTATCCATAGCTGGAGGGAGAAGAAGAGGATTACAGAACATTTCAGTACTTTTTTTTCTTTGTTTCTAACGACATTTTTCTGTTTCTTAATACTTTGCTAAGCTTTTGGAAAGCTTCTTTCGCTATCTCAAAGGGCTTTCGGATTTCAATGTCGCATCTTCCATCCTCTGTTAAAACATTTCTTAGATATTTAACTTGTTCGACTAATTGTTGATATTTAGATTACCAAGATACTTCAATGCAAAGGTAGAAAAGTATCATCGCCTATGGGAAAATGTCATCGGTAATGAAGGCGTCGGAAACTGCAACTCCAATGGACATCTGTTATTAGGTCTATGCATGGACCACATCACGAATACACAATTTGGATTTCATAGTCGCTTCAAGACCACTTGGATGCAACCCCAATCCAAACACTGGCATCTGATAGACTATGCCATCACACTGCAACAAGACAAAAGTGACATCCTCGTCACCAAAGTGGCCTTAATGTCGATGACTGTTGAACAAATCATCGCATTGTCACCACACGTATGAGAATCACTGTTCGTAAAGAGTCTGTCTATATTTCTGAGATGAGGTATTATGTACATTATTTACATTATTTGGACCATTGTCCTCATCTTTGTCGCCATACTTATTACAACGTTTCGGCCGTTGTACGCTCCGGCCTTCTTCAGGTGGTTAGAATGTCGAACTAAGCCCTTTATTTCGCTCACTGGGGTAGACAGTTCTAGTTCCACGTGCCATGTTTGATGAATGTCAGTAATCAGATATCTCCTGTTAATTTCCCTCTGAAAGTTCTCCACTGCCTTAACTTGGTATTGAACACACACTTTTGGGTCCTGTCACTGGATCGTCAAGCTTTTGTAAGTTGTCCTGATGTTATATGGACCGCAGATCCTTTGTATTTTCTCTGATAACACCTTCACATAAGGCAGGACAACCTTCAAATGCTTGACGACACTTCACAGATATCTCCCAAGTAAGAGAACATGACTAAAGACTGTGTGTACGCTATCCCGCGCAGCTGCGGAAAGGAATATAAAGGAGAGACAGGCTTCCCCCTCAAGGTAAGGCTTCAAGAACACCAGAAGGCTGTAACACGAGGGGAAGTAGAAAAATCAGGCGTGGCTGACCACATATGGAGAGAGAAGGGCGATCACCGCCCTCTGTGGGATCATGTTGAGATCATAGACAAGGAACACCATTGGAAAATTCGTAAACTTAAGGAATCAGCACATATGCTAGGCCACAAAAATCTCCTGAGCCGACCAAGCATAGAAATAAATACAATATGGGAACCAGTAATAAGGAGTGCCAGAGAAAAGCAATGATAACAACAAAGTTGCAATATGAGCTCTGGTAAAAAATATGCAATGGTAACAGCAAAAT
Source organism: Acanthosepion lycidas (assembly GCA_963932145.1). Taxonomy (NCBI): domain Eukaryota; kingdom Metazoa; phylum Mollusca; class Cephalopoda; order Sepiida; family Sepiidae; genus Acanthosepion; species Acanthosepion lycidas. The sequence continues at coordinate 87,428,382 of OZ010574.1, forward strand.
TGCAATATGAGCACTGGTAAAAATGGTTGCTGAAGACATTAGGTTTATAATAGCCAGGAATTCATACTCAAGGACACATGGGACAGTGGATAAAGACGTTGGTTAGATCCAGTGACAGTGAGTTCAATACCTGGCTAAGGCAGTGGAGAACTTTCAGAGGGAAAATTAACAGGAGATAACTGATAACTGACATCCATCAAACATGGCACGTGGAACTAGAACAGTCTACACCAGTGAGCGAAATAAAGGGTTCAGTTCAAACGGCTGAAACGTTGTGATAAATATAGCGACAAAGATGAGGACAATGGTCCGAATAATGTAAATAATGCACTGTTCTTAAAATAACAAAAATGCAACATCAACCACTATCTTGCAGAATATATGGCATTTCATAATTCCAGAACCCTGATACTGCAACCACTTTTGAAACCAAATTATGTCAAGAACTTAGTTCTAGTCCAATCGATGACCAATCTATCGAAGAATGGAGAACTATCCGTAATATTGTCATAAAAACAGCAAATACCAGAATTAAGACTGGTTTGATGAAAACAATATTTAAATGAACTACCTGATTGAGGCAAAAACAATGCTCGTCTCACTCAGAAACAAGAGCGAAGATCCAGTTTCAAAAAGAAGTATTCCTAGATATTAAAACAAGAATGTCAGACAAAACTAAGAGAAACTGAAGAACATTTGGTGGCAACAAAAAGAAGTTGAACTTTAGGGCTATACAGATGCACGTAATGTCAGAAATTTATATGCTGGAACGAAACAACTATTTGGAACAGTACAAACATCAACTAGATCCCTTCTAGCAGCTGATAATACAAATATCCAGACCAATCTACAGGACATACTTCTACGCTGGAAGGAATATTTTTCCACCATTCTAAATAGAAACTCGACCACAGCTGAGGACTTCCTGAGTAACGTTCCAAATCTTTCTCCTCAGCTATGGATGAATATGAGGCCTAATTTTCAAGAATTCAAGCCAGCTATGACGCAAATGAAATCAAAGAAATCCCCAGACCCAGACAATATACCATTCGAACGAATTAAATATGGAGGTTTACCTCTGCAAACCCGCATTTTCACCTTCATTCTAAATATCTCAACAAGTTTTGAAAGAACTAAAACATGCAATAATCATAACGATCTATCAGGTCATCCCATAAATTCTGTCTGAATTTTGAATAAAGAAAACCAGTGACCAAATGTTACATTTAATTACAAATTTAATCAACAATGTATTTTCCCTGATTATCTATAACTTCCTTCCATCTATTAACAAGCTTACTAATTCCATTACTGTAAAATTCTTTTGGCTTTGATTCGAAGAACTCACAAATGTCAGTTTTAACCTCTTCCTGTGTTACAAAAACTGTTTCTTCCAAATGATTCTGTAATCTACGAAACAAATGGTAGTCTGAAGGAGCAAGATCGGGAGAATAAGGTGGATGAGGAATTTTCTCCCAACCAAGTTCTTCGATCTTTTGTGACGTGATTCTTGCTGTGTGGGGTCGCACATTGTCCTGGTGAAACATCACCTCTTTTCGATTCACTAGAGCAGGTCTTTTTTTCCTCAAAGCTTGGTTCAAACGCTCCAATTGCTGACAATATATTTGAGCATTAATTGTTGCATTAGGTGGTAAGAATTCAAAGTGGATTATTTCCTGGCGATCCCACCAGATTGAAAGAAGAACCTTTTCCTCATGAAGTTCCCTTCTCGGCTGTGGCTGGGGTCCTTCTCCTTTACGTTTACGACGCTTAACATTTCGATAAAAGATCCATTTTTCGTCGCCAGTCACAAGTCTATCCAAAAAAGGTGAAAAAAGTTGGCGAGAATGGCGAGAACAGCAGATGTCAACTCGGGATTTGAGGTTGTTTTCAGACAATTCATGAGGCACCCATTTTCCAAGTTTAGAAACTTTTCCAAATTGTTGAAGATGATGAACAGTTGTATGGTTTGAACTGAGAACCACTGCCAATTCCTCAACTGATAAAGCAGGATTTTCTTCAAGGGCTGCTTCAAGAAGCTTTTCATCAAACTCAACTGGACGTCCGGTTCGATCTTCCTCTTCAAGGGTGAAATCTCCACCTCTGAATTTTGCAAACCATTTTCTGCAAGTTCTTTCATTCACACATTCCTCTCCTTAAACTGAGTGAATGTTTCTAGCCGCTTCGGCTGCTGAGTTTCCTTTCTTGAACTCATAAATCATTATGTGCCTCAAATGATTCTTGGGTACTTCCATGTTAGCAGGGTTTTAATCAAACAAAATTTAATTTTATTGTTCTCTGAAATAAAATTTGATAAGTTTAAATGCATCTAAACATAAAAATAATGTTCAGCTCCATTAGACATTATAAAATACTCCTTAAATTTCGTTCATTTTAAAAAAAAAGGTAAAATTCGGACAGAACTTATGGGATGACAAAAAGGTAACAGGAAAGCCTGTGGGAAAATTACTCCCCATCAATGAAAAAGATCTTTTCCAGGATCCTTCTAAATCGGCTCCAGATCATCGCTGCAAAGATTCTTCTAGAATATACATGTGTTTTCCATGCCCCTCGTCATACAATCAACATGATTTTCTGTGCAAGACAACTCCAAGGGAAAAGCAGGAAATAATAAAAACTCATATTTTTGTTCTCTATTACTTAGAAAAGGCCTTTGATAGAGTTCCAAGCTGCTGTGTAGAAAGTTCTTTATCGTTTTAAATGTTCCGACCACTTTATCTCTATCGGTAATACATGACAATATGTAGGTGTATTCAACCAAAACATACTTTCAGAAGAATTTCCAATCACAAGTTGACTAAAGCAAGGATGCTTCTTGCTACGTATGTAAATTCTCCTTGCATGTGGCGACAATCTTTTACGAACTTCTTCCAAACAAGCTAAGAATTGACATCAGATATCGATATGACGGTGGACTTTTCAACATTAGTAGACTTGGATCTAAAAGTCTAACACACATGCAACAAAAATCTCAGAAGTTTAGTATGACGATAACAATACTGACTTCTGTCATTAAAAAGAACTCCAACAGTCTGTGAACAAATTTGCTATGACATACCATTGTTTTGACCTTACAGAAAACATCAAGTAAATCAAGGTCCTTGCACAGCCAGCCCCAAATACCATCTTACCAGATTTTGATATGTAGGATGGATAGCGGCTCAGATTGAGGAATCGGAGAGCCGAGTTCGAATTCCAATCGAATCCATTACATTCAATTACGTGCTGATACCCTTGGGAAAGATAGGAAGCCTCTTCTTCTAAGCTCACCCCCCCCCCCAGTTATGGGTAAATAGCGGGACAGACCTTGGATGACAACTGGTCTACGCAGAAAGAAATGGCAACCTACTGCGGGAAAAATCTGCCTCGTCAGTCATGTATCGAAAGATACATGATCGCCTAAACGTGTATCACGCATGGCACATAACTGACTGATTCGTTGTATATATGCCGAGTTCGAATTCTTGTCGTATCCATTACATTCACTTACGTGCTAATACCCTTGGGAACGGTATGAATCCTCTTCTTCTCCTCGCAGCTATGGGTAAATAGCAGGACAGACCGGGTTCTATAGCCTTAGATGTCAACTGGTCTACCGCACAAAGAAATGGCAATCTACTGGAGGAATAAAAACACCTGCTTCGTCAGTCAAGTATCGAAAGATATATGATCGCCTAAGCGTGTATCACGCATGGCACATAACTGACTGATTCCTTGTATATATGCCGAGTTTGAATTCCAGTCGAATCCATTATATTCACTTACGTGCTAATGTTTTTGGGAAACGTATGAAGCCTCTTCTTTCCCCCCTTGCTAGGGGTAAATAGTAGTTCAGACCGGGTTCTATAGCCTTTGATGACAACTAGTCTACCGCAGAAAGAAATGCCAACCTACTGAGGTAAAAGATACATGATCGCTTAAGCATGTATCACGCATGTCTCATAACTGACTGATACGCCTCAAGAACAAGTAGAGCAGTTTTCAAATCTAGACAGGCTTTTATCAAACAAGTGCGCCTCAGAAAAGCATGTGAAACATAGAATTAGAACTGAACACGGGATAGCTAACCAAACGCGTCTTCAACAACAAAAATCTGAATTTAACAATAAAAATTATGGCCTACAAGACTGTTGTCATTTGACCTTTGTTGTATAGTTGCGAAACTTGAGGTATATATCGTTGCGATATACAAAAATTAAAACTTTCACTGGAAAAAGCTTCGTTAAATCTTAAACATCAAATGGAATTACTATGTGAGCACCAACAAAGTCCTAGAAAGAGTTAAAGCATCGAATTAAACACCGTCTTTGATGGTCAGGACATGTAGCAAGAATGGAAGAGTCAAGGTTTCTACGTTAATTCAGTGAGCCCACTTCAGGGGAAAGAGCATGAAGTTGCCCTCTTCGTATATACAAGGACCAACCCAGAACAGCATTGAAAGACACTGGATTTGAGCTTAGATCGTTTGAAATAAATGCACAAGGCTGTACCAACTGATGATGTTCCATCGCCATCGGAACCAAAAATTTCGAAGCCACCAAAAAAGAAAAGGAAGAAAGCAAGCGACAAGACAGGAAGGCTGAAAGGAGAAATGTCCTTGTTCTCCAGCAACATCACTATTCAGTAAATGAAATTAACTCTTTCATGCAAGAATTGGTCATCACGGCCATCATCATAAAGAAACCGATCAGAAAGGAAGAAATTAAATTCTTAGTACGAGACAAAGATGGTAAATATTACAAAGAGCGCTAAAGTGACGTTGAAGCCATTTAATGGTTTTTTTCTCAATCTGCTTCAAACACGCTGTATGCCTGAAATAATGGTCAGGTGCAAAAATAATGTCGTTTTCTCACATAGTAACATATGTGAGAAAACGACATTATTTTTGCACCAACCCAATACTATTTCTAACTTAGCAACGAACACGTTCAGCGATCAGGTCGTTGTGGCTGTATTTCAAGGTCTTTATTTGATATCTTTAAATTCCTACTTTTATATTTCTCGGCTAAAGAGCATTTCAAATTGATGACCTTAATTATTATATCTATATCTATGGGAGCTATTATATACAGCTCTCTATATTATATACAGGTCTATATATCTGACTAGTAGACGGTAATTGAATGACAAAATGAAAAAAAAAAAAAAGACTAATATTCTTTAAAAACAATAGCGATAAAAACAAATACAAAAACGGTACTAAGCAGGAATGTGGCCGATTAGGTTATACATCAGGCGAAAAAAAATTAAAAAATTGAAATGCCATATCACGTTAAAACACCGGTTCTCGAACGAGCACCGAAGTTAAGCAACGTCGAGCCTGGTGAGTGACCGATTGGGAATACCATATGCTGTAAGACTTGATGTGCGGGTGGTGTAATGGATAACAGCTCGAAATTAGAAAGCGGAGAGCCTAGTTCCAATTCCATTCGGATTCGTTATATTCATATATATTTGTTAAATGTATGATTCCATCTCTTCTCCCCGCAGCTATGTGTTAATTAGTATGACCTGTACCAATAAATCATTATTATC
>OZ010574.1:87436437-87478937 GCA_963932145.1 Acanthosepion lycidas
GAGATGTGAATACACACACACACACACACACACATATATACATATATATATATATATATATATATATATGAGATAACGATATATAGTTTATATATCAAGAACAATATTAAGTTAAAATGCATGGCAAAGAGGAAAAAGTTTTTGTATGGCTCGTTTCGCCCTTTAGGACGTCATCGGACTAAAAAACAAAGAAAAAAAAAAGGACTACATCGGATTTCTGGAAAAGTGTTTGAAAGAACTACATTTCTTGTTTCTGCTAGGTCTAACCTTCACGGCTAGGACCCGCCATGACACTTACATAGTATCAAACCACTCACATTCCCTCCATATTCCATTGGCGAGAAATTAGTTTCACTCAATCAGCTTCTTTTCGCGAAACCCTTCCTTGTGGAAGAGACTCCCAAGAGGGTGTTTCTCCGATCACTACAATTTTAACATGTTCAAATCTAGAGTTAACGATTATCTTCCCCTCCTATCCGTATAAACTAACCATAACGTAATCCTATACATCGAGTGGCTCTCGAGCCTTGTAAAAGGTGGACCTTACTGTAAAAAAAGAAAAAAATATTAAAACCAGAAAGACATTTTGTGATGATTAATTTTAAGAACCCACTTTGCCAAATTACAAATAATCCTCATACTAGGAGGAAATTTCGGAAGAAAATTTGAGAAATATGGTACAAGCTTTCGACTTCTTTCTTTTGAATATTTGATTCCTAAATAAAGATTATATATATATATATATATATACATTCCCTTTTTTTCTTACTTTTCTTTTTGTTGGTGTTTGTTTATTTTCTTTCTTTTTCTTTTTCTTTTTTCTTTTATTTGTTTCGTTTCGTTTCTTGCTTTTTTCTTTCTTTCTATCTCTTTTTTCTTATTTGCTTTCTTTCCCCCCTTTCTCTCTTTCCTTTCTTTCTCTATTCAATGTAATTACTTTTTCTTTCTTTTAATGTTTATTCATTTATTTATTTATCTTGCATGTTCGGCTCATGTCTTTGTTTTCTTCGTTATTTGACTAATGTACGCCTTTCTTCCTTTTCTTTTATTTCTTTCTGCACTCATTCACCTTAATTCTTTTACATACCAATCAACAAAAAAGTACGTCTATCAGCACTTATCGCGCCTGCCGCTTTCGCTGCCGAAGTTCTGTCTTCTTCTCTTTCTACCTTTTTCTTTTCAGTCCTTTTCACGACGTTGTCGACGGAGAAGGAGGAGAGAAAAAAAAATGGGTGTGTGTTTATAAACCCAACATCAATTCAACTACTCGCGGCCAAAAAAATAAAATAAAATAAATTAAAAAAAAATAATGTAATAAAAGATAAAAAAAATGAAAGCAAAAAGAAAAATAAATAAATGAATAAACACACTGAATAAATAAACAAAAAAATTAAAAAAGACTATCAAAGAAAAGATAATTTTCTTTAATATTTTGAAGACGGAGAAAGATTTTTCTAAAATTTTATTTTAATCTTTGATGCAAGCGATCTTTATTTTATTTATTTTATTTTTGTAAAACATGGCTTGTCGCCTGTTAGTACGAATATCATTAGGTGACATAATCACGTTGATCTTTTACTGAAGCGGCCTTTTTATTTATTTTTTTCTTTCGGTGGCCGCAAAATCTAGGCCTATTTGCCTTGAAGGCTGTGTGCTAATTTTTCTCCACTTCTATTGTGATTTGTTAGCAATCTTTATAATTATTTTTTTATTAATGAAGAAAAATAACGTTTAAATAGGATAATTTTGTTTTTATTCTTTTTCCGTTTATTTTTTTTTGACATTTCTGTTTTTGTGTCAGTTTAACTTTTATTTATTTTTAAATTCAAAACTGTATTTTTATTTAATTTTAAAATTTCGTTTCGGCTTTACTTTTGAATTCATTCTTGAATTTCCTTTTCGTTTCTTTTTATCAGTTGTGTAGTTTTTCATATGAGCTCCTAAATCTTTCGAATCCTTTCTCACTTTTCGTTTTTGATTCGGTTTCTTTTTACAGTCACTGATTCCAGATGGTTAATTGGCAGACTGCTTTTTTCTTCTTAACTATTTTTTATTTTTTGTAACGTCCCATTTTCTTTTAATCCTGTCTTTTAATTCTTTTCTTTCTATTTTCTTTCTATTTTTCCTTCCTTTTGCCCTTATTTTTCCTTTTTTTTTTTATATCCTTTCTACTGTATTTCTCTTTCTCTTTCTCTTCTTGCTGTTTTTCATTGTTTCTTTTTACGTCTCCTTTTCTTTTCCCCTTCTTTTCTTTAACTCTTTCTTTTCTTCTTTCTTTGTCGTTTGTCCTTTTTCTTTCTATTTCTCTTTCCTTTTGCCTTTATTTTCCCTTTTTTATATCCTTTCTACTTTATTTCTCTTTCTCTTTCTCTTCTTGCTATTTTTCATCGTTTCTTTTTACTTCTTCTTTTCTTTAACTCTTTCTTTTCTTCTTTCTTTGTCGTTTGCTCTATATTCCTTTCATTTTTTTAAAATTTTTTTCCTCGTATGATTCTTGGTATTTTTTTTACTTCTATTCTCTCTTTTTTTTCATCGTGAAAACACAGGAAAGAATATTATTACTAATAATTTTTAAGTCATACGAAAATATCTTGATACGCTAATCTATTTTTCACTTCCTTTTCTCGCTTTTCCCTTCTTTCTTTCTTTCTTTCTTTTTTTCTTTCTTTTCTTCTTTCTTTCTTTCTTTCTTTCTTCTTTCCTTCCTTTCTTTCTTTCTTTCTTTCTTCATTTCTTTCTTTCTTTCTTCATTTCTTTCTTTCTTTCTTTCTATCCTTCCTTCTTTCTTTCTTTCCTTCTTCCTTTCTTACTTCCTTTCGTTCTTCATTTCTTTCTTTCCTTCTTTCTTTTTTCTTTCTTTCTTTCTTTCCTTCTTCCTTTCTTATTTCCTTTCTTTCTTTCTTTTTTCTTTCTTTCTTTCTTTCTTTCTTTCTTCATTTCTTTCCTTTTTCCTTTCTTACTTCCTTTCTTCCTTTCTTTCTTTCTTTCTTTCTTACTTCCTTTCTTTCTTTTTTCTTTCTTTCTTTCTTTCTTTCTTTTTCATCTCTTCGTTCTTCATTTAATATATTTGATAAATCCCACACTGATTCTATTCTTTTCGAATTTTGCAAGTTCTTCATAACTTTTGTCTTCTTTTTTCTTTTTGATCTTTTCTTTATAACTTTCTTTACCTCTCCTTTTTGCTTCTTCTTCTTCTTCTTCTTCTTCTTCTTCTTCTTCTTCCTGCCTTCATTCCTCTCCTTTCTCCCCTACTTATTTCTCTTTTACTTCATTCTTTTTCATTTTATAACCCTTCTCTTGTCCTTTTCTTTCTTTCCTTCTCTTTCTTTTCTACCCCCACCTGCAATGCAAACACTCATATGGCGTTGTCAGAAATTAGCCATTAATTTGAAAACCATACAAGGCATCCACCCAAAATTCAATCGCACTAATTTCGAAAGGAAATGTTTTGAAACAGATACCGTAATTGCTCTGCGATATGCAATGCCATTGAGCCTAAGCGCCCAAATCAATTCAGATCACACGTACATGCTCATTGGTGGGACAGATTTACCAAGAATTACTTAGTGTGTCGCGAAAAGTTCAGACGATCATGTTGCGCCAATCTTCAAAACAAACATTTTACCTGAACTCGGATACCAAGGTCGGATCTCCCACCTCCGTTTATAAATGGATTTACAAAAATCAAGATGATCTCTCCTTTGATCTAGCTTTAACTACTCAATGGAGAAAAATTCTTAATAACTTTGACCTCAAAGAAGAAGTTCTCAAAAAAAAAAAAAAAAAAAAAAAAAACGAAGCTAGTATCATAGTTATGTTACTATCACCATCGAACATATTTGACTCTTTACCCCTCATGGCAAACTATTGAACTCTCAATGTTTTGAGCGTCTATTTCGTGTCAAGTTCACTTAAGATATCAAGTAGAACTCATATATATATATATATATATATATATATATATATATATATATATATATATATATATATAATCCATTGCTAAAGATGATGGAAAAATGGTTCATTCTATTACTATTTCTGGCTTCTTCTGTTATGACTTCACCATTACAAGAGTCAGATTTTAAAGCCAATGGTATACGCAGAAACTTTGAACTGTCCCTAAGAATAATACAATCTTTTGGGGTTTTGAAGTTGAATGATCACCTAATCCAAGTTAGGAGTCGAGATTTAATCATTATAAACTAGACACAGATGTCGCTGATCCAGCAGATGACAGCCTGAAACGAAAAGAGTAAACAGCTGGGAAAATATGTGGAACTTGTCAGAGAACTGAATGAATTAGGAAATAGAAGAGCGACAGTTTTACCTATTATTCTTGGCGCTCTTGGAACAGTTGGCTGAAACTTACAGAACAAGTCTAATGTAAAGGTAACAGTGGGTGGCGCCGCCTTACCATGACGTCATGGAAATACTCAGACGGCACTTGGACTCTGACATCTGGAGGGTAATTTTCGTTGGAATATTTGAAAACATAATTTATCATTATTATAAGCTTTTCGTTCATGGCAGCATACTCGGCTTGATTATTATGCTTATAACGTTTCGGCCTTCTTCAGGTGTAAGTTTTCGTACCCGTTAACTTTCTTAGAATATCGTTATTCAGGCCATGTTCGTCCGACATGACCATAACTAGGAATTTACGGGACCTGCCATATTTGTACGCAAGAAGCGGAATTTACAAATACTAAGGAACTGTGGCCAGCTGTCGAAAAATTATAGCTCGAGACGCCCTCTAATTATTAGGTTGGTGCAAAAATAATGACGTGATAATGTCGTTTTTTGACGTTAAAAAATACGTCAAAAAACGACATTACTACGTCATTATTTTTGCACCACCCTAATACTTGTCCTTGTGGAATTTCTGCACTTCGCAAAGTTAGATGGGATCCTACACGATACCAGATATCGATTTCGTAGCTTCTGGCATGTCAATATAGTTAGTAATGTGTTTGGTAACGAGAGATTTTGTTATTTGAAAGATACCAAAGGCCTCCAGCTGTTAATAGTATAAGTGAATTCAACAAGTTGTTGCTGCTACTGTTGTTGATGATGATAATGGTGAAAATCTATACTAAAAAAAAAAAAAAATAGCTATCCCCACATAAAACGCGATACTTAAATTATACAATGAATTTTTAAAAGCGAAAAAATCTTTCTTGAAGCTTTTATTTTAATTTTATTTTCAAGCTAATACATCAAATTTAATATCTCCACTATTCAAATTATTAGGCTGGTGTAAAAATAATGTCGTTTTCTCACATAAAGTTGAGCGTCAAAAAACGACATTATTTTTGCACCAATCTCATACTTTGTTTTATTTTTAAAACAAATTGACTGGAAGGAGATTTCGTTTTGAAATCAATAACATCGCTGATTTGCTCCAATTTTAACCTTCCGTCGTCGCAATGTAATTCTTTTTATTTGAAAATCCTTCAAAAACAAAATATATTTTTCTGAAAACTTGTTTGAAGAATATTAGCTGATTTAAAATCGACATGTTGACAGCTTCACTGACAGACGCAAGCGTATCTAATGTTTTTCTACAGTGTATATATCTATAACAATTACGTGAAAAGATATAATGCGAGCACTATTTTATATAATTTTTTTAACTATTTAATATTTTTTAAAATTTAGGAAAATATTCTCCGTATTTTTTTTATTGAATTTTAGTTGTTTTGGCTTTAACTTTAATATAGTAATCGCTCTTATTTTATGATAATGTTGTGTATGAACATCCGCACAAAAAATTGGCATGTTTATAGACACCAAAAAAAAGTTCAAAAATCTTTTAAAAATATTGTTGGTCGATGTATTGTACTAAGCTTTTCCATTTAAGTTTAGTAAATATATTTTTACAATAAAATATAATAAGTAAATAAGTATAATAATAAATAATAATAAAAATACCATCTAACATTTACAAAGTAAGACAGAATTGTGCAAGATTTAAAACATTATAAATTATTTTAAATTTTTTAAAAATGGAAAAAAAAAAATATAAAAAATCATTATTCAACGAAAATGTCGTTATCCTTAAGGCAATAATGTCTATAATATATAATCTAATTGTTGTAACTTAGGGAAGGTTACTGAATAGAATAATCAAACGAAGTTAGGTAACGAACGATAATACTTAGGACAAGAACAACACATATAAGATTCGCCAGCGGCGCGTAGAAGAAGTAGTCAACTGCTAGAAATGAGTCAAATGAATTCCACAATGAATCTCCAACTGCAGGATATCTACCAAGCGCTCCAGGTACGGTAACATTGAAGTGTTCGTCTATATTTTATCTGTTTAGTAATGGGCTTATTTTTTTTCTTAGATTTAACGATTTTCATTAGTTTTGTGTATAAACTTGTGCACAAAGTACTGTTGTTAAAGTTTAAATAAGGGAACATCTTGAGACCAGGAACGGATTAATCCATTTTACATTGATTCCTATTAGAAAAATAATTTCGGTTTACGAACATTTCGGGTTACGAACGGCCTTCAGGAACGAATTAAATTCGTGAACCGAGCTTCCACTGTACTAATTTATGGTCCCACAGCTGATGTAAGAAAAACAAGATTTTTAACCAAAATTTCGGATGTTCTAAAAAGGATCAGAAAATATAATTAATTAATAAAAAATTAGTCCATTAGTCTTTTGATGATAAAACTTTGTTTTTATTGTGTTTGGGGCATTTATTCATCATGGTATGCTCATTTTTTTATCGATCACTGGAGGCACCTACTATAAAATAATTTTCTGTGCGACACACGTTGCCTTTACGTGTCTTTTCATGCGAAATGTATTTGTGTATTATTCGTAATGTATATGTGTATGTCTGTATCGTGCGTAATGTATATGTGCATGTCTGTATCATGCGTAATGTATATGTGTATGTCTGCATCATGCATATTGTATATGTGTATGTCTGTATCATGCGTAATGTACATGTGTATGTCTGTATCATACGTAATGTATATGTGTATGTCTGTATCATGCATATTGTATATGTGTATGTCTGTATCATGCGTAATGTATATGTGTATGTCTGTATCATGCATATTGTATATGTGTATGTTTGTATCATGCGTAATGTATATGTGTATGCCTGTATCATGCATATTGTATATGTGTATGTCTGTATCATGCGTATTGTATATGTGTATGTCTGTATCATCCGTATTGTATATGTGTATGTCTGTATCATGCGTATTGTATATGTGTATGTCTGTATCATCCGTATTGTATATGTGTATGTTTGTATCATGCGTAATGTATATGTGTATGTCTGTATCATGCGTAATGTGTATGTGTATGTCTGTATTATGCGTAATGTGTATGTGTATGGCTGTATTATATGTGAGTGACTCACTCGCACTTGTGACATATAATGTACACACAATGTGACTGAGTTTGAAATTAGAGACAGGAATTATACATTCAACCTCCCCCTCAGTCCCAAACAACCCTACCATGGGCTGAACAATAAACTGGAGCAGCTAAAAAGCCGTTAAGCTTTTAAACCCTAAAAAAAATCAGATAATTATATGATTTTATTGAACATTTCCGAAATTATTCGGTAACATATAGCATTAATTTAATGAATTTTCTTTCATTTTGTGGAAATATTTTTAGGTCTGTCATTGAATTACAATATACATGCACACACGCAAATGAGCATAAACAATTTCAAAGAGACTGAAATCAAACGTCTTTGTCGCTAGGGCGAATTTCTATTTTGCCTGGCAACAACCCCTTGAGTAACAGGAAAAACGTATAATCCAAATGTGCGACTCTAAAGTCATTTTTGTTATAATTCCTTCTGTGTTTAAACTGAATATATCTCCAAATAAATGTAGTATTTTAAATGTACAAACAGTTTAGATTTGAAATTTGAACAGCGATGTGGCAGCTACCTAATAAAAAGAATAGTAAATTTTAGAATCTTCCAGTTGAAGACAGATACTCTCATTGTTCTTAGACTAAATTAAATATGCCTATCAATGTGATAGTTCTCCCATGAAATGCGCTACATGTTTTTTTTTACATCAAATCCGTCACCACGTGTCTGCTTGCTAAAGAATTCCCTGCGTGTAACTTCGAGATTTGGTGACAACCACAAGAAAACTTCGTGATAAGGATCTGCTTCCAATGCACGATGGAGTAATGGATAGCGGCTTGGATTAAGGAATCGAAGAGCCGAGTTCGAATTCCAGTCGAATCCATTACATTCACTTACGTGCTACAGTGTAACCCGGATATAAGAGAGTTGTCGGGACCGGAGAAGAAGTCTCTTATATCCGGTTTTGGTCTATTTTGTTTAGGTAAGTATGGGAATAATTTGGGACCAGAGAAAATCTCTTTTATATCCGGGTTTCTTTTATATCCGGGTTTCTTTTATATCCGGGTCTCTTATATCCGGGTTACACTGTAATCCCCTTGGGACAGACCGGGTTCACTTGGATGGCAACTGGTCCTCCGCAGAAAGAAATGCCGTAGACCAGTTGCCAGTACTGCGGGAAAAAAATCTGGTTCCTCAGTTATGTATCAAAAGATACATGATCGCCTAAGCGTTTATCACGCATAGCACGTAACTGACTGAAATATAAAGACGTTAAATCCGACTAAGGAAATGAAGGACTGAAATGCAACAACAGAAATTAAGAAAAGGATGGATCGTCATTGTTGTATCGTCGAGGTGAATGAGTGCTTAATATATTTATTCAACACATACAAAAAAAAAAACAAACACAGAACAACAAGCTACAACACAATTAAAAAGACAACTTACAAGGAATAGATGAGGGTCAAATGCTGTATAGGCAAACGAAGTAAGATCAGTTCGAATATTAATCAGCTTAGTATCAACTTATTAATCGATTATTTATTATCGCATTTCTACAATAATTGTGGCACATAGCCGAAAGGGAAGTGGGGAGAGATTGGTCTTCGCTAACTATTCTCGTCCTAGTTAATCACGATCACGACCCATTCATCAAACACAATTGATCCATTTATCAAAAGAACCCATCCATCACTCAACCATTCAATCTTACATTTACCACTATAGCACATATTCGCAGGGGGGACCTACAAAAATACCCCATGATATAAAAATCTCAAAATGTTTAATTACAAAAATATATAAAAATTTCATAAAATATGAAATGAGGGAGGGGGGGAACGAACCCCGAAAACTAGCAAAAATTGAAACAAAAACAAACTAAAACAAAACAGATATTAGTAAGACCTTTTCACTCCTTTATATAATCAGTGGTCCCTGTATTCTGCTGATAGACAGAATCAAGCAGCACTAATGGAGTGGGAAGAGTAAAAATAAATGACAGAATGGGAAAATCAATGTCTGATTCAGTCGAGATGAAAAAAGGGGGCCAAAAAACAAACTGGGGAGGTTTGGAATCTTGCCATATGGATGATGACAAAAGATAGTGCCGGGAACAGGCCAGGAGCAACACTTATTCACATTAACTAGGAAACCCAATGGTGTCTAGCTTAACCAGGGAAATGGACTACAGGAAACCGCCCTGTTGTGACCAAGTTGACTTAAAAAAGGAACTCAGTGTTAGTCCCTTTCACGCAAACCAAGCTCGCTACTTTTACCCACCTTTCGCTGAAATCTGTCAATATTAAACGCTTTTTATCAGTTCTGATCTTCACCTTCGGCTGATGCTGAAAGAATCCGATCAGAGCCTGATGAGAATAACGTTCGTATTGCAAGATTCCCTCCATCTGCGACGTCCAAATCACCATTCGAGCCACGGCTAGCAGCGTCAGAAACAACATTCGTTTCTCCCCAGAACACGGGGTGGGGACATTATCGCACACGCATGCGAGGTCGATGACCACGAGAACATCGGGAGCGATACGAGCTGTCAACTGGCCGATATAGTCCCAGAAAGGGCGCACCTGAGGACAATGGTAGAAGGCGTGTGAAACCGTTTCTTCTAACCCAAGGTCACACCGATGGCAGTCGGGCAAATCCTGTTATTGAGAGATAACATGTTCCGAATCAATCGCCAGGTAAGCGAAAACTCAGGGTTACTGAGGTTATTCGCCGCTGGCGCCCAAGACCAGAAAGAGCGCAACTCAGCCAACGACAAGCCCAACCACCCCCGGAGAGGATCATTCGCGACGCCTCCACTAATTCATGATACAGGACCCTCCGAGAACATGAAAAGTCAGTGGACCGAGGAACGACGCTCAAGTCCGCTCGAGACTCGCTGAGAAAACTCGACAGTTTCCCGGACCTAAGACGCTGCCTAGCCCAGGAGACGGGAGGAGTGATCGTAAAGCTAGGGAAGGCATCCCTAATACTCCCCACCAGAAACGAATCCTCAGTCAAAACGCGGCGTAGGAAAGCCAATCTCGAGGCGTATCGGTGACTCACCAAGTGTGTCATGAGACGGACGCTGGACACGGCATTCTTTGCGGACACTCTGCTTGCAACCACCTCACAAGAGGGTGAACAAGGAAGTGCAGCCAAGCGGTAATGAATAAGTGTTTGACACCACACTCCAAGAATGCGAACAGGACTGCCCGTCCAACCAAAGAGCCTTGGAAGAACGGCCCCCTTCCAGGAACCTAACCGCAAGCTGGAAGTCTTGTCGCGGTTAATCTTGGCCGCCATGACTTTTTCGTGCCATTCAAACACCTTCTGCACCATCTCAATGTTGCTGCGACACGCCAGGAAAATGAATACGTCATCAGCGTACGCGGAAACCATATCTCGAGCGCCGCCAGAGAAGAGATACCACGTAGGGCCGGACAGTTCGCCCCGTCGCTCAGGCGGCGAACTGACCGAGACAGAGCAAAAGTGCGCGAACACATTCTGTTCACCTGTACCACAGCACTGGGGGAGCGATACATGAGGCTAATCCACTTACAGAAGTCGGGTAAGAATCCAGCGGCCTGCAGGATAGCAGCCATATACTGATGATCAACCCTATCAAATACTTTGGACTTGCTCGTCGACTTTTACACCCTCTAGGATCGTGCGGATCAGATGCAGCTTGCTTGGAACTGTTCGGCCCCTCACAGCACAAGTCTGATCGGGTCCCAACAGACTCTCGGCAACTGACTGCAAACGCTCCGTAAAGATCTTGGCCAAAATCTTTAACTCTGTGTTTAGCAGAGTTATTGGCCTGTAAACATCTAATTCTGCCACTGCCGACCGTCTTCAATGCCAAGTAGACTTCGCCCTGTGATCTCACCCTCGCAGCCAGCCGCTTCAGTCTAGGAAAGTCAGTCATATAACTGCGAAACTCATCGTCACTGAGACCAGGCTCTTTGGTAAACCGGCTCTCGAAATGTCGCTGAAAGGCCTCTCACATATTATCAGTTGACCTCAGGGTACGCCCCTCCGAGGTTTTGACCTCACGAATGTAACGATAGGAACATTGACGGATCTCTTCCTTACGGAATTCTGCGCTCATGTTCACAGCTTCGTTAGACATCTTGTTTAACCTATGCCTAACTACCTGACCTTTGTAATGCTCGCTAATAGGTCGCTCAAGAGCCTGCCCAGGTAAACCTATCTCTAGGGAATCCCCCCAGCCTCCACCCGAGACAGACTATCTTTAAGTGTCTTCACCTTATTAACCTTATCTAGTGCGAGCCGCTGGCTATATTCGGTGGTGAAGGACGCAATCCTATCGTTAAGCCTCTCCCATCACCTATTCCTAATAACCGCCCCCACTAGTTCCCGCTGCACTACTTTAATGAGCTGTTGCTGGAGGTCCCGCCTGCCAAGTAAGGACAGATTGAACTTCCAGTGTCCAGCCATTCTAGGCCTAGAATGGCTAGAACCTAACGCTATCAGGGCATCGAGGAGTCTATGATCTGAATAGCCTAACTAGTAGAACGTGGGGCAATCTAATAAGTCTATATAGGCCATTCTTACTAATATTCTTACCCGGGTAGACGGCCACTTACGTGCTCAGGTCCACATCTCACGCTCTGGGTGATCGGCCCGGTATCTAATGACGAGAACAAACTCGTCAATCAGATCAACCAAGCCATGATCATCCAATGACCTCCCGCTAGCTTACGGCACCCTGTCTATATGAGGGTCCAGGATGACATTCCAGTCCTTCACTAAGATTAAGCGCTGGTTGTTGCTAAGTTGGCTGGTTGTTGCTCCTTCGGTGGGACCTTCTCCTGGGGTTGGGGGGCCTGCTATCGACTTTCTTCCCTTAGTCACCTCCTCCATCTAGACATCGCCCGGGGCCTTGCCAGACATAAATTTTACAAAATAAAAAACTAAAGAATATTTAAACGAAATAATTTAAAGAAAGAAAAAAAAACGGACTAGAGTCTGGGATGAATAAACAAAACAAAACAGAATTAACAAACTTGGCTTGCCAAAAACAAGTCAGACGAAAGAGATAAAAAATGAATGAAAAAGAGGAGGGGGCAATACAAAAAGAAAATACACTAAAAATTAAAGTTTGCAGATACACAAAGAAAGACAAACTGAAAATAAAACACAAAAAGGTTCAAAGATAACTAAAATATAAATGAAAATCTTCAAAATCCCTCGTTCGGCGAACTTTGGCTGGACCAAAACAAACACGATGTCCGAGAAAAAGAATTAATCAACTTATTATCAGCTGTTGAATTCCTTAATCGTAGACAATTTAAGACTTGTGAGCCACAGGCCATCTGGTAGAGTGCTGAATAATCTTTTATATGAACATGAATGCGGGATAATTGTATCACAAATGACAAAAAAATTTTGAATTGACAGAGATATGGTTTTGCCGGCGGAGGAAGATTTAATAAAATGGAAACAGAAAAGGTGGAAATTTGGGGTAGCATAATAACCAAAGAAGGTTTAGAAAGAAGCAAATACTTAAAGGGGGAAAAGAAAAAAATTTGTGATGAACTATAGTCGCCAATATCCTAAAGGAAGAACACACACACACACAATGTCAGGAGGGACGTCATAACAAAGGTATTAACACATTCCCTAGATGAGAACCAAGTTATGCCCCTTGATGAGAACCCTCTGAGACTATAGGGAAAAAAATGAATTTCAAGATGGCGGTCACGCATTCTCTCATGTTCCTTGTCAAGAATTATTAATCTACCAGTAAACCACTGGTCATCATTTACATCTATTGTTGTCCAATAGGAAATAAAATGGATAACGGTTTGAATTGTACATTCGTTCTTATTTAAAACAAATAAGCACACTCAGCAACACAACACTGGCGATGAAGATTTTTACTTGAACTCAAGCATGCGCGTCAATGACCAACGAACCTTACCCAAAAGAATCATCATGGCAATCTCCGCAAAAGTCCTGAAAGACATATTACGCCAACAGCAGGAACAATTTGAGAGAACACAGACACAACTGATGAATTCTCCCACACAATATTTCTAAAGGCAATTAAACACGGCAACAAATGTGATTGTAAAAAATTCGGATACCGAAGCCGACCAAATTGCAGCTACAATTTCGCAGGTATTACAAGAAAATAGCTCACAAAGGGACCAGTATAATTGCCTCATTTTTATCGCTGGGTTACAATCCCCAAACGCATACCTACATTCGGACACGGTTGTTGTCTAAACTCGAACAAGACAAAGGCATTTCGTAGGCACACCCTTAAACAAAATTCAGCAAAGTTTTTCAGGAAAGTCTTGGATGCTACGCTCAAAGTGAAGACAGACGCCAAATCAGTTTTTAGGCCAAAACGTCCTGTGCCATACAGAAGACGTGTTTACCAAACTTAATGGTGGAACTTCTTTTGCAAAAATTGAACTTGCAGATGTTTACATACAAATGGAAGTTAACGAGAAATCCAAGAATTTCTCACGATTAACACCCACAAGAGTTTATCGCAATTCAACCAGCTTCCATTTGAGGTAAGACAACTCCAGCATTGTTCCAACAAACTATGACTGATATGCTGACAGAATTGACAGGAGTCGCTGCCTACATTGATAACATCATCGTTCAAAGAGGAACTCCTACGGTTAATTTGTGTGCTCAATTTTGTTCTTCAAAAAATTAGATGCAATGTCGATCGTCACCTGTCTTAATGCCAGTTCTTTTATTTCCTCCACCCTTAATAATATTTTTATTTATCTCATATTCTTTCACACTCAGTAACCTCTAGCGTCTTAGCGGCTTTATTACCTTGCTAATAATAATAAATGATGGATTATTAATAGAATCTCAGGAACAGGCATTGCGGACAAACTGGATAAAGGTGGATGTTGATAAGGTCAGCACATCGGCATCATCTAGAATGCGTAAAGAGAGATGGGACTGTCAGTCATGTTATATCAGAATGTAAGTGCATAGCTTAGAATGTGTATAAAAATGGAATCAAAATAGTTTACTGTTATTGGAAGTGGTGTAAAAAGTTGTATAGATATGGTTACGAAGGAGAAGCAAGTGTTGAGGAAAAGCAAAGTGAAAATTATATGTGATATTCTGATACGGACAGTTAAAACTTTAGTGTGTGAAAAGCCAGATGTTGTCTTACTGGACGACCATGAAAAAAGAACTGCTACCTGATAGAAGGCTCGTGTCCATTTGGCATGAGAAATGAAAGCAAATAGGAAAAGAGCAAATGCTACAACGATAATGAAATTGTGAAGGTTTGGCAAGAAAGAGCAAATAAAATAATTACAGTACCAGTGATCATTAGAGTACTGAGATGTTGTACAAAAAAATATGGATTTTTTTTTTTTTAATATTAGGTTGTGATTTGGAAATAGAACCATTTAACAAAAGTTCGCCTGCTTTTACAAAAATTATTGGATAGAATCAGAAAAGAAGAAATGACCGGTATATTTTCTAAAGACACATCATTTGATTCATCATGAACAACGACAACAACAACAACAACAACAACAATAATAATAATAATAATAATAATAATAATAATATTAGGTTGGTGCAAAAATAATGACGTAATAATGTCGTTTTTTGACGTATTTTTTAACGTCAAAAAACGACATTATTACGTCGTTATTTTTGAACCAACCTAATAATAATAATAATAATAATAATAATACCAATAAAATAACATGGTTTACTCTCTCTGTTTTGTTAGCTCAAATAAATGTCAGTCGCAACGTTTTAATTTTAAGTTTACCGCCAACACTTTCACGTTGTCGATAAGTTTCGTGCCGCCATCTTCTATGAGTGAGTTCACTTGCTATTCGCCCATTCACCGAATCTGAAAGTCGCCATATATATCTCCCAGCAGATAATAAATAAATAAATAAAAAAACATTAATAAGATACATAAATAAATATATATATTTATTAACAATAATGCAGATTTGGCTAACGAATATCTCACGGAAATAAACGTGAATTTTATTCTTGACGAGATTTTATTTTATTACAACCGGAAGAGAACATGGCGGCAAAAGAATCATTAAAATTCTGGAAATGAAGAAACGGAACGAAACAAAATAAATTAAAAAAAAGAAAAAGGAAGACATATGTGAGAGATAAAGAGATATTCAAGCTTATTTACAAATATACGCCGACAGATATATATATATATATATATATATATATATATATATATATATATATATATATATATATTCTGTGTGAGGATGCGCACGTGCGTATAAGTTAATATAACAATATAGCTTATGTTCAGACACAAAATTACACCTCTTTATCTTTCTCTCTCCACACACACACGCATACACATACGCACACACACACATATGTATATTTGTGTGAGCATGCGCACGTGCGTATAAGTTAATATAACAATATAGCTGCAGACACAAAATAACATCTCTCTCTTTCTCTCTCCATATATATATGTGTGTGTGTTTGTATGTGTTTATATTGTGTATTTGCGCACGAATTCCTCTTTTATACATGTTTCGTTAAAGACCTTTTGAAAAAATCCTATGATTAAGCTTTTTATTTACGTTTTCTTGTGTTTCTATTAGTGTTTTCTTTTCCGGATTTAAAGTGTGTAAAGATTCTCCAAACGTCCTGTATATCCGATCGCTTCCGGCTATTTCTTTAACCATTATCAAGGATGATTTTTATTTTTAACTGAATGTATAGATTTTTATATGTATGTATCTAGATTTATAAAAATGTTTTATAATTTCTTTTTTATTTGCTGGAATAAAAAAAGATTGCTAAAACTCTTAGGGACAGGATTATCTCATCTAGTTCTTATTTTTGCACTTATCAGTTATGGCTCATCCCGTTTCTACTGAGTCCTATCCACACTGGAATCATCAGCCAATCAGAACTTACAGAATGGACTTGCCTGGGTAACAGAGTAGAATCTTCCACGCTGTTATATAAACCACCTACCAATTTGCCATGGGGGGCTGGGAATGCCACACTTGTTGCGCCACAAACTCGCCTTGTGGTTGGCTTTCCTACACCGTGCATTGACAGGAGATTCGATTATGCCGGGGATTGTTAGGGACGCGTTCCCTTTCCTTACTATCAGTCCCCACATCTCGCGGGTTGAGCGCCATCGTAAACCCCGGGATCAATCTAATTTCTTTCGCGAGTGTCGGTGGGCCTTGTTGGCTGTCCTCGGTTCAGTGACTTTTCGAAGCCTAGGAAGGTCTTCTATCGTCATCTGGTGGAGGGGGTCGCGAAGGATTTTCTGCATGAGCGGCTCAACTTGTCGGAGGAGGAGTTTCGCTCTTTTTGGCCTTGGGCGCCAGCAGCGGATTATCTCAGTAACCCTGAGTTTTCGCTTACCTTGCGATTGGCTCGGAATCGGCTGCCTCCCAATGACAAAGTATTCATATGTGGCTTGGCGGATTTGCCAGACTGTGAACGGTGTGGCCTTGGTCTGGAAGAAACGGCTTCGCACTCCTTCTACCATTGTCGCCGGTTCGCCCCTTATGGGACCATGTCGGCGAGTTGACGGTTCGTCTTGCTCCCGAAAAGCTCGTAATCACATTAATCCTCTAAACTATTGTATCCTAGGAAATAACTGGGGAAAACTAAAACCTAAATTACCTACTCGACTGTACTCATCGAAGCTTCTCTTTTCTTGCTGATATTGCTTTTAAAGACCTGCAGTCATTTGTCTTTCTTTCTTTATTAGCAGCTCCCAAATCGTGTTTTTCTTTTTGTGTGTTTTCTCTCTTGTTCAGAATTTTCATTTTATTTCACAGGGGCTGATGACTATCCTTTTACATCTACACATGATCAGCCATACCTGATTTCATACTCCTCCTCCTTCACAACGATGTTTCTCCAGCTTTACTTTTAGCAAGTGGCTTTTTCACCTTTATATTCTTTGTCACCACTGCAAGGAATGTATTACACACAGATCCTGATCATGTTCTCCCTGATCATGTTAGTTTGAATCGACAGTGTAACTGCTTTTGAATATTGTCATGTACGAATCCAGATCTTCTTAAGCTTTTCCGATAAGCCCTTGATGTAAGACAGAATGACTGTGGCAATATTCTGCATGTACCTAAACTTCAATTCCCACCATCCATACAGGGGAAAAAAAGGTATCATCCGATGCCTACAACATCGTGTGCAAAAATTATGTGATGACTCAGACACATACCAACAGGAAGTGATTTACATCAACCGTACTCTTCAAAACAAGTAACCTTAAATGTAGCATTAGCGCCTGTAGTTGGAGACGGTTTGAGATCTCCTGTAGGTTTCCCAGATCGATATACACTTGAGGACGGTTGGAAAGCACAACGGACTACCCAAATGTTGTGATAACAATAACAAAAACAACAATTCGCATGTAAGTAAAGAAAAATCAGCCCCAGAAGATTAAATAAGGAATTGAATTCAAATTTTCCTGAAGGTTGCTCGAATCGACAATCAAAAATTCGGAGGTTAAAACGCTGGAAACGTTATGATAACAAAACGCTCGAGGACAATAGACCGAATGTAACTAAAGATGACTACACGCCCAAGACATTGAGAGACAAAATTTATCTGCGTCAGCGTATCGAATAATTTAAAAATGATTCTTCAATTTTAATGATAATGGCAATATTAGCCATTTCCTTTATATGGAAACATTCAGTGTTCATTAAGTATCGGTTGAAAGTTACAGGAAAATAGGTTTCTCGAGTCCAGTAACTGTTATTGCTCATTCTTTCTAACCTTTTCTATGAAGTAGTGAGGAAGGTCAACATCTTGGTTATTTTATTATTTTTATCTTCGAGTTACACGTGCTATCGATTTAAGTTGTTGCTGCTGCTGAAATTCCCCAAGTGATTTGTTTTTTTGTTATTTAGTAAAGTTTCTTTTGCTGTTTAGAATTCTGTAGCGCCAGTTCACTAGGTTCGAAGAAGAAAAGTCATCTCTAATGCTTACAAGGTTCATTTGCTCGAAGCGATTTTTAATCACTGGCGTGTTTTATACAGTTGGCATTTTAGACATTTCTAAGCGGGGGAATGATATCCGCATGAAAGTCGAGATTTGGCTCGAGTTCATCATATCAAAAGCGGAATCGTTCTTTTGCCATAGTATACAAAATTTAGCTGTAAATTCAAATAACTCAAGAGGAATACAGTTTGAGGAATAAAGCTATAAATTGTTATGAGGGTGAGATAAGGGTTGCAAAAGAATATATATATATATATAGGGTGTGTGAAAAATATTTATATTGTTACCCATAAACTCAAAGCAACTGGCCATAGATAAATGTTACTTACTCGAAAGGGTAGTTTCCATCGTTTACATTGAGTAAATAAAAATAGGTTTACAGTGACCTTAAAACGGGTACTGATCCCAAATGTTATCGGGAAAATTCAGTATCACATTCGACGCTTGCATACTGATTGAAAACCTCAAAAATCGTATCAGCTCTGACACAGATATTTAGCAACAGCTTCATTTGTTTTTATTACTATATACGTCTCTGTTTTTGTTTGTTTGTTTTTGTTTTTGTTAAATGTATTTTTGTCCACCGGCCTAGGCTTTCGAGATACTTTTTAATAAAAAAAGATGTGTTCCTTGACAGGATTCGAAACTACGTCTCCCTTGTGTAAGAAAGGAAACGCCATATAGCCCGGCGCGCTTTTACATGGATATAACAACAGAATACTCCACGGCAAAGCCAGGTTGAATAATCCCTCTAAAGTAAAGCCCATCTAAGATATTTCGAAACCCACATCTGTTAACCTTTATTTTCGTTTCTGGAAAGTCAATTAATTTTTTTTTTTTAAGAATTAATGAATTTTTATCCATAATTAGACATTATTTCATATATCCAAAGGGCACATTTTTTCGTTTTATTTTTTACAATTTTGCAAGGCTCAGGAGCCAGGTGAGGTAGAGGGTTACAGAGTAAGAGGTAAGAGGCAGAGTTTATGAGGATATATGATGATGTAACCTAGAAAGGGTTACTGAATGAGAAATAACCAAAATGGGGGTTGGAAATGAAATGGTAATCTTTATAACATCAACAAAATACAATACTCGCCAGCGGCGTGAAGTAGGTAAACCACTGTTAGTGGTGGACTACTTAAACAGCATATTATTTCGACTTATAATAGTGTCCAACGCAGTGGTTTTCAACCAGGATTCCGCGGAACCCTAGCGTTCCACCAGTAAAGCCCAGGGGTTCCGCAAGAAGTTACACAAGTACTATGATTGACACTAATTTTTAATTCTCCTGTGCAGATATGTGTGTTTAGATACCTCCACTAAATCAATAACAAAACAGGAGAGTATGAATAAAAAAAGGTCCCAAACTTAATAAAACAAACTTTTTCCATCAAAATGTTTATATTTTTATTAAGAGGAAAGATCAAAGTAATTTTTAATTATATTTAAAAAAATTCGAACATTTTCGAAATTTTGTCAGAAAATCTTGTTTTGATTTGAGTTAGCGGTTAAACAAACGTTACGGCTGTTTTACAATAGAAAACGTAAAAATTATATTACCCAGACAGTGACAGACACATTAATTTGGAAATTCTCGCAAAAATCAAATAATTGTCGGATTTCAATGAAACTTTTTTTGTAAATAAATCTGAAGATGAGTATTTTTATTTTATTTTAATAATTGAAAGCTATTTTTTTTTTTTTTGTTTTGCATAAGACAATTAATTTATTGCAGGGGTTCCTCGAGCCACTGGAATATTTCCTTGTGGTTCCGCTCCAGCAAAAAGGTTGAAAACCACTGGTCGAACGTATTTATGAGGATTGGGACATATCCATTAGTGTTCCTAGGTACGGTATATGACATATGAGGAAGTTTATTAGTTTTAGACTTGAACAAGTTACGATTGTAGTAGTGATTTTCAAAGCGTAGCTAAGATGTAGCTCAAGGCCAAAAGTACGGGGCACCCAGTGAGGAGCGAACTCAATTTTCAGTCGTGACTGGTCTAGTAAAACAAGCTTGTTGACCATTACACCAAGAGGTTAAGATTGTAGCGATCGGGGAAGCTTCCTCTCGGGAGTCGGTTCCATAAAGTAGCGAGGATTCAAAAAACTCAAACCGGTAACAAAATTATACTGCTTAAAAGCAAACAAAACAATGTTAGATTATGGATAAAAATCTATTAAAGAATTATTGGGTTGGTGCATAATTATCAGGCGTTTTTAAAACAATATTTATTATGAAGGAAGAAATATAACCAGTCAATAACATTTTAAAATGATTATTCTGGAGCGTATGATTATCGACATGCATTTTTATAACCTGAAAATAAAATATTTTTATCTAAAAAAAAATAAACAGAACAGCAATTTTTATTAAATAACTCGCGTACAAAAACGCCTGATAATTATGCACCAAACCAAACAAAACTCTTGTACATTAATATATATATATATATATATATATATATATATATATATTTCACACACTCTTAGGATTAAAATGCATACATTGTTAAAGGACTGGATATTAAATTAGCTAAAGTAACTTCAATGAAGAAATAGATTGAATAACATATATATTTCTTCTTTTCTCCTCAGTAATTTTATACTTGTAAACTTAATAGCGATTAAATTTTGATTTTGAAATTAGCAGTTTTTAATTTTAATATTAAATTTTATCATATAATTTAGTAATTATTGGTTGGAATAAATTCTTTTTTAATACTACCCATATTTGAAACATCTGAATAGATATTATAACATGACTTCATTATCAAGCTTTTGGAATTTTCCTATACTTGTATTTTGATTGGTCCATCTAGCCTTTGTAACAACGTTTTCCCCTTGCGAAGGATTGTTAATTAATTTGAAACTTTTTAAACTATTTATTTTACATTCAACGTCATCACTTGATAAGACACCGAGGGTGTTGAAACAAAATGGCTATTTTTGTAGTGATTTTATAACATAATTATGTTATTAATTTTTTTTTTAAATAAATAATTATATATATATATATATATATATATATATATATATATATATATATGTAAGTGTGTGTGTATGTGTGTGTGTGCGCGTTATATTGAGCTCTTTTAACCATAAATATAACATAACTTTATATAGACTGATAGATAGAGAGATAAATAGATCTATGGATAGAAAGACAAAAGGAAAAAGTATTCTTAGCCGACGCATTTCGTCATCTGAGGTACTTTATCAAGGCAAATGTTATTTTGTTCTCTTCCACGTGTTTACATACAAAAGCAAGGGTGTCGTTGCTTTATCAAGGCTTTTGAATTTAAGAACATTCATGAATATTCATCAGGTGATTGAAAGTTCATTTGAAACATGTGCAGGACACAGGGTGTCATAATTCAAAGTCTGGTAAGACAAAAGTAAGCTAGTAATATATATATATATATATATATATATATATATATATATATCATTATTTATTTAAAAATATGATTCCATCGCTACATAAGAGTTCTCATGTTTCGAAACAAGAGCCGAAAACTTCAATATATGGAATCATATTTTTAAATAAATAATTATATTTAGGCTCTACTTTTGTATCGAGCACTGTTTTTTTAAAAAATAATAACAAAAATACTAAAGAACTTTGCTTTATTTACCTAACGAGTTCTTTCCTATTTTCTATATATTTTCACACACACACACACACACACACACACACACACACACACACACACACATATATATATATATATATATATATATATATATATATATAGAGAGAGAGAGAGAAAGTAATAGATAGATAGATAGATAGATAGATATTGTTTAAATAATGATCAGATTATTATGGTTTGGGATGGACGTATGTTGGCATGGGAAAGTAGTAATTATTTCAGGAAAGGCGAGATTGGAAAGAAACCGGTATTTAGCTTTATATTTTGATAAGATTCGATAGTGGCACTCTTGAGAAAATTTCCTTCTGAGTAAATTTTCTTTTGATAAATATTGCATCTTTTAGATCAAAATTGTGCGCGAATTTATTTCTGTGCATAACTAATGCGTTTGATAAATTATTATGCATAAGGCACCTTTTGTATTCATAGATACGTTTTTTTTTCTGTATGTTTACCTAATATACTGTGAGGAACAGATTTGGCAATTTATTTTATATATGCCTGCTTCTGAATTATTATTGTTATGGATGTTTTGGGCTCTGATCATATCTATAATGGTTTTTGAAGTGGTTGTGCCTATTTTGATGTTGGTTTTGATGCGATAATTTATTTTGGATGGTGGATATTATGGAGTTGGTAGGTAGTAGTTTTCATCTATTTTGTCTCATTTATTGTCGTGGATTATGTTATCTTTTTTTACGGTCGTGTATTTTGCGTGCCTTTCTCTTTGCGTTGTGGATGAAGTGATATGGATTTGGGAGATTTTTAATGTGTTTTCTATGTGCGTTTCTTCTTTGTGTATGTATTGGCGGCTGCCGATTCTTAATGCTCTTAGGTAGAAACCTATAATTATGCCAGATTTAATTTTATTAGAGTGGTAGGAATAAAAGTTGACCAGGTCATTCTTGTTGGTAGCCTTTCTGTAAACGTCAAATTTGAGTTCGTTATTGTTTCTTGTAATAAATCTAGGAGGTGAAAAGTGTAGTTGGCTTCAGGCTCAAAGGTGAAGTCTCTTGTGGGTTCAACGCTATTGTTTGTTGACAACAGTTGGTAAATAGTGTTTTGTGCATATATTAGTAGAGTGTTGTTTATGTATCTGAAATAAGAGCTTTGTTGTAAAATGTTTTTGAAAGGGTCACTTTCCAGAAATTCCAAAAATAGACAAGCTAGAACGCCTCTGAGAGGAGATCCCATTGGTAAGCCAATTTTTTGTCTATAGAAGTTGTTACCGAACGGGAAGAAACATTATTTGGTGATTAGCTGGCACATTTTTATGATTTTATGTGTAAATAGGAGTAATTTTATATCTGTTTTAGTTAAGTGTGCTTTTAGTAAATGTACGCATTTCTCTATTTATGTATAAAGATTGTATGTTTAAACTGTACTTGCATTTATTTTTGATGTCTATGTTTTTAATATGTTTAAAAGGTCACCTGGATTTTTTTGTGTGTGAGGAACCAATTGTGTCGAGGAGTGGGG
This sequence comes from Acanthosepion lycidas, assembly GCA_963932145.1. NCBI lineage: Eukaryota > Metazoa > Mollusca > Cephalopoda > Sepiida > Sepiidae > Acanthosepion > Acanthosepion lycidas. The sequence goes on from OZ010574.1 coordinate 87,459,948, forward strand.
CATAGTTTGGGTGTTTTAAAGTAGTGTTCAATGATTTTTTTTTTTTTTTTTTGCCAGGAGTTGTCTTCATTTTTTAATAATTTTTTGATGTAGCTTACATTTTTTTTTTGTCTCTTTCGTGACTTTGTTTTCGTTTCTTTATTCGTAGATGTTGTGGACGTCGATGAGGTGTCTTATTTTCTGTTGGGAGATGTGTTTGTCCATGATTATAACTCCCCCAACCTTTAGACATAAAGACGCGCAGAAAAATATGTTACAATTTTTGGATAACATTATGTAACTAGTGAGTAAGCCCAAATGACTTGACTCACTTTATAGTCTACCAATAGAAGGTTAACCAATCAGAAGACGTAGAATATTCAATCCGTCGTGTATAAAGGAGGCCATCTTGTTTACCCTACCCGAATGTCCAGTTCCAGCTTGTCAAGCGAAGAGAAACAGAAGGACGAACTACGCTCTGCTACTTTTACGAAAATATACACTGCTAACCTGAAATACGCTTTCCTACTGTCTTCGAAATTTTCACTGCTAACCTCTGGATTCTATATGCGAAGACGATCGTCACTATGAACAACAAAATAAACCATTACATTTGCCTTGATAAAGTCCCACAGAGGACTAAACGCGTTGGCGAAGAATAGTTTTTCCTCTTATCTTTTTATTCGTTTTGTTCCTTTACAGATACACTCTATCTTAAAATAATATATATATATATATATATATATATATATATGTTAAACATTACGCTCCGAGCAAGGCGTGAAGCCACTAGGATGCAGGGGGTTGCAGAAGATTTGGAGCAAGATCAGATAGGAGTGATAGAAGAAAGGATGAGGAGAAGGATAGAAGGATAGATCAGGGTAACTGGAGATGTCGATTGACATTACATTTGAATAGTTGGAGATTATAGCTCCCAGGAAACAGTAATAGGGAAGGGTGTTCCACAGGCGAGAGGTGCGAGGTATGAAGCTATTGGAGTAGAAGAGACGGCTACATTTAAAAGTTTCTACAGTGAAAGGGTGAGAGCGGGATGTCAGCCTCGTAGGGTGCTTGAATTCATGAAGTCTGGGAATCCGTCAAAGGAGCTCATCGGAGCATTTACCATGAAAGTACTTGTATATATATATATATATATATATATATATATGAAGAAATATACTTTTAAGGTGTGTTATATTTATCGGATAAAGTGCTCAATATCAGAGATAGAGCGTATGTAAATATAAATATAAAAGTGAACATTGAAGTCAACACTCAGAGGCGACAGGCTGTTTCATGCTGGACTCAAACGTCAACATGAAACAGCCTGTCGCCTCTGAGTGTTGACTTCAATGTTCACTTTCTTTTATATATATATATATATATATATATATATACACGAGGGGGCTGAAATGTTTTCGACCGTCCCATATCCGCCACCTGATTACATGAACCAATATCAAATTTTCCTTTTGAATCACATCTTGGTCGAGCTGAGAACTTTTCAGAACACCATCGTATATATCTGCATTAATACTTTCTTGCCTGTATGAAAGGAAATACGTGTGAACTTGCTTTGTTCGACGGGAGAGACTTCTCTTTCTCCCCCCCCCCTCTCCCCCCTCTCTCTCTGCGCGCGTGTGTGTTATATGTAGTTTTATCGTCGTCTTCTCGCACTGATGGCGACGCCTGGATTCGACCCCCAACCATTAAACTGTCCCTAGCATTCATGCTCCGATGAATTCTGCGACTGCACTTTAAATGGTAATGGCTTGGCAGAGTTTCAGAAATTAATTTCTGGGCTTCAAGTCACTTACTCTCTTTCTCTCTCTCTCTCTCTTCATCTTTATCTTCCTCATTTTTTTTCTCTCTCTCTGTTTTAATCTTTCTTTTCTTGCACTATAATTTTTCCATTTCTCTCTCTCTCTCTCTCTTCTCCCAGTCTTTGTCTTTCTTTCACCTCTTTCTTCTCTTTATCTTTCCCAGTCTTTCCGTTTTTTTTTTTTTTCATCCTCTGTCTCTTTTAATCTTTATCTCTCAATGTCTTTCTTTTCCCTCGCTTTCTTTGCCTTTGTTTTTTTTTTTTTATTTCTAGTTTGTGTCTGTTTTTATCTTCCTGTCTATATTTCTTTCATTCTTTTTCTCGTTCTCTATATTTTGTTTTTTTTTTCTCTCTCTATTTTTCTTTCTCTCTATCTGACTTTCTCCCATCCTCATGTCTCTGTCTCTGATTTTTCTATCTTTTTCTTTAACTATCTCGCTCTCTTTTCCTTTTTTTTTCTCTTTCTTTGTTTTTCTATACTTCTCTAGCTTCCTGTTATGGAACCTTACCCATAATAACATAATGGACTATTCCATACGTAATAAATACTGCGCCTCAAGAGGAAGCAAAGAGTTCAGTCCGAAGTCGGGCGACCGGATGATCGGCTGATCGGTTGAACTCTCTGCCTATGGGCGAGGAGGAACCCGAAGGAGGCTACGCCGAAGGGCGGAGTCTCTTTCGGGGTGGTAGACCGACCCTGAACCCGTTTATAAGGGTTCAAAGGGCATATTTTTGCCCGAGCCCACGGGCTCGGAAACCCCACGTTAAACCGGCCTTGTGCCACATGATGCCCTCGTGGGGGGGGGGGTGACTAAATACCGTTCAGTCCGAAGTCGGGGGACCGGCTGATCGGTTGAACTCTCTGCCTTCGGGTGGGAAGGAACTGGAGCGAGGCTACGCTGAAGGGCGGAGTCACTTTCGGGGAGGTAAACCGACCCTGAACTCGTTTATACGGGTTCAAAGGGCATATTTTTTGCCGAGCCCACGGGCTCGGAGATCCCACGTTAAACCGGCCTTGTGCCAGATGATGCCCTCGTGGGGAGGGAATAAATACCGTTCAGTCTGAAGTATGGAGTGAAGTCCGTCAGTAGTCTGTCAGTCACTCAGAGCGAGCGAGTCAATCTGTCGAGTCAGAGGCAGTCCGAAACAGAGTCACGTTCAGACAATTACTGCAAGACATTGGAATAGTGATACTGGTCGAGACTACATTGTTCTCTCTACTAAACCTGATTGTTCATACTAACACTTTCTACTTCTCTGTATATATTCATGTTTTGTAATATATCTGTGTTATTCCATATCCGTGTTCGAGTTCTTCTTTATTGGTTCTACCTTGGACTATCACCGTGGTACAAGGAACCGGACCATAACAAGTGGAGACGAAGATTCGAACTCACACGTGAAGAACAAACAACAAAATCCTCTCTCGTCAACATAACACTTCCTCCTTATCTCTCTTTCCTTTCTCAGTATTTCTCTCTCACTATATTTCTCCGTCTCTCGCTGTTTTCTCTCATTAACTTTCTCTCTCTCATTTTCTCTTTCTTTGTAGTTCTCTCTCTCTCTCTCTTCTGTCTTTCTTTAATTTTCCCTATCTTTTTCTTTCTCCTTATCTTTGTCTGTCTCTCTCTCTCTCCCTACGCACACATCTACTTGCTATCTTTTTGTTTTCTCTCGTTTCTTCCTCTTTCTTTCACTTTTTCTTTCTATCTTTAGTTTTCTCTCTCACATTCTATTTTCTGAAGAAGGCTGGAAAATGGATCGACTGAAACTGGATGTTAATTAACAAAAGTAGCACAAAGTAAGGATTCAGTAATCTGACTAACTCATAAAATCAAAAGCTTCTGTATGCATGCGCGTATGTGTATATGGGTGAATGTATAAAGTCTCGACGTCGATACAATTATCATTATTATCGTTGTTTTTATTATTAGCGGATACTAACAATAAAATTAATGCCCAACGGCATAGACAACGGAAAGTCTTATTAGGGAATATGTACCTTTTATTAATATCACTGTTTTAAAAAAATGGGAATTTCTAGTCAGACGTGTGTATCTATCAAAATAATGTTTATTGTAATAAAAGCTACAATTTCGGATTAAATACCATTCAATACACACACACACACACACACACACATATATATATATATATATATATATATATATATGCTTGTGCATTTAGACAGCAATCCTTCTTTCATGCACGTTTCATTGAAAACGACAGACTAGGTGCTTTGATTTAGTTTTTTTTTTATACAATTTCTCATAAAATCTGTCCAATTGTTCTTTTTATCCAAGCGCTTTCGGTTATACATTTAGCCATTTTCAATGCTGAAATATATTAACTGTTAACTAGATTGTTGTATGTATGTATTTATGTAAAGTTTTCATTTTCAAAACACGGTCAAGATATTGTGTCCATGTTCATAGTTGATATTATTCAGTGTTGTTGTTTTTTTGCTTTTATTAATTCCATTATTTTTAGCCTTTTTTTTTTTTAGATGTAGACGATGCTATTATATTTCTGTTGTCAACAAGTGTGTTACGAATATATGATAGTGGACAGTGAGTGCTGCGAGTACAAAAACAGGCTCAAGATAAAATGATACATACATATAGTCGACTCTCCCGTCGAATTCGACGTATGAGGGTCAAGCAGATCAATTCCTAGGAAACCGACAGCCCGACAACAGCACATGAGATTTGATTATAGTGGTGAAGGTTTCGTGCAGGTTTTGTGAAGGGCCGAATTCAGAGACCTGGTGCATTAAGTGCCACAAGGTCCCCAAACGACCCTCCGCAGGTTTTGAATTCAGAGTTGTCCTTCTCCTAGACCAGTTGCCATCAAAGGCTATAGAACCCAGTCTGTCCTGCTGGAGAGAGAAGAATAGGATTCATACCTTTCCCAGGGGTATTAGCACGTAAGTGAATGTAATGGATTCGACTGGAATTTGAACTTGGCTCTCCGATTCCTCAATCCAAGCCGCTATCCATTACTCCACTGTGCCTCCCTATATATATATATAGTAATTATTAGGAGGATTTGATATATATAGTAATTATTAGGAGGATTTTAATTCATCGAGTCTGATAGAAATCTCAACAGAATGCAGAAAGCACTGGACGGCCGTTTCGTCCTATATTTGGGATTCATCTGATTAGGTTGTCAAGCAAACATCATACCAACTGTTCTGTTGTTGAGGTTTCTATCAGACTCGGTAAATTAATTAAATATAATTATCAAATCCTCCTAATAATTTCTATCTGTGTATATCATTGCTTGAACCGGCTTCTAATGTTCTAGATTGAGCGGCTTGGTGATACTAGTCGTGGCTCCAGGGGGCACAGTCCTATGGTTACAGAGAACTCAGTATGAGTTCCACCACGGAATAAGTGAGCGAGCGGCGCTATATTGAGTCTGATTTGCAATCTCTTCGTCACCGAGGCCCATTAGAACAGTTGGTATGATGTTCGCTTGACAACCTAACTGTCGGGGTTTCAATTCTCGGTAGTGGATGAGCACTGCTGATGAGTCCCAAATATAGGACGAAACTGCCGTCCAGTGTTTTCTGTATTCTGTTGAGGTTTCTATCACACTCGATAAATTAATTAAATATATATATATTGAAAAAAGAAACATCTACCTGTAATCTGATTGTTCACTAGGAGGAATATGCATGGGAGAAAACGTGATATACGAAGCTACAATTTCCCCCAAGGAAAGTGTAAAACAAAAAGATATATATAGGAATATCTGCGGGAAATTGGAAACAGCGTTTTTATAACCATCGCCAGTCCTTCACAAATGAATCCAAAAGACACCAAACAGCACTATCGAAACAATATTGGGATTTGCTTGGAAACGGCTTCACCCCACAAGTGAAATGGAGAATCATCTCTAGGGCTCGAACTCCAATAAATTTCAGAGACCGATGTGACCTGTGTATTAAAGAGAAGATCCTAATGATAAAGAATAAAGATTCCGATAAATTACTAAATCAACATAACGAGATGATTGTTAAATGCAGACATAGAAACCATCTCAATTTAGCTCACTATATAAAAAAAAAATATATATATATATATATACGATGGTAAATATTGGCTTATTTTTATATATAAGGATGATTGTATGCACACATGTGTGCAGGTACATAATTGTGTGTATATAAATGTGTATATGAACTTGAATATGGATATGTGGATTTATGTGTATATGTAGATACATGTGTATATGTGTACATATACATATATATATGGGCGCGTGTGTAAATATATATATGTATATTTGTATAGTTGCATAGGTATATGTGAACATGTATATCGGGTTGCATATAGGTTTGTATATGAACATATATATATGATTTACGAATTTATATATGTGATATGTGTGAATATATGTGTAGGATATGGTTTTATACATATATATGCATATATATATATATATATATATATATATATATATATATATATATATTACGAAATGGATAAAGTCCGACAATTTATTTATTACAGACATTTTTATGTTTAACGTTCTTTTTATAGATACAAGTATTTAAGTAAATGCTCTGTTTATAATAAACAGTATTAAATAACATTTACCGGCCTGAATGTCCGAGAAATTTTCAAAGGACGAATATTTTCTATGAAAATTTCTCGGACATTCAGGTCGGTAAATGTTATTTAATACTGTTTCTTATAAACAGAGCATTTACTTAAATACTTGTATCTATAAAAAGAACGTTAAACATAAAAATGTCTTTAATAAAGATATATATATATATATATATATATATATATATATATATATATATATATATATATTAGCTTGATGCAACTAGAATTAAGGAAGCAGCAGAGATAACAGGGAAAACAAACGGTAACAGCAATTACAACCTATATCACTATAGAAGTGATAAAAACAATATATATATATACATTAAGAAATGGACAAAGTCCGACAATTTATTTATTAAAGACATTTTTTATGTTTAACGTTCTTTTTATAGATACAAGTATTTAAGTAAATGCTCTGTTTATAATAAACAGTATTAAATAACATTTACCGGCCTGAATGTCCGAGAAATTTTCATAGAACAAGGACGAATATTTTCTATGAAAATTTCTCGGACATTCAGGCCGGTAAATGTTATTTAATACTGTTTCTTATAAACAGAGCATTTACTTAAATACTTGTATCTATAAAAAGAACGTTAAACATAAAAATGTCTTTAATATATATATATATATATATATATATATATATATATATATATATATATATATATATATATATATATATGGATGGAGTTCTAATGAAAGGACAGAAATTTTTTTTATTACCTTTTAATCTTAATTTCTCTTTAAATAATTTCTAATTAGACTTGAAAGATTTGAAATTTTACTCATCTGGAGATAATCTCAATTTAAATTGATCACTTAGATTTAAATTAAAATATGTTACTCCTTAACGATTATTCATAATATCAAAAATATTAAAATTAAAATTATTTTTTGAAATTTAAACACTTAATTCACCACCTAACGTTAACTGTATAATTTAAGTAAAAATTTAAAAATTTCTAAATATGGATGCGTGTGGAGATATGTAAATGTATACGTAAGTATTTGTATATGCATAATATATAATTAATCCACTAAAACTATGACATTACTTAATTAGAAAAGCTTTTAATTGCTTTTGTAAATAAGTAATATTAAAGACATTATTGTCTTAAGAAATAAAATTTTTCTGATGAATAATGAAGTTTTACAAGAATTTTTTTCATTTTTTTGAAATTTTAATTATAATAATTTATAATAGTGTAAAATCGTGTAAAATTCTTTATTTGGCTATTTTCCTGGATGTGATATAGTAATTAAGTGGAAACAAAATTTACAAATCCAAAATTGAAAAGATTAGTCAAATTAGTTGTGCTATTCTATTTTTAAAATATTTTATTTTGTATTTTTTCACTTAATACGTTCATTATTTTCATGTACGGTAGACTGAAATTGCCATTATTATGATCTAAAAGTTTTGTCCCTTTATTATGTCGCTTCAGTTACGTTTCAACAGGTTTTCAAAATTTCTATCCAGTTTTAAAAGTTTAAAGCTTAAACTAAGTTTTACTTTTTTCAATTACTATTTTGCTAAATATTTTTATTTTATGTATGTGTGGGACATACTTCAATTGAATAATCATGGTACTTCATTTGTTATCAAATTATAAAATTAATTGAAGAAAATTTTATAGTATTTTAATTTTTTTTATTTTTGCATCTTGGAAAGGTAAATAAAAGTCAATAAAATATTAAATAATTGCGGAAAATATGTTTATTTGTAAAAATTACTAGGTAGTTAAAAACCAAAAATATGCGTTCATTTAGATTTCTGACAATTGGGTTATCCATAGTCGCTGTAATCGTTTCCTCTATCAGCAGTCCATCAAACGTTGGATCAGATGAACAGGACCAACCGTTAATAATTGGTTGTATATTATTTTTTATGTTATAAGTAATATTTATTTAATTTCAGATTAATTTACCTTTAAATTTTCTAATTTTACTAAAATAACGTGTCAGAAATATATATTTATTTTTGAATGAATTTTAAAATAGAAAAACTTGTTTTGTTTACAAATTTATTAAAATTAAGAAAATTTTAAGAAATCACAATTAACTTTGACATTCCAATTCATATAATTTCTATATGAAATACTTCAGAATATTTTGCTTAATGGAAATAATAAATTTAATTATTAAACTTTCAATTAAAGCTATAATGAAATCTTCAAGAAAGATTTTTCATTTTTAAAATTTAATATTAGGTTGGTGCAAAAATAATGACGTAATAATGTCGTTTTTTGACGTTACGTCAAAAAACGACATTATTACGTCATTATTTTTGCACCAAGCTAATAGGTATCGAAAATTTATGCCAAAAAAGTGGAGGATCCTAAACCGATGTATATCGACACATGTGTATGTGGTTATATGTGTAATTGCAGATGTACATGAATGTATGTGTTTTTTACGTAAATATTTATGTGGTGTATGTATGACAAAACAGTATTTTTTTTTACTATTACATTCAAATCTTACTCCATCTTGATTTGAAACCTAAAATTTAATTAAGAAATATTACCCATCTAAAAATAGCTACAAATTAAATTCATGAATTAGACTCAAACTGATAAAGATTTTACCTTAACAGTCATTCACAGAATTAAAATATTACTATTAGTAAATTTTTATTTTTATTGTTGTTGGTTATTAATATAGTAATCGACTTATATTAAATCTCTAATTTATTTGTGGAGAAGTTGAATATTTAAATTGCTAACAAGCATTAAATTTATTTTCTTTGTGGAGTTTTAAACATTTAAATTACTATCAAACGTTAAAATCTGCTTTTATCTAAATTGCTAAAGCTATACCACCCCTCTTCTTCCTCTAAAAACTTTACGTACATCTCTTATCTCTTTACTTCCCCCCCGTTTTTTATTTTTCCCTTCTTTTTGTATTTTTCCTTTTCCCATATCATTTCCGTTGCGTTGACCGATTAAATAGGTCAATATCTGACCCTTACCCCCTCCTTCCTCAATATTAAGTATTATAATAAAAATAAATATAAAAATAAATTTTAAAACTCTCCCTTCTCTCTCTAAACTCCACCATGTCTCTCACACCATTTTTCACCACCCTCTATGTCAACTTATATAAGTTTAATATTGCTCGTCAAAAGAGCAAATTTTAAATTCATTTTTCGTTCCACCTTTTGAAAGTGAAGTCTGAAGATCCAGAGAAAAATAAAATTCTCTGGTGAAATAAATTATTACAAATGGAGCCTTAATGTGGTCTGTTTTCTTTAAATTAAATTATTCGGTCTGAATTAACATCGATCTCTCAGGATTTCATCTTCCTTCGGATTATCCATACGGATTATCAAGATTTTCGTTACTTTCGGTATTTTTCGTTGTTTTCGCCTGAATTACATGTTCTTAGTTCTTTCTTTTTTTTCTTTCTTATTTTTCCTTAGGTATTGGTTTGTTTACAAGCCAATACACCTAAGGTTTTTCCGGATGAGTATACTTACTTATATTTATAAGATTATTTTATATATATATATATATATATATATATATATATATATATATTAAAAAGAATTATACGGTTGTTCTTCACCGCCAGATGTTACTTAAAATTTCATGCATTGATACAGTATATATAGACTATAAAGTATATTATTCATTCAAATAACTTTGTTAGATTCAACTGACAAGGTCTGTCTGTCTAATTTTGCATGTATGTTCCCAATTTTCGAAACAGTTTCAAAATGAAAATTGTAGATAAACATTCCGAAGTGCCTGTTTTTGTTTCCACACTTTTGACTATGTCAGTCACTATCGAGAACTGGGTATTGTCATTATGCTAAGCAATATATTGTGGTCCATATCCATTTTTAGAACGCTAGAATTCTAATATATACAAATGACTTAATGTGTAAAACTGTCTATATTATTACATTACATTATATATATATATATAATGACCGGCAACTTGTTTCTAAGGAGACACACCTGCAAGGGCTGATAGCTAAACCCTGTTGCAAACGCCTGTATATTAGTGTTTTTTTTAAACACCCAACAGACCCCATATGTGGTTTATACTGCAACTATGCTGAGTGAACCTTAGTTACATTAGTTCCGGGAGAGAGCGCATCCTTTGGTGTGATCGACACTGAAAATATCGGTCACGATGACTTGTGGCTTCGTGCTATCACAACCATCGACGGCTGTCTAATAGTTCCGCCTACCCAATCTCACTCATAAGGCTTGGGTTTAAAGTACTTTCCAGAGGTACCGCACGCTAGGATCGTCTCCCCGATCCGATAGCATGAAGAAATAATCTTCCTGAATGAATTCTCTTCTCTCTATCTTGTTAACCCGTTTCGACAATTTGAACGCTCACGTACAACTAGAGATTTATTTATTTCTTTATCCATTTTTTGGGGGGTGGGGGGTTAAATTGGATATTCTATCCACCGCAGGAACCAGTGAGGAAATAAGTAAAATCTGTGTTTGCGTTTCACATCGAAAAACGGGTACGTGTATCAAGATTTATTTTATATCTTCGTCTTCAGTCAATTTATCTGAACCTGATTTTATCTAACACACACACACACACACACACACACACACATATACATATATATATATATATATATATATATATATATATATATATAAATAATGTAAGAAGCTGAACGAGCATATAATTGGTTAGCATTGTGTTAAATTATCTCCCTGCCTCTTTAGCTTTTACTTATTAGGAAAGTTGAACGTCAGACAATTCTACATTTTAGGAAATAATGTAACAAATTGTATCTGTCCATAAGGAAATTGTCTAGGATTTATATGCAGACAACTTCGTGTCATAACCTATATTAAATTTTTGTCCGCTGATTTTGAATTTAGTGTAGGTCACATTCGATTGGTTAATCGCAGCAAAACCTACAAGCCAATTTTTATTGTTTTTGGTTCTCAAAAAAAGAGGAAGTATTCTGCTTTTGAAATTAAATTAATCGTTCACTCGCCAGTAGTTTAATATCGCCCGAGGAGACATATTTGTAGTGGTGAAACATAATTTTAATTGTGTAGCGATTTTTAACATGTTTTTTTTTTAATATCCTAAAATAAATAATATTTATCTCTACTCTGCATTGAGTCCTCTTTAAATTAAATATTACGTGCAGAGGAATCTTACTCCATTTGTTCTCATTTTACCTGGATATATATATATATATATATATATATATATATATATATATATATATATGTATGTGTGTGTGTGTGTGTGTATAAATATTCTCTAATTGAGTATATCTGTAGAAGAGAAAAAATGAATAAAAAGAAACAAGATGAAAAACTATACTTACAAACTGGTAAAATGTATATATATACTTATATATATATATATATATATATATATATATATATATATATTACCAGTTTGTGACTGGAAGGTATAATTCCGAGGAAGATATAAATCCAGGGAGAGCTCAATGTAGACTACAGAGCATTATAATGATAATAAGAAGACGGTGACTTTAATTATCAACGACTACCAATTTAAAGTGTCCGTCCGGTGTACTTTCTCCATTTGCGGGGGAGGTTTCGATCTGATGAGCTGAACATCTCGGTGTTCACAAAATAAAAATTATAAATGAAATGGATAATTAAAGTCTCCATCTTCTTATTATCACTATGTGTGTGTGTGTATGTGCGTGTGTATAAATAACACAAAATATTCGCAAAAATGTTGACTCATGGTGATAAAACGTAATAAACACAAACATTTATTTTCAAAATCTTTGTGTTATTATTAAGATATCAAAGGAATTTTTGATGATTAAATTATTTTTTTTATCCTTTTTAGAAACTCGTAAAAAAAAATTAAAATCTTTTTTTTTCTTGTATCATCGCCAGATCATAAATCTGTACAAGAAAGTTGATTGACTTTTTGTGGTAAAAAATTTGTAAATTTTTTACAAAAAAGACATAATTGCTGGATTTTAAGGAAACTTGCAGAACTTATTTAGAGAAGAATTAAAGTGTTTTTAAATGTTTCTTTTTTATAAAATATATTTTTTTTACATTTTTTTTCTCATTTAATTTTATGAAAATTCGAAAAATCCTTTTTCTGTATTGCTTAATGTTTATATTAATTATAAGAACAAGTCGTCGGAGAATTTAACTCATCAAATTTTCGATGAATTGCTTTCATTTTTTTACTTTAATTAAATAATTTACAAACTTTTTTTTTTTTTAAATTTTGTATTAATTTGTAATCGTCAAATTATATATTATCATTAAATAAAATCTATGATTACTAATTATAAATGGAAAATCTCACTACAATTCAGCGAAACCATTATTTTAAAAATAATTGTTAATTTATTTCATGCGTGTATGAAAGATCCGATTTTTTACAATACGGACGACCATACACGGCACTGAGTGTAACTAAGAGTGTAAATTTGAAGTCTGTTAGTAATTTTCTAACATTTCCTCAAAAAATTTAATAAAATATTAGAGTGTTTAAAATATTTTAAACTTTTTAGGTTACTGGGGAGTTCAAAGAAGTATATACAAATACTTTTACGTTGTATAATATGCTCCTTGTTTAAATTTTCCAAACGTCCGGCTATCGATAGATGTGTCAACAGCTCATAAGAACACCCAACTCCCTGTGGAGAAATGCCTTTCTGCGATAGTAAAATAAGCAATATTTGTTTCAGTTCAGATAATTAAACTTTAAACCAGCTGATCTTTCTGAAATAAATTTACAGGAAAGTATATTTTATTTTTGAAAGATATTTTATCGTCATTTTTTTGCTTCCATGAACCAAGTTTTTTTTTATTGTTCTTTCTCTTTCCAACTCAAATACTTCTTTCATACTAGTGACCTTTATTGCCCTGAGGAGTTTTATACATCTTACTTATTATAAAACCCAGGTTGTGTGTGTCTGTACGTTTAAATATTGGATCGGATTTCCTACATTTTTCAACCGATTTCAACAAAACTTCACAGGACTACGTAAAATTACCTTGTGGTGGTTCTGACAGCGCCAAAAATTGGAAAAACACAATTGTTTTTGCACGAAATCAATTTGAAAACACGATTAAGAGGCATTAATGAAAGGGGGGCAACTCATATCGAGTTATATTTATTATTATAAAACCCAGGTTGTGTGTGTGTGTGTGTTCGTGTTCGTTTATATATGGGATCGGATTTCCAACATTTTTCAACCGATTTCAACAAAACTTCAAATTTTTTTGGCAGGTAGTCTTTCTTATTGTCTTGCACACTTTTTTATTTTTACATTCAGAATGCTTTAAAGATTCCATTTACAAGACAATTGTTTATAATAAAATTCTATTCAATCGGTAGACTCATAACGATTGAAAACAATGTTTTTGTTTGAGTTTGGGTTTGACCAATTCGTAAAACAAGAAACAAAACAAAACAAAAAAAAAAAAAACAAAACCGTCAACCTTAAACAATAATCTTTGTCAATTTTATTTTTCAGTCTTTATGATGGTCGATACTTGATCTATCTCTTACTGTTACATCCCCGGGCAACGCCGGGCTCTACTGTTACTATTTATATAAAGCACAACATAACGAGAAAGAAGCAATAGTTATATTTATATGTATACTGACAGCTCAAAAAGAGGAAGAAAACGTTTACGTACTTAGCTTTAGCGTGTGTGTACGTGTGTGCTTGATGTCCACGTGGTTGGTTTTAAATTACGTAGTCGGTTTACACATAACTAAAAAGTCTTGTTCGGAATGCGCTGTTGTCACTACATCACAAAAAAAAGAAAGGACAAGTGTTCATACTCGTTCCTTTTATATATAACACCAACCTTGGAGGTAATTCCCTCGACTGAAACAGATTCAAAATATAACTAAATATCCGTTTGTTTTTCGTATTCAGAAGATTAAGTTTTTATTAAAAGTCAATGAATTTTACTACAATTTAGCTATGAGATATTAGATAATTTTAAGCGCCAGCGACACAAATGCAGATTTATCTAGTTCTCTAATTAAAGCCGATGACAATATATTCATTATCTGTTTTACAATTTAAATCAGAATGAAATCAATTTTCAGAATGAATGTGCAAGGCTTTCAAGTCTTATACACATAGTAATAATAATACAGAATTAATTAGAGCTTAATATTAAAATGTAAAATAAAGGAGATATATGCATTAGAAAGAAAACAAACCTATAATTTTATCCCGTCCTAACATATCCTGATCATTATTGGAAATGATACTATGAAATTAATTACTAATAATATATCACAAATCCCTCCAACACGGTATACAACCCCACCGCCCCGACAAAAAAACCAACAAACTATTAATATATTAATATATTCGTTACTATGAAAATTATCTGCTTTAGAATTGGGTAAACAATCAATCGAAATCGCTCTGGAAAACAGACACTATGGGTAATGTGATCACACATTCAATTCTCAAAAACAGGACACGCGAAGTATGAAATAAATAACTGAAAAAATATTCCTTGTCCACTACATTTAACCAAAACATGTATTAAAAGAGGATCATTAGTGATCCACTTTTAATATATGTTTTGGATAAATGTAGTTTATATATATATATATATATATACATATATATATATATATATATATATATGCATGCTTACGACTATGTGAGCACGCCTGCATAAGGTACTAGAACATTATTTAGTGTTAATTCCCGATAGAACATTTAAATGGCAGTCGATCATGAATGGCAAACTGAGCGGGGAAATTTGGCTCGACTGTGTGTCTCAAATATCTAAAAATATAGAAATCCAAACATACATACATACATATATATATATATATATATATATATATATATATATATATATATGGTGGGGTTCGTCCGTGCCTGTAGGCATCGAAAGACGGTAATTTAAATATTTTGCTATATATAATATACAGAAATATATATGCATGTATATATATATATATATTTCTCTCTCTCGCTCTTTCTCTTTCTCTTTCTCTCTCTCTCTCTCTCTCTCTCTCTCTCTCTCTCTCTCTATATATATATATATATATATATATATATATATATATATATATATGGTGGGGATTTCTTTGTGTATGAATCGAAAGACGTTAATTAACCATTTTGAGATTTACCGATAAACCGATATATATATATATATTAGGTTGGTGCAAAAATAATGACGTAATAATGTCGTTTTTTACGTATTTTTAACGTAAAAAAAACGACATTATTACGTCATTGTTTTGCACCAACCTAATATATATATATATATATATATATATATATATATATATATATATATATATATGTATACGGTGAGGGTTCGTGCGGCCGTGTATGCGCCGAAAGACGTTAAATAACTATTTTTGCTATTTACCTATAAAGTGAAATATACACACATATATATATATATATATATATATATATACATACATATATATATAATATAATATCTACATTATACTATTCTATATATAATATCTATATATATATATATATGTATATATATGTATATATATCTATATCTATCTATCTATCTATCTATCTATATATATATATATATATATATATATATAAAAATTTTGTGCTGAAGGTGTTAATGTATTTATGTCTCTCTGTTGGTCTTTATATATATATATATATATATATATATATTATCCTGGAGCTCATGTGCTTCAAAAGATCTTCTAATATTTACAAAACTGATTTTCCAAATTGAGGTTAATAGCGCTTTTTGTGGAACTTCAAAAAGAAGAAAGTAAAACGCCATTACATACGCAACGAGTTTATTCCTCTCGGGATTCTTGCGAGAATGTATTACGCAGTCTATGCACACCCTACTTAAAAAAAAAAAAAAAACTTACAAAGTAAATTTCATTAATTAATACGTAAACTTAGACGAATTCTGATGGCAGATCGTTCAGGTAGATAAAAATATCATATTTTAATTTACAATACAGATTAAAGAAAGAAAATATAAAAGGTCGAATAAAGAGCAAATTTTATACACATACGAACACACGCACGCACATCCACACATGTTACATATTATATATTTTTATTATATATAAGTCTACCATTTGTCTATGCTTTGAATATAGTGGCCACATATGGTCCAGTGCTGCTTCTATATATTATAGAGCTTGATGAAATCGAAAGAAGAATCTGCAATGTTATAGGTCCTGACCTTGCATCTCTGCTTCATTCCCTTCCCACTGTTGTAACATAACGTCCTTTTCTATAAATATGGTAATTTCTCCGAAGAACTTTCTGCAATGGTACCTAGACTTTATGAATTTTAGCTTAGTAGTAGGATTGACAACAAGGTATTATTAATTTACAGTTGAATACATAACAAAAAAAAAATTCTGAAATTTTCATCACACCTCTGTCGTGCGTATGTATAGTCCTACCAACATATCAAATTTAGTCCGATGAAGTGCTGAAGAACGAAACGCGTCAGTAGTAAAATTTTCTACTTTGTCATACATACATATATATATATATATATATATATATATATATATATATATATATACAGACATATATTGTTAAGCTTAGATCGATGAACGATATAATAAAATATATCCAAATATTAGAGAGATTTTTCTTTATATTCCATTATACGAAACTTAGCATGGATCATGATAAAGCATAATAGACATTCATTGTCTGTTATATTTAACAATATGTCTGAATAATGATCTTCTGCTACTATACACCAAATATATATATATATATATATATATATATATATATATATATATATATATATTCATATATGATTCAATTTTGGAAGTGCTATCTGATGATCCGGCGTCCTTTAAAAGGGCTCTGGTGAAATAAATTATTATAATGGTACCTTAAAGTGGTCTGTTTTTCTTTTAAATATTAGCTTTGGATTTACATTGAGCTCTCAGAATTTCATCCTCCTTGGGATTACCCATACGGATTAGCAAGTTCTTCATAACTTAACTATATATATATATATATATATATATATATATATATATATATATATATATATATATATATATATATATGTATGTATGTATATATACATGATAAGAGCGATAAAATCTTTAACTGGAATTTATTTCAATTTAATGCATACTATCGTTGACTTGCAGAGTCACGTATTGAATAACATACTGAGTAACATATTGAGTAATATATTGATTTTTAAATATTTATAAATAAATATTTAAATATTTATATTGATGTTTCATTGGTATTTAACATTGAGTAACATATTGAGTAACTGAGCCACAAACAATAATAATATTACACTGACAGTTGTGGGGGAAGTGCCGTTTTCAGCGAGAAAAGTCAATGGTACAAGCATAAAGCTGAGGAAGCCCTTGAGTCAGAAACCTCCAAGATTTGGTGGGATTCTTTCCACAGAAATAATGAAGAAATGGGAGTACAACAGACCTGGACATATTGGCAGAAGACAAAATAGAAATAATGTTATATCCTTTTTATACAAGGCAGAGAGCAAATTGACGAAGAAGTAAAAATAATCAACTATGACCCCTTGGAGTTTCAAGTGGTAAGACTGTGATGAGAGAAAAGAATTGAAAAGTTAACGGTGCCGGAAGCAAAAAGCTAGAAAGCTGGACGTAACACTTATATATGGAAGTGCCAATGCATTATGGGTCCTTGAGCACAGTGGATAAAGGCGTTGGTTAGATCCAGTGACAGGACCCAAAGAGTGTGAGTTCAATACCCGGTTAAGGCAGTGGAGAACTTTCAGAGGGAAATTAACAGGAGATAACTGATAACTGACATCCATTAAACATGGCACGTGGAACTAGAACAGTCTACCCAAGTGAGCGAAAAGGGTTCTGTTCGACATTCCAACCACCTGAAGAAGGCCGGAGCGGACAACAGCCGAAATGTTGTAATAAATATGGCGGCAAAGATGAGGCACTACGTACCTGGTTACAACATGGTTAGTGAGAAGTTTGAGCGGAGGAACGCTTATAAAAGCAGTCGACGAGAGAGAGGTTGCATGCAAGGGGTCGAAGACTGTTACATTATTGGTAGAAGAGTGCAGTTCAAGATAAGGAAGCTTGTTTTGGAGCACATTGTCGACGGCATTGACTTGTAAACTGGAGGGAGTCACCCTTAATCAAAGCCAGGTTAAATTTGATAAAGTGGAGGCTTCAGAGAGATTCAAACAAATGTACGACGAGTGAATAACTCAACGGATAACGGTGATAGCACATCGAGGCAAGGTGATAGTGATTCAGATGATCCACACACGTAGGTCAGGAAGAGAGGCACGGCCACCTTATTGGGTACGTGACTACGTGGTATGAGGATGATCAATCGACGCGGTCTACTGGTTTAACATCTCCCCTCGTGTAGGCCAGGAGGAGGATTCTGTGCCAGAGCGCGCAATATTTCAGTCCGAGTGGAGACATCCACAAGTCATCCCCTAAAATGAAGCAGCGACGAAGCGAGCTGGTTCAATCTAAGTTGGAGAGGGAGATATGGATAAAGCGGCCTGTTGAAAATTCACAGTGGAGACCCGAACAACTCCCGTAGACAAGCTGGTCCCAAATACAATGCCCTGT
>OZ010574.1:87488937-87516437 GCA_963932145.1 Acanthosepion lycidas
GATCCTGGCGAGTAGTTATCGGGTCGTAGAATTCCGAAAACTCTCTGATGAGAGCTTGTCGGATGAGAATCGGATTAACAGCAAATAAATATGGCCAAGTCGATCCGATTTTAGAGGGACAGAATTTTATATATACAGCGTCGCCCACGTGACGACAACATGACAAGGTTTAAACGGAACGCTGATCATTTAAAACTTTCAGTTATCTGTTTGAATAAGTCTTGTTCTTATGTCCATCGTCTTTGTCATGTTGAATTGATAATGTTAATTATATTCTATGAATATGTCCTGAAGATGGTTTATTAGACCGAAACGTCCGACGTTGACATATTAACATTAAAACAGCATAATTGCATATAAGGATTTTTGTTTGTTTTTTCCGTATATTTTTCTTCATATATATATATATATATATATATATATAACATCAACGATACATATAATAATACAATTCTCTTGCTAAAAAGTTGAATGTCTCTTGTATATGAACGATGATCAACAAAACAAAAAATAATACTTCGTGTGATTTCGTTAAAGGAGAGCGTTGGCTTCATTTTAATCCTTTTTGGTGTCTTCTTAGCGCAACTGCTACAACTGTCGATGTTCCCTTCCTCAGTAGTAGTAATAGTAGTAGTAATATTAGTGGTAGCAGGAGCAGCGGTACTTATATCAATAGCACAGGTTAGCGGGCGCTTTGTCCCAATCTCTGACGTCACTTCCTCTCTTCTTCGAGCCAACTAAACTCTGCTCACGGTCTCTAACCCAACTCAACTTAACTGCCCGCTTCTTTCTTTTATTAGGAACGGGGTCGACCCATTTCCTGGCACTTCTAAATTAAAATTTCACGCTTGCGTCATCTTTCAGTACCCTGACCGTATTGCCATTGTTCTAAGTTTATCTATTAATAGCTGTGAGCAATTTTGATAAACTTTACATAGATTCATGCTGTCTTGTTATCAATAAAATTAACCTTTAGATCAAGACATTCTGAATTCTATTTTCTATTAATAATCTGATATCTTTTGTACGCTTAAAGAGAAAAAAGATTGTATTTCATTTTCTAAATAAAATCTGTAACATTTACATTTCAAAGTCTTTACAACATTTTTAACATCTTGGTTCTTTTGAAAACGCCTTTTTTCCCTGTTTTCCAGTATACTCTCTTTTATTGTCATTATTATTATTATTATTATTATTATTATTATTATTATTATTATTATTGCTATTATTATTTCGGGGTGATATTGCCCCCTCACCCCGCCACAATATAAGTGAAAATTATGAGGATAATTAGAATAGCTATTTCCACTTGACTGACTTGAAGAGATTAGCGTTCAGAAAAGCATCCGCACGGGATTTTGTTCCACAAAGTAGTACTTCTAGATGAAAAAAATGACGGAACTAGAACGAGGAAATGTCGAAAGGATTTTTTTTCTCTCTTGACACCGCTATTATTATTAGGTTGGTGCAAAAATAATGACGTAGTAATGTCGTTTTTTGACGTATTTTTTAACGTCAAAAAACGACATTATTACGTCATTATTTTTGCACCAACCTAATACTATCCTCACGCCTCGGTTATGTTGATTGTTTTAAAAACCTAAATATATGAAAGTGAATTGATACATTTTCTTTGTTCTTAAGAATCGATAACAAAAACAATAGACACTATTAATTAATTAGATTGTTTATTGGAATGGTTGGAGAAACAATAAATAATACAGATGTCCTTATAGTTGGTTCACATATTTTAAATTTTAGTAAATGTTTATAAAATTATGAATAAAAATATTTTCATATTCATTTCTTTATAAATTAGTAAATGATAAATATCGCATTGCATTAGTTTTAATACAATTTATTAGTTTTTAGAATGTTGTAAATATAAAATTATTCTTGTAATCATCATCATCATCATCATCATCATCATCATCCCCTTGACTTTTGTAATCGTGGTGGTGGTGGGGATTCGAATGCTGAAGCCAAACTGAATTTACTCCACAACAGTCTATAACGGCAGCCATATGCAATTCCCAGTTTAGTCGTACATGTAGATTGTTTGATATGAATAAAAAAATAAATATTAGGTTGGTGCAAAAATAATGACGCAATAATGTCGTTTTTGACGTATTTTTTAACGTCAAAAAACGACATTATTACGTCATTATTTTTGCACCAACCTAATAGATTTACTATTTTTGTTGTAAATTCTCAAGAACCCCCCCCAAAAAAAAAAATTGTATAAATTCACTTCATCATATGTTTAGATTTTATTACAATTCTAATCGTCGGTTTTAAAGCAATAAACATTGCTGGGGAGTAAGGGCAGTTAGAATAATAGCGCTGTCAAAGAAAAATAATCCTTCTGATACTTCATTTTTCATGGGCACGAAGGTTCTAGATTGCCGAAAACTGCACCATTAATCTTTGGAAATGCCAAAGTAAATTTTCATTTTTTGAAATTTCATTTATTAATTTTTCCATTTTAAAATTTCGTGCGGACCAGAGTTTTAGTTATTCTGCAAGTGCGACCTAACGTAAAAAATAAATGTTGAGAAACACTAATCTAATCCATATTAGATGAGGAGAGAACGATTCACGTCTTTTCTGGGGGCTTTTAATCTGAACGTGAACACATCTGATGATGCCAGAATTTGAATTCGACTCGCTGATTCCACTGTCCATTCCGATAACCCTTAAGCTATCCACACATGAATGAAACAGCATTTAACTGGGTTGCACTGACAGTGGGAAATTCAGCAACTATTTCATTTATCCAGCTTTACACATTGGTATTTATGCAAGCAAGTGCGCTCATTGTTTTAAGGACAATGGCTGGATTGTTAGCAGCTGTAAATCAAGATGAAATCTGAATTGCAAAAATAAGAGAAAAACAAGAAGATAGAAATCGGAAATAGCTTAGCTTCTTAGACACGGACACACGCTCCACTGCGCATTGATGCCAAGCTTACTTTAACAGAGAAGTGGAACCAACATAACTTCTTATTTCGACCACTACTGAGACGACAATACCTCCTCATTCGAAAGAATTTTTTTTAAAGATAAGCCACTTTTAAAAAAAATGTTTTAGCGACCCAGTGGGCTTTAATGCAGTCCCTGTCGCTTCTGATATAAGTAACATCTACTGAGTTAATCTATTGTGTACATGCAAACGGTTATCGGCTCGGAAAGTTGGCTTCAAATTACAGTCTAGTCAATTGCGTTCACTTTCGCACAAATGCCCTTGAACAGTGTCAGATAGCAAAAAGAGCAAATGCAATAGCATGAAATAATTTCAAGCTTTTGAAATCGACACCTTACAATCTGACAACGTCAATAGTTCAGTGAGTTATGTGCCATACGTGATAAACGCTTAAGCGATCATGTATCTTTCGATACATGACTGACGAGGCAGATTTTTGCACGCAGTAGGGTTGCAATTTCTTTTTTTCTGTGGTAGACCAGTTGCCATCCAATGGGGAATGAACGAAATATCCTACCTATAAGATTAGAACTAATGGATGCGAATATTTAAATTTATGCATTAAATGTTCCGGGCACCTCGACGTGGGGTAATGGTTATCAAGCCTGTCTCGCTAAAACAGTTACGACTGCGTAGTGAGTTCAATTCTCACTAGGTGCTCCATACTTTCGGCCTTGTGCCACATCTAAGCTACGCTTAGAAAATCATTTTGGGCACCTCGAGGTGGTGTAATGGTTAGCAAGCTTGTCTTGCTAGAAAAATTACAAATTAGTAGTGAGTTCGATTCTTACTGGGTGCCCCTCCAAGTTCGGCCTTGTGCCACATCTAGCTATGGGGAAAAAAAACATCTATTGGGAAAAAAAACGCATAAATTACTATAAGTAATTTATGCACATTACTTATCATCTTTCAATTGCGTCTCTGTCCTTGGACAGAGTGCGCTCAGGGGTTTCTCTGTCAAAGGACAGAGGGGCAGCTGAGGGAAATTATACTGAAGAGGTGCCTAGCCCTGGGAAACAGCTGCACGAGGCCGCGCCTTCCCATTGCACAAGAGGGAGGGATCGGTGCTCGCAACGAGGCCAGCGCAATCGACGGGTCCCCACATTAATCCGACCTTGTGTCACATCTCATTCTCGTGGGGGAATATGTAAACACCGCATTAATTGTTCCGGTGGCAAGAATGAGGTTGAAGATTGCCTTGGACAAGAATAAGTTATTCCTTTCCTAAGGGCCATATAACGCCACTATGCGATAATCTTAAGAAGTGGATATCTCTTTTTACTCATGTAGGCTCCAACACGAATGAAGAAAACAACTTGATGCTACCTCTTGTGGAAGTCACATTATATTGGGGCGGTAAGAATGTCTGCATAAACTGCTTATTGGACACAGGTAGCCAGCGGTCGTACTTTTTTCTAAAGAAATATTTTAAAAAGTTAAAATGTCCTGACTGGAGTGTAAGTCATGTCGTGTTTTCAATTAGAAATTATATCAAGTCATTTTAAGGGGTGAATGTCAGCAAAGGGAGATTACTTCCTATACTGTTTGGTTGGAGGACACCGTTTCGATGACTTCAGACAAGTGATAATCAGTTTGACTAAATTAATATACAAATTAACCTTTTCTCATAATAACGATAGTACTCAAATAAACATTCAAGGAATTCTAGGAGTGGACATTTTTCAACATATGGAAGAGACTAAAATGTATGAATAGCTTGGCGTGGAAAATACCGAATGGAATTGTAGAGGACCGTGTTGTTAAATTGGGAACACGTGTGTTTATTCCTGCTAGAAGAAGGTCCAACTACAAGAACATGGCGGACTCAAGTTGAGTCCAACCGAAGAGGTAAAGAAAACAAACAAGACCGACACACACACACACACACACATATACATATATATATATATATATATATATATATATATATATATATATAGTTAAACCTAGAGAGCCAGACAAACCTACCAAGGCAAGCCTTCCCCGACGACCCGCTTAGGTGAAACCTTGGTAGGTTTAACTAGGTCTGCTCTACTCACTGTATTGAGCACTTTATTTAGTTATTTTGCGCACTCTTATCGGGGGGTTTTCTTTGGGTTTTGAACTTGCATGCTAGACGATTATTTTCGGCTAACGTACATGTTCTTGGTTCTTTCTTTTTTTTTTATACCTTTTTTAGACAAAACTACCAAGGCAAGCCTTCCCCGACGACCCGCTTAGGTGAAACCTTGGTAGGTTTAACTAGGTCTGCTCTACTCACTGTATTGAGCACTTTATTTAGTTATTTTGCGCACTCTTATCGGGGATTTTTCTTTGGGTTTTGAACTTGCATGCTAGACGATTATTTTCGGCTAACGTACATGTTCTTGGTTCTTTCTTTTTTTTTATACCTTTTTTTTTCCCTTTTGGTATTGATTTGATTATTTGCAAATCAAGACACCGAAGGTTTTCTGAGTATAGTTTCTTATACTAATAAGATTTCTAATAATAATAATAATAATAATAATAACAATATATATATATATATATATATATATATATATATATATATATATATATATATATATATATATATGCAGAAACAAGTATGTGTATAAATCAATCGACAAAGACATCAACATTTGTGTTTGTGTGTGAACGTAAAGAGTTTCTTCTTTGGTGAATGTTCGTACGTACGTGTATGTGTGTTTCATGGCGTTTTTCCCCACAAGTCGGCAAAAATGTGGATCTCTGCGAGAGATCACATTTTAAATGTGTCCGCTGAAAGGCAAGGCAAAAAGTGAACGACGCAAGCAGTCGCCCAGTATTTATAGTGTAAGGAGAGCGACCCCTAGTGAACAATTAGAGTATTAAGGAGGAGTTAACTCCGACAGAATTGCCCCTTTCGGCAAGAGTCTAAATTTTCTATATAGACATCAAGTTAACCCAGCGGGTCCTGAGGCTTCCAACGTCCACCACAATTACCATACTATAATTTTTGAACATTCTTCAAGTCCCGAATATTAGGTTGGTGCAAAAATAATGACGTAATAATATCGTTTTTTGACGTTAAAAATACGTCAAAAAACGACATTATTACGTCATTATTATTGCACCAACCTAATAAATAAATTCGAAAAAAAAAAAAAAAAAATATAGTGTTCAAAGATAATTCATATTCACGGGAATTACCATGGCACGAGACCAGGATCAAATCGGTGCCATCTAATTATCAAGAAACCTTGAAAGTGCTTGATAAACCTATGCATTGTTTAGAAGGTAAAAATTGGCTACTGCTTACAACGATATTTTTCACCAACAAGAGACCGAAGGGATTATAGAAAGAATTGAAATCTCCTCACAAGACTATTCAAAATATATTAGATTGGTGCAAAAATAATATCGTTTTTTGACGTATTTTTTAACGTCAAAAAACGATATTATTTTTGCACCAACCTAATATGTAGATTCCTCATAGACCGGTCTTCAAATCTGGTGAACTAGTAGCAATAAATTCCAGACGTCTAGCATATATCAAAGCAAAGCTAGCCCTCTTAAAGCAATGTCTACCATCACCTACCGTCTCTCTGAATTGTGTTCTTTTATTATTCTCTTTATTGAGGAGAGCCTCAATAATATTTTCTCAGTTCCTTTCATTTTTAGTAACCACTTATGCCTTAGTTGTTTTATCGCCTTCCTTGTTGGATAAGGACCTAGCTTTACATCTGATACTGAACTATTACCATTAACGTCCATTGTGTTTTTACATCTAATGTTAATGGAGAAATTTCTTTTTTGCTTTTGGTGATTCTCCTGAATAGGAACCTACTTCCAGGTCTCAGTGAAAGGGAAAAATTATTAACTAACTTCAAAGAATTATTGAATGAGGAATATCTTTTGAGTTTAAAAGGAACGTGTAAGAATCTACACAATATTGACTTTAGTAATAAAACCCCCTGGCCAATCTTTTGAATCAAACTTGTCCATGATCAAGACATTAAACTAGATACAGTTTAATGTCTTGATTCTAGTGTTAATGACACTTACTGGTGAATAAAGTTTGAATCTACAATTCAAAATCTTCAGTAATAAAGAAGAAATTAAGAATGAGTACAAAATTTAAAACAAGTGCTAACATGCACGTAAGAAAACAATTTACTTCAGAACACAAGATTATTAAACT
Organism: Acanthosepion lycidas; assembly: GCA_963932145.1. NCBI lineage: Eukaryota > Metazoa > Mollusca > Cephalopoda > Sepiida > Sepiidae > Acanthosepion > Acanthosepion lycidas. Next base: position 87,496,083 of record OZ010574.1, read on the forward strand.
TAAAAATACTACATATTCACAAAATGCAAAGGATCATTTGAAATAATGCAAAAGATTTACTGCTCACAGAGGAAAAGCTCAACTGGTATTGTCAGCAACAGACAGTTTCTTCTGTTCCTCAGTACTTTCAAGTTGAGGATTCTGCCTGGAATTCATCTACACGGTCCTGGGTAAGACTTTAAACTTCAATCCTCTCCCGTGTAAGATTTTAAACTGCATTCATTTATTACATAAGTCCTGTCCAGGGTAAGACTTTAAACAGAATCCATCCATACTTCAATCTTTTTCTGTGTAAGAATTTAAACTGCATCCATTCATACACTAATCTTAACTAAATCTCGTGATGAGGCCACGTTTACGGGATTTGGGGAGTGTGGAGTCACCCCTTGATTGTCATTACTCCCAAATTCATTCTAAGTGGTAGCGCCCGTTAGAGTTGTCCTAGATAAGACATTAAACTGTTTACATGCGATCCAGTGGAAAATGCAATACACACTGTAGAACTTTTTCACTGCACTGTGTTTATCACCCCAGCTGAACTTTACCAATGCTTTAAAGAAATGATCCAGCAAGATGTATAGACAAGATCAACAGGGCATAACCCAAATAATAATTCCGGTTGAAGAAAACACTTCTTAAAAGAGCCAAACTACTCATGTCAAAAGAAGAGCCAACCAATGTTCACTTCAAACTGCCCTTGAACATTTGATCTGCCTCATGATGACAGGCTACTATGGGGAGATTCTGTGGTTCAAATGAAGTAACCATAAAAGTAGCCATTTTTAATCATTCACATACTCATAAAAAGATAAATGGGGAACGACACAATTATGAATAAATAATAAAATATATTGTCATGAAAACAAATACAAATGACAAAAGAACGAGCAATGTCATTTTAATTGGTATAACTAGTACTTAAAATAACATAATAAGCGGAGAAAATAATTTTATTAAACAATAAATGTAATAGTGTATATATAATTCATAAGCTAGAATCTATACCTAGCCAATAAAAGGGTCATAATTCGAAATGAATTAACAAATTTAAAAGTCTTTAAAAAAAGGGCATGAGGAGGACACTTATAGATGCATTCACTAATAACTGACCATAATAATATTGAAGGATATATTAATAATAATAATATGTCAAGGATTATCATATTTCACAGCCAGTGAAGTTATTCTTAATGAATAGTTCTAAAAAGTTAACAAGTAAACACCAACTCTTGTATTTATATTGATATATTGAAGGTAACAATTTCTCTTTTTTATCTGTTGAATGATGGAAATGCTTATTATTAATAAAGAATTGATTTATGTTTATATATATTGTTTTAATAAAAGAAATGATTATTGAAACGCTTATTGTACATAAAAAAAACAACTGCATTACGATGTTATGAAGCAACAACATGCAATGAAACTCTGAATTGCATGTTTTCCTGTCTGTTAAGGCAATATAAAAATATATAGGTTATCTCCCTTTGATAGATAGCACCTGCTGATAGTAGTTCGGACCAATTCACCTGATACTAACAGGTACGACTCAAAGTTAGGTGTGAAATAGAATTCAGGCGCCAATTGGAAAGGCATTGAGACAACGAATGGGAAGAATGTGTTTTCGCCTATTCCAAGAACAGACGATGCTAGCCATGAGCAGAACCTAAATAATGCATAGAAAGCAGCTATTGGAAGAAGATATGAACCATATTAGACGAGTGCTTCAGTCAATTTCTTATAGGGACATGTATTTGGATATTGTCCCTGATATCATGACCTTTAACTGCTAAAAGAATACATTTTCAATTTAATAAAAATAAATAGCCAATAAATCAGCTCCTACCATTAAATAAACATAGGCTTCTGGAGCCTACACAAGGCTATAAAAACCAAACATTCATTCAACTCGGCAGAAGCAGTAAAGAAACATGAATCAACCTCATCATCTTGTCTTTCTCACCAAAGCAACAGCGGAATCCCTTTGATCTTATCCCCCATTTACACCTTTTCTCTTCCCCACTGAAAGATTATTCATCTCCATTTACTTACAGGCAAAGAGAAGAACTTTCTAACTTTCATTTCATGATAGCTAATTACAGTTAAACTTTGTGTATCCTACGTTTAAATAAATATCATTTTATTTGAACACGCAATAATCTTTTCTCTCATTTTTTTTTATTCAAACGGTGACCCAAGGAATCTTTTCCCAAAAGTCTTGCTATAAAAAGTATGCATATAGAACACTTTTCTAAAAGAAGTGCCAACCAATGTTCACTTCTAAATAGCCTTGAACATTTGATCCGCCTCAATAAATGGAATAACGTACACACAACACTTAAGCTAAGAATCTATACCTAGCCACTAAAAAGAGAATAATTCGAAATGAATAAAGAAATTTACAAAATGGGAGAACACTTATACAGACATTCACTAATAATCGGCCATATTAATATCGAAGAACATAAGAACTATTATATTTTACATGCAGTAAATTTATTCTTTATGAATAGTTCTAAAAAAGTTAATCGTCAAATAAACGCCAGCTGTCGTGTTTACACTAACATTCTGAGGGTAACCTGGCAAGCAGCAATCGGACGGAGATATGAGCGGCACCAGATAAATGTTTCATCTGTTTCAAACAGCCAGATGTATTTGGACATCGTCCTCGATGTCATGAATTTTAGAAGCTAAAAGAATACGTTTTTAGCAATCCTCCATTCTCATTCTCCTTGTATACTATATTTCTTATATAAAGTATGTTTTTAAACTGTTCAAAACTAAATTTCGACTAAATTTGGGGTGTCGTTAAATTTCCCACAAATGTTTAATTCAAATTTTAATGTCAAATTGAGATTTTCTTCACATATAGTCGGTTCATATCGTATATACGACTGCAGCCTTGTTAGAAAACGCTCTCTACGGCTTAATCTATCTTCGTATACGATCTCCGCGTTTTGTTTACGTTTTTTTTTGGCGCAAACTTTAATAAAACATTGTTTTTAATGCTTTCTACACATAAAGTCGGTTCGTATGGAATACTATGACTCCTTACCTATGAAATATATCGAATATGCGACCGTAGCAGTATTAGAAAAGGATTTTAGAGGTTGCATCGATTTACAATGATTTTCTCTTACAGAGCGGATCCATAAACTCTTGAAGTACCCGAGAGAAATAGATGATTTTATTACCGGTCACTACAAATTAATTGTGATTTTTTTTTCCTAGACAAAATAGTGACTTTTTTCTGTGTTTTTTCTGTATTTCTATTTTTTTTTTACCTGTGACTTTATTACCAACCATGAGAGGAAGCTTTCAAATTGAGAAATACGAATCGATAATACCGAAATCAGACAAGTACAAAAATTTAAATATCTGGAAAGAGTGTTAACAGACTTTGCTTCCGAAAGCTAAGCAAAGTATTGATATACAGGGGATTTTCGTTAGAAAGAAAGAAAAGAGTATTATTATGTTATGTTATGTCAATCATGGCAGTGAATACTGGACAATTTCCTCACAAATAAGGACAGAAATGTGGATCTACAAAAAGAATGTTGGGAATACAATAGACTGAACATGTGAATAACGAGGAAGTTTTAAGGAAAATGGAGGCAAAAACTATCCTTTTAGAAAGAGACAGTCAAAGTTTCTATAACAAATATTGAGAAAAGAGGGCTTGGAGAACTTGACACTCGCAGGAGATATTAAACGAAAGAGGGACAGTGGAATCAATGAGTTACCTAACACGTTTGTGTAAATGGGGGATAGAACAGTGTTGTGGCAATTTACCCACGCACGCATGGACTCTACCAGCTATAAATAGGAGCAGGTACTGCCTTTTGGAGAGAGAAGTTTCCAGCAGTCAGCTCTGACAGTCGGACCGAACATTCTTGCTGTAACACTATCGTTTGTATATGTTTGTATTGCTGTTTCTGTTAATATATTTGTTTAACTCAACTCCTCTCTTGTGTCTTTTATTTCTGGCCACAACAAACAGTGCGTAGGAGAGATGGTAAAAAAAAAAGACCAATATTACTTAGAGCTAAAAATTATAGGAAGTTGATCGCCCACGTACTGAATGGACACATCACGTAGAGGAAGAAACTGAAAAATTCGACAAAAAGTTAAAAAATTCAAAAGAAAGAAAAAAGACTACTTTAAGAAAAAAAAAAAACAAAAAAACTACAGATATGAATTTTAGAAGTGAAAAGGAAATATGAACTAACTTCGAAAGAAAGAATATCGGATTCTATGTGGACAAATTTTGAGAGGAAGCAATTGGACGTGAAGACACTTAAAATGAAAGAAAGAAGGTTTCGATATGAACAGTTTTCGAGAAAGAGCAATTAAATGTGAATATATATATATATATATATATATATATATACACATACATATATATGTATATATATACATACACACACACAAAGGAAGAAGTAAATAAAAGGAAAAAGGCTTCGATATGAGCAGTCTTTGGAAGAGAGCAATTAAATGTGAAAAAAGAAAGAAAGAAGGGAAGAAAAAGAAAGGAAGGAAGGAAACAAAAAGAAAGAAAGAAAGAAAAGGCTTCCATATGGACAGTCTTTGAAAGAGAGCAATTAAATGTGAAGAAAAAGGAAGAAATAGAAAACGAAAAAGAAAGGAAGGAAAAAGAAAGAAAGAAAGAAAGAAAGAAAGAAAAAGGCTTCGATATGAGCCGTCTTTGTAAGAGTGCAATTAAATGTGAAGAAAGAAAGAAAGAAAGAAAATAGAAAGAAAAGAAGGAAAAAGAAAAAAGAAAGAAAGAAAAAGGCTTCGATGTGAGCAGTCTTTGAAAGTGAGCAATTAAATGTGAAGAAAAAAGAAAAAAAGAAAGAAAAAGAAAGGAAAGGAGAAAGGAAAAAGAAAGAAAGAAAAAGGCTACGATATAAGTAGTATTTGAGAGGGAGCAATTAATGTAAAGAAAGAAAAAAGAAAGAAAGAAAAAAGAAAGAAGAAAGAAAGGTTTCCATATAAGTTGTCTTTGAGATGTAGTATTCAAATATAATATAAAGAACCAAAGAAGTAATCCCTTGAGATTGGAAGCACTTTTGTTTATCTTTTGTCTTTTTCGAGGAAAGAAGGTAAAGAATCAGGAGAAAGTCAGTGTGCAGCATTTATGTCAACAGTGCAAAGTTTCAAATGAACTTTCGTTCGCATGCTATGACTGTGGAATAGGTTTTAGTAACATGTGGCAAATATGACCTTCCAGTTCAAAAGCATTAACATCAAACGACTTAGTCGACATCGGGAGAGACCCACCAAAATTCCTAAGAGAATATGAATAGCGAATTGGCAACTAGAATTAAGGAAGCAGCAGAGATAACAGGGAAAACAAACGGTAACAGCAGTTACAACCTATATCACTATAGAAGTGATAAAAACAATATATATATATATACATTAAGAAATGGACAAAGTCCGACAATTTATTTATTAAAGACATTTTTTATGTTTAACGTTCTTTTTATAGATACAAGTATTTAAGTAAATGCTCTGTTTATAATAAACAGTATTAAATAACATTTACCGGCCTGAATATCCGAGAAATTTTCATAGAAAATATTCGTCCTTTGACAGGATTCGAACCTGCATCCTATACGGAATCGCTATTTAGCCGGGCGTGCCTAACCGATTCGGCCACAAAGGATCGTTCGGTTGCTGAGGTCGAATTTACTGCTTATAAACTTCAATCTTCCATGAATCTCGTACATTCATAACTGCTCATGGCGTATCAAATGTAAACAAATGACGTCATACATTAAGAAATGGACAAAGTCCGACAATTTATTTATTAAAGACATTTTTTATGTTTAACGTTCTTTTTATAGATACAAGTATTTAAGTAAATGCTCTGTTTATAATAAATAGTATTAAATAACATTTACCGACCTGAATGTCCGAGAAATTTTCATAGAAAATATTCGTCCTTTGACAGGATTCGAACCTGCATCCTATACGGAACCGCCATTTAGCCTGAATGAAAATTTCTCGGACATTCATGCCGGTAAATGTTATTTAATACTGTTTATTATAAACAGAGCATTTACTTAAAATACTTATATCTATAAAAAGAACGTTAAACAAAAAAATCTCTTTAATATATATATATATATATATATATATATATATATATATATATATATATATATATATATATATATATATATATATATATATATATATATATATATATATATATATATATATATATATATATAAAACAATCATTCCTGATAATTTGATATCTCTGACTGTCTTTTAACTCAATCCTTTGTATTTCATTAAAAGTTTTCGTGAAATGTGTTCCCATTAAGGATGCATTTTTTGTTTGTGTTTTTCGTTTGTGATTATAGAATGTCTTTATTCATTTCCAGTTGTAATAAATTCAATAAATAAATGGAGCCTTTAAAATTCTTTTCGCTAAGATAATTTTTTGTTGTTGATATTTGTTTTCGTACGGATTCATAACTGACCATTTTTGATTTTTACCCTTTTCTTTCTGGCTTCCATTTTTTAGCTATTTTTTTTTTTATTTCTTTTTTCTTGTTTTGTTTTTAATCTTTCGTTCGTTCTTTCCTTCTTTCGTTCGTTCTTTCCTTCTTTCGTTCTTTCTTTCTTTAGGTTCATGTTTCTTTCTTGCTTTCATTTTTAGATATCTTCTTTTTTCTTTCTTTTTTCTTGTTTTGTTTTTTACCTTCGTTCCTTCGTTCGTTCGTTCGTTCCTTCCTTCTTTCCTTTCTTTCTTTCTTTCTTTCTTTCTTTCTTTCTTTCGGTTTATGTTTTTTTCTTGCTTTCCTTTTTAGTTATCTTCTTTTTCCTTTCCCTTTTTCTTGTTTTGTTTTTAACCTTTCGCTCTTTCTTTCTTTCTTTCTTTCTTTCTTTCTGTTTATGCTTTTTTCTTGCTTTCCTTTTTAGATATCTTATTTTTTCTTTCTTTTTTCTTGTTTTGTTTTTAATCTTTCTTTCTTTTTTCTGTCCGTCTTTCTTTCTTTCTTTCTTTCTTTCTTTAGGTTTATGCATCTTTTTTGCTTTCATTTTTAGCTATCATCTTTTTTTCTTTCTTTTTTCTTGTTTTGTTTTTAACCCCTCATTCATTCATTCTTTCTTTGTTTCTCTCTTTCTTTCTTTCCTTCTTTCTTTCGTGTTTATGCTTTTTTCTTGCTTTCCTTTTTAGCGTTCTTCTTCCTTAGTTTTTCTTTCTTGTTTTTTAACCTTTCTTTCTTTCTTTCTTTCTTTCTTTCTTTCTTTCTTTCTTTCTTTCTTTCCATTTAAACTTTATTTCTCTGTTCTTTCTTTTTAAGTTTTTTTCTTTCTTACTTTATTGCTTGCTTGCCCCCTTGCTTATTTTCGTGCTTTCTTACCTTTTCGTTTTAAATACACCCCCCCCCATCAACTCCTTCACATCACCCCTCTTTGCCATTTTATTTCTTTCCGACTCACCAATTTATTAAACTTGTGCCAGTGGCCTGAGCCTTATCAGTAAAACCATCCACTTCCGGTTACGAAATCACACGGGTCTGACGAGTACACTCGACATTCAGAAGGCAAACGAAACTTTCGGTGTGCTACTCCGCCCCACCCTAGATATATTGTTGTCTCCAAGGCGAGCATCTTTCTTTCCATTTATGTGCCATTTTCTTTTCAGGACGTAGGCGATCATGGCTCTCCACCTCACTCAATCTCTTGCAGCTCTCAACAAATTCTTTCCCTCTGCCTCCTCCCCCAGACCACGTTCTGTCATTCACCTGCTCAAGCTCGCCAGGTGTGCCACGCGTTGGTTTTTCCCTTGGCTCTCTTTCTCTCTATTCAACCGGTGAGTATCAGATTCTCCAGGCCCTCCTTCCTCATTATGTGTCCCAGAAACTTCAGCTGCCTCTTCCTGATATTAAGTATAAGCCTCCTCCTTGTTTGCAATCTATTTAAGACCTCCTCGTTGCTCACACGCTAGGTCCATGATATCCTTACCATCCTTCTGTAGAACGACATCTACGTCGCCTCGAGTCTCTTCTTCATCTTTGAGGAAATCGTCCAACATCCTCATGTCTTAAATGTTAGATCATTTGTGCACTTCGACGTGGTGTAATGGTTAACAAGGTTGTCTCGCTAGATCAGTTACGACTGAATAGTGAGTGCTATCTTCACTGGCTGCTCTATGCTTTCGGCCTTGTGCCATGCCTAAAGATCGCTTTTGAAATCACCAAAAGAGATCAAAATTTTTCATTGGCTCTTAAACATCATCATTTCTTGCATTTTATTAAAAAATAAAACAGAAAATATGCGACTTTATGTAGCATAGGCTTCACTTATATCTTTACTATTGTTCTCCCTATACAAGGCCCAATAGCGACTCAAGATAGAATGTTACTGTTGTATGAACGCAAGAAGAAGTCATTTTTGATTGGTTGATTCGTTCACTGCGGCTTTTCGCTCACATCATAGTAGCAGAAATTGGCCATTTGTTCGTGGCCATATACAAAGCATGTATAAGTAGATCCATAACTGTACCAAGGGCATTCACGCCAAGCGAGCATAAACATTTCCTCATTTAGGCAGTTCCGTTTTCATCTAAAATGTTAGTCATAGCTCATATAGAGATATATAAAGAAACAAATTGAAGAATGCGTCAAAGCATGATATCGCAACTTGGTAACCTCAGTGTACATTTTTGTATTTGCATCCATGTTATCCCTTTTACACATAAATATTGCGTACCTTTATATTCACACCTGATATTGAGCGATTTTGCACATAAATATACCATGCCTTAAAACAATATATATATATATATATATATATATATATATATATATATATATATATATGTATATATATATATATTATAATATTAATGCTCAGTAAATTTACATTGAGCACTATTTCGTAAAAATAGAAATTTCTATAAGAACACCAGATTATATATCTTACTGTTCTTTCTTTTTATTAATATACATATATATATATATATATGTATGTATGTATGTATTAGGTTGGTGTAAAAATAGTCGTTTTCTCACATAGTAATATATGTGAGAAAACGACATTATTTTGCACCAACCTAATATATATATATATATATATAATATATATATATATATATATATATATATATATATATATGCGTGTGTGTGGCTAAACGGGTTCTAATAGAGCTCTGGTCATATAGCTGTAACGTACGGCGTCTGGATAGTTATACAGACGCCTTACGTTGCCCAAACGCGCGTGCGCGCGCGCACACACACACACACACATACATACATATATATATATATATATATATATATATATATATATATATATATATTAAAGACATTTTTATGTTTTACGTTCTTTTTATAGATACAAGTATTTAAGTAAATGCTCTGTTTATAATAAACAGTATTAAATAACATTTACCGGCCTGAATGTCCGACAAATTTTCATAGAATATTCGCAAATGATCGTTCGGTTGGCAAGGTCGAATTTACTTTGCGGCCGAGCGGTTAGGCACGTCGGGCTAAATGTCGGTTCCGTATAGGATGCAGGTTCGAATCCTGTCAAATGACGAATATTTTCTATGAAAATTTCTCTGACATTCAGGCCGGTAAATGTTATTTAATACTGTTTATTATAAACAGAGCATTTACTTAAATACTTGTATCTTTAAAAAGAACGTTAAACATAAAAAATGTCTATAATAAATAATTTGTCGGACTTTGTCCATTTCTTAATATATATATATATATATAGAGAGAGAGAGAGAGAGAAATAATAGTGAGATTTATAATCCAGAGTTCTTAGCATTTACTTTTATTAAAAAAAAAAACAGTGCTCGATACAGTACTAGAGCATAATATTATAATTATTTTTTTAATGTTCCCAACGCCCCACAGAAATTTCTATGTTTCAAAACTAAAACTTCAATCCCAAATTTAATTATAAAAATTAAAATCAAGAGTTTCCTTCCATTGTCAAGCGATGCTAATTTTAATTCCAAGTTCTTAGACTAAATTTAATATTTCCAATGAGCAAACTATTGTGTCAAACTGTATTTCGAATTTAAATTGATTGTAATGATTTTTTGTTTAATTATCAGTAAAATTGTCCATATTGATAAATCTTTCAACACAAACTCATTATCTTTATTATAAAAATATTTAAAAAATAAAATATACTTTTCTTAAACTTTATTTTATTCAAAATGCTTGGGTTAACCCATGATATCGCTTTCAGGCATTTCCTAAAGGTACCGCACGCAGGCTGATAGTATCAAGAAGTCCCTTCCCTGACAAATAGACCACGGCGAAATTTGCTTACAGTTCTTTAAAATTCGGCTTCGCGCTCAAATAATATAATGATCATCAAACAAATAACTCTTAATGAATTTAATCTTAACCCGTCTTGCGCCCAAATAAAGCTACAATTATTAAATATCTAAGATATTTGGTCATGATGCAGTATTTAGCAAGCTAATTTCGGAGATCATTGTTAGTGAGTAGTGAGTGCAATTCTAATTGGGAGCTCCTTGTACCAAATTTAAGATGCATTTATGGCATAATTAATAAACCGGTTCACTCGTAATAAATTGGTCCACTCGTAATAAACTGGTCCACTCGTAATAAATAAGGAAAAATACAAAGAAAATTGTCCATTTGAAGGTAAACTCCATAAAATGATTAGGATTCTGGAATGCGATTCAGGAGAAACCATAGACAAGACAAGAAAGGAAATGAAAAGAAAACCTCGCCTGAACGGAAAAGCAACGAAGCGGATCGGCCCAACCCTGAGTGGAAATTATTCCCAGTCCATTCACAAGAGGCCGATCAAAAGTAAGATGATCTCCTGATTATTGAACCGTAGCTTGAAATGGCGAATATTAAGCACCGGCGCCTGATCGTTCAACTGTGACGAAAGGCGACGTGACTTGGCCAGGAAGTCCGCTTTTGTCGTTTATTCTGTTAAGCAAAAGCACTAAAACCTCACAATGGGTTCATTTTTGAATTTTTTTTTTCTCCTTGTTCAAATATCAATGACTTTCGCTTTCTCTATATTATTACCATTGGCAGCGTATCGATATTCGATGAAATAGATACCTTCTGAAGAGTAAAAGTGATTGTTTTGGTAAAACCGTTTCGCCAAGGGTCTCCTTTAACTCAAACACTCACAAAATTTGAAAACTGACAAAAATCCGATACCATAAAGAAAAATTTATTCGACAGAAGGCTTTTCGAATCTCGACCATTATTAATTCTTTTTTTTTTTTTAGATACACTTAAGAAGAGTTTTTTTTTAACTTAACAAGGAATAATGAATAAGATAAGTGGTCTTATCTATACCTAGCCATTTTTGTTTTACTAATTGTTTACCTAATACAAGTCCCAAGAGCCACGCAAGGTAGATTGTTAATGAAGTTCCTATATGATTGTAAGAGGAAGAGGTAACAAGTGCAGATTATGAGGATTTCGTAAGAACGATTGGCCCTAGACTTGAAGAGATTTAGATTGTAGTGATCAGGAAAGTATTCTCTCGAGAGTTTGTTCCAAAAAGTAGCGGTCCTTAGGAAGAAGCTGTTCGATTGGAACTTTTTTCTTATTAATGGAATAGGAATAGGAATGGAAAAGTTGAGTCCCAATAGGCATACAAGGCAAAGAGACTCCTTGAGAGAACAATAGTTCATCATGATAAGCGAAAATTCAGATCATGTTCGGTGAAGGTTAAACGTTACTAGTTTGGTTTTGGAAGCATTGTATCAATATTAAGAGTAAGTTTGAGCTGTTAGAGCTAACATCAAGAATACGTACCCTAATGCAACGTGTCAACCAATTAGAGGGGATATCTCTTCATTGAGTACCTGAATAGACACTCTCCATTGACACAAATATATCAGCCAAATCGATTTTGGTCCCCGTAGATTCATAAAAGTATGATAAAAACTGTCCAAATGTTCTATATGTATAACTGGCCATTCGTATTCGAGGATATCCGTCTACTATTACAGACGCTCCCCCAGGCGCATTTGTGTTATGGTCCGGTTCCTTGTACCACGGTGATAGTCCAAGGTAGAAGAACTCGAACACAGGTATGGAATAACACAGATATATTACAAACAGGAATATATACAGAGAAGTAGAAGTGTTAGTATGAACAATCAGGTTTAGTAGAGAGAACAATGTAGTCTCGACCAGTATCACTATTCCAATGTCTTGCAGTAATTGTCTGAACGCGACTCAGTTTCGGACTGCCTCTGACTCGACTCTTGACTCGACTTGAACTACTAACTCGACTTGATCTATTGACTCTCGCCTACTGACTGAGGCGCAGTATTTATTAAGTATGGAATAGTCCATTATTATTATTATTATGGGTAAGATCCTATAACAATTTGTTTGCTCAACACCCACAGAGCCCAGCTGTGGTTTATACTGAAACTATACTAAGCAGTTTCTGGGAGAGAGCATGTTATCTAGTGTGATCAACAATTTGAACAAGGCCAGTACATTGAAGCTCTCGGCCACGATGACATGTGACTTCGTGCTAGCACAGCTATCGACGGCACCCAAGGGTTCCGCCTACCCAGTTTCACTCACAAGGCTTGGGTCAACCCGTGGTATGGTTTTCAGGCACTTTCCAAAAGTACCGCACGCTGGGATCGACCCCTCCACTCCGATAACAAATCGACTATGGTGAGATTCGAACCCGGATCTCATGGTCCGAATGCAAACATTCTAACCATTCGTACACGTGCCAATATAAAAGTTCTATATATCCAAGCGTTTTCGTCTATTTCATTTCTTTCTAACTATTTCATGTCTTTCCAACTGAATATGTAGATTTTTATATATGTGTATCTATAGTAATGTGAATTTTTTTCCGAACATGGCTAGCACGTTCTGACCGTGTTCATAGTTGATATTATTGAGTGATAGTTTTTTCTTTTTTATTATTAACGCTGCCATTATTTTTAGCCGTTTTTTAGTTGCGGATGAGACTATAATGATTGTGCCTTTCCCAAGTATGTTGCGGGTGGAGATTGGAAGGTTTCCGTATATGATTAAATGGGTCCTAACTGAGCTATTTTCTATTATATATATATATATATATATATATATATATATATATATATATATATATATATATATATATATATATGATTGATGTATACTGAATAAATTCCAATAACGAACAATACAGAGTACAGCGAATATAATTATTTATTCGAAAATTATAACATAAATATGTTATAAAATCACTACGAAAATAGCCATTTTGTTTCAACACCTCTGGTGTCTTATCAAGTGATGACGTAGAAACCGACATTCATCATCACTTGATAAGACACCAGAGGTGTTGAAACAAAATGGCTATTTTTGTAGTGATTTTATAACATATTTATGTTATAATATTTAAATAAATAATTATATATATATATATATATATATATATATATATATATATATATATATATATATGGGGGAAGCAATCCCTCTTTTGTACGACTGGCAAAGCTTTTTTTAATTTTTTTTATTTGTTTTGCATTCATATAGGTGTTTATTTACTAGGCATAAAGTGTGTACAAATTGTCCAAATGTTCTATATATCCTAACGCTTTCGGCTATTCTGCTAGCCATTATCAAGAATCTTTTTCATTTTTAGCTGAATCTATAGATGCTAGAAACATATAAGAAAATTACACATTCAGTCATAAATAAAAAACATTAAAAAAAGTCTTTGATAATGTCTAATAGAAGAAATCGCTCACATATATAGGACAATTTTTACATAATAGATGCCAAGAAAAAATACTTATACGAAAACAAGAAAAATTAAATAAAAAACTTAATCCCTGTGCCTTGTCAGTCGTCGTTAATGAAATGAAAGGTTGACCGTCATATGGACTAATGTACTGGACCGAGATTTAATGTGGATTCTTAATTCTCCCTTATGCCTGAGAGGATTCTTTTCGAAGTTAGTTATACCTTGGCAGCAGGTGTTTCTTCAGTTTTCAGTAGAAAGTTCGAACGCCCCTATAGGGATGTTTGCAGCATTTAAATTGTATTTAAGTTTGTCCTTGAAGCGTAACCAAGGAAGGCCTACATTACGCTTACCATGAAAATGCTGGCGATACATGATGATTTTCGGTATCAGATAATCACTCATTCTGATGACATGAGCAGCCCATTTGAAATGTGATTGCATCAGAAAGGATTCAATACCATCCACACCACATTTGATGAAAAGATCAGGGTTAGAGATTTTGTCCTGCCGTGTATAATCGCCTATTCAACTAAAACAGCGTTTATGAAAAACTGATGTGCATCTTATATGGTGTCCAAGATTCTGACCCATAAAGAAATGTGGTGAGAATGACTGTTCGATAGACACTGATTTTCGTTTTCCACGAAAATCACATAGGCGATGCTTAAGCTTCCCAAAGGCATTGATTATCTTTATTATTCGGTTAAGAACCCCGTCATCCAAAGAGGCACTTGAATTGACTTTGCTTGCTAAGTACGAGAATGATTTCGCATACTTCAGATTGTTGTTGCCAACAGTAATGGGAACGATTAGAAAGGTATGGGTAGGTGTTTTTTGTTTTACACCCCTGATCTGCTTAGGTGTAGGCCTTGGTTTATATATATATATATATATATATATATATATATATATATATATATATATATATAAAATTATTTATTTAAAAATATGATTCCAACACGCTACATAAGAGTTCTCATGTTTCAAAACAAGAGCCGAAAACTTCAATATAATTATTTGAATTAAATTGAATTAAAGTAAGCTCTGTTCCATCTTCAAGCGAAATTCATTTTGGAATAACTTATTTCTGAAATTTACGTGTATTAATAGCAGATTCATTATTGAAATCAAAATTTCCATGGTAATATATTGAAGTTTTCGGCTCTTGTTTTGAAACATGAGAACTCTTATGTAGCATGTTGGAATCATATTTTTAAATAAATAATTATATTTATGCTCTACTTTTGTATCGAACACTATTTTTTAAAAATAATAACAAAAATACGTAAGAACTTTGGATTATTTACCTAACCAGTTCTTTCCTATTTTTTATATATTTTCATATATATATATATATATATATATATATATATATATATATATATATATATATATATACCTGGCGTAACAGCAAAATTGTCCAAGTCGGGTATTAGCATAATTGTCCTCCCCACAAAATGTTTAATATCTAAAAAATCTCTAAACTAATTGAGTTTCTTTTTTCAAGGTTTTCAGATAAGACATTTTGCCATTTTGGCACTATTTGTTGTAAGAATCACTGAAAAACCCTTTGAGTTTTTTCAGCTAGGAAGAGAACAGGTTAAAATTGTTTTGTGTGAGACACACTCTCTTCTTAAATGAGCAATGATAGGAGAAAAAAATCATTCAGGCCTTCAGTAATGGTAGGAACATTCATGTTCCGGCTTCCATCTTCAAAGTCCATTCAAGAACCATGAAGAGAACGGCGAATAAGTATTAAAAAGAGGGAACAGTAGAGAGGAAAACTGGATCAAGAAGTCACAACAGGAAGAGAGATTATTATTTCAACTTATAGCTAAAGAAATCAATTAGGAAAGATCCAACTCAATTCATTAGATATTTGGCGCGTGAGAGAGGAGTTTCAGCTATGACAGTTCAACGAGCAGTGAAAAAAGACTTGAAAATTAAATCGTACATGAAACCTGTGAGGCACCTTGTTATTCCAGGACAGAAAGTTAGAAGGTTAGAGAGGGCGAAGATCATTTTCAGTAAGTAGGTAATTGATCCTGGAACAATATATATATATATATATATATATATATATATATATATATATATATATATATGAACTTAATTTTACTCTTTCATGAGCTTCCAACCGTGAGCTATGATTAATTAATGTTGAACATATCATTTTCATTTATGATCGATTTCATCACAATTTTTCCCTCAATTATGTAAAGTAATTATACATTCTTATTGCTCAAAATAGAGTCCAGTAGTATTATAAAAAACCTCGCAGAATTCCAGTAAGATATCTTTAATCATTTGTAAGATACAACAGTTCAACAGTTAATCTAACAATTAGACAATTTTATTGTTACACGATTTGCTGTTACACCCCGTGTATATATATATATATATATATATATATATATATATATATATATATATATTAATTGATTTAAAATATATATATATATATATATATATATATATATATATATATTATAAATTAATTGATTTAAAATGTTTTTTTTCTACATAGTTCTAACCATGTTTCAAAAATGGAAGCTGAAATCTCCGAATTTAATTTTGTAACTAAAGACATTAGTTCCATTTCATACTCAAGCGAATTTTGGAGGAACTTTTAAAATTACTGGGTTTTAAAGACACAGCAAAAATCATAATTCACGTTTCCAAGGATACAGAGAAATCCACTTCAACCAGACAAGGGGTGTTTGCGTGTTCATTATGGCTGTTATTTTTATTGTTCTTACGGCATTTTTTTCTATTTGTATATTTAAAATTTTTGGGGGGGTGTTTAGGTTAGAAAACGTTTTATTTAACTACGATTTGAAAAATATTTTCACTTTTAATTTTTAATATACTATATTTATTTTGCCGTTAACAAAAAAAAAATTTTTAATCCAGACGACATGCATTTAACGGATGTCAGATTCCATTGAAAAATACATCCCTACCCCTACCAAAACGTAACTAATAACTTATACATCAAAATACAGCCATAATGAACACGCAAACTCCCCTTGTCTAATTGAAGTGGATTTCTCTGTATCCTTGGAAACGTGAATTATGATTTTTGCTGTGTCTTTAAAACGCAGTAATTTCAAAAGTTACTCCAAAATTCGCTTGAGGATGAAATGGAACTAATGTCTTTAATTTAATTACAAAATTAAATTCGGGGCTTTTAGCTTCCATTTTTGAAACATGGTTAGAACTGTGTAGCAAAAAGCATATTTTAAATACATTAATTTATAATATTAATGCTCTGTAAATTTACATTGAGCACTATTTTGTAAAAATAAATATATCTATAAGAACACCGGATTATATATCTTACTGTTCTTTATATATATATATATATATATATATATATATATATATATAATTACTGGACCAATTAGTTCATGTCACGCTAACGGAAAAACACTTACAATAATAGAGTTCTTGAATTACTATGTTGCTACAATATTCAAAAAAACTAGCGTCACATTACTGTTAATAATAGCACGCCTTTTTTTTTTAAAGAAAAAAAAACATGTTTCGACAAATTGAGAAAAAAATAACATCTATGCCTGAGGATGGTAAATGTTTTAACAAATATACTTGCAATAGGAACCGAACATCTAATCTATTTTAAAATCATGGATCGTGTGTTAATGCCTTATTTAATATGTTAGCGAAGTTAATTCGCTATTAATTTTATTAATTTATTCTTTGAATAATTACTTTGATATATATATATATATATATATATATATATATATATATATATATATATATATATATATATATAATAAAAAGTCTTAAACACTAATGTTCCATGGTTCTAATTTATTCCATTGGAATTGTAACTACGATCCAATTCATCAGACCTACAAATTCAAAAAGAAAACAGAAAAAACAACTGCGGGAATAAAAAATAAAATTTAGAGAGAGTGTAAGTATGAGAGTGTGGGCTAAATGTTAGAGCCATAGAGAGGGGTAACAGACGAGAGAAGGTGGGGGATTAAAATTTAACATAGAGAAGTTTTAGAGAGGGGAGTCAAAGACGGTTTAAGTGAGAGAAATATGAATATTGAGGCACGGTGGAATAGTGAATAGCGGCTCGGATTGAGGAATCGGAGAGCCGAGTTCGAATTCCAGTCGAATCCATTACATTCACTTAACGTGATATACCCTTGGGAACGGTATGAAACCTCTTCTTCTCCCTCCAGCTATGCGTAAAAAGCAAGACAGGGTTATATAGCCTTAGATGGCAACTGGTCTAGGAGAAGGACAGCTCTGAATTCAAAACCTGCGGAGGGTCTTTTGGAGACCTTGTGATACGTAGAGCATCAGGTTTTTGTATTCGGCCCTTCAAAAAGTGTGTTTGGTTCTGCATGACTGCTCTTCAGTGTGACTAGCCGTCCGATTGCTTCAAGTCGGGATCGAAACCCGACCGATGTGACATTAGTCAGAGATCCCACCCCTAAGCTATCGCCGCACGGCAGCGGAGAAGGAAATTTTAACGTTTTTCTATGCGAATAACGCCAGTGGCTCGGAGAACTCAATTCGTACTTGAAGAGTAATACATTAACACACACACACACATACACACACACACACATATATATATATATTGTGTATATATATATATATGTAAGCAAATAAAACGGAACGCTGATCATATAAAACTTTCAGTTATCTGTTTGGATAAGTCTTGTTCTTGTGTCCATCGTCTTTGTCATGTTCAATTGATAATGTTAATTATATTTTATGAATATGTCCTGAAGATGGTTTATTAGACCGAAACGTCCGACGTTGACATATTAACATTAAAACAGCATAATTGCATATAAGGATTTTTGTTTGTTTTTTCCGTATATTTTTTTTCATATATATATATATATATATATATATATATATATATATATATATATATATGGGTGTGTGTGTGTGTATGTGTGTGTGTAATATATTATATATATAATTATTTATATATTATATGCGCGGTACTTATTAGAAAGCGCTCAATATCAGAGATAGAGCTATCATATTGATGTGAGTTGGATTGATGTGAGTTTGTGACCCTGGGCTTCACGCTTTTGCGATCGTCAGACAAAGCGTGAAACCCAGGGTTACAAACTTACATCACGCCAACAAAATATTTATATATATATATATATATTAGAAACACAATATTTTTATAAATATTGTAAAATTAAAAAGCATATAGGCAGGCTCAAGGAAAGTTAACTTCATGGTCTTTTAGTCTTCCTGCAGCCGAATTTTTGAATAATAAGAATTATGTCCCTTAGGATGCATCAGGATTTTAGAGATGCTTATTTGGAGTATGGCCCCAAAAAAAGAAAAAAAAAGTTTGGGAATAACTACTTTACTGTTTTAAAAATCGATGATTAGAATTGGAATAAAACATAAACTTGATGAAAATGAAGTAACATATATTTTTTTTTTTTTTTTTTGTTCTTGAGAATTCACAACAAAAATATTAAACACTCTTATCAATCTTGTGGGGGTGTCATGGAAAAATGTCCTTTTTTCACTGTGATTTTATTGCGGACACGATGATCCATGTTTTCCGAATCCTTTATGACGAATAGAAACTTATTTTTAGTTAAATATTAAGCTGAGTCATAAGCAATTTCCGTTTTGGTGAACCGCTTGTAATGACGAAGCTGTCATCCTAACTAACTGTTTCCTAAATACATCATAACTGGTGATGAAAGGTGGTTTGCATACAACAATGTTCAACACAAAAGCTGGCGGATTGACAAGGATAAATCTCTGAAATAGACCACAAATCTAAGTTCCATAGACGAAAAGTTATGCTGTACGTGTAGTTGGATCGTTTTTAGAGTTCTTAAAGAGTAATGAAAAAATAAATGCACATTTATATAACAAGCAACTGGAAAGTGTTCATAAAATTTAGATCAAAAAGCGCCTTGCAGTTGTCAGTAGGGAAGCTGTTGTTCTTCTCAACGATAACACAAGGCTACATACAGTAAGAATAACACGAAAAAATTTTAATTACCGTGTCTGACGGCATATAAGGCATATTTTTTTTTTAATTAAAAATATCTTTTAAAATCCCCTTGCGTCTTATATGCCATATGTAAGTTTACTAATTTTAATAATTACTCTTGATTTGCCCTGTTGAAATTGGGATGCGTCGTATAAACCCGTACGTCTTATACACCCGTTCGTCTTATATGCCGTCAAATACAGTACTTGATAATAATTTTCTAATATAATAACCTATTATTTTAAGGTCTTTTAATATAGATGGACAGTAAATATTATTATATTATATGATATATATATATATATATATATATATATATATATATATATATATATGTATGTATGTATGTATGTATGTATGTATGTATGCGTATTGATGTAATAGGAAAGAACAGTTACATTAATGATCCAAAGTCCTTTAGTATTTATGTCTTTATTTAAAAAAAAAGATATAAAGCAACATAGCCTGGGAAAAAAGGCTATTATAGCCAGACAAAAATCCCCCAACCGAACCTTACGACTCCAAAAAGATAACATATAATAAACATTCATACTTTCATCAGAGTAGAGACC
>OZ010574.1:87518937-87568937 GCA_963932145.1 Acanthosepion lycidas
AGGTGTAATATTTTGCTGTTACGTCACTCAGTAAAGGAGATATTTTGACTTTATTAAAATTACAAGCAGTCTGTGATGCAAGAATTTCAATATAAATCCATGTCCTCTTCATTTAATGCAATGGACATGTGCTGTTCTGCGTCCTTTCTTTCCGTTCCCTGTGCCATCTATGAGTTAACCGATGAAGTTTTCCCAGCTTGTCTACCTCTTCATCTTTTCCCATAATTTGGATCTTACAGTATAATCCTGATACAAAACATTGTTTTTCTACTTCGGAAAAGGCGTTGAAATTGTGGAAAACAATTCATCGCCGACAATTCCGCGCAAAATTTTTATAAACTCGAATGGAGTCTTGACTTGCCCAATCATTATTTAGCAACTCTGATATGATTCAAAATCGTTTACGCCATCTTATTTCTCACTCTACACGCTTGCACCCCCCTCCACACTTTACTTTTTTAATATTTACTATACAGGAGAGCGGTAGAAAATTTTGCCATGTGAAAATGGGCGATGGCACAGCAAAAGATTAGGAACACCTTCTATATATTCATATATACTTTTAAAATGTACATCACAGCGTCCCCAGAACGAAAATTATCTTGCTCTTTTGTAAATAAATTAAACTTATTAAATAAGTGAACAATTTTTCTCGAAATATTTTTGAAGATTTTACTATTTAATGCTAAATGTTATATAGGCATAAAATAAAATGTCGCTGCCGACACTTGAGTTTGAACATAGATCGCCAGTGAGAAAACACAGGCGATCCCATTATTGAATCAAGTAGATCACGTGACCATGGGAGAAACGCTTAAGTAGGAATTCGCGAGACGTCTAAATGATCTCCATTTCTTTTCTATCCTCTATTACTCTACGGACCGCTATTCTCTACTCTATTCACTATAATATTTCTCTATTCGGATCAGTATACGGTGGTTATTATTCGAGCGAGTACTATCGAGTAAATGCTATTAGTGCGAGGGTTATTCGTCTGACACCAGTATTGTTCAACGGCGTTACAGTTGTATCTGCAATTACAAAGTCTCTACTACAACGAGCATTACGAAAGTGACAACGAGTATTCGTTGACATCACAAAACTAAATATGAAAGCAAAATCCATTAGCATTTCACTTTAAAGGTCATCCAAGAAAGTTTTTCGAAATTGTTTTCGTTTTCTATGTTCTAAAGCTGGGATATTATTCTTTTCGCATTGGATTTTAAATATTTTGTATTTAACGTTTTTCGAAACATGCTGGCAGTTGGATATTTCGACTTTTTTGTTTCTCCCTCTGAACGATTTTTCCCACTCTACGAGCTGCTTTCTATCTAACCCGGCTGCCCTTTCGGAGTGATAATGCTTGAGTATCACCCTTAAATGCCACGCCTTCGGGTTTTTTTTGTTTTTTTTTTTTGCTAATTTTAAATGTGCAACTCATCGTGACCCTTTCCTCGTCCCAACTTTTACCCAAATGAGATGCCCAAGGTTTGAAAAACATTTTACTTGCATTTCACCTTGGAAGCAAAACATTATTTTCCACTAGTTTTTTATTTCTTGCGTTTTATATGTTTGGTGTTGTTTTTCTTTCTTTCTTTTCTTTTTTTTCGCACTTCTTTTCTTCCTTTTTTTAGTTCCTTCTTAATTTCTACTTCTTTCTTTCTTTCTTTCTTTTCATTCTTCCTTTCTTTCTTTTCATTCTTTCTTTTATTCCCTCATCTTCCTTTCTTTTTATTCTTTCTTTTCTTTCTTCTTTTCTTATGTTCTTACTTTTTTGCTATCATTTCTTTCTTTCTTTCTTAGCCTCCTTCTCCATATATGCTTGTTTCTTTAAGCTCTTACATTTCTTTCTTTTTCTCTTTTTTCTTTCTTTCTTTTCTTTTTTTTTCGCCCTTCTTTTCTTCCTTTTTTTAGTTCCTTTTTAATTTCTACTTCATTCTTTCTTTCTTTCTTTTCATTCTTTCTTTTATTCCCTCATCTTTCTTTCTTTTTATTCTTTCTTTTTTCTTTTCTTATGTACTTACTTTTTTCTTCCTTTCTTTCTTTCTTTCTTTCTTTCTTTCTTTCTTTTCGTTCTTTCTTTTATTCCCTCATCCTTTTTTCTTTTTATTCTTTCCTTTCTTCCTTTCTTTATAATTGTCTTTCCTCACTTTTCCTTCAGCTCTTTTATATTTTTCTTTCTTTCCTGTCATTTACTTTGCTTTCTCTTTTCTTTTTCCTTCTTCTTACCACATTCCATGGTATCATGTCTTTCTTTCTTTCTTTCTTTCTTTCTTTCTCATATTTTATCTCCTTATCCCTTTCTTTTTCTTTCTTTTTTACCACATTGTTTTAACATTTCTTTCTTTCTTTCTTTCTTTCTTTCTTTCTTTCTTTCTTTCTTTTATTCCCTCATCTTTCTTTCTTTTTATTCTTTCTTTTCTTTCTTCTTTTCTTATGTTCTTACTTTTTTGCTATCATTTCTTTCTTTCTTTCTTTCTTTCTTTCTTTCTTTCTTTCTTTCTTTCTTTCTTTCTTAGCCTCCTTCTCCATATATGCTTGTTTCTTTAAGCTCCTACATTTCTTTCTTTCTTTCTTTCTTTCTTTCTTTCTTTCTTTCTTTCTTTGCCTCCTTCTCCATATATGCTTGTTTCTTTAAGCTCATACATTTCTTTCTTTCTTTCTTTCTTTTTTCTTTCTTTCTTAGCCTCCTTCTCCATATATGCTTGTTTCTTTAAGCTCTTACATTTCTGTATTTCTTTCTTTCTTTCTCATATTTTATCTCCTTATCCCTTTCTTTTTCTTTCTTTTTTACCACATTGTTTTAACATTTCTTTCTTTCTTTCTTTCTTTCTTTCTTTCTTTCTTTCTTTCTTTTATTCCCTCATCTTTCTTTCTTTTTATTCTTTCTTTTCTTTCTTCTTTTCTTATGTTCTTACTTTTTTGCTATCATTTCTTTCTTTCTTTCTTTCTTTCTTTCTTTCTTTCTTTCTTTCTTTCTTTCTTTCTTAGCCTCCTTCTCCATATATGCTTGTTTCTTTAAGCTCCTACATTTCTTTCTTTCTTTCTTTCTTTCTTTCTTTCTTTCTTTCTTTCTTTGCCTCCTTCTCCATATATGCTTGTTTCTTTAAGCTCATACATTTCTTTCTTTCTTTCTTTCTTTTTTCTTTCTTTCTTAGCCTCCTTCTCCATATATGCTTGTTTCTTTAAGCTCTTACATTTCTGTATTTCTTTCTTTCTTTCTCATATTTTATCTCCTTATCCCTTTCTTTTTACTTTCTTTTTTACCACATTGTTCTACCATTTCTTTCTTTCTTTCTTTCTTTCTTTCTTTCTTTCTTTCTTTTATTCCCCCATCTTCCTTTCTTTTTATTCTTTCTTTTCTTTCTTCTTTTCTTATGTTCTTACTTTTTTGCTATCATTTCTTTCTTTCTTTCTTTCTTTTCTTCTCATATTTTTTCTCCTTATCCCTTTCTTTTTCCTTTCTTTTTTTGTTTTACCATTTCTTTCTTTCTTTCTTTCTTTCTTTCTTTCTTTCTTTGCCTTTTTCTTGTTTTCTTTCTTGTGGCTATTCACTAAATTTTGTTTCCTTTTTTTTCCAGTGAATTCTTTTCTTTTTCTTTCTTCTTTCTTTATTCGTTTTGTTTGATTCAATATTTTTTCTTTTCTAAATTATCATTTATCATTTTCTCTTTTGTTTGTTAAATCATCTGTTTTATTCTTTTTTTCTTTCTTTTTTCTTTATTACATTTCTGCCTTCTATTTTATTTCGTTCGTTTATTCATCTATTCCTAATTACTTCATACACTTCCTATATTCCGTAGAAACACAGAGTGAGAATTAATTTAAATAGGATATAGTTAAATTAATTCTATTGCTGTTCCTCCTTTCCTTACTTACTTTCTCGATTACTAACTTTCTGTCCGTTATTTTGTCTTTTCCTTTTGCTTTCCGTCTATTATAAACTCTTTCCTCTTCTTTTTCCGTTGTTTTCACTTACTTCCAGTTTTCCTTCTTATTTTCTTTCGTCCTTGTATTAATTCTTTCTTCTTTGACTTTTTCTTTTTTTTTCTTTTATTCCTTTCTTCTTTTCTTTCTTTCTTTCTTTCTTTCTTTCTTTCTTTCTTTCTTTCCTGTTTGTTTTCGTTAGTCTCTTGTTCTTTCTCTTTCGTTTTTCTATCTTCTTTTTCCCTTCCTTCCATCTGTATCATTCGTCTGTACAAGTAAAAACAGATTGTTTTCTTTTCGTTCTTTTCATTTTTCTTCCTTCTAAGTGAATTTACTTTCTTCTTCTGCACACACCCAGACCCACTCACACACATACAGACTCACACACAGACCCACTCACACACATACACACTCACACACATACACACTCACACACAGACCCACTCACACACATACACACTCACACACAGACCCACTCACACACATACACACTCACCCACTCACACACATACACACTCACGTATACGTTGTAACCTAGAAAAGGTTACTGAATGAGGAATAACCAAAACAGAGGTTGGAAATGAAATGACAATCCTTATGCATCAACAAAACCGAATACTCGCCAGCGGCGTGAGTAGGTAAACCACTCCTAGTGGTGAAATACTTAGCATATTACCCCTCTCTTACAATAGTGTCCAACGTATTTATGAGGATTGGGGCATACCCATTAGTGTTCATAGGTACGATATATAACAATATATATATATATATATATATATATATATATATATATATATATATATATATTAATGAATGTTTCATTAAATAATATAGGCAAGTTTTGTTTATTTATTTTAAGCAAAAGCAAAGACATTTGTTTAATCATATACTATACTAAATCTAGTATATCCAACTTAATTATTTGCAATGATTCTTCGCCGCTTCCCGTTAGCGATTTGCGAAAAGCCAACATAGTTTACAAATACAAGTGCCCTTTGGGAGATTGTATCTCCAATGGATTAAATAATATTTATGTTGGTCATCCCACAAACACGCTTTCACGACGCTTAACACTACATTTGAATGATAACTCTAACATTTTTAGGCATTTAAAACAACATGCCTGGCCGCGTACACAATTCCGGAAAATCCTTGTTGAAAACACAACTATACTTAAACATGAAAACAATAAACAAAAACTAAAAATTCTTGAAGCTATATCCATAAAACAGTTGAAACCTTACCTGCACAAAATAAACTACGAAATCTCCACAAATATTCTTAAATGCCTGTAATTGATATCTGAAGCCATTGGCTTATACCTTGGCTTTCCATACTTAATACTTCTCGTTTTCACTCTCGCGTGGTCGTGTGACGTCACGAGCTGTGACGCGATTTTCGCTTCCGCGTCTCGTATACACAAGTTAGTCATTACTTTGAAATTTTTCATGCAACAAAAACAGACTATCATTGTTTCGTCCGTGTATTGTTTTGATATATTGAAATGTAATTGTCATCTTTGATAATGGCTTATGTAAGCCGAAAGCTTAGATTGGATTTAAACATGTATCAATATGCTGATTTCCTTTCGTCTTTCAATGATAATGTTATTAAGCTTATCAGACAATATGAAAGGAACTTACTTAAAATAAATAGACAAAACTTGTCTATATTATTTAATGAAACATGCATTAATGAAAAATTGCTGCCTATATATAAATATATATATATATATATATATATATATATATATATATATATATGTGTGTGTGTGTGTGTGTGTGTGTATAATTATTAATACTTAAAATGAAATAGTTCGCTTAGCTTTTGTCAGCCCTTACTCTGAGTTTATGGAAGTTTTCATCCAATCTTCAGAAGATTTTTCATGCATCGATTCTATTTTCAGATCCTATTTTTTTTCTCTATAGAAAAAAATATTTTGATGATGGCGTAAATTGGTTTAAAATATTTCTGTTAATAATGCAAAAATTATTTTCTCTTAGAAGATCATTTGAATCTGTTCTGTTATCATTATTGCTATATAGGAATAAAATGTTGCTGCCGACACTAGAGTTTGAACATAGATCGCCAGTGAGCAAACACAGGCGATCCCATTATTGAATTAAGTAGACCACGTGACCGTAAAGGAAGTGAATATGTATAGGAAATAGCTGACGACTAGCGATCGCCATTTCTAGTTTAACTTCTATTACTATTCGGATCGCTATTTCTATTCTATCCTCTATTACTGTACGGATCACTGTTCTCTATTCACTATATTATTTCTCTAGTCGGATCACTATACAGATTACTATTCGAGCGAGTATTATCGAGCAATCACTATTAGTGCGAGTGATATTCGAAGGCGTCTGACGCCAGCATTGTTCAACGGTGTACTATAGATGTATCTGCATTCTCTACTACAGCGAGTATTCAGTCAGTTATGTCACATACGTGGTACACGCTTAGGCGATCATATATTTTTCGATACATGACTGACGAGGCAGATTTTCTTCCCGCAGTAGGTTGCCATTTCTTTCTGCGCTAGATCAGTTGCCATACGGTCTGTCCTGCTATTTACGCATACCTGGCGGGGAGAAGGAGAGGATTCATACCTTTCACAAGGATATTAGCACGTAAGTGAATGCAATGGATTCGACTGGAATTCGAACTCGGGTCTCCGATTCGTTAACCCGAGCCGCTATCCATTAAAGTGACAACGAGTATTCGTTGGCATCACAAAAGTGACAGCGATTGTTCGTTGACATCACAAAAATTATTTAATTACCGTGATAGGTGTGCTGAGAATCGTCTACGACCACGTCTAGCCCGGCGAACTAAAACAACTAGACGTGGCAGCGATTCCACAAATGGTTAATAGATTATGAATCATGCCGGCACGATAGCTATACGTGGCTCCCTGACATTTATCGGTTTATAGGTAACCCATCTTGCGTGCAAACAGATATTTCTTACCATAACTGCTCGCTTGGACTCATGTAGTAGTCACACCATTCATTTGATGTCTCCAAAATATTTCTCAAACCAATTTTTTTTACAAGTACTTTCATGGTAATTGCTCCGAGCAGGTGCTTTCACTGGTTCCCAGACTTCAAGAATTCAAGCGCCCTACGAGGCTGGCATTCCGCTCTCACCCTTTCACTGTAGAAACTTTTAAATGTAGCCGTCTATTCTACTCCAATAGCTTCATACCTCGCACCTCTCGCCTGTGGAACACCCTTCCCAATTACTGTTTCCCTGAGAGCTATAACCTCCAACTATTCAAATGTAATGTCAATCGACATCTCCAGTTACCTTGATCTATCCACTATCCCTCTCCTCATCCTTTCTTCTATCACTCCTATCTGATCTTGCTCCAAATCTTCTGCGCCCCCTGCATCCTAGTGGCTTCACGCCTTGCTCGGGACGTAATGCTTAAAAAAAAAATTCTGAGCAATTTGACCCATGAACATTATCCCACTAGATCAGGTTTGCGCAGTTAATTATGCGAAAGGCATTATTGAACGCAGACAATTGGCCGCGGACCGCTAGAGTAAATCTTTACAGAAAATTACTGAGTATTAGTAAGATATACACAGTAGGATGGCGTGAAAATTATTTTTTTCTTTTCTTCTTTGAATGCTTAAAAGGATTAATTAGATACAAAGTCAGTGAAATATCGGTTGAATAATGTCTTACTTCCAAAAAAAACAATGAGACGCCGAAATTATTCTGATGGCCAAAAATTGGCTATTTTTTAAAACCACTCGCGGATCACATTTGCTAATCTCGCGGGCCACACAGAAATAACAGGCCGAATGAAGCCAGCGGACCGTATTTTGTGCAGTCCGACGCTGGAATAAACCGCAGTTGTTAGGGCAAATGAAGTCCAGGAATGGTAACAAATCACTGGTTATTAATTTAGGAACATACACTATACTATTATTAAACCGACACCAGTCTGCACCGTTGACAACAGAGTCCATACCCTCTTGGGATCTTCGTAACAATCGACCCCGACCATCAGATCGAAAGAAATGGAATAGTTGTATATCGAACCACGCCACAAGTTGTTATTAGGTTGGTGCAAAAATAATGTCGTTTTATCACATATGTTACTATGTGAGAAAACGACATTAGTTAGGTTGGTGCAAAAATAATAACGTAATAATGTCGTTTTTTGACCTTAAAAAATGCGTCAAAAAACGACATTATTACGTCATTATTTTTGCACCAACCTAATAGTTCTTCAGGTTCCAATTAGTAACATTGAGTCGCTATGGCATGAGAACATACGCTATGCCATTATTGAATCAACACCAATCTACACTGTGCCTTGTTTGCAACAGAATCCATAGACTCTTGGGATCTTCTTAATATTCGACCCCGACCATCAGATCGAAACAATTGGAATGGTTGCATATCGGATCACACCAAAGAGTCCAATTAGTGACATCGGGTTGAGATACGTCTCGATATAGTCTTTAACTGTTTGCGACAGCTGTCGGACTCTCTGCTAACGCAGAGAGGAACCCGGACGAAGCTTTGCCGAAGGGCAAGGTTTCGTCCGGGGAGGTAGACAGGGCCTGAACCCGTCTAGGCGGGTTCAAAGTATATATTTTTGGACGAGCCTACGGGCTCGGAGATACCGACATTAAACCGGCCTTGTGCCACATTCAATTCTCGTGGGTGGATCGATAAATACTGTGACATCGGGTCCTGAGTCTGGAATTTTGATGTTAAAAGAGACACTCTGGTGGGTCTTTTGCTCCCATATTCTGACATATTTGTGCATGTGATGAGATCAGTTTCGCCTCTGGTCACAATCTTTGAGGACCCAATGTCAGCCAATACGCTGTCTACGATGAAAGGTAATGCCTTTCATCTAGTGTTCCAGGTACACAAGTGACACTGCAGATCGAGGGATGTCAATGCCCCCCACAATTCCATAAATGTAATAACCCATCTACTATCATACCCCGCTCGAACTGTGATTATTCACACCACTTTTTCATTAGCCGCCTAGCCGGTGTTCACACTGACTTACCAGGTAACAGGGTGCAATTATATAAGTCGTGGCATTTCCATGATATCTGTACATTTGCATAACGAAAGTAATCTACGACAGTTACCGAGAATGCACGAAAATTGCGGCCGTGCATTCGTTACACACACACAAACATCCTGCCTTTTATAGATAGAGATGGAATGATCTGTTAAGACATGTCTGTAATTTCTATTTAGATAAATTGTATCTATTTTGAATTTTTCTAGTTGAATTGTTCCCTTATATTGCATATGAGCTATTATTATACATATTAGGTTAGAATAAAATTTGTATTTATATAAATATTGCCTTATAAAAATTGAAATGTAATAGAGTGGAGGGGTCCCCGTATCATAGCTTCGGAGGAGGGGCCGTATCATAGATTCGGAGGTCGTATTGAGACCTTGCACTGGTCCTAAGATTGTTCATTGCCCAATTTGTTTTTTTTTTTTGTTTCTTACTGCTTATCAATCATTTTAGGTTATTTAAAGCCAGTAAATATTTTTAGAGTGTAAGAATGTTTTGAAGATAATAATGATTTACTGATACAAGTGCTACTAATTAACCCATAGATGGTGGGAGAACGGGAGGATTCATACTTTTCCCAATGGTATTTATGTGTAAGTGATTATATGACAAAATATAATTTACCCATCACTGCATGCTTTTGAATATTTAATATACGGGTGGGGGGCAGTGAAAAATGCCCATATGTGGGAGATGGCGCTAAAAATCTTGAGTACACCTGGTTTATACCAATATATAATAACTAATAAAGCTTCCGAGTAGCCTCAGTAGAGCTGCTAAACAATCCCTGTTGTAGATGCCTTCACAGGTACATTTGTATTTGTTCAACTCCTACAGGGCCCACCTGTGGTTTAAACTCCAACGATGCTGAGCAGACCTTAGTTATAGTTTCTGGGAGAGAGCGCATAATTTGACGTGATCGACAGTTTTGTTTTTATTTATTTAATTCGTTTTTTTGACAAGGCTAGTACGGTCAAACTCTCGGTCACAATGACTTGTGACGTCGTGCTAACGCAACCATCGACTCCTTACGAACGGTTTCGTCAATCCATTTTTACCCAGAAGGCTTATTAGGCCAATCCGTTTTATGGTTTTTAGACACTTCCCAATAATGATACAGACTGGGGTCGCCTCCCCAGGTAGATAGCATCAAGGTTACTTCTCTGACAAATGAACCATGGTGACTTTCGAACACAAGTCTCATGGTCGGAAAGCGAACTTTTTACACACACACACATACACTAACACACACACACACATACACACATACACACACACATATATATATATATATATATATGTATTGTTCATAACTATCTACCTCAGTAGCAGACTGTTCAGTATCTAGCTCTGTCAATGGTCATATCTATCTATCTATCTATCTATCTATCTATCTCTCTCTCTCTCTCTATATATATATATATATATATATATATATATATATATATATATATATAGATAGATAGATAGATAGATAGATATGAACATTGACAGAGAGCTAGATAATGAACAGTCTACTACTGAGGTAGATAGTTATGAGCAATATATATATATATATATATATATATATATATATATATATATATCGGGTGTAACAACAAAATTGTCCAAATCGTGTAACAGCATGGGTTAATTATCCATCTCCCATTCCACAAAATGTTTAAAATCTAAAAAAAACACTAAACTAATTGAGTTTATTTTTTTCTGGGTTTTCAGATAAGACGTTTAGCCATCTTGACACCATTTGTCGTAAGAATCGCTGAAAAACCCTTTGAGCTATTCGACTAGAAAGGTTGATATCTTTTTGTGTCAGTCTCACTATGTCTTCCTAACTGAGCAATGGTGAGAGGAAAATCATCCAGGCCTTCAATAATTCTACCAACATTCGTATTCTGGCTTCCATCTTCAAAGCCCATTCAAGAACCATCAAGCGAACGCTGAGCTTAAAAAAGAGGGAGCAGTAGAAAGGAAAACTGGATCATGAGGTCAAAACATCAAGAGATTTCAACTTAGAGCTAAATACATTCTTATTGTTCAATGTAAAGTGCAATAGTTTTATAAAAACCTCGGAGAATTCCAGTAAGATATCTTTAATCATTTCTAAGATGCAACGGTTGAAACCATAATCTAATAATTGGACAATTTTGCTGTTACACAATTTGGACAATTTTGCTGTTACACCCGGTATATATAAGCTATTAAGTTACTGTCCACAAGTTTAGAGTATATTTACAAATTAAACAATCTCTAAATTTGCTAAGGTCATTTTTTTTGTCTGATGTTTTCCTTTTCTATCAAGATTAGAAGTCCGGAGAATATATTAACCGAAGTCGTGACAGGAAAAAGACAGAAATATTTAATTTGTAGGCTGAAGAATATTTTGCAGGTCAATATGTTGAACGCGAATGTCGGATAATGCATTAACTGAATACTTTGTGAGAAAAAAAAAAAAAAAAAAGATGAAAATGTTTAACTTGAAGCCCGGAGAATACATTAGCCGAATAATAGTGTGAGAAAAAGGTCGCGTTACTCGTAACACACAAAATATATGTGTCATTATTAACCAGGTCAGCATGAAAATCTTATATATTGTCTTTGTTGTCCCAAATAAGAACGAGGCTATTTTAAATTCAATAATTTTTTTTATGATGGACTGGGAACTTTCGTTGAACAGTTTCAAACCGAAGTCAGAATAAAAACCGGTTTAAAAGCAAAAAAAAAAAAAAAAAAAAAAGAAGTCGATATCAAAGCATGTCTGATAGCGACAAAGAAGAAAAAGAAAAGAAAAGAAAAAAGAACGAAGACATTAGAGAAAGAATGAATTTAAGAAAAAAAGATAAAAAGAAAGAATGAAACAAAGACAGAAATAATAAAAGAAAGATAAAACGAATGAATGTATAAAAGAGGGCAATGATAAAAAAAAAAGATAAAAAAAAAACATGAATTAATGTATAAACGAAAAAAAGAATGAAATAAAAAAGAATAAACAAAGAAATAAAGGCGTAAAAAAAAAAAAAGATTGAATAAAAGAATAAGAGAGAATAGGAAAGAATGATTTTTTTTTTATCGTTTCACCCCAAGCAAGGCGGGAAGCCACTAGGACGCAAGGGGTTACAGGAGATTTGGAGCGAGATCAAATAGGAGTGATAGAAGAAAGGACGAGGAGAAGGATAGTAGATAGATCAAGGCAACTGGAGATGTCGATTTCTCATAGCATTTTTTCGGATTACATCTCTATTTTCGTTGTCCTCTTATTACTGAGAAGTAAAAACAAGAACAAAATCTACTTCCATACCTGATGATGTCTGTAGGAACAGACGAAAACTTATAAAAAATTAAAAAGACCTTATGCAACTGGAATTTATAAACGGGGATCATATCATTCATATACAGGTTCAGGGGTTGGTGTATCTTATTTATATTGTTTGCGATGAAGTATTCTCGCCATTTAAATCATTAACCTCTATATTTGTTTTTTGTATGAATGATTCATGAATATATATCTATATCAATATCTATCTATCTATCTATCTATCTATCTATCTATCTATATATATATATATATATATATATATATATATTATTTTTATACGGGCAGTACTTAGTGGAAAGCGGTCAATATCAGTGATAGAGCTAAAATATTCAGTTGTATGGATATGAGTTTGTGATCCTCCGTTTCACGCTATTTTTTTCGTTCGTTTTTTTTTTCAATTAGTCTGATGACCGCAAAAGCGTGAAACTTAGGATCACAAACTCATATCCATACAACTGAATATATATATATATATATATATACATATATATATATATATATATATGATATACAGAAGGTCCCCGACGTGCGAAGTTTCTTGGTTACGGCGCCACCTCTGATAATATCGTAACGCGGTGCTATATGAGGAAGTCGATGTTGTATATTCAGCGTCTGTACGCCATAATGGATTGGGCTACATTCTCTATCTCTTGTTTGTGCCGTTTTTGAGGGGAACATTTTGTCCTTAATTATGGCTCCCAAGCGTCAGGTAGACTCGTGGGTGCTCAAGTAGGTGAGTTACTACCTACGTCGAAAATTAGGTTAAGTTGCGTCGTAGAAACGGATCTCCGATGTAAATCGAGAACACGCAGTACATATATATATATATATATATATATATATATATATATATATATATATATATATATAATAAACCAACCCTTTCTGGTACCCCGGTTTCCACCAATAAATGGTTTCTTCAGTCTCTGCACTTTTGAGTACTTTTAAAAAAATATAACCGCTTCCCAGACAAGACATACTTCCTTGCAGTTTTATTTTACTATATATATATATATATATATATATATATATATATATATATATATATATATATATATATATATATATATATATATATATAGAATTATGAAGTGAATTTTATTTTAAATTTTCTTGCTAAGATGCTGAAATGAGAATATTTAGATAAAAGGGATGTTTTAATAACTTTATAGATATATATATATATATATATATATATATATATATATATATATATATATATACATACGCAACAAATCTTCATTTAAACATGTTTCATTGAATAATATAGACATTGTTTCTATTTTTATACTGACCTTTTTTTATCTTTTCCTGTGCTCTAATCAATTTTTTTGATGTTAAATTGAAATTCATCAAAGAAGGCGACATAGTTTTGTCTAACCGAAGTACTTTCGATCATCCTCAGTGGTAAATTATAGGAAAGTTTGTCTATTGGTTATATCGTATTTATGCATTATCTGAAGAACGTTTACAGTGCTCATATATATATATATATATATATATGATAAAAATATAGTTTTAAGTTATGCTGAATTTATGGCTTAAAGATTGCGTTCAACCATAAAACAGACTGTCGCCGCTAGGTGTTGACCTCAATGTCCACTTTTATATTTATATTTTATATTTACTTTCGCTTTATCCCTGATTGTTCGAATTCCATTCAGGTTAGTTACCGTGGAAATACACCCAGGAATGGCATGAATCCATCTGCTTCCCCCAGGTATGGGTTAAATAGTGGAACATCGAAATTCGGCTTTAAATAACCCACAAGTGGTTATGATGTTTGGCACAAGTCTTCCGAATAGCTGTGACTTGTCTAGAATATCCTGACATTTATCGCCATTTGGGCATCAGATTCTAACGTTAAATGAAAATCCGGATTACGCACAAAGCTGACTCCATAATTTACAACGTTTACCTAGTTTGTCACATGTTTAAATACAGAATGGAATAGAAATACGAAGATCGTATCACCTTAACTTTCTATCTGTGATGACGCCAATCTTTCTAATCATAATTTGAAATGCTGAATTTGATCTGGATTCGACCACTGATGCCAACGCTAATCCGCTAGTCTCTCAGCCTGAAAGTCGAACCTGGCGAGTTTTCTATAATTGGTGCCAACGGCTTGCAAAAGTTGCAAACTCGGTACAATATGAACCAGCAGAAGACATGTGAAGGAAAAAATCAGAAAGAATTACATTACAAGATGAACGCAAAAAAAAAAAAAAATCATATCAGTAGATATTGCAAAAGTAGGGGAGATAATTCTATCAGCGTTATTTTCTCGCCTCGACTTGTTTTTATCTGATGGCCAAATATGTGCGGACAATTTCGCTTAGTGAAATAAGATCTTCCCAGAAGTAGTCTGAGGTCGTCAAGTCTCCCAGATCCTGCCAACGGATTTATCTCTGACACAGCTGATTCTTGCTGTACTTTCTCTATAAACTTGCTATTCAAACTTATCAGTTTTTGTCGGCCAACACAAACGCTGAGTTCTTTGGAGTCTACGCCTACTTGGTGGCTGATATAACAATTAATTTTTCTCTTGATCGATTTTCGAGCATTGACATAGGCGAAGATTCTGAACACTAATTACACAATTCCTTTTTAAATTAAAGTACCAGTAATAATAATAATAATAATAAATATGGCACATGGGAACATCAACAATGCCCGTTGTAATTGGATCCCTCAGACTAATTGAAGGGATTCCTGGAAGCGCATGCCTTAAAGAAATACAAAAAAAAATTATTCTCATGAGTACAGCCCACACCTTACGAAGGGCATTGTCTATGTAAAATATGCTTTTTTTGTCAGGGAAAAATGTCATGATGCAATTTCTAACCTTAGATCTCTGTGCGTGACCCGGAAAGAAATGTGTTCACACCAGAAATCAAAGGAAATATAATAATAATAATAATATGGAATATGCTTCTGCGAACAGGGGCTAAGATATGACCATTATTACCCGTAAAAAAGATCTAAGAAATATAGAGAATATCAATAATAATAATAATAATAATAATAATAATAATAATAATAATAACAACAACAACACTGTGGCGTGGAGGTGGAAAATATCAGCAACATCATTAGATGAAGAACACCCATAATGCAAGATCTCCGGTTGATTTTGTTTGTTTTATTTTGTTTTGTTGTACAGCTTATCAACCTCAATGGGTTATTTAATGTCGACAAATTTTTTATTGCTGGTAATAAATTTTTTTCTTCAAAAATGTATCGCTTGTAATATTTTTATTCAATGAATTATAGCTGGTAACAACATTTTTTTTTTTTTACAAAAAAACTATTTTTACACTTTCATAGTGTTCTGACCCTAGTTTGGGGTTTAACTATTTGCCCATAACTGAGACCCTGACAGGTGCTAGCACCTCGGGTCAGGGTGAACGTGGGAAACACCAGCAATTAAGAGGTGGGTCCACGCGCCTCAAAACCTGGTCAGAGACCTTGCTGCCGGATGTAGTTTATCGTCTTACCCAGGACGGTCTCCGGTTGAAAACGATAAAACCTGCGGAAGGAATTAATACAAATAATGATAATAATAAAGTTGGACATCTTTGATAAGGAGCGGGAATGGGAACGTATCGAGGGAGTTTTTTGTTTGATTGAAAGGTTAGGCAGCCAAGAGCAGTTAGGTGTCACATCTTGATACTTGGGAATACATTTAATGGAGGACCGTCTTAGTGGACTAGGTTACTCGACTTGAAATTTTTTTTTTCCAATTGGGAACCACATGCAAAGTTTTGCGCTTCTTTTCTCACCATATTGCTTTCATTTAGTTATGATGCTGGTCTCTCCTTATGAGAATAGCGACTATGGTGATTATATTGGTTTTGAACATTTTGTGGCACATGGGAACATCAACAATCCTTGTTGTAGTTGGAGCCCTAGAATTGGTTGGAAAAGATCCCAACAGACTAATTGAAGGGATTCCTGGAAGTCCATGCCTCAAAGAAATACAAAAAAATTGTTCTTTCGAGTACAGCCCACACTTTACGAAGGGCTTTATCAATGTATAATATATTTATTTTTGTTTTTTCAGTGGAAAGTGTCATGATACCATTTCTAACCTTAGGTCTCTGAGCGGGACCCGGAAAGAAATGTGTAAACGCCAGAAATCAAAAAAGTAATAATAATAATAATAATAATAATCTGTGCCAAAGAACATGAAAATAGTAAGCAGCTTTATTCAGCAATAAAGGAAGTAAACAAGTTCAAAATGAAGATTCAAGTGCGTGAAGAAATACGAATAAAATAGAATACACCGACTAAAATTGCAAAATATTTAAAGAACGAAAGCAAAGGCAAATGCAACTGACTAAATACAGAAACGATAGCAAGATAAACCGCTTCACGGTCAATACTCTGCGCGTTCCAAACAAGCTGATACAGGCAAAGCCCGTACCTATCAGTGGCTATGTAGTGCAGGGTTAAAAGCTGAACCCGAAGGTTTTATTCTTGCTGCGCAGGACCAATGCTTGTTAAGTAGAAATTAACAAAGAAAAAATACTGAAAAATTGTGCTAGACCAAAATGCAGATTCTGTGATAAATATCCAGAAATAATTGACCATTTTGTATCAATTTGCGTAGTATTGTCACCCACTGAATATAAAATATACCACGACAGAGTGGGCCAATATCTCCACTGGAAAATTAGCAACTCTTAAGGAAAGGAAACTGCAAGAAATTAGTATGAACACCACCGAGACCCAGTTAGGGAGATAGGACCTGTAACAAATTTATGGGACTTTACAATACACACAGACAGAACAATCAAAGCTAATCGCTCTGACATCATGCTTAGAGACCTCAAAGGCAAAATGTGCCTCCTTATTGACATGACAGACCCTGCAGGATGCAATCTATCTTTGAAGATCTTCACAAAACTATCGAAACACAAGGACCTTGAAATCGAAATCTCAAAAATGTAGCGCATGAGGACATCAACAATTCGAGGTGTATTGGGAGCCATCGGATTGATTGGAAAAGATTTCAATAGACTCATTGGCGGGATTCTTAGTAGCGCATGCCTTAAAGAAATAGAAAAAATTGTACTCACGAGTCCAGTTCACACCTTACGAATGGCTTTATCTATGTAAATTATGTGCGATTTCTTTTTTCAAAACTGCTCAGTGGAAAATGTCATTTCTGACCTCAGGTCGGGAGCAGGAAAGAAATGAGTACACAGCAGAAATCAAAGGAAATAAAATAATGATTTAAAAAAACTTCCACACTTCCAGCGGAAGTTTCCGTAACTGGATTGCGCTTTTTATTTAAGCATAATGTATCTTTGTCTCTCTCTCTCTCTCTCTCTCTCTCTCTCTATATATATATATATATATATATATATATATATATATATATATGCGTGTGTGTGTGTGTGCACAAAAGTAAGGATCATATTGACTCATTACGTATTCCTTCCTTTTTTAGTGTGCTTATCCGGCTATGTTCCTGCTTCTAACGAATTTTTTTGAGTGATATTCCTACTTTTAAATGAAAAATCTATCTTATTTTTCCTATTTTTTAATGAATTCCTTAGTAGCCATTCCATTAACTTTTGGTAGGCGGGGGGGATCTATCCTATAAAGTTTGATTATTATCCCTCTTACTGGCATCGACTAGTCGAACATTTTAGCCTCTGGCCGATGCCACTCTGCGTTTCAATATGTAAACTTTTTATTTTATTTTTTTTAATTGTATCTTAAGTCTGACTTCATTTCCACTTCAATTTTTTTTTCTTTTCCTTTTAATTAATTTTTTTTTAATAGCCTTTTTTTTAATTAGTCAAACGACACGAAAACAGAAAAAAAATATACAGTCATGAACGAAGGTTGTAAATACATTTAGTAGATTCTGTAGAAAACCAAAACAGAACCCAAGAACCAAAAGTTACAGCAAAAATTATGTAAAAGAAAGCCAAGGATAAATCTCTTGAACAGATGAAACAATGCTGGCATGGCAAGCCCTTGCATGGCCATTATACAGAACGAGCTAATGTTTTATTATTACCATGTTGATAAAGTTAACAATCATCAATGGTTACGAGTATCTGGATTAAAAGCAAATATCATTCATAATAGTGTGGATTCAAAATGCAGTTTCTGTGACAAATATCAGGAAACCATAGACCATATAATCTCAGGATGTTTTGTACTTGCGCGAAATGAATATAAAAAATCGTTACGATAGAGTGAGGCAATACTTATACTGGACAATGTGCAAAATCTCGTGAAAAGATGTTAATAAACACTGGTTTCGGTTACAAAAATCGAAGACATCACAATTCTCTGGGATTACACCATCTTTACTGACAGGAAGATTTAAGCAAATAGGCCGGATATAATTGTCAAAAACCGAAGAGACAAAACTTGCCTACTAATTGATATGGTTACGTATATTATTTACATCATTCGGACTGTTATCCTCATCTTCACTGCCATATTCAC
Organism: Acanthosepion lycidas; assembly: GCA_963932145.1. Classification (NCBI taxonomy): domain Eukaryota; kingdom Metazoa; phylum Mollusca; class Cephalopoda; order Sepiida; family Sepiidae; genus Acanthosepion; species Acanthosepion lycidas. The sequence continues at coordinate 87,537,726 of OZ010574.1, forward strand.
AACGTTCTTCAGTGGATAAAGGCATTGGTTAGACCCAGTGACTAGACCCAAAAGAGTTATGAATTCAATACCAGACTACAGCAGTAGTGAACCAAAACTTGGAAGATGAATGGCACGTGGAACTAGAATAATCTACCTCAGTGGATGAAATAAAGTGTTCGGTTCGAAATTCCAATCATCTGAAGAAGACCAGGGTGTACAACGGTCGAAACGTTGTGAATATGGCAATGAAGATGAGGATAACAGTGCGAATAATGTAAATAATGTAAGTAATATTAATACCTCATCTCAGTGATAAAGACAGATAATTGATATGGCTTGCCCTGCGGACTGTAACTGCAACCAAGGAATTTGAAAATGTCGAAGTACAGAAATCTGGAATTCGAAATAGAAAAAAAAAATGTGGAAATTGAAATCAAGAATAGTATTAGTCATAGTAGGTGCGCTTGGAATGATAAAAAAGAAACACAACAACACATAAAAAAAAATCCCAGCTTAAGAGAAATATAAAAACTTGTCTTGATAATTCCAGCCCACACAATAAAAAGAAATTCGTCCATGTAGCGCTAGTGATGTTATAAAAGATAGAAAAACAAATCATGAAATGTCGGCCATAACAACACCCCACTACCTGCCTTAGGTCTTTCCGTAGACTTGGTAGGTAGTGTGACCAGAGCACTAATCAAAAGATAATAATAATAATAATAATAATAATAATGATAATAATAATAATTATTATTATTATTATAACAACAACAACTACTACTACTACTATTACTACTACTACTACTTATTATTATTATTATTATTATTATTATTATTATTGAGTAAATAATGGTATTATGGCCCGGCACAAACAGGGATAGTTTAAATCAGTGTTTCTTAACCATAATATTTTGCAAGATGTCGATCGGTGTTCCGTGAAAAAGTGATACATCGTATCATGCATTCTGGAGTAATTTTTGTTTGATTTTATATTGGTAATTTTAAATGGTAATTTGATATTGGTAATTTTACTATACACTTACGACATTTGGAAAATTCTTGTTTATTGTAATAAATTGTAATAATATTAGTTATGTTTATTTTTGTGTGTGTTTACACACTTTTTTTGGTGCATGAAAACCTGTGAGGTGTGAGGTTTCATAAACGAGAATTATCATTTTATTTTTGCATTGCCAATAAGTTTCACAATAAAAGGGAGTAATTTTTTTCTCCCATAAACCAGTTATCGGAAAAAAATGTATTATTTTTACCACGTGAATTACTATAAAAATATAAAAGGTATAGATATTAATAAGAGTATATAATCATTTTTATGCAACGGTTCCCCGAGATATGAGAACTAGGGTGGAATAAAAGGAAAAAAGGCTGAGAAACGCTGGTCAAAGGCATCTGTGTAAGCATTAGAAAGTCAAACTTTTCATATAACTCCCAGATAATATTTCGCGGGTAGAAGAGGAGAAAATTTAAACTGTCATTTTTTGATAAGTGTCCTTTTCGTTGCCATTTTGCTTAAAACTTCCTCATTGCTCACATGTTCCGTGCATGGTATTCTCATCATCATCCTGTAGAACAAGGGTTGGCAACCTACGGCCCGCGGGCCGGATCCGGCCCGCGAAGGCATTTTGACCGGTCCGCGAGCCTGATTACCAATGACTCTATTTTTAACATGAGAGACGAGGCTTTGGAATTCGACAAAAGGCCTGCTGTTATCTTCCTCTGATCCACCTTCGCCCGGACCGCGACCCGTCATTATAACACGATCCGGCCCACGGGTCGAATGAGTTGCTGTCCCTTGCTGTAGAACTACATTACCACAAGTCTCTTTTTCATCTGTGAGCAAACTACCCAGCATTCACTGAACCAATATTATTGAACTTCTTCAGATTCTTCTTCTTCTGTGTTCCTTCAGGATGTGGGTGATCATGGCTCTCCACAACTTCCTGTTCTTTGTAAGCTCTTTTTGGAGATTTTTCTTTTTGCTATCTCTCATAATCCATGTTCAGCCAGCTATATACACAAGCTCATTAGGTAGGCTTTCCATTGTCTCCCTTGCCTTTAATATGTTCAGTGAAATGTCAAATTTTTCAAGATCCCTTTCCTCATTATATTTCCTAGTAATTTCAAATATCTCTTTCTGATTCTCACTATAAGTGTCCGTTTTGTCTCTATTTTGCTTAAAACTTCCTCATTGCTCACATATTCTGCGTATGGTATTCTGAGCATCCTTATATAAAACCACACTTCTGTTGGCTCAAGTCTGTCTTTTCATCTGTGAGGAAATTGTCCAACATTTGTTGCTATATATGAGGACTGTTATTACATCGCAGTTCAGCAATTTTTATTTTGGTCCTAATGAAATTTTCTGTTTCTTAGCACTTTGTTTAGCTTTTGAAAGGTAATTTTCACTATTCCAATGCAACTTTGGATTTCTGTCTCTCATTTTCCACTGTCTGTTAAAAATACTTCCCAGTTAAATTTCTGTGCCTGTTTGATTTTGATGTCTGCAAATCATAGTTTCATTTCTAAACCTCTTTAATGTACCCCTGTGGATGTCAAATTTTTCAAGATCTCTTTCCTCATTATATTTCCTAGTAATTTCAATTGTCTCTTTCTGAATCTCAGTATAAGTGTCCTTTTTGTTACCATTTTGCTTAAAACTTCCTCATTCCTCATATGCTCCGTCCATGGTATTCTCACCATCATCCTGTAGAACTACATCTTTGTTGCCACATGTCTTCTTCGCATCCTAGTAAATTTCTGAAAGTTTTCCCAGAAGTTCGATTAGATATTTTCTTACGGCCATATTAGGTTGAAGCAGCGGTTCCCGTACGATAACAGAAGTTAAGCAACGTTGAATCTGGTCAGTACCTAGATAGGTCACCACTTGGAAATGCCCGGTGTTGTAAGCTTGGATGTACAGATGGTGTAATGAATAATAGCTCAAAATTGTTAATCGAAGAGCAGAGTTCCAATTCCCGTATTCACTTAGATTCAAATACCATTTGGAAAAGGTATGAATCCACCTCTTCTCCCTCAGCTATGGGTTAATTAGTAAGACGTGTATCACTAAATCATTATTACCTCCAAAACAAAAAAATAAAATTCTTACAATCTAAAAATATTTCCTGGCTTTAAATAACCGGCAAAGAGTTGATAAGCCGTAAAAAATGAATCAATCATGTCGTTCTTTATTAAATGCTTCTACGTAGTCTATTAAACAAAGCTTTACGTCCTTCTTCATTTGTATTGCTCGCTCTGGTATCCATCTAATATAATTATCGCATTTCTTGTTTTGGTAAATGATTTTATTCTGGAGCACGTTATGAGAAAAGAGAGCTTGGGAAATTTGATACTCGCATGGAATAACTAAAGGCAAGAAAAGCAGAAGGAAACAGCAAGTGGTTTACCTAACCAGCTTGTGTAAATGGGTGGAGGATCATGGACTGGAAGTGATAGACAAACATTACTTAGAGCTACAAAGGAGGGAACGTTGTGAAGAGCCATGATCATCAACATTCTAAAGGGAAGCGACGCATAAAAGAAGGAAATATGGTGTTGCTCATATGTGAAAAATTACAATCAATTGTGCTCACATTTATTTTGCCCAATAACCAATCCACACGGCTTGGCAAATTTACAGACAAAAGGAATTCCGAGTTAACAAGATTCATATATAACTGGGTGTATGGCAGTCTTCTCTATGCATTTATACGGCGGTGTTACCACTCGGCAGGCGTATTTGAGATTCATATCTCTTCCGACTCGCTGGTCTGAAACTTGTGTTCAAAGGCACCCAATTTTTAAAGGTCTAATAACAATCCTATACGTCAAGTTAACAAGTTTCAAAAGGAATCTAAGTGTTTCCTAATTAACATCAAAGAGTTGCAGTCTAATATGGTAATCAAGGTTTTGGTTCAGCGAGATAAAGGATCTCAGAATGAGAAGCAGATTTTATTCGTTTCTACTTTGAAACGTGCGAGATCTGACAGTCAGCGAGATGGTTTTCCGGCGCACATGCTTAATTAGGCTGTTTAACGCATTGAGGGGCGTTGTTTTTGATGGCTGTCGTCGGTTTAATAAGGCCATGATTGGCGAGAGAAGAGAGATGTGAAAAATAAAGATGGCTCTTGGCCCTTTTGAAAGAGAAGAAACATTTCCTCGGGCTATAGATCTGATTTACGTAATTATTAGTAATCAGACAGGAAACGGGAATTCCCCAGATGATATGGAGTCATGTATGTGCGTATTCGTTAAACGGAAACAGACATGCGCACATTCATAGAACGGAAATAGACATGCGCACATTCATAGAACGGAAGCAGTGTCGTACATTGCTCATCTACTAAAAACGTCTTTTTTTTTTAGTATGGCCGTAGTTGCAAGGCTAAAAAATAGTTAAAAAGAACACTGGAAAGACTTAAACATCTAAAATTACTCGTGCACCAAGGTCCAAGGAAGATAAATCATTTATCAAATTTAGAGAGAGGGAGAAGAGATTGTATTACTAGAGTGTTGAATCCTATGTCTACACTGTCTATAACTGTAAACGCCGATACTGAGCACACTTCCTCCTATAAATGTAGAACATCTCTCGTATGTATTTACTCTTCATTAAAATAAAGGTTATTTTTGAGTATACAATTGTTTGAGTTGACATTCTCGTTTTTTTCATACAATAAAATTAATATCCACTGGCATTGATATATAAAGTCTTAATAGATGAAAATGCAGCTGTCGGTTGCTATTACTGTAACATTCTACGTATAGGCCAGTTGATATTAAGTTCACTGCTTGAAAATAAAAGCAGGAATGTCTGTTAAAACATATGTATTCCCTAAAATAAAGTTTATAATAATAAATAATAAAATCTAACAAAAAATAATTATTTTCTTAAATTCTCTCTCACTCTCACTCTCTCTCTTTCTCTCTCTCTCTCTCTCTCTCTATATATATATATATATATATATATATATATATATATATATATATATATATAGTTAAACCTAGGGAGCCAGACAAACCTACCAAGGTTTCACCTAAGCGGATCCTCAGGGAAGGCTGGCTTCCGAACGAGTATAATTTCTTATACTTATAAGATTACTACTACTACTAATATATATATATATATATATATATATATATATATATATATATATATATGTGTGTGTGTGTGTGTGTGTGTGTGTGTGTGTGTGTGTGTGTGTAAAAATGAACACTGAAGTCAACACTCAGAGGCGAAAGGCTGTTTCATGCTACATGCAATCGTCAGGCCTGACGATTGCGTCCAGCATGAAACAGCCTGTCACCTCTGAATGTTAACTTCAATGTTCACTTTTATATTTATATTTAAATACGCTCTATCTCTGATATTGAGCACTTTATCCGATAAATATAACACACCTTAGAACTATATTTCTTCATATATATATATGTGTGTGTGTGTGTGTGTGTGTGTGTGTGCGCGCTCGCGTGTGTGTGTATATGTGTATGTGACCCATCTAAATACCACAACATTTTAACTGACTATTATAAAAAATACAAACGTCACAATAGGATCTTTGAATGTGATAACCGATGTAGCCAACAATATGAATATTGCTGATAGAATGGGGAAAATCTTACGTATTATAAAACGCAGATTCTGTGTGTGTGTGTGTGTGTGTGTGTGTGTGTGTGTGTGTGTGTACGTTTATATATTGAATCGGATTTCCTACATTTTTCAACCGATTTCAACAAAACTTCACAGGATTACGTAAAATTACCTTGCGGTGGTTCTGACAGCGCCCAAAATGGGAAAAAACACAATTGTTTTTGCACAAAATCAATTTGAAAACACGATTGAGAGGCATTAATGAAAGGGGGACAACTAATACTGAGTTATACTTATTAATATAGAGTTATCGAGTTATACTTATTATAAAACCCAGGTTGGTTGTTTGTGTGTGTGTGTTCGTTTATATATGGGATCGGATTTCCTACATTTTTCAACCGATTTCAACAAAACTTCACTTTTTTTTGGCAGGTAGTGTTTCTTATTGTCTTGCACACTTTTTTCTTTATAAACAAGACAATTGTTTATAATAAAATTCTATTCAATCGGTAGACTCATAACGATTGAAAACAATGTTTTTGTTTGGGTTTGGCCAATTCGTAAAAAAAAAAAAAAAAACAATTAAGACATGCGTGTCCGTCAACCTTAAACAATAATCTTTGTCAATTTTATTTTTCAGTCTTTATGATGGTCGATACTTGATCTATCTCTTACTGTTACATCCCCGGGCAACGCCGGGCTCTGCTGCTAGTACGTACTAAAAATGACTAGATCTATACTATAAGATCACAAATCCAATTTCTGTAACAACACTCAAACTAGACTTATAAATCCCACGAAATCAAAACTAGACTTAATCTCTAAAAATATAATTTAAAAAATTACTGACCAACTGAGTAAGGCTACCGGGGCTAATCTTTGGAGTGATTCCTCTGATAACATTTAATGGTTGAATATCATTAGTGACAAAAAAAAAAGCCATCTTCATTAAGTTTGATATTGTTGATTTCTATTCGTCCATTTCTAGGTCTATTAATTGACTCGATTATCTTTGCGAAGAACTACATGGATATGACGAATAGTGAATTCAATATCATTCTTGCGGTCAGAAAATAGCTCTTATCACTTAACAATTCCACCGGGTTCGCATATATATTAGGTTGGTGCAAAAATAATGACGTAATAATATCGTTTTTTGACGTATTGTTTAACGTCAAAAAACGACATTATTACGACATTATTTTTGCACCAACCTAATATATCCAAATTCCCTCCAAATCTTTAAAAACACTTCCCCAAACTTATAGCTCCGATATATGGACGCGTTTAATACACCAATAATTCCAAGTTATCTCTCTTTCATCTTATTGAAGTTACCTCTTTGAATTAAAATTTGGCCGTGTGGCCATAGGATGTAGGTCAGCTCATCGGTTTCAAGGCCCTCCTACCTCCATAATATAATTCTTGCAATGATAACTTCTTCTGTGATATCTCCCACTAAGTCCCCTATAACGCCGCCTCTATCTTTTTTCCCTAACTAACCAGTATCCCACTTCAAACTAACATAAACAGTTTGAAAAATCCTGCGAATTTTAAAATTAAAATTCGTAGGTGAAAATGGTCATTAACTAAAAGTATTTTAATTCCAATTGTAAAGAAAATTTGGTCTGTTTAAAGAAAATAAACATTGAGCGCGCTTTTGTGAGTTAGTTTTAACATATTTCAAACTCTATGTTGTGTTAATAGAATTCGCCTGGATTATACCAACGGATTACTACCTGTATATATATATATATATATATATATATATATATATATATATATATATAAACAGTGTACACATCGCCATCAATACAGGATGGTGCATCTACAATACTAAACACTCTTTCTTTAGATATAATAGAATATTTTCTTGATAAGAAAAACAGGTTTAAAAGAACGAAATGGAAAATTATGGTCAAGTTGAGATAGTCACAAGAAGGTGCTAAAAAGTTTCATCACGATCTTGGAATTCGTTTTTTGTTGGCTGTAGGTATTCGAAAAGTCTTTTAATGCAAACTGAGCTCGGGTCCTAATCTGCAAATTAACCAATCTATCTAAAGATATCGAAACGCTGTCTTTGAATTTCACTTAAAAAAAAATTATCTTCATACCATATGAGATCTGAAAAGCTTCGAACACCGAACGGTGAATTTTATATATTCTCTAGATTGACAACTAAAAAACCATCCGAGCAAAAGAAAATGTGTAAAATGTTAAAACATAGCAAAGAACTGAGAATAACTAATGAAGATAATTAAGTTGTCATTGAGAATGGAGCTAAACACCTTACGCAAAATTAATTAAAAAAAACCGAAAAGAAAGTAAAATTCATTAATTAGAGAAGTGTGAAGAAGACGAAATCCACAAAATTCAATTCAAAGCAACTTCCCAGTTGACGAAGAACAAATCGTCAAGGTAAATAAGATTGCATTTGTTAAGGGGCGCAACTCAAACAAAACGTCGGGGGAAAATATGATTGTAATTAGTTTTGTGTCCTTTTTAATTAGAATCCGAATTAATGAAGGAACAAAACGATTCTGACTCGATATTTCTATCGCTGTCTTTCTTTTCTAACCTTTTGGTAAGCATTTCACACGAATATTTATTTGCTCTCCGTAAATAAGAAATACGTGTGATATTAGCCAAATTTCATTGTTTAATTCTACATTTATTGTCTTCCTTACACTTTGGCTTTTATGCCTTCATTCCTTCTTTCCTCCCTTCCTTCTTTCTTTCCGTCCTACCATCCTTTCTTTCTTTCTTTCTTCCTTTCTTTCTTTCTTTCTTTGTTTCTTTCTTAGTCTCCTCCTCCATATATGCTTGTTTCTTTAATCTCCTACATTTCTTTCTTTCTTTGTTTCTTTCTTTCTTTGATTCTTTGTTTCTTTGTTTGTTTCTTTGTTTGTTTGTTTCTTTCTTTCTTTCTTTCTTTCTTTCTTAGCCTCCTTCTCCATATATGCTTGTTTCTTTAAGCTCCTACATTTCTTTCTTTCTTTCTTTCTTTCTTTCTTTCTTTCTTTCTTTCTTTCTTTCTTAGCCTCCTTCTCCATATATGCTTGTTTCTTTAAGCTCCTACATTTCTTTCTTTCTTTCTTTCTTTCTTTCTTTCTTTCTTTCTTTCTTTCTTTCTTAGCCTCCTTCTCCATATATGCTTGTTTCTTTAAGCTCCTACATTTCTTTCTTTCTTTCTTTCTTTCTTTCTTTCTTTCTTTCTTTCTTAGCCTCCTTCTCCATATATGCTTGTTTCTTTAAGCTCCTACATTTCTTTCTTTCTTTCTTTCTTTCTTTCTTTCTTTCTTTCTTTCTTTCTTTCTTTCTTAGCCTCCTTCTTCATATATGCTTGTTTCTTTAAGCTCCTACATTTCTTTCTTTCTTTCTTTCTTTCTTTCTTTCTTAGCCTCCTTCTCCATATATGCTTGTTTCTTTAAGCTCCTACATTTCTTTCTTTCTTTCTTTCCTTGTCTCTTCGTTATCTATCTATCTATCTATCTATCTATCTATCTATCTATCTATCCTTGTCTCTTCGTTATCTATCTATCTATCTAACTTGGCTTCCTGTATTATTTAATATATATATATATATATATATATATATATATATATATATATATATATATATATGTTTACCTGTGTTAACAAATATGGAAGTATATGTATCTCTCTCTCTCTCTCTCTCTCTCTCTCTCTCTGTATATATATATATATATATATATATATATATATATATACATATATATATATATATTGGCCAAATACCTGGGTTCATATATTCGAAGTTCATACGGTCTTTGATTTATTTAACGCTTCCTTAGCTAGGAGGCTGGAACTATTCAAACCATTGTTATATAGTGTCCATTTCTTTTTCGAAAGGGCGTTACCTAAAACGAAACTTTATATAGTAATGAATTAATTTCGTTATTATCATCATTAATATTGAATACCCGATAAAACCCTCCAGGAGGAGAATGTGAAATGCAACAGTCGGTCGCCTCTGAGTGTTGACTTCAATATTCATTTTTATACTTACATAGGCTCTATATCTATTATTGAGCACTTTAGCCTATAAATATTGCACACCTGAAAACTATACATATATATATATATATATATATATATATATATATATATATATATATATATATATATATATTTGTGTATATATATATATATATATATATATATATATATATATATATATATACATGCATATATACATACGTACATATGCTTGTGTGCGCGAATGTTATCTTAAATATCCACATCTTTACTCGAAACAAAAATATCCATTCTTGCCTACATACAAACATATTCTGTCGCCTCGCAAAAATTCAAAATAGCGAATCGACGTATCGTCCATTCCGTGGACGACTTAACAGGGAGAACACCAAAAAACTTGGAATTCGCTATCGTTGCCTGCTGTCACTTCTAATCTGCACCTTTTTTTCTGAGAGAAAAAAAATCTGGAAGAAAGGAACGAACGATAGAAAAAAAAACAAAAAAACAAAAGGTGGTGAGGTGGGAAAGCGAAGGCTAAAAGCGACGTTAGTGGATGCGTCGGGTTGGAACATATCCGGCGAGTGGAATTGGGCTGACGAACCCGGGCCGAACGGCTAGGTTTTGGCGCGAAGATAACATTCGTCTCGCTTCACATATCTCCAGGCCCTTCTCCAACATCCACCCGCCGCCAACACTTCAATGGCTGCTTTTGGCTTTTCGTTTCTCCTTTGCTTTTTTCATTCCTGAAATGTACAAGAATTCTTACCCACTTCAAAAAGAGTACGGTATTTTCTCTATGAGAAAACGATAATTCTCTATCTCTCTCTCTCTCTCATTCTCTCTCTCTCTCTCTATCTTTCTCCCTTTGCCCCTACACTCTCTTTCACACACATAGGCACTCACACGAATAAATTTCATCAAGCAAAAAATATGTCTCCAATATACCAATTCTGCGAACAAACCCCTTCATTAGAGCTTTATACCTGTCTGATTCCCACTCTCTTTATATATGAGTCTTTTCATATCTATTAATCTCAGGCTTTTCATATCTATCTGTCTATCTATCTATCTATCTATTACGTTTTCTCACATAGTAACATATGTGAGAAAACGACATTATTTTTGCACCAACCTAATATCTATCTATCTATCTATCTAATTTATAATCCCATAATCTGTTGCCACATCATATATCAGTCTCTTCATCCCTCAATAATTTTCATATATACACAAATATATAGGCACATTTAAGTTCTCACGTGAATTGTCATAGGCAACATTAGAAATCGATATATATATATATATGTGTGTGTGTGTGTTTTTCGTCTGTCTGTCTTTCTATCTATCTATCTATCTATCTATCTATCTATGTCCACATCTTTCTATATATCTTTGTTCATATCTACCTATCGATCGATCTACCGCTCTATATAATTTCAAATTTATAAATTACTGTTTCTGCATCATATCTTTGTTTCTTCATTTCACTGATCTATCTATCTATCTATCTATCTATCTATCTATCTCTTTTATTCTATTCTTATCTATCTATCATTTTACATTTATTAATCTATCTCTGCTCGTCATACCTCAATATTTTCACCTCTTTCTCCCCGTCTCTCTCTCACCATCTCTCTCACTCTCTCTCTAGCTATATATATATATATATATATATATATATATAGCTATCACAATGTGCTCATCACTATCGAATTAGAAAGGCGTTAAGACTGAGAAAAGGTGATCCGAATCTTAAACTGTGCCTCCCATTCTATTACAAAGATATGACCCAAATCAGGACTATATTTCAATACCTGTGAAAGAAAACATTACATTTATGCTCATCTTTATTTATGTTAAGTTTAAAAAAGAGAGAAAGTAAAACGCCTTACATTGGTTTTTCCGTGTTCGTGTGCAAAAAGTATTTTAATATTTTTACTTCTTTCTTTCTTTCTTTCTTTCTTTCTTTCTTCATTCATTCATTCATTCTTTCTTTCTCTCTTTCGTTCGTTCGTTCTTTCTTTCGCGAACTATTAATATCAAGAAACAAAAATCTTAATTTTAATGACCAAATTTTCTATTCCTACAATTCAATCAGACGAAATTTTCACTGTATAATGTTCTATCCACGTGATTAACGGATAAAGGCTGTGTTAAGTGCGCTGTCGATTAAGGCGATATTGAACAATAAATATTTGACGTGTTCAATTTTGTTTTCATGAGGCAACTAAGACGCAAGGGATTACTGGTAGATAAAAGCCTGAGAGAATACGAGAAAAAGATAAACATTATTAAGGAGAAAGTAAAATAAAAATAACTGGAAAGAGAGAAGACCCTATATAACGATTGACATTGGATTAACATTTTTGAAGACCGAAGTTGACTAGAAAACAAGAACCCGCAAGTGAGAATAAAAGTTTTTTTCATGATTAGGATCTATCTATCTATCTATCTATCTATCTATCTATCTATCTATCTATCCTAGTCTGTTCATATCTATCTATCTATCTATCTATCTATCTATCTATCTATCTATCTATCTATCTATCTATCTATCCTAGTCTGTTCATATCTATCTATCTATCTATCTATCTATCTATCTATCTATCTATCTATCTATCTATCTATCCTAGTCTGTTCATATCTATCTATCTATCTATCTATCTATCTATCTATCTATCTATCTATATATCCTTGTCTCTTCGTTATCTATCTATCTATCTATCTATCTATCTATCTATCCTTGTCTCTTCGTTATCTATCTATCTATCTATCTATCTATCTATCTATCTATCTATCTATCCTTGTCTCTTCGTTATCTATCTATCTATCTATCTATCTATCTATCTATCTATCTATCCTTGTCTCTTCGTTATCTATCTATCTATCTATCTATCTATCTATCTTTATCTATCTCAGTCTGTTCATATCTATCTATCTATCTATCTATCTATCTATCTATCTATCTATCTATCTATCTATCCTAGTCTGTTCATATCTATCTATCTATCTATCTATCTATCTATCCTAGTCTGTTCATATCTATCTATCTATCTATCTATCTATCTATCTATCTATCTATCTATCTATCTATCTATCTATATATCCTTGTCTCTTCGTTATCTATCTATCTATCTATCCTTGTCTCTTCGTTATCTATCTATCTATCTATCTATCTATCTATCTATCTATCTATCTATCTATCTATCCTTGTCTCTTCGTTATCTATCTATCTATCTATCTATCTATCTATCTATCTATCTATCTATCCTTGTCTCTTCGTTATCTATCTATCTATCTATCTATCTATCTATCTATCTATCTATCCTTGTCTCTTCGTTATCTATCTATCTATCTATCTATCTATCTATCTATCTTTATCTATCTCAGTCTGTTCATATCTATCTATCTATCTATCTATCTATCTATCTATCTATCTATCCTAGTCTGTTCATATCTATCTATCTATCTATCTATCTATCTATCTATCCTAGTCTGTTCATATCTATCTATCTATCTATCTATCTATCTATCTATCTATCTATCTATCTATCTATCTATCTATCTATATATCCTTGTCTCTTCGTTATCTATCTATCTATCTATCCTTGTCTCTTCGTTATCTATCTATCTATCTATCTATCTATCTATCTATCTATCTATCTATCTATCCTTGTCTCTTCGTTATCTATCTATCTATCTATCTATCTATCTATCTATCTATCCTTGTCTCTTCGTTATCTATCTATCTATCTATCTATCTATCTATCTATCTATCTTTATCTATCTATCTCAGTCTGTTCATATCTATCTATCTATCTATCTATCTATCTATCTATCCTAGTCTGTTCATATCTATCTATCTATCTATCTATCTATCTATCTATCTATCTATCTATCTATCTATCTATCCTAGTCTGTTCATATCTATCTATATATCTATCTATCTATCTATCTATCTATCTCGGAACAGTCAGCTCAGCACATATTTGAAATAGATTGAAATCCTTAGATAGGATAAATTAAAACATTCCTAGCTTATCAAATCTCTATATACAAATATACTCGTCATTAGATACTAAATACTAAATACAAATTCCCGCTACCAACGTACAAAATTCTAAAAATGTCTATCACATCACCAACCAGTGTTATTTTACTTTCAACAGTAAGTTTTATAGACAGAAATTTGAACTACCAATGGGCTCGCTGCTTAGTGCAATACTCGCAAGTCTCTTCCTAGAATTTTTTAGAATCCTGCTTCTTTCTTAGTATTCTGCCTCAAAACGCAAAATATTTCCGATATATTGATGATACTTTATTAATATACACCTACCAGATCTTACTCGTTGATAGATTAAACAGGAGTGCTAATACAATTGATTTAACTTACGAAATAGAATCAGTCGATACTTTATCATTTCTCGTCATGTTTATTCGAACCTTTAGCGATATGTAACTCACGGTCTATTAGAAACCCAGAAATAACAATGATACTTTACCCGTTTCTACTCCCATCACAAGATAAAATCCGGAATAATCATAGGTTTCTACTTAAGAGATCTTAAAATCCCCACCCCATTCATGCCTGAGGAAAATTAAATTTAAAGGAATTTGAAACTCCTCCAATACCCGAATTATTTTCTGTATAATAAATCAGTTTGAATCTATCTATCTATCTATCTATCTCAGTCTGTTCGTATCTATCTATCTATCTATCTATCTATCACTTTCATTCTGTTCTTTATCTATCTATCTATCTATCTATCTATCTATCTAAGTCTGTTCGTATCTATCTATCTCAGTCTGTTCGTATCTATCTATCTATCTATCTATCTATCTCAGTCTGTTCGTATCTATCTATCTATCTATATATCTATCTCAGTCTGTTCGTAACTATCTCAGTCTGTTCGTATCTATCTATCTATCTATCTATCTCAGTCTGTTCGTATCTATCTATCTATCTATCTATCTATCTATCAGTCTGTTCGTATCTATCTATCTATCTATCTATCTATCTATCTCAGTCTGTTCGTATCTATCTATCTCAGTCTGTTCGTATCTATCTATCTATCTATCTCAGTCTGTTCGTATCTATCTATCTATCTATCTATCTATCTATCTCAGTCTGTTCGTATCTATCTATCTATCTATCTATCTATCTATCTATCTATCAGTCTGTTCGTATCTATCTATCTATCTATCTATCTATCTATCTATCTATCTATCTCAGTCTGTTCGTATCTATCTATCTCAGTCTGTTCGTATCTATCTATCTATCTATCTATCTATCTATCTATCTATCTACAAGGTGTTCTAAAAAGTTCTCAGTCCGACCAAGAATGTATTCCAAAACAGATTCTGGTGTTTTCCCATTTGATCCGATTTTGGGATGTGGCTCAAAACCAAAATATTATCAGCACCCTCTTGTAACTTTCTCAGGTTGTTCATAATTTTCCCTTTCCTTTTTTTTTCTTTTTTCGGGATTGCTATTTCGACTTGGAAATTTGTAGACCAAAGCTGTTAGCAACGGTTATCAGCAAGACGTGTTCAAATTCCACCTTTTATGGCGATTTTCCCATCTACAAATATATATTCCTTCTGTTTTAACGTATGAGTATCCAGCACGTTATAGATTAGTCGATGGCTATTCAGTTAAATGGGACACTTTTGTCCTTTATTTTTGTCTTTCTTAAATGTTGGCGGCGTCTACGTTTTAATGCTTTGACAGCCTTGTTTTCCAGGGTCATCTGTTCAAAGTTCTTATGTAGCATTCCAGCTTATCTTTGAGCAAAAGCCGTGGTTTGTTTATGTTTCTCATGCTATTCTGTGGCTGGCTTTATATGAGGACTTTTGGCAATCGGTTGTCGCTCATTCTGATGATATATGCCCATTACAATTGAGAATGCATAAGAAAGGTCTCGACGCCTTCGATGAGGACTTTTGGCAAATAGGTTGTCGCTCTTTCTGTTGATATATACCCATTACAATTGAGAATGCACAAGAAAGGTCACGACGCCTTCGATTTTGCATTTTGCAAATATATCATCATTTGAAGTGTTGCCTACGAGTGGATTAGTTAAGTAAAGTAAAAACGGACTTAGAATTCGAATACCCTTGGGAAAGGTATGAATCATCTTCTCCCCCTCTAGCTATCGGTAAATAGCAGGATTGACCGGGTTCTATAGCCATGGATAGCAACTGGCCTACCGCAGAAAGAAATGGCAACCTACTGCGGAAAAAAATCTGCCTCGTCAGTGATGTATCGAAAGATACATGATCGCCTAAGCGTGTATCACGCATGACACATAACTGACTGATTCCTTGTATATATGCCGTCGAATCCATTATATTCACTTACGTGCTAATACCTTTGGGAAAGGTCTGAATCCTCTGCTTCTCCCATCCTCCCAGCTATGGGTAAATAGCAGGACAGGCTCGGTTCTATAGCCTTGGATGGTAATTGGTCTACCACAGAAATAAATGGCAACCTACTGCGGGAAAAATCTGCCTCGTCAGTCATGTATCGAAAGATACATGATTACCTAAGCGTGTATCACGCATGGCACTTGACTGACTGACTAGTTTGAAATTCGAAGCTAAAAATGTGTTTTTGATAGCTATGAAAAGAAGAAGGGTTATACAGGATTTCTCAAAATATTTATTTGAGGACCTAATAAATCTGAAGCTTGTTAAAGAAAAATGTTCATAAGACGATGATAACTTAGATTAGTTGTTAAAATAAAAGAAAGTCTTTGGCAGAAGAGATAGTGAATTTCACAAAGTGCTGTGAATTGTCCGTGCAGTTCGGAGTTGCTAGTTCAACATATTAGAAGAAATGCCTGTTTTAGAATGAATTACCGAGTGAATAGTGTCCTCAAGGAAGATTTTGTCGAGATTACTTTCAGATGACAAAATTCAAACACTTTTATTAAGTTTTCGTGTGATGTTTGGAGTCGTTGGTTGACCAGGTGATATCTCTGTGCTTAATATCCTCTTCCTCTCATTGTTCAAATGCTAACGATTTCCTGATCCTTCTGTCCCGACTATCGAACTAAATCGAGTTGTGAATACATGGTAATTAAACTAGATGGTTGTTTCCCCTATATTGAAGCAGGTAGGATTCAAGATACTTTTCAAAATTGCCGAAGGTTTCAAATTCCGTTCTCCTGATTGGTTGAAAATAATCCAGAGGCGATCTCTTCTCAATACTTGTTTTTCCAGAACATTTCCTTTTCATTACCCTGAACCAGACAGAACATTGTCACGGTCAGGCTTAGAAACAAAGTTTATGAAAACAGTTTCCATCCGAATAACACTTTGGTTAGAAATGTCTTCGCTCTTATTTTGTTCACATAAATCTCGACTGTCTTCCTCTCTTCACACTAAGTATCTTTAGGGAATGACATAAATTTATTTCTTCTCCCACCTCCACTATGGGTTAAATAGCAGAGTAGTATGTGAGCTTTAGTCTTGGGTGACAAATAGTGAAAGAGAAGAAAAATTCTGAATTCGAAACTATGGAGAAAACAACGGGAGGCCATGTCTAAAGAAGTCAAGATAATTCACAGGTTAACAAAGAAAGAATGTGGAGATCCATGATCGCCTACATCCTGAGGGACATACGATCTTTGAAAAAGTACCGATCCAGTACAAATATACATAAGTATCTATTTACAGATAGTGTGATCAGTTCCTGCCCTATTGCCGCGCACGTAAGCATCATGACAATTCACAGATAATAACGAAAAACTCTGGAGAGCCATTATTGCCTACGTTCGAAAAAGATATTTTATCTTTATAAAAAGAAAAGAAATTATCGACGTTTTATAAATATGTCACATGCCTGTTCTTTTCAATATCTTTATAGATCAACCGGCCGATTCTTGCTGTAGACGCAGCCATTATCTTAATAAAACAAAGCCAATAAATTTACCGCTGTTATCACGGAGTTTAACCACTGGACATTTGTGATTTAACCGTATATTCCACCTCCTCCGCCAGACGTTTGTGTCTCTATTTTCTTCAGTCCTCGATCTCTGACCTCGACCCATCCTAACCCCCCAAACCTACTAACCGACCGACCTGATGCTTGTCTCTATTTGCACTGGCTTTTGTCCACACTATTGTTTTATCAACGCTTTCGTTTGTTTAAACCCAAAATCAGGTCTTCGAACAACCTTCTGTCTCGTAACATCGACATCGCTAAACCGAAGGGTCAGAGGTTCTCTTGGCGGTACAACTAACATTTACCAACCTGTTTTCCCAGCATTAACACAAGTTTTTCTCAGGACATTCAATCCTACAACAAACAGATTGACAGTATTAGCTGATTAAACCGGAAACGGTCGCAAGTATAAATGTGAATCCAAATTTATTCTATTATGACAAAACAGTCAACGTTCTTTTCGTACACAAGACATGGTAATATTTCTTTTACGGTTCAATTCCTGATCCAGCAAAAGAAAATCTTAATTTGAATTTCATTCTGACCAATAAAGTTCGCGATAGATCGGCTGCTGATTCACTTTCATTCAGCATAAAATTAGGGTACAATGTACAAATACTTAGACACAATATTCGGAGGCTAAAATTCGCTTTAAATCATGAAACAGACTGTCATCGCTGGGTGTTAGTGTTCACTTTTATATTTTGTATTTTGTATACATGCAATCAATCCTTGATATAGAGCCCTTTAACCCATGGATATACCATAACTTAAAAGTATATTTTTATCATTATATATATATATATATATATATATATTGAAAATCGCATTGAAGCGTTGAAACTAAAAGTCACTATTCACTGCTGATTCCTATATCTGCATTGTCAATATATATACATACATACATACATACATACATATATATATATATATATATATATATATATATATGCCTCTCGTATAAATATCGCTGTTTAATGTTGACCTCAATGAACACTTTTAAATATATATTTACATACACTATCTCTCTGTCTCTGTCTCTGTCTCTGTCTCTGTCTCTCTGGCATTGAACACATTTACACATAAATATAGCATGCCATAAAACTATATTTTCATCATATCAGCTCCTGATAAACGGTAGAGCACTTTCGCTCCTCCTCTCTCCCCTCCCCTCTCCCTCTATCTGTCTCTCTCTCTCTCTCTCTCTATATATATATATATATATATATATATATATATATATATGAGGGGTTCAAAACAGACAAGAGGAAATTCTATTCTTAGCCGACTCGTTTCATCCTCTGAGGGACTTTATCATGACATAGATAGTAGTTATGTTCATTTGGTGGATGCAAAAATTCACAGCGTCCATTTTTTAATCTTTTTTTTAAATTAGAGACACACATTAGAAAACATTTTTTAATAAAATTTTCTGGAAATTGTCTGTCTGTGTGTGTGAGAGAGAGAGAGTGGGAGAGAGAGAGAGTGGGAGAGAGAGAAAGATTGTGTCTGTGTGTGCTCGCGCATGTGCGCGCACGGAGGCAGGATCAAGAAGCACTTCTTCTGCCCACCGGACACACATGAAAAATAAAAAACGGGACGTCTTGGTTGGGCCGAGAAGTTTTCACCAAAACCTCGTATGAACTAATTGAATAGACAAATACGGACAAACAGATGAATAGTGAAAGACAAAGACAGAATAAGAAATGGATAGAACAAACTAGAAAGAAAAAAAATCAACAGCCTGACAGATAGAAAGATAGATAGATAGATTGATATATAGATATGAACAGACATAGATAGATAGATAGATAGATAGATAGATAGATAGATATGAACAGAGAAATATAGATTGATATATAGATATGAACAGACATAGATAGATAGATAGATAGATAGATATGAACAGAGAAATATAGATTAATATATAGATATGAACAGACATAGATAGATAGATAGATAGATATGAACAGAGAAATATAGATTGATATATAGATATGAACAGGCATAGATAGATAGATAGATAGATAGATAGATAGATAGATAGATAGATAGATAGATAGATATGAACAGAGAAATATAGATTGATATATAGATATGAACAGGCATAGATGGATAGATAGATAGATAGATAGATAGATAGATAGATAGATATAAACAGAGAAATATAGATTGATATATAGATATGAACAGGCATAGATAGATAGATAGATAGATAGATAGATAGATAGATAGATATGAACAGAGAAATATAGATTGATATATAGATATGAACAGGCATAGATAGATAGATAGATAGATAGATAGATAGATAGATAGATAGATAGATAGATAGATATGAACAGAGAAATATAGATTGATATATAGATATGAATATAGGCATAGATAGATAGATAGATAGATAGATAGATAGATAGATAGATAGATATGAACAGAGAAATATAGATTGATATATAGATATGAACAGACATAGATAGATAGATAGATAGATAGATATGAACAGAGAAATATAGATTGATATATAGATATGAATATAGGCATAGATAGATAGATAGATAGATAGATAGATAGATAGATAGATAGATATGAACAGAGAAATATAGATTGATATATAGATATGAACAGACATAGATAGATAGATAGATATGAACAGAGAAATATAGATTGATATATAGATATGAATATAGGCATAGATAGATAGATAGATAGATAGATAGATAGATAGATAGATAGATAGATATGAACTGAGAAATATAGATTGATATATAGATATGAACAGACATAGATAGATATATAGATAGATAGATAGATAGATAGATAGATAGATAGATAGATAGATAGATAGATATGAACAGAGAAATATAGATTGATATATAGATATGAACAGGCATAGATAGATAGATAGATAGATAGATAGATAGGGCATTTAAGATGGTACATATGACCTCGTTATTTAAATTTAGTTAGACTACGTACAAGTACCTGTTGTCTGCGGTGTCTGGATAAACATTGATTTACGACATACCGAAACTTTGCATGTAAAGCCTGGAAGATATATTCTGGGCTATGTTTCGGAAAAAAAGGTAATGAATGGACGTACAAGTTGATTAAAAATAAAACATATTGTGAAGTGAAAGTAAAAGGTAGAAATTGTTTATACACGAGAAAGGACAGATTAGGATTGGTGTTTGAGAGTACTTTAGATTTCTTTTCTTTCTTTTTATGTGTCATGTCCTTTCAGGACGTAGGCGATCATGGCTCTCCACCTCCTTCTATCCCTTGCAGCTCTTAACAAGTTCCTTCTCTCTGCTTCCTCCCCAAGACCATGTTCTTTCATCCACTTTCTTAAGCCCGCCAAGTATGTCACGTATTGTTTTTCTTTGTCTCTCTTTCCCTCTATTCGACACGTGAGTATCAGATTCTCCAGGCCCTCCTTCCTCATTATGTGTCCCAGAAATTTCAGCTGCCACTTCGTGGTGTCAAGTATGAGCCTACTCCTTGTTTGCAACCTCTCTACGACCTCATCGTTGCTCACACGCTCGGTCCATGATATCCTTACCATCCTTCTGTAGAACGACATCTACGTCGCCTCGAGTTTCTTCTTCATCTTTGAGGAAATCGTCCAACATCCTCATGTCTTAAATGTTAGATCATTTGGGCACTTCGACGTGGTGTAATGGTTAACGAGGTTGTCTCGCTAGATCAGTTACGACTGAATAGTGAGTGCTATCTTCACTGGCTGCTCTATGCTTTCGGCCTTGTGCCATGTCTAAAGTTCCCTTATGAAAACACCAAAAGAGTTCAAAGGTTTTTATTGGCTCTTAAACATCATCATCTCTTGCATTTTACTAAAAAAAAATAAAACAAAAAAATATGCGACTTTATGTAGCATAGGCTTCATTTATATCTTTACTATTGTTCTCCTTATACAAGGCCCAACAGCGACTCAAGGTAGAGTGTTACTGTTGTATGAACGCAAGAAGAGGCCATTTTTGATTGGTTGATTCGTTCACTGCGGCTTTTCGCTCACATTATAGTAGCAGAAATTGGCCATTTGTTCATGGCCATATACAAAGCATACTTGACAGGAAATAAGACGTACACAAATAACAGGAAAACATGGTAAATTGTATGCTAATTTCATACAATTTATTTATATTTTCGTGCGTATTTTTAGGTTACAATTGTTTTATGGTAGATGTGATAAAAGGGAGAAATTACTCCATAGTATTACAAGCTATATCACGGAGAGTAGTCGGACACGTGTTGCTCGTACCAAGGTTCGTGTTGAAGAGATTGAATTTTGACGTAGTTTGGCGGTATGTTCGTATTTCCGACAGGAACAGTTTTTGTTGCATGCTGGGAGTATTTTTATTATTTTTAATTTTATTGAATTTATTTTTATGTTATTGTCTTATTTTATTTTTATTCATAATTTCCATTATTAATATTATTTTATATTTTATTTTTATTTATATTAATAATAATATTCCTACACAACTCTTTGCAGGTTATTTAAAGCCAGAAAATATTTTTAGAGATAATAACGGTTTAGTGATACAAGTCTTACTAATTAACCTTAACTAACTAGGTGGACAAAATGGGGGCTAAATACCTTTCCCAAGGGCATTTGCGTATGAGTGAATATAAAGAACTGAGCAAAAATTGGAACTTGGGTCTTCGAATTCCAGCACAGGATGCAGCTCTAATGACCTTCCGACCTTCATTCAAGACCGTGGTGTCTGGCGTAATGTCCGAGCTAGCACGACCGAATAAAATTTATAAAAATCCGTTACTCCATCCACATATCCAACCTTACTGCACCTGGCATTCCCAAGCATTCACCCATCTTGGTACTGACCAGGCTTGACGTTGCTTAACTTCGGTGATCGTACGGGAAGTAAGAGTAGGTAAGAAATGCATTATGAGGATATGTCGGAAATATAACGATAGAGCAGGGGTGGCCAACCTTTTGATTCCATGCGCCAATATTTTGTACGATTAATTTAAAGGCGCCACATTCACTTCCTTTCAGTACGTGTTGTAATATGGACATATTTTAAAGTTATAATAAAATCTATTCATTTAAAAAAAATATATGCTTATGTCCAGGGGCGTATCCAGAAGTTTTGAAGGGGGGGGCATCAATCAATGCTTTGACTTTTTTTTCTCTTCAGATTTTGCAGGGGTGGGGGTCATGGCAGTGTTTATAATGTTTACATAGGCAAAATAAACATAAATAACTTTAATGCGTCTTTTGATTCTGCTTTGTTTTTGCCAAACCAGCAATATTAGGAGTTAAATTCGTAACTAAAAGCAACAAACAATTCTTCAAGTTGGAATCGGACAGTCGCGACCTCAGTTTGCTTTTGATCGTCTTCATGGAAGAAAATGGCTGCTCGCATTTGTAGGTAGTTCCAAAGAGACAAACATATCTTTGGGACAAACACAATTCAAACTTTTAGCACTTTCGCAAAGGACGTGCAATAAATATAAAATCACTGAAATGAATGAGTAGAAGTGGCTTAGTTTCTTTTCATCAAAAGGATGCAATGCGCCACTTGTAAGCATCCAATGTGCCACTTATGGCGCATGCGCCACAGGATGGACATCCTTGCGGTAGAGTCGAGACTGTGAAGAGGAACCCGTTTGAATTAAACTTTGAGAAGAAGCTATCTGAATATTATTAAACATAAAAAGAGGACATTGTGTAGCTCCAATCTAGATATGGCAATAATACATTTTTATTTTATTTGTCTATATTCCTAAGATCCAACCTTGTTTAGGTGATATACGTTGGAATTTCGAACCGTACCCACTATTTAGTCCACCTGGGTAGATTGTTCTTATTCCACGTGCAGGTCCGGCGCTAGGGTTTGACACGAAACTTTGATACGGGGCACCCCTTTCTAAAGTTTACCAACGTGGTGGGCACAAACCCTCGAAGAAGAAATGGGCGGGAGAAAGGCAGAGCTTCTTTTTTTTTTAAAATTAGGTCAGCTTAGGGTTGTTTTGTGTTTAGTTTCCTCTTTGAAAGTTAACTTTGCGAGGGGGATGTATACTCATTTTTTCCATTGTATGCACATTGTACTCACTTTCTTTAGTTTAATTCCTGTTAGATGATCAGAGGTGACAATTCTGGACATTAGTTCTGGTCACCTGTTGTTCTTTTCGTATTTGATGGTGTGTTTGAATGAGTGTGTGGTTGTTTAAGTTACGTAGTCCCGCACTAACCTCGTCCAGTTAACTGATGTCACAATTAAGGATTGTGGACGAGGGAGTTGTATAACTATCAATATTTTGTTTAGATTCTTGTAAATAGTTCTACCATTTACACTCTTTACATTGTTCAAACTGTTGTCCTCAACTTTATTGTCATATTCACGACGTTTCGGCCGTTGTACACTTCGCCCTTCTTCAGGTGATATATTTTGAAATTTTAAACCGAACGCATGGGGATAGATTGTTCTTATTCCACGTGCAGGTCCGGCGTAAGGTTCTGAACCGAAACTTTCATACGGGGTACCCCTCTCTACTACATATCTATTTCAAAGTTTATCAACGTGGGCTCCACAAACCCTCGAAGGTGAAAAGGGTGGGGAGAAGGCAGAGATTTTTTTTTTTAATTACCGAAACTCGGGGAATTATCCAATTTAAATGAAAATTTCAGTACATATTAATTATTTACTTTTGTAATGAGTAGTTTGTTTTTAAATCTGAGAAAATGCTGTCCTTTTTGTAATGAGTCATCAATATTTTCATGACTAAATTTTACTCGAAAAAAAAGTCGCAAATTTTTACATTTCCATAATAATTAACCTCTAACACATTTCCGCTGAAAAAAAAATTTTTTTTTTAAAAGATTACAATACAACATATGAAAAAACATCCTCGACAAACTGAATTTTCTTAAAACGTAAAAGTAAAATAAAATAAAGAAATGCTGCTTATGCATGATAGGAGTTGGATGTATTTACTGTTTTGCTGATCGTTTCACGGACAGATTAGGGCCAATTATGGGTTTTGGGGGTCAGTAGTAGTAGTCTAGGCACAGAACTTTTCAGTAAACATTTTATGAATGAGATAATACGCGATTTACATTGATAGATGGTTTAGCGTTTCTTACCAGTTGTCTCTTTCATCTGGTCCTGTCATGCATTTGCACAAAAAAAAATGTTTTCTCTAAATACAATCCACGATTCATAGCTCAATACAGTGTAACCCGGATATAAGAGAGATTGTCTCTGGTCCCAAATTAGAGCCTGTGTTAATGTATATATAAATAGACCAAACCCGGATATAAGAGAAACCCGGATATAAGAGAATTATTCTCCGGTCCCGACAACTCTCTTATATCCGGGTTACACTGTAAATACATTTGTATATTTTCAGTGAGATGTTTTAACGGTTCAACTCACAGGACCTTATCTTACACCAATGTTTTCTGTGTAATAAAAAAGAAAGAAAGAAAAAAAAAATCAGTACTAAGTTAGAGAGAGGGAAATAGGAGAGAATGAAATAAAATAAGAAAAACCCGGGGAAAGAGAGAAAGATGAAGTTTTTTTCCTTTCTTTCTTTTTATACAGTGGAGCAAGCGTCACAGTGAGTAAGCACGTAGACTCAGTAAGAAGTCATACAGTGATACGTCGATACCAAAGACTGTATATATATATTTGCTACTAACCCGCATTCCTGCAACTACTAACCTGCATTACCAGTTTGTATTATTACATTAATACTTTTATTTTTCTATATTCCTTCTTGGCGTTTGTTATTTATTGGTACCGGATTTCATCCCGGAATCCACAACACACACACACACACACACACATATATATATATATATATATATATATATATATATATAAATATGTAATGAAAAACAAACCACTTTAAGGTACCATTACGATAATTTATTTCACCCAAAATCCTTTTTTAAGGATTCAGGATCATCAGGTAAAACTTCCAACAACGAATTGGTGGGTAGTGTAATTTTTGTAATTTAATAGAGGGGGTTAAATATATATATATATATATATATATATATATATATATATATATATATATATATATATATATGTGTGTGTGTGTGTGTGTGTGTGTGTGTGTGTGTGTGTATCTATATATAATCCATTGCTGAAGATACTGGGGAAATGATCGGTTCAACCTATCGCTTCAGGAAATAATTGAGACCCCTCGCCATGATTTATCCTTACAAGAGCCAGATTAGGCCAAAAATTTAGATATTACTCGTATATTTGCGCCGGAACGGCGCAATCCTCAATTTTCAGGATTGATAGTGTTCAAAATCGAATAGCAAAAGATGCCTTCCAAGAACTGAACAAAGTATCAAGAAACAGGAATATTTCATAACAAAAACAGTGCTCAACTACTATGTAATATAATTCCTACTACATGGCAGTGTATGCTAAAGCATATATATGATACAATAAACATGATTTCTACAGAAGGATGTTGAGAATACTATAGGTGATACAAGTGAACAACTAGTAAGTTTTAAGGAAAATAGAATGAAAAAGTAAACATAGCTTTGAGCTCCGAAGGATAGAAAGTTGTGGAGAGCTGTGATTGCCAACGTCCGAGGAGACACGCATAGAATAAAACGGATGTAGAAAGATTTACTTTACAATCTTTACCAAAAGCACAATGTTGCCAGTCTGTTGCTACTCTATTACTATTCACATGGTAAATGTTCAGATAAGGTATATTCTTTACTTCGACCAGTTCAGGCATTTACTCGACAAGCCACTTCCTACGAAATCGAATCACGTTCATTTACCCCGTGTTCGGAATGTAAGAATATAGTTCCACTCAGAGATGTTTTCACAAAAAAAAAAAATACCTCTTTATGGAACAGGCTCCTGCATAGGTGCTCCCCTGAATATCACAATCTTAACCACTTCAAGTCAAGTTTCAATCGTCATCTTTATTCCTTTCTTCGCTTTGTACCACCTTTTTTCAAATCATATTACACACTTCATTAATCAGTGCTATTTTTTTTATCTTCTAAACTTCTAGCTTGAGTGGCTCTTGAGTCTTGTGCTGGATGAAATTTAGAAATAAATAGATACTAATAAACTCGTTAATAACATCATAAATAACTGGTGAAAAATAACCCTTTTTCTTCGCGAACAATTTTTGCACGAGTCTTAATATAAGAGACGTTTAAAGAACACGTTTCCCAATAGGAAATGGCTTTATTTTATACGCGTTCATGAAAGTTCCTTCCCTTGCCTCTTTCAATATCTACGAAAATGTCTATTTTAATGACACATATAACATGGGTTATGTAAAATACCAAATAACAGTTCTAAGAGAGATATCGAAATCAGGCATGGCTGATCATGTATGGAAAACAAAGTGGAGAATGAATTCAAGATAAGACGATTGGAAGAATCCAGCATGTTAGATTCTGGTAACCTCCTCAGTAGACCTAGCATAGAAATAAATAAACACCATATTTGATTAATAAAGAAAGGAAACTCAAAACTTCCACCACTTGAGTAAGTTTAAGGTTTCAAAATTACACCATTGGATTGTAGAAGAGAAAAATGTCTTTGTGGCATAAAACGTTGGTTTAAACATGTTTGGTTTCCTGTTAGTTGTGATCTCCAATCCTGGATAGAGTATTACTGAAAAATAATATACACTAGTTCAGTTGAAGAAACGGATAAACGACACGATGTTGAATAGACAGATGAAAACATGCGAACAATCTAATCTGTAAATGCATAAAAAGTTGCGTTCAAAATTCCAAGAAGGTTACCCAGTACGACAGACACTTGAAAGACAGAGAACACGAAAGCTGAAAGGCTTTGTGTATAATCAAGTTTAGCATGCTGGTCCAAATTGTAAGGTGTAATGTAGTTCTCCTTGCTTTCTTTTTTAAATTGTTTACCTTTTTTCTTTCTTTCTAGAATCGGGGCGGGGGTTGTATATTTTTCAGTTTTGGGAATGTAAACCATATTTATTTATTCATACCTATCTTTCTTGCTTTCTTGCATGCGGGGTCAGACTTTATCATTTAAACCAGTGGTTTCCAAACTTTTGTGGGTTGCCCCTACCCCTTGTGCACCAAAACACCATCCTAACGCCCCCCCCCTCCAAATATATAGTGAAGCTTTTACTGGATTTTTTGGTGGTAGTATTTCATGTCATATGAGTCTCTTCCTATAATATCATCTATATCTATAATTCTCAAAATGTGTGTGTGTGTGTTTGTATGTGTTTATGTGTGTGTTTGTGTGTGTTTGTGCGTGTGTTTGTGTTTGTGTGTGTGTTTGTGTGTGTGTGTTTGTGTGTGTTTATGTTTGTGTGTGTGTGTTTGTGTATGTGTGTGTGTGTGGGTTTGTGTGTATGTGTGTGTGTGTGATCGGATGTTGTTTATGCGTTTCCTCAGTTTTCATCCGATTTCGATGAAATATTTTTTGTTTGATAGATAATTCTTCAATGCCGGTTTTGAGCCCAAATTGTTTGCGATAATAGCTCTCCACTACTTCCTATTATAGCCGGGTTATACTGATAGTTGTTATATAATAAATGGGATACACTGTGAAGTAAAGACAAGATACATTTCAGGTGCAATGTGCGTGGGTGGTGTATGCTATGGTTTAGATGTTCCACGGTCACCCTTTGACTGTCCAACTTTTCTGCACCCACTGGACTTTTCCACCTCTCCAGTTTGATGTCACCCACTTTGGGAATCACTGATTTAAACACTTTTCTTTTTCTCTCTCTTTCTTTCTTTTCTTCCTTTCTTTCTTGTTTTAAATAGTTTTATTTTGCTTTCTTCTATATGAACCACTTTTCGCCTTTAAGCATTTCTTCCTTCTTCGCTCACTTTTTTCTTTCTTGCTTTTTTTCTCTGTTCTTTCTTTCTTACATCCTGCCTTTAAACGGTCTCCCTCTTTTCTATTTCCTTTTCCTTTCTTTCTTTCTTTCTTTCTTTCTTTCTTTCTTTCTTTCTTTCTTTCTTTGGAACGTCTTCCCGCCGTTAGGTATTTAAAGGATTTTTCTTTCATTTCTTTAGTCCTTTCTTTCTATTTTTCTAACCCACCCACTTATTCTTTCTCATTTCTTCCCCCCCCCTCATTCTTTAATAACTCGTTCACACAAACGTATAACCACATTGTTGATATCATAAAACCTTCACTACAAAAGAGACAACCGCCTCCATCAACAGGATCAGCCGTTCATTAGACTGAGTACACTACAAAAATATCCAATGCATCGACAACTTTCAACGGACCGTAAAACGAACCTAAAACCGACGGGAAAAAAATTAAGGGGACAGCGACCCTATCGACTGATTCACTGTAGTATTAAATGTTATATGAACCATTTTATTTGTAAGCCCGGGGACAAATGACTGTCTTTCTTTATGCCTTGATTAATCTGCCAATTTTTTTTTTTTTTTTCAGGAAAGAGGACAGGTTCATAAGAGATTTTTCATATGTCAAATAGATAAAGCATTCCTCCATAATATCATAATTAATTTTCGGGAAGAGTTTGAGCGGAGACGCGCGCCATGCTGATTCCAAATTCTTTGCTTAATTAGAATAGGACATGGGGCAACACAGGAAACGATCATCTGATAAAGCCGTTGATTAAAATTATCTAAGACGTGCTTTTAATTTTAACCACTTTCATCTATCATTAAGCTGTATGAAATTTGTATGAACCATATAAGAAGAGATATTATTTACTATAGAAAAACATACCATCATTTTTTTTATTTCGTCTTATAAAAGCATTCTCGGTTGGATAACCTTCAACAGATAGTCAGTTACGTGCCATGCGTGATACACGCTTAAGCGATCATGTATCGAAAGATACATAACTGACAAGGCAGGTTTTTTTTCCCGCAGTAGGTTGCCATTTCTTTCTGTGGTAGACCAGTTGCCATCCAAGGCATAGAACCATAGCTGGGAGGAGAAGAGGAATGAATCCTCTTCTCCTCCCAGCTTTCCCAAGGTTATTATCACGTAAGTGAATGTAATGGATCTGACTGGAATTCGAACTTGGCTCTCCGATTCCACAATCCGAGCCGCTATCCATTACTCCAATGTGCATCCTCCGTGCCTCCAACGTGCCTCCAACGTGCCTCCAACGTGCCTCCACCGTGTCTCAGCAGATAGAGTGATTTGAAATATTAAAAATGAATAAATAAATGAAAACTTTTTGAAAGTACATGAGACCCAACCTGTGCTTTATAATCCAACTGTGCTGAATGGTCGTTAGTTACAGATTTTGAGTGAGGACGCATAATCTGGCGAGATCAGTAATTGAACACCGCCGCTAGGCTTGAATCCTCGGTCACGATGACTTGTAATTTTGAGCTAGCACAACCATGAACAAACAGTTTCGTCGACCCAATTTAACTCACAAGACTTGGGTCAGTACGTAGCATAGTTTTCAGGCACTTCGCAATGGTGCAGCGTGCTGGACTCGTCAGCACTTCCTTGATAAATTAACCGGGGCGAGATTCGAAACCAGATCTCAACGCCAGAACGCTAACTCACTAACCACATGAGCATGCGCGCTGTGAAAGCAATGGGTACAAATAAACCTTCTTTTATACTCCTCCACAGCGTTCTGTTCCCCCCACACACACACACACACTTTTTGGTTAATTTTTCTCTTTGTTATGCTAGAAATTCCTCATTGGGATTATTTATTGTTTGCTTCTATTTCCCTGGTATTTCAGTGTCCAATTTTCCAGGCATTTCAGCAGTCTTTTTTCTTTCTTTTTTTGTTTCTGTATACGGGGTCTATGGGGAATTTTTGCCCGAGCCTACGGGCTCGGTTTTGGCCCGCATTAAAAATCGGCATTGTGCCACATCCTGCCTCGCGGGTAGATAAGGTAAATAACCTTGTTTCGTCAATTAGTTGGAGATTCGTCTGCAGCTGTCAAACCCTCTGCCTCCGGACAGAGAGGATTCCCAGACGAGGCTATGTCGAAGGGCAGAGTCTCATCTCGGGAAACAGCTACCGTTTTATACGGGGAATTTTTGGCCGAGCCTATGGGCTCGGTTGCCCCACGTACCTCACGTACCTGATCGCGTGGAGCGGTTGATAGACATCCCTGCTTCGGGAATTACTAGCCTGCTAACCGATTCCCTGTCTTTCAGTAGTGTATTCTCTTTTTTTTTTGTGGTTTCCTCCCTCTAAAGCGTCTATGTTGGACTCTTCCACCTACTATAGGATTAGTAGGAGAGAAGGCATTTGGGGAACAGACACACAGACTGTTTATTGTTGTCAAACACTCCGCCTCAGTGGAGAGGAACTCGGACGAGGCTTTGCCGCAGGTCATAGTTTCGTCCGGGGAGGTAGACAGTCCCTGAACACGTCTAGGCGGGTTCAAAGGGAATATTTTTTGCCGAACTTATGAGCTCGGAGAACCCACGGTAAACTCATACATCACTCGTGGGGAGACTGTTAAATATTAAGTGTCGACCAGACTATTCATTGTTGAACTCTCTACCTCGGCAGAGAGGAGCCCAGACGAGGCTTTGCCGCAGGGTAAAGTTGCGTCCGTGGTGGTAGACAGTCCCTGTCTATGCGGCTTCTAAGGGAAACTCTTTGCTTCGACAGAGAGGAATTCAGACGATGCTTTCCCGCAGGGCAATGTTTCGTCTGGGGAAGTAGA
>OZ010574.1:87571437-87601437 GCA_963932145.1 Acanthosepion lycidas
TACATCGATTACGACTGAATAGTGAATTCGAACTTCAATGAGTGCTCCGTGCTTTCGGCCTTGTGCCACATCTAAGCTAGGCGGAGAAAAGCAGAGAAAAGAGTATAATAAACGTGTTTACTGTTTATGTACAGAAATAAAATTTGCGCAAATACGAGGTGTGATGTAAAGTTCTCGGCCTAACCAACTTCCTAAATTCTCACTAACTGACCAGATTTCAGAGCCTTGTGAGTAAGGACTTCTTAGTGAGACTCATAACATTTGAAAACAATATATATATATATATATATATATATATATATATATATATATATATATATATATATATGTCAGATGTCCAGAAATTGCTGGCGCTTTCTGTCAGCAATACTTCTCGTCTCGCCGAAGCCTAGAAGAGCCGAGCTCTCCCACGTCCACTCGCCTGGTTTTTAATGGTAGCGTTGTTCTCTTATGCAAATAAGTCTGCTGCATAAAAATGGCAGTAGGCTACGCACGCGCGACCGACTCTCAGAGAATGGTTCGACACGCGAGGCAGTGAATTCTCTTTGCTCCTGGTAAGTCACTTCTATTACACTCCCCCCTGATCGTATGATCACATAAGTGACAGTGAGGGGCAGGTCGTTTCACCCTTGCACTCCTTCACGGTGGTATAACCATGTCTTCCTCCCCGGCTGAATCGTCAGATGTGTCCTGGTCTGAATCATAGTCCGGGGGATCAATAAGGATCAAGTCTACCTCTTTCTCGCTTTCAGATGAGGTGTCGCTGCTGCTTGCACTGGAGCTTGGTTCTTGCCATTCATGACTCCCTGACGTTGTCTCACCGCCATCATCCGCTGGTAACAATGAAGTGAGCCGTGGACGTACATCTCCTACGTGCCGCGGTAGCCCCTCGATGACTACCGACTATGGACTGTTTATCCCCGTGACACGACCTTTCACAAACTTTGACGTGCAGCGTCCGTGCGGATTTTTTACCCAAACTGCGTCTCCTTCTTTATACCGAGTCGAAGTCGCCTGGTTAGGCGAGGGCACAACGTCAATTCCTTTTTATATATATATATGATAAACATATAGTTTTAATGTATGTCATATTTATGGGTAAAAGTATCAGGCTTAGAGTGTATGCAAATATAAAAGTGGACTCACTAATATCAACACCGACGTGTGACAGTCTCTTTCATGCTTGAACGCAATTTTCAAGGAATACATACATACATACATACATACATACATACAGTACATACATACATACATACATACAAGCAATACATACATCTATATATATATATATATATATATATATATATAGTATATATGCGGTACATAATCGAAAGTGCTCACTAACATATTCTTTACGTATGCAAGACTTTCATCCCAAACACAGAAGAAAATTCCCCCCTTTATCACACAAAAATAATCAAACACAATAGGCATAAATAGATCCACTTTTTAAAAATAAACCAGTTTGTCTGATAATTGCAAAAGCGTGAAACCCAAGGTTACAAATTAATATCCATACAACTATATATATATATATATATATATATATATATATATATATATATATATTCTAAAAACTTACGTATTAATATTTTTATCTTTAATTTCGACAGTTTTATTTTAACGTTATTATAATAGATACTCGTATTGAAAATAAACGCCAATTATTTTTATTTTTACTTCAGCCAGTGTGTATTACGTCTATTAATAGTTCATATATACGCATGCAGATTAGCATACCATTATGAAAAAATGTTCCAAATAAAATTTTATCATTAAAATCTTTATTATACTTTTGATACTTTTTAGAACGTTTGAAAATTTAGTTAAAATTCTTTTTTGTTTTTTTGCGTCAGCGCGGGGGTCAATGACCAAAGATTAGTATAGAACATTTTAGTACCTTTTCTTTGAAGAGAACATTGGATTGGAAATTCGGGCAAAAATCAAATAATTATTGGAATTTAATAACACTCTCAGGATTTATTCACAAATGAATTAAATTATTTCAGAAATGCTTTTTTAGAAAGTCTTGCTAAAATCTTTCGTTTTTATTTTATTACTAGCAGCATCGCCTGGCGTTGCCCGTGCTTGATTAAAAATTCGTACGACTCATAGAGCAATCGCTATCACTTGACTTAAAATATTTTTGCCCTTCCTTGCCTTTAAAGGAGTGCCCTTTGCCGTGCTGATGTTGCTACATGCCTTACTTCTTGCCTATCTCACACTGCGAATTTTTTCTAAGCTCTATACTAAACATTAAATCTGTTACGAAAAAAGAACTAAACAAAATGAACACAAAACGATCAGCTTTAAAAAAAGCACTCGTAATTGGAAAAACTGAATGAATAAAGAATGTTAACAACAAATACCTTTTCACACCCAACCCAGTTCTGCGGAATCAGAATCAACGTTGAGTTTAAGCAAGCGAATGAGCCAACTGGAGTAAAGTGCCATGCAGATTTAAATTTTTCCCACTTGTGACGAATGCAGCTATCGATTTTTTTTGCATGTTAGCATGCTAGTTAACATTCGTGTCAATCAGCTGTTGGCTCTCACGGTGGCCAATAGAATATTCCTGCAGCCAGCTATATGCTGTCACTCTAGCCAGTAAAAAATGGCCGCAAACAACATGAAAACTGCCGTAGAAGCATGAAAAATCGATTATTTCTACTATCGATGGGAGTTGGGAAATGCAAAGTCGGTTTTGGCCTTCTCGCTAACTTGGAGCATGTGCATGTAAATTTTGGTGCAAATCCGTCGAAAATTGCGGCCGTGCATTCGTTACACACACACACACACACACACACACACACACACACACACACATACACATATCCTGCCTTTTATAGATAGATATTTTATTTTTTTATTTTTTGCATCTGTTATCCCCACTTATTTAATTTTATGAAATTTCGAGAAATTAAATTTTGTCTCTCTCATTGTTAAAACGTTAGAATGCTTGATATATATTAAATGATTTTTACTGGGCGACTAAAAATTTATATAAAAAGGCGTTTACGTTGTATTCGTCATATAATTATTAGAAACATCTCCTCCTTAAATAAATTTCCCAAACATCAGGCAGTCGATAAATGTGTTAATATCTCATAAAAACACCCACCTCCTTGTTAAAATGCTTTAAACTAAAAGTAACTAATGCTTGTTTTTAGTTCAGATTAATTAAACTTTGATTCAGCTCATGTTTCTCAAATAACGTATCAGCAAACTATGTTTTATTTGCGAAAGATTTTTTAGTAAATATAATTATGTTGTTGCAATGACAAAAGTAGGCTTTGAAAGCTTTAATCAACTAAGAATATAAGGTACGAGTATAGTGTCCTTTTATAGTCCAGTAAACAGAAATAGTTCTCTCAAAGAGAAGAGTAACGAAAGAAGGGGAGACCACTCTTGATTATTCATAATACTTGTGTTGACAGATTTGTCAATATAGGCGATTTTACTGATAATCGGAAAAAATCGTTCCAGTCAATTTAAATTCAGCTTGAAATACAGTATAAAGTATTTTGCTTATTGAAAATATTAAATTTAAAAGAAAACTAAAATAAAATCTTCAAGAAATATTTTTAATTTTTAAAATGCACTTTAATCCTTAGGTATCGCTCTTTGGGGGTACCCTATAGCAGTGGCCAACCAGAATAACCCAACCCTCAAGTCTAATTCAAAATTTTAACCATCATTTGTGACACTGGGCGATAATTTCAGGATTGAACTATTAAGAATAAAACACCCCGAGTAGTTTTATTTCACTCTCTTATAAGGAATGTAACTTTGTTTGACAATAACAACTATATATGCTAACGTAAATAAATTTAAGCTTCATAATCATAGCGTGTAACACGAATAAAAGTTCTGGCTTGCTCGAGCAAATTCAATTCAGTCGTGGGAAACTAATAAACCACCTTTCGCTTATCATCATAATAATATGAGCGAATTTTGCTTGAAGATGGAACAGAACTAATGCTTTTAATTTAATTATATAATTAAATTTGAAGTTTCTAGCTTCGGTTTTCATGGTAATTCCTGTGTAGCGAAGAAACCATATTTTAAATCAGTTATCATATATATATATATATATATATATATATTTGAATAAAAACAGACCACGTTAAGGTTCCATGTAACGTGGTCTGTTTTTATTCAAACATATCTGCTCTGAATTTTACATTGAGCTCTCCGGATATCATCCTCCTCGGGTCTACCCATACGGATTACCTAAGTTTGCATAAACTAACTAACTAACTATATATATATATATATATATATATATATATATATATATATATATATATATAAATTCGGGTTTACAGAGCTGTTGTACTTGCCACCCTTTTCTTTGGCTCAGAGTCGTGGAATCCATACAGATACCATATACGCCAGCTAGATGTTTTCCATAAAAGCTGTCTGCGTGCAATCTGTGGAGTTAAGCTTCAAGATAGGACATCTAACGTAGACCTGTTTAACAGTTGTAATATTGGAGGAGTCGAGACTTTTAACATACAGTCTCAGTTACGCTGGACTGGTCACGTCTTGAGAATGTCTGATGACAGGATACCCAAGATCCTAATGTACAGCCAGTTAGATCAGGGCTACAGGAATGTAGGACGCCCATGTCTATGATACAAAGACAAGCTGAAAAGCAACTTGTCAGCAGTCAATATACCACATAACACCCTTGAGCGCTTAGCTTTGGAGCGGGTAGAATGGAGATCAACGTGTTTTAGTGGACTCAGCAATTTCCAATCTGCTTGTTTGAATCATCTTCAAGAAGCGAGAGCAAGATCTAAAAGGTCAGCCAATCTAACAGTGATCTCATCTCACAATCCTCACATTTGCTCCAT
Organism: Acanthosepion lycidas; assembly: GCA_963932145.1. NCBI lineage: Eukaryota > Metazoa > Mollusca > Cephalopoda > Sepiida > Sepiidae > Acanthosepion > Acanthosepion lycidas. The sequence goes on from OZ010574.1 coordinate 87,576,297, forward strand.
ATGTGGCCTCCTTCGTAAATCGCTAGCGGGTCTTAAGTGCCACTTAAGATTATTGCACAAAATTTCATAACTGAATCAATTAAGCTGTCAGATCCTCATACGTCGAAACCGACGGGAGAGTCCATTATATATATATATATATATATATATATATATATATATATATGTATATATATATATATAATTGTGTGCGTGTGTGTGTGTTCTGCTACCACAGTACAAGCTTGTATTGTTTTACTCTCTCTTTGTCCATTTTTTTTTTTTTTTCAGTTTACTTACTTTTTAGATTCGTCACCATTTTTGACTACTTCCAGTTAGCCCTTAGTTATCATCGGAGCCGGCATTTTAAAGGATGAGCCCAAACAAGCGGTTCTTATTTTTTTCATCCTTCTAAATCTTGCCCCCAATGATATCATCGCCGGTATGTAACCATTAAAACCTATTCTCTCTACAATTGGTCTCCATTAATATCATGTTATCATTTGAACATTTGTTTAAGGTAACCAACTTTGTGTGTATACATTTATTTTACGTTTGTATCTCTCTATGCAGGATACTTTTCACCACGTGTTCGCCGCCTACACACTGTTTCCAAATGTAACTTTTATGTCACTTTCTTCCTTTCTGAGAAGTTATCAAAGCAATTTTATACATATTCATGTAAGCAAAGTATTCACTAGCATCCTTTACCTATTTAGACAAATGGTCTTGCTTCTACGTTCAATCCCCTGGCTGCTTTTGTCTTTTAATAAATCGACTGATAAACCTATTCAGAGTTTTAGTTGCCGTGAGCTACTTATATGGCTGCTTTGAATTGCCGACACGTACTCGGGACGTGGAACAATATATATATATATTCATACACGTTTCATTAAATAATATAGACAAACTCATAAACTCGCTTTCACGACGCTTGACACTACATTTGAATAAAAACTCTAACATTTTTAGGCATTTAAAACAACATGCCTTCCCGCACACACAATTCCGTAAAATACTTGTCGAAAACACAATTATACTTCGACATGAAAACAATAGACAAAAACTAAAAGTCCTTGAAGCATTATACATCAAACAGTTGAAACTCAACCTAAACAAAATCAATTATGGCATCTCTATAAATATTCTTAAATGTCTATAATTGGTAACAGAAGCCATTGGTTTATACCAACGGCTTTCTATACTTCATACTTCTCCAATTCACTCTCGTGTGGTCATGTGTGACGTCATGAGATGCGGTGCGATTTTCGCTTCTAGCGTCTTATATGCGCGTGTTTATCGTTGCTTAGAAATCTTCTATGTAAACAATGACAGACTATCATCACTGTCTTGTCCGTATATTGCTTAATATGTTGTAATGGACATCTTTGATAATGGCTTAAGTAAGCCGAAAGCTTAGATTGTATTAAAAATATGGATCACTATTGTGAATTTCTTTCTTCGTTCAACGATAATGTTATTAAACTTATCAGAAGTTACCAAAAAAATTTACGTAAAATAAATAGACAACACTTGTCTATATTATTTAATGAAACGTGTATGAATGAAAAGATGCTGCCTAAATACACACACACAATATATATATATATATATATATATATATATATATATATATATAAATATAAAAGTGAACATAGAAGTCAACACTTAGAGGCGACAGTCTGTTTCATGCTATATGCAATCGTCAAGCCACGTGTGCTGTTATTTTTCTCGGCTATTTATATATATGGGTTAGTGGTGCATTGTGGGTATTCTATTATGGCGGTTATTTCACCGGAAGTCGTTTGTTTATCTATTTAGGTCAAATTATATTGCTTGTATTTATTTTTCAAATTATATTGCTTGTTTTTATTTTTGTAACCGAAAAGAGAAAATATACAAGTAAAATAAATTCATCCAAGTAAATAAATAAACAAACCAATCCCAAATAAAGATAATCAATTAAAAACTGTTCCCGCCAAAATAATACTTAGAATGAACTACAACAATCAACCCCAAAACTGAACAAATAGTTTTAATTAAATTCCCAAACCAAAACAAAACTGTTAAATAAGTGATATAAACAAATTTTTACTACGTTAATAAATAAATAAATAAATAAAATAAGAAACAAAAATAAAAAAAACAAAAAAAAACAAGCAATATAATTTGACCTAAATAGATAAACAAACGACTTCCGGTGAAATAACCGCCATAATAGAATACCCACAATGCACCACTAACCCATATATATAAATAGCCGAGAAAAATAACAGCACACGTGGCTTGACGATTGCATATAGCATGAAACAGACTGTCGCCTCTAAGTGTTGACTTCTATGTTCACTTTTATATTTACACACGCTCTATCTCTGATATTGAGCACTTTATTCCATAAATATAGCACACCTTAAGACTATATTTCTTTATATATATATATATATATATATATATATATGTATGTATGTATGTATGTATTTTGTGTGTAACAGCAAAATTGTCCAAGCAATTGGTTCTTGATAGGCTCCAGAGATGCATATCTTGTCTACAGTCGCTCTCTCACAGACGCGCCGTCGCCTCTCTCTGTCTTTTTTACAAATACTTTCATGGTAATTGTTCCGATGAGCTGCTTTCGCTGGTTCCAAGACTTCGCGAATACAAGCGCCCTACGAGGCTGGTATCCCGCTCTCACCCTTTCACTGTTGAAACTGTTAGATGTAGCCGCCTCTTCTGCTCCAGTAGCTTCATGTCTTGCACCTCTCGCCTGTGGAACTCCCTTCCCTACTCCTGTTTCCCTGATAACTTTAATCTCCAACTATTCAAATGTAATGTCAATCGACATCTCCAGTTGCCTTGATCTATCCACTAGCCTTCTCCTCATCTATCACTCCTATTCACTGTTCTCATGATGGTTATCCCATGGACTTTGAAGATGGAAGCCAGAGTATGAATGCTGGTACCATTACTGATGTCCTGAACGATCTTTTTCCTCACACCATTGCTCAGTTGGGAAGACACAGTGGGGCTGACACAAAACGATTTTAACCTGTTCTCTTTCTAACTGAATAACTCAAAGGGTTTTCTGTGGTTCTTACGACAAATGTGGTGAAGATGTCTAAACATCTTACCTGAAAGTTTAATGATATTTTTAGATATTAAAAATGTTGTGGGATATTATCCCATGCAGTTATAGGATTGGGACAATTTTTGCTGCTACAACCGTTATGTGTGTATATGCGTGTGTATGTGGTTAAGTATTTGCGTAGCAATCCTTTGTTAATATAGGTTTTGTTGAACAAGAATTTTCTTTTGTATGCGTACAATTGTCTTAGTTTCTGGAATTAATAAATGCAAAAATTGTCCAGAAGTTTATTGGTACCAAACACTTTTGACTAAACTGGTAGCCATTTTCAAATAGTACTATAACAAAAAATAATACTTGAAAATGACAAAAATTTAGTCGAAAATACTCAGAACCAAAAGAGTTTGGTGTCATCTTACAGTAGCTTGGTTTATTACATTGATTAGTAGGGAAATGCTGTTTAGTAGGTACTAGCAGTAGAGCCCGGCGTAACAGTAAGAGATAGATCAAGTATCGAACATCATAAAGACTGAAAAATAAAATTGACAAAGATTATTGTTTAAGGTTGACGGACACGCATGTCTTAATTAGTTTTTTTTTGTTGTTTTTTTACGAATTGGTCAAACCCTAACTCAAACAAAAAGATTGTTTTCAATCGTTATGAGTCTACCGATTGAATAGAATTTTATTATAAACAATTGTCTTGTAAATGGCATTTTTAAAGCATTCTGAATGTGCAAAACAATAAAAAACACTACCTGCCAAAAAAAAAATGAAGTTTTGTTGAAATCGGTTGAAAAATGTAGGAAATCCGATCCCATATATAAACGAATAGACACACACACACACACACACACACACAAACAAACAAACAACCCTGGTTTTATAATAAGTATAACTCGATATGAGTTGTCCCCCTTTCATTCTGGCAACAGAATCGTGTTTTATCGTTTTCAAATTGATTTCGTGCAAAAACAATTGTATTTTTCCAATTTTTGGCGCTATCAGAACCACCGCAAGGTAATTTTACGTAGTCCTGTGAAGTTTTGTTGAAATCGGTTGAAAATTGTAGGAAATCCTATCCAATATATAAACGTACAGACACACACTCACACACAATCTGCGTTTTATAATAAGTAAGATGAGGACTTTCTTCTGCTGTTACAGGTTGCATTGTGGGGGTTTATGTTGTAACGTTGATTTTTATGTCTTTTTTCTTTGATTTTAGCATGTTTTCGGTGCAGCAATAAAGTTTTCGAGTATTTCTGTTGAATATTTGGCGCAGTTTGCTTGATTTCGTGTTTGAACAATAATGTGTTTTTTTTTTTATCTGTTGCTTTTTTTTTATTTATTTAGTTTGAAGGTTAGTTTTTGACGAAAATTACTGACATGTTAACAACTTCCTTAATCGTTTCTGGCTTCGTTGAATTTTTTCGTTTGACGTGTTGTCGAATAATCTAAAGTTGATGGATTGTGGGATTGGCTTGCTTATAGCAGGTGGATGGTTGAAGAAAGTGTGTATATAAACAACCTACTTTACATATACACAAGTGCAAAATACATATCCCAAAATAGATAGACAGATGGATAAATGAACAGACTGGAATATAGGAATCCGCCTCCCACATCTTTACATAAATAATAGTCACACACACACACACACACACACATATATATATATATATATATATATATATATATATATATATATATATATATATATATATATATATATATTGGGTGTAACAGCAAAATTGTCCAATTGCTAGATTAAGCTTTGTACTGTTGTATCCTAGAAATGATTAAAGATATCTTACTGGAATTGTCCGTGGTTTTTATAATACTCTTGGACAATAAAAATGTATTTATCTCTAAGTTGAAATGATGATCCCTCTTGCTGTTATGACCTCCAGATTCAGTTTTCCATTCTACTGTTGTCTTTTTTTAAAACTTATTCACCGTTATATATATATATATATATATACATATATATAAATATACATATACATATATATGTGTGTGTGTGTTTGTAATAATATATTAATAGCATTACGTTGGTGCAAAAATATGTTACTCTGTGAGAAAACGACATTGCACCAACGTAATAGATAAATATACTAGGCTGGCACGTGTTATGCTTCAAACACTCCACCGGGGTGGAGATGGGGGATTCAAGCTTGCCTGAGTGTCTCGAAAGGGACGGGTTTCAGTAGTGTCCTTGTATCCGCCATTTTATTAACATTTAATTTCTTTCAATCATCCACTATAATAATATTCATCATCTATCTGTTGATGCATATTTATTTTTTTCTGGGTGTAACCGATTCCCTGAACATTAAAAACACATGTATATGATTAGCCAACAAATAACGCGAACTTTTTTTTTTTTTTTTTTTTGCAGCCGATAATTTAACAATTATTTTAAGAAATTTAAAATTCACAAAAAATGCCCAATTATAGCATTTTAATAGATGTTTTCGGTATTTATGTAATAAAATACGAAGATTCTATTAAGATAAGTTTCCAGTTACTGTTTTTAAGGGACTGTGTTTTTTTTGGTTTTGTTTTTTTTGTTTAGTTTTACATCTTTCAACTCTCAACTTATAGCTGTTTTTTTTTTAAGTTATAATAGGTAATAACATTTTTTATTTAAAAAAAAAAAAAACAATTTCATCGGCATTTAAGTTTCGTTTACCCTTTTTTAGCAAAAAAAATGGTATTAGGTTGGTGCAAAAATAATGACGTAAGAATGTCGTTTTTTGACGTATTTTTGACGTCAAAAAACGACATTATTACATCATCATTTTTGCACCAACCTAATATTTGATCGTAAAACGGAAATTTTACATGTTGATAGTCTTTAAAAATGGGGAAATTAAAAAATAGATATGGGTCTTCTTAGGCAATTTCTCTTATTTGTTTCTTATATTTTTATGAATGTAAAATAGAGAAAAATATTCACTTTGAATTTTTTTTTAAAATATGAGAATTTAAAAATTATTTCACTGTGCTTTTATAATTCAAATATAACAATGTTGAATATGACGAATGCAAACAAATGTAAGAAAATATACAATTACACATTATGAATGTGTGAAAATCGTCTTTTTCTTTTTAGACAGAAATTGGAGATTGTTTCTTTTTGACAAACAAAAAATTTAAAAATTTTATATTTTTATTTGTTTATGTTTTCGTTTTAAATATCGGCCGTCGAAATTCACGCAGTAAAAAAAATGCGTTTTCCTACGTTTGCTCAAAACCTCTCTAAAAAAGAGCATGCCCTGATAAAAAAAAAGGACCCAAAATTGATTAAACAAACTTTTAACGTCTAAAATTTTATGTTATTATTAAGAGGAAAGATCAAAGTATTTTTTGAATATTTTTTTAAAAATTAATCCTTTCTAGCACGTCCGAAATTTTAGCTAAAAATCTTGTTTTTTTTGAGTCATCAAAACTGACGTAAAATCAATCATGTCAGACATTATTGACAGTTTTGTAAACAAAAGTGAATTTCTCCGTTTGAAAATCTTGTAAAATTCAATTTTACTTTTTTCAAAATTTATTTTAGTAATTTATCGGACGAAAGGACAGAAGTGACAGTATTTTTTAATTTTTAAGTGAACCAGCTTATTTAACTATAAAGTAATTCTTAAAAATTAAATACTTTCAAAAGTATTTAATTTTTAAGAATTACTTTATAGTTAAATAATTGATTTTTTAGGTACTTTTTTATAGTTAAATAATTGATTTTTTAGGTACTTTTTTAACGAAGATATGTACAAAACCTGCTTTTTTCCGTCCCTAAAATTGAATCTAAAAAAAGAAATAATAATTCCAATATATCTTTCAAGAAGAAAATTATATTTAAAAAAATGAAAAAATATTTAGCGAAATATGTAAAAAAAAAAAAATAAATAAATTAAAAATTTTGAAAATGCGACGATGATGGTGGGTCAGTCAGAGAATTTGGTAGTCTATCAGAAAAAACAACTCAAGCACACGTGACATCATTTCATAATCGTGCTTCCGTAGTTTCGCCGGGAACATTTTTAATATATTTCTTTGTACATTAAAAAAAAATACATTGTTCCGCAGATTGTAATTAGTTTTCAAATTTAAGATCTGTAAAAAGTTGATCTTTTAATTAGATCATCTCCTGAGACACAGTGATTCAAATTTAATTTTAAAATATTCAACAACTTCATCACATTTTGCAATTAAAATTAAAAAAATCCTTGTAAAAATTCATTCTTCATCGAAAAAATATTTTGGTTTCAGATAAAAATGTTCTTAATATGTATTATTCAGATAAGCCATTAAAAGCTTTTTTAAATTAAATAATGTCTTAGTTTTATTGGGTTTTGTATTTTACAATTCAGAGCTAAAGTTTGGGTACAACAGTTCATCGATTTACAAAATAAATCAATGATTTATATTCTGCAAAGTCTTCTGCATTTAATAAAAACAAATTCAGAAATTTAGAGTTTAGGATTTTCAAATTTTCATAAAATTAAGTGAGTGGGGCGGGGATAACAAATTAAAAAAAAAAATTACCGTGAGTTTCTAAAAACAAACATTTCTAAAATAATTTCATTTATTTTTTTAATAAGTTCTGAAAGTTTCATTAAAATCCAATAATTATTTGATTTTTGCAAGAATTTCCAAATTAATGTATTTTTCAACTGAAAAAAATGCGAAAAAAAAACTAATCTTACTTATTATAAAACGTGTGTGTGTGTCTGTACGTTTATATATTGGATCGGATTTCCAACATTTTTCAACCGATTTCAACAAAACTTCACAGGACTACGTAAATTTACCTTGCGGTGGTTCTGACAGCGCCAAAAATTGAAAAAACACAATTGTTTTTGCACGAAATCAATTTGAAAACACGATTAAGAGGCATCACGAGAATGAAAGGGGGGCAACTCATATCGAGTTATACTTATTTTTAAACCCAGGTTGTTTGTTTGTGTGTGTGTTCGTTTATATATGGGATCGAATTTCCTACATTTTTCAACCGATTTCAACAAAACTTCACTTTTTTTTTTGGCAGGTAGTATTTCGTATTGTCTTGCACACTTTTTTTTTTTAATTTTTGCATTCAGAAGGCTTTAAAAATTCCATTTACAAGACAATTGTTTATAATAAAATTCTATGCAATCGGTAGACTCATAACGATTGAAAACAATGTTTTTGTTTGAGTTTGGGTTTGACCAATTCGTAAAAAAAACAAACAAAAACAAAACAAAAAAACTAATTAAGACATGCGTGTCCGTCAACCTTAAACAATAATCTTTGTCAATTTTATTTTTCAGTCTTTATGATGGTCGATACTTGATCTATCTCTTACTGTTACATCCCCGGGCAACGCCGGGCTCTACTGCTAGTATATATATATATATATATATATATATATATATATATATATATATATATATATATATGTGTGTGTGTGTGTGTGTATGTGTGTGTGTATCTATGTGTGTGTATGTGTGTGTATGTGTGTAGGTAGGTCGTCATAAGGGGTTGCTAAAAATGTTTTCGTTCAAACCACTTGATAAAATATAGTCAAACCTCAAAATTTAATTTGAAATTCCGTTTTCTGTCGAGCCGTGAATTTTCAGCACCTCTTGCTGACTGGTTTGAATTTTAGAATGTGAGGAGAATACTGAAATAAAGATGGCTGATTGAGTGTGACATGTACTCGACTGCGTCTTGTGATATGTTGCTATGTTGAATTCGTTTTTAGTTCTCTGAGAACCTAAGAGAAATCTTGAAAGCTAACAAAATGAAAATAACCTCACCGCTCAATTTAAGATTAAATGTAGATGAGGTCAATTTAAGCTCAAAATTATGTGGCTTCAATTTTTTTTTTTAATTGTTTTCCCATAAAAAGAATTAAAAGCCTAAAAATTAAGAATCAATTTCTCTCGGGAATTGGTGTCTGAGAAAAACACAATGGTTTTCAGCTTATTTAATTCAGTCAGGGACACTCGACAATGTATGGCCTTTATTCTAAACACAGACAAACGTCCATAAGTTCTCCTGGAAAGTTATACTGATTTTCTAAGCGTAACTTAGATGTATCACAAGGCAGAAAGTAATGGCGTGTCCAGTGAGGATCGAACTTACTTCTCAGTCGTAATTGATCTAACGAGACAAGCTTGCTAACCATTACGTCCTGGGTATGACGGTAAACTACATCCGCGTCCTGGGTATGACGATAAACTACATCCGCGTCCTGAGTACGGCGATAAACTGCATCCAACAGCAAGGTCTCAGATAATGTTTTCGGAAAAATAATGTTGCTAGCTATGCGCTTTTGAAACAATAATGTTGCCAGCTATGCATTTTTTAAACAATAATATTGCCAGCTATGCGTTTTTGAAACAATAATGTTGCCAGCTATAAGTTTTTGAAACAGTGTTGCCAGCTATACGTTTTTTGTAAAAAATAATGTTGCCAGCTATACGTCTTTTGTAAAAAATGTTGCCAGCTATACGTTTTTTGTTAAAAATAATGTTGCCAGTTATACGTTTTTTGTAAAAAATGTTGTCAGCTATACGTTTTTTGTTAAAAATAATGTTGCCAGCTATACGTTTTTTGCAAGAAATAATGTTGCCAGCTATACATTTTTTATTCCATACAAAATAGACATTTAAAATTCATATAAACTGGATTTGGCATTAAATAACCCACAGTGCTTGATATGCCATAAAACCTAAACTAACAAACAAATAAAAACTAACCATTACCACGTTGAAATGCCCAACTTCTTTGGAAAGGGATGAATCCATCTTTTTCTCCTCGAGTTATCAGACTGTGTTCTCTGCTTGGTTGGAAATCATTCTGAATCAGCTGTAAGCGTAAGTTCTATGCTAACAGTTTCTTCTCTCGCACTTCTCGCTCGTGGAACTCTCTTCTGGCTTCTTGTTTTACAGTCAACTTTGAACTTGAAAAATTTAAATACAATGTCAACTTTGTCTTCTTAATTCCTGTACTTTTATTGTTCTCGCTCCTTAACAACGTTTTTTTTTTCTTTTTCATACATTCTTTCACACTCAGTAACCCTCTACATCGTAGTGGCTTAATTGTCTTGCTTGGGATGAAATGGTTAAACAAAAAAGTTGGACGTCAGGTTAGCAACCCGTAAAAACCTACTTACTACAAAAACTAGAGCAACAACACCTAGGACAATATGGTCATGAGCCTATACTCTACAGGGGAGTCTATAGTTTTGACAACAACAAAGTTAATTTCCTTTACATATTCAAAAGATGCCCATCAATTTTAATCTCGCTTCTGTACATGCATTCGCGCCTGCTCGCCCGTGTATGTGACTTGGAAAATATAAGAATAAAAGTGGGGACTGAAAAGTTGTCATTCAGACCAAGAAGGAATTCTTAAACCACTTCTGATATTTGGTCATTTGGTAAGATTGTAAGAAGAGGAACAGAGCAAGAAATTTCCAACCGCCTCCTAGATAAATATACTTGGGAAAGGTATGACTCTATGTCTTCTCCCTCTCTAGCTAAAGGATAAAAATAAAGCAGATAGATATATATCTACACTCCCACTCGCACGGAAATTAGGATAAGGCCAATCTAAAGTGAGGCCACTACGTGTACATGGGATAGTAATTCTAAGTCTTGTGAGATTGGCAGATGTAGTTCCATGTTGAGAGACTCCTTTTCTTTCTATGTGCCATGTCCTTTCAGGACGTAGGCGATCATGGCTCTCCACCTCCCTCTATCCTTTGCAGCTCACAACAAGTTTCTTCCCCCTGCCACCTCCCCTAGGCCACGTTCTGTCATCCACTTGCTTAAGGCCGCTGGGTATGTCATACGTTGTTTTCCCTTGTCTCTCTTTCCCTCTATTCGACCCGTGAGTATCAGATTCTCCAGGCTCTCTTTCCTCATTATGTATCCCAAGAAATTCAGTTGCCTCTTCCTGATGTTACGTTGGGGTGACACTCCCACACACACAGACGTACATACAGGTATAATATTTTTTCTGGAAAACACACGAGTAATTAAACAATTTATATTTTAATAATTCTTTCTCTCTCTCTCTCTCTCTCTCTCTATATATATATATATATATATATATATATATATATATATATATAATCTCTCTCTCTTGTCCTTGTTTGCATCCTCTCTAAGAACTCAGCGTTGCTCACACGCTCGGTCCATGATATCCTTAGCATCCTTCTTTAGAACCACATCTCCGTCGCTTCGAGTCTCTTCTTCATCTTTGAGGACATCGTCCAAGATTAGCTGCCGTAAAGAAGGACAGATGTCACGTAACAGCTCGGTATTCTTTACTTTGTTACCAAAGAAATCCTCCTATCTCGCAATACTCTGCTCAACTTTTGAAATGTGTCCTTGGCCATCCCAATACGTCTACGGATCTCAGTGACGCACTTAACGTCTTCTGTCAAGACGCATCCCAGATATTTAAACTTCCGCGTCTGCTTCATTCTAATGTTCCCAATCTGCGAACCGTATTGTATTTTTTATCCTTTTTAGAACGTTCGAAATTTGAGATTAGCCTAGAAAATTTTAGGTCTTTACTAGCTAAGAACAACAATATTTTAAAAAGAATTTTGAAATTATTTGTTTTGTGTATAAACGTGCCGATTTTTGTAAATACAGGCGTCTAGACAAGACATATCAAAGATAACGTCAACTATAGTAAATTTAAAGTCAAAGTACATAAAATTCAATAAAACATAAGATAACGGAGAATATTTTTTAAATTTTTAAAATTAGTGGATCGTTAATATAGAAGGAGTGTTATATAAGAAAAAATTAGATATACTTCCGTCTATGGGTCAAGCTGTTATAACACCATAAATAAATAGCTACTGTCGTCTTAAAAATACATTTCTGCATTATTTTAAACTTAAAGTAATATTTTTTTCAAATCATATTGATTAAACTTTAAATACCCTAGTAATAATTAATAATAACATTTAGATTATAAAGTTTTGTTTTCGTCAACTTTGGCGTCTTTTTCTTCATGCTATACTCTTTTTTAGCGATCTCATGAAGGTACCTAGTTAAACATCTTAAAAATATTTTTTTTACGAATGTAAAAAAAAATGTACGTTTTCCTTTCGAAGGTGGATATCTCTTACGAGGTCTTACTGTGGCGTGTATACTTGGAAGTTACCCACGACGTTTTAATTTTATGTCGACATAGTGTCTAATAATTTTGTTGTTATGTAATGCACGGCGTAAATGGCGATGCGATTGCGCTGAGTGGATCTGTTTGGCTTTTTTGTATTTCGGTAACTAAGATGCGATCGAAAAGCTCAAAAGTCGTCGCCGCGTTGATCAAGCAGAAAGCGAATGGGTGCGTCGGATTAGAACCTGGCGCCATTGGACGGACGATGACGGCAAAAGGTTTGTTGGGAAACGGGACGAAAAAAAAAAAAAAAAAAAAAAGAGAAAAATATTCACAAATGAAAAGGGAGAGACGATGGGGTTGAAAATAAGTGGGAAATTAAAGAAAGAATAAACAAAATAGGAATTTTTTTTATATAAAGGGAGAAACAAACCGCTCTTGACAAAAAATAAAATAAAATTAAAGAATAGAAGAAGAAACAGGAAAACATGAAAAGAAAGATAAGGTCATTTCCTAAGCGTAGCTTGGATGTAGTAGCAAGCACAAGGCCAAAACTACAGTGAGAGAGAAATGATAAAAGACCGTATAGAGAGAATAAGACTGCGTACGGGCGAAAGAAAGAGAAAGAGAGAAGAAAAACAAGCTCAATTAAAGAGGGGAATATTCATAAGAGAGATAAAGATAGGAGGAAATAGAAAACGGAAGAGAGAGAAGATCAACCAAAAGAAAGGAAAGAAAGAATAAATTTCTGAGAAAAAAAAAAAAAAAAAACGCTGTAGGGAAATAGACGGAGGAGGAAATAAATGAGGATAACAAAAGAGAATAAGTGAAAATCTACTGAGAGTGAGAAGAAAGAGGAAATTTAAAAGAGTCAACATCGCTTTGATACACAGAAGTTTTATATTCATTCAACAAATTAATGTATTTGGTTGGTGCATAATTATCAGGCGTTTTTTTAAACAATATTTTATTATGACGAAAGAAACAACAATTCAACAATAACATTTTTAAATGATTATTCCAGAGCGTATGATTATCGACACGTATTTTTATAACCTGAAAATAAAATATTTTTATTAAAAAAAGTTAACCAATTTTTATTAACAAATAACTCGCCTACAAAAACGCCTGATAATTATACACCAACCCATCATATATAACATAATGTATTAGGTTGGTGCAAAAATAATTTCGTTTTCTCACATAGTAACATATGTTAGAAAACGAAATTATTTTTGCACCAACCTAATATAATTCGTATGTATGTATATATATATATATATATATATATATATATATATATATATATATATATATATATTGTACAATTCACTCCGAAAAGGCTTTGTGCAGTTTTGCGTGTAGATGCGTACGTTCTGCTGTATAAGTTCTTGCATTCAATCAGTTATGCCTCATGCGTGATACACGCTTCGGCTTATGCAATCATGTATCTTTCTATACATGACTGACGAGGCAAATTTTTTTCCGCAGTAGGTTACCATTTTTTTGTGGTAGACCAGTTGCCATCCAAGGCTATAGAAACCGCTCTGTCCAGCTATTTACCCATAGCTGGTGTACCAAGGGTATTAGCACTTAAGTAAATATAATGGATTAGACTGGAATTCGAACTCGACTCTCCGATTCCTCAATCCGAGCCGCTATCCACTGTGCCTTGCATCATTGATCAACATTAAAGAAAGAAAAAAAATTTTAACGATATTTGAACTCGTATCCCTTTGCGCCGTATATTACAATATTTACATGCGGATTATTGCCCGCATCTTTGTTCTTGTTGTTATTATCACAAAGTTTCGGCGTTTGTGTCTTCATCAGGTATATATGATCCGGGTAACCTACAAGGAATTCCAATTCACAGGCAGAATTTTTCTCGATCCACTGCCATGTCTAGAGATATTTAATTTTTATTTTTAGTATTGCTCAGTTATTGTGTGTCCTGTTTCCAATCTATCCAAGTACAGACTACCTGGGTCAGGGATTGAACTCACAACTACTGTCATGAAATTTTCCCGTGAGTCAACAACACCAAGAAAGGGGACAATAGTCTGCATTTAAATAACCCATCTCTGATCTCTCGTTATTATAATATCAGTTTTTACGTACACTAATATTTGTCAGTAAAAGGGACAACCAAAGTTGTACGTTACGTATCGGGAATGGCAAAATCAAGAAGGTTCGGCGATGACAATATGATTGAAATTGTGATGTGAAAGATGTTTTTTTAGAAACTCGTCAAGATATAAAGGAATCAGAAAATGTCTTCAGAAAATAATAGTTCCCTACTTCTAGGTAACGTCTACTCACTTATTTAACAGTGAAGGCTGGACAATTCCTGCACAAATGAAAAAAAAAATCACTCTAAGTGAAAGAGATTAGGTTCTTATCTGACGAATACTGCGAATACTACATACACATTATGTAAGAAAAGTGGACGCATTAAGAATAGAAATGACAAATAAATCGTTACTAATAATCAGAAAATGCCAGTTGAGAACAATTAATGAGGGAAGAAGTTTTGGAGAATGTAACACTCAAAAGGCAGAAACATCTACTTGACAAATTTGAGTAAATGGACGGAAGAATAATTACCTTAAAGACAAAGGAATTTGTAAAAGATATGAAAAGTCACAAAAGAAGCTGTGAAAAGCTATGATCGTCCATGTCCTAACTAAAGGGACATAGCACACACACACACACACACACACAGACACACACACACACACACACAGAGCGATTGAGAGATATTAGTATTATTACTAGTGATGATGTCTTGTGAAAATACAAATAAATTGTTACTAATAACCAGAAAAAGCCCGCTGATATTTTGAGAAGAATTAATGAGGAAAGAAGTTTTGGAGAATGTAATGCTCACAAGGCAGAAACATCTACTTGACAAATTTGAGTAAATGGAAGAATAATTATTTTAAAGACAAAGAAGATATGAAGTCACAAAAGAAGCTGGGAAGAGCTCTGACTGTCCACGTCCTGACTGAAGGGACATAGCACACACCCCACACCCACACACACAGAGTGAAAGAGAGAGAGAGATTAGTATTATTACTAGTAATGTTGTCTTGAATTTTTTCTTTGAAATGAACTAAAATTAAGACTAGATAAATCTTCTATGTACCGCGTCTATTTAGGATGTGAGCATGTATGGCTCTCCACAACTTCCTATGCTTTGTCCGTCTTAGTAACATTTGTCGGTTTCGGCCGTTATGCACTCTGGTCTTCATCAGTCGTATGTCGACCCGGGTAACCTACAGGGTATGTCCAACTGAATCTTTTATTTAACCTACCGGGGGAATTCTACGCGTTCCACTGTCCATTTCTAGAGAGATATTTTCTAGTTCTTATTCTTAGTACTGCTCATTTATTGCCATACCTGTTCCGATTGAGTTCAAGCACACACTACCTGGCCCACTAACATCTAGAACCAATGATTTAATCCACTAGGCCGTCCTGGGTATGACGATAAACTACATCCGTGTCCTGGGTAAGACTACATCTGACAGCAAAGCCTCTAATCAGGAGGTTTTGAGGAGCGTAGAGCCATCTCGTAATTGCTGTTAGGGTCAAAGCTATGGGCAAATAGTTAACCCCCAAACTGGGGTTAAAACACTATGAAAATGTAAAAATAGGTTTTAATACCAGAAATACTTTGTAAAAAAATTATTGCCAGCAATACATTTTTGAAAACAAAAGATATTACCAGCTCTATATTTTTGAAAAAAAAAAATTATAATAATAATATTACCAACTATACATCTTTTGAAAAAATATTTCCAGCTATACGTTTTTTGAAAATAATATTACCAGCAATAGATTTTTGAAGAAAAATATTACCATAAATAAAAATTTTGTCGGTATTGAGGTTGATATACCGTAAACCAAACCAAACCAATCTACTAGACTAGTGTTCCATTGGGCAATCCTGTATATTTGTCATTTTTACCATAAATCCAACCTGAACCGCCATTTATCATTTTTGCCTTTGATATGTCCTCTAAATATCAAATTTCTCAAGCCCTCCTTCTCCATTATATATCTAAAAAAAATTCACCTGTCGCTTTTTTATTCTGAGTATGTGTACTTTTTGTTACCATTTTCCTTAAGACTTCTGCGATGCTTACCCGCTCGCTCCATAGTATTCTCTGCATCTTTCTAGAGAACTCCACCTCTATTGCTTCCAGTCTTATATTCATCTGTGAGGAATTATTAGCCCCAAATTAATAATGGTTAACAATGCTTCATCTCATGAAGCCTTAAGACAAAACAAATTTTAAAATCAAATAATTCTGCTCACTGCCATAATATTTACATAATATAATTCTCATCCGGTTATGGGTAAAACTTACTTACTTTCTCTCTCTCTCTCTCTTTCTCTCCCTCCCTCCCTCTGTCTGTCTCTCTCCATATATATATATATATATATATATATATATATATATATATATATATATATATATATATTACATTGCTGTATGGGTTGATATATTTATACTTGCTTCTGTATGTGTATATATATACATGTGTATGCGTATATATATATGTAGGTATGTGTAGACATATTTGTGTGTATGTGTGTATATGTATATATGTATATATGTGTGACTGTACACTTATATCTGTAGGTAGTTCTTATTATCTTATTTTTTTTCAGATTAAATATATAAGGCATATATATCGACTTATATGAAAAAAATATATATTTTTTCAGATGTTTGTGTGTTTGGGATTTTCGTTTTTTTATATATTATATAATGTTATTTTTAACCATTTTTATCTATGTATATTTTTCGATACATGACTGACGAGGCAGATTTTTTTCCCGCAGTAGGTTGCCGTTTCTTTCTGCGGTAGACCAGTTGCCATCCATGGATATAGAATCCGGTCTGTCCTCCTATTTACCCAAAGCTGGCGGGAGGAGAAGAGGATTCATACCTTTCTCAAGGGTATTAGCACGTAATGAATTCGACTGGAATTTGAACTCGGCTCTCCGATTCCTTAATCCATTACCCCATCGGGCCTCCTAAGCCCCAGCTGTTGTAATTAAATGAAAACAAAAATTTACTACCTAGCTAATTATAGATATATAGATTTCCCAAAAAGTCCGGGGCACCCGGTGAGGAACGAACTCACTACTCAGTTGTAATTGTTCTAGCAAGACAAGCTTGCTAACCATTACACCGCCTCGAGGTGTGCCCATAGATATAGATATAAATGGCAATCTGGCGTAGCATAGAGCACGAGGGACTGAACTTGCACTCCCATAATAATTATAATAATAATGGATTCCATACTTAATAAATACTGCGCCTCAGGAGTAGGCAAGGAGTCAGTAGTTCGGAGTCAGTAGTTCAAGTCGAGTCAAGAGTCGAGTCAGAGGCAGTCCGAAACAGAGTCGCGTTTAGACAATTACTGCAAGACCTTGGAATAGTGATACTGGTCGAGACTACATTGTTCTCTCTACTAAACCTGATTGTTCATACTAACACTTCTACTTCTCTGTATATATTCCTGTATAATTCCATACCTGTGTTCGAGTTCTTCTTTATTGGTTCTACCTTGGACTATCACCGTGGTACAAGGAACCGGACCATAACAGTGTGTAAACTCTCTGTCTATATTCCTATGTTCATGAGTGCAAAGACATAGCTTTTAAGGACATATAAAAAAAAGAATAATTAGTAACCGTAAAAAAATGTTACGGCATTAATCGGAGACCAGTCACTTTGTCTGTGTATGCGCTATGTGTATGTGTGTGTGTGTATGTGTGTGAAGGAGAAAGAGAGAGAGAGAGAGAGGAATAACTATATTTCTGTGTTCATAAAGGTAAGGATATTGAATTAAAAGATTGACAATCTTAATAATACCAACTAGATAAATCTCTACTCCTGTTCAAAAGAGTGAGGAGGAGTGTAAACTGGGCGATAGGTGGACCTATCTGCTCCTTGTGTGAGTGTGTGTGTTTGTGTGTGCATGCAAATACATTGCTTTAAGTGAGAGACCCTTCAATATTTACTTCCATTTATTGAAAGCTCCTTGTTTTCTTTTCTCTTTTGGTGTCAGATTCTTTTATTTCGTGAGGTTTTTCCTCTTTAAATGTCATTTCAAAACGATTCGATCGCAAGGAAGAAAACCGAATGTCGCAGAAGATCGAAAGACGTCCCGTTTGCAGAGTCGATAGCGTAACCTTTAAAAAAAAGCGTTTCGCGCCTGCGCACTGCAGTGACGCTTTGTAGCGGAAGTCAATCTGTGAGAGACAAGCAGCTCCCGATTCGGGGTTAGATGCCATCAAATGCAGGTTTCAATTTCTCGAGAAAGAAACAAGAGCAATATCGCCTTTTAAAACACCAAGCCAACAAAAAGAGCGATAATAATAATAATAATAATAATAATAATAATAACAATAATAATAATAACAATAATAATAATAATAACAACAATAGGTACAGCTCACTCATTACGTCGAGCTTTATCTATGGAAAATGTGTATGATTTTTTCTTTTTTACAAACAAAAAAACCATTTGGGATATGTGATGAAGCCATTTCAGACCTTAGGTCACTGTTAACCTGAAGAAAATGTGTATACAACATAAATCAAACGATAATAATAATAATAATAATAATAATAATAATAATAATAATAATAATAATAATGTTATCGCCATCAGCAAATATACAAAATAATATGCCATTTTCTCTCAAATATTTAATAATAATATTATGCAATTCTTCTTCTTCTTCTCCTTCTTCTTCTTTTTCTTCTTCTAGCAACAACAACAATAACAATAATAATAATAATTTTATCGCCATCAGCAAATATATAAAATAATATGTCATTTTCTCTCGAATATTTAAAAATAATATTATGTAATTCTTCTTCTTCTTCTTCTTCTTCCTCTTCTTCTTCCTCTTCTTCTTCTTCTAACAACAACAACAACAACAACAACAATAATAATAATAATAATAATGCCATGCTACTTTGGCTCTAAAAGCAACAGAAGTAACATGTAATTGGTTGAAAAAGTGTTTTTTTGAAGAAGGAAACCGAAAAGACTATGATAGCAACTCAAGATCAGTCTGTCAATACAAATATTATTAGGAAGCATGGCCATAAGAAATAATTGCAAAATGTGGGAAATTTGATGAAACGATAGCAGACACTGTGATTGACTTCCCAAGTTTAGCTCAGAATAAGTATAAAAGCTGGAGACAAGATCAAGTAAACCAACTGATCCATTGGAAATTTTCAGCGAGAAAACTATTGGTACAACTATAAATGTGAGAAAGTTCTCGGGTCAGAAACATGCAAGATTCTGTAGGATTTTTTCAATACAAACAAATAAGAAACGGGAGCATAACAAACCCGGCATATTTGGGAGTGAAACCTCTATTCTTGCTCAAAAGACAGAAGAGGATGTGAACCGGGCGGCAGGTGAACGTATCTAATCCTTACGTGCTTTTGTGCGTGCGCATGCGCGCGTATGTGTGTTTTTGATTGGTTGCTTAATTCATTTAACAGTATATTAACTCTTTATGGATCATTTAATGTCGAAATTTAATTTTCTAGGGAGCTGTGAAATAAGGAAAATATGATATGTTATTCTGCTTTCACAATTGCAAACGCGGTTAATCATTCATCTGTCATGATCTTTTGATACAAGAATAGAGCAAAAGGAAGAAGAGAAAGTAATCGACTATGCCTTTAGAAGATGAAGAAGGACCCAATCATACCAGTTGCCACTAGGGCTCTTGGAGTGGTGCCCGGTAGAACAGAGACATGGATAAAGAAAATTGGCATTTTAAACCATCGATCTGAGAAAGCGATTGTATACAACTAATAGTTTAGATATTTATGAACGGGCTTAGCTCTAAGTATAAAAGTCTTATGAAACTCTGGATCTAACAAGATAAAATGAAATAGGACGATACACCACATCCGGCAGGAAGGCCTCAGATCGGCAGATTGGAGGATTTGAGAAGCGTGGAACCACCTCTTAATTGCTGCTGTTCCCATGTTCACCCTAACCCAGGGTGGTAGCAACTGTTGGGGTCCCAACTACAGGCAAATAGTGACTCCTCAAACAAAAACAAAACACTATGAAAGTATAAAAATACATTTTTATAGTAAAAAAAAATAATAGCAATACCTATTTATAGTAAAATTACCGGCAATACATTTTATAGCAAAATTACCAGCAATACATTTAATAGCAGGTTTAACAACAATATATTTTATAGCAAAATGATAAAAAATATAGTTTATCTGTAGTTGAAGGCATTAAATTGTGTTTCATAATATAGGGTGACCCAAAAAGACGGGAACTTTTTAACAATCCAATAAAACCAAGAGTGATGGAAGAAAAATATTTTATTCACAGTAATTGAAACCTTAAAATATGCCATTTAAAAAACAATGATGGAATTTTCATTTTTTTAAAATTACGTCCTGTAGATGGCGTCCTCCTGTACAAATGTATTCTTGAAATCTGCTGTTGAGATTCCTCGTTAACTGTTGCAACATTTCAGCTGGGATACTGTGAATTTCATCTTGAATTCTAAATGGCGAAATGTTTACTTGCTCAAGGTCACTGTCTCGCAGTGTTGCCACTTGCTCATGTCTGGCAATATGCACTTCAAAAATTCCCGTTTTTTGGAGGGGTCTCTGTATTTAGATTTCGTATTACAACCCACAGAGGTTGATATGCCGCTAAACAAAATCAACCAACATAAAAGAATTATTTCATGGCATTATTCCATATAATAACCTACAATTTCTCAAAGGTATCAAGCGTATACCAAACATATAACTTCAACAAAACTATAACATAAAACACACATCTCATAGCTTCTAGTAATTACGTCTACACAAACATGTATATGCAAAAAAGCTGAGTATTATCTACCATGTATGCAATTGTGGAAGCAGAATAAGATATATTCTCATTACTTCACGGCTCCCAAGAAAATTAAATTTCAGCATTAAATGAGCCACAAAGAGTTGATATGCTGTTGAACAAATTAAGTAACCAGTCAAACCCTTGTTTTGCTCAAAATGGATATAAGAGGTGGAGGCAAGATCAAATTGAGAAAATCATCCGTTGAATGTTGTGTGAGAAGTGCGGTTTTCAGCTAGAAAAGGAATGGTACAACCATAAAGCTGAGAAAGTCCTTGAGTCAGAAACATGCAAGATTTGATGGGACTTTTCAATACAAACATATAAGTAACTGGAACACACCAAACCAGACATATTGGTGGAAGATAAAATAGTAAAAAAAAAAGGGTTCATTATTGATTCATTGTGTTCTTTAGATTAAGAATAGAGCAATGGGTAGAAGAGAAGGCAATCAACTATGATTTTGGAAGTTGAAGAAGGTCACAATCACACCAGTTGTTATTAGGGTACTTGGTACAGTACCCGGCAGACATGGATTAGGAAAATTGGTATTTTAAACTATAGATGTGAGAAAGCGGTTGTATATAGCTAAGAATTTAGTTATTTATGAACAGTTTTGGAGCTAAGTATAACATTTATATGAAAGTCTCATCTGACGAGACTAAGCTCCGATAGATAGATAGATAGATAGATAGATAGATAGATAGATAGATAGATATAAAAATAGTGATCAAATAGATATAAAAACAATGATCAAATAGATAGATAGATAGATAGATATAAAAATAATGATTAAATAGATAGATAGATAGATAGATAGATATAAAAATAATGATCAAATAGATAGATAGATAGATAGATATAAAAATAATGATTAAATAGATAGATAGATAGATAGATAGATATAAAAATAATGATCAAATAGATAGATAGATAGTTAGATATAAAAATAATGATCAAATAGATAGATAGATATAAAAATAATGATCAAATAGATAGATAGATAGATAGATAGATATAAAAATAATGATCAAATAGATAGAATGATAGATAGATAGATAGATAGATAGATAGATAGATAGATAGATAGATAAAATAATAATGATCAAGTAGATAGATCGATAGATAGATAGATATAAAAATAATGATCAAATAGATAGATAGATAGATAGATAGATAGATAGATAAAATAATAATGATCAAGTAGATAGATAGATAGATAGATAGATAGATAGATAGATAGATAGATAGATAGATAGATTCTTTCTTAATATCTGAAAAAAATCTCATCTTTATATATCAGTTCAAATAATCTTAGGAAGATTTTGTCCACAAAGAAAAATGTATCACCTTTGTAGAATATACGCTAATTTGATGAAGCTACAACTCATTTTGTGATTGAGAGTCCAGTTTTAGCTCAGAATGAGGATAAAAAGTGGAGACAAGATCAAATTGAGAAAATCATCCATTGGAAATTGTGTGAGAAATGCGGTTTTCAGCGAGAAATGTCCTTGAGCAGAAACATGCAAGATTTGGTGGGATTTTTTTCAATACAAACATATAAGAAACTGGAGCACAACAAACCCGGCATATTTTTGACGGGTTAAATTGAAAAAAAAAAGGGGGTTAATCATTGTTCCATTGTATCCTTTAGATAAGGATAGAACAGGAGGAAGAAGAGAAAATAATCAATTATGATTTGTTGAAGTTTGAAATCGCAAGACTAGAAGTTGAAGAAATGGACAATTTACCAGATGTCAATACATTTTGCATGGTGTTTGACAGGAAGAGATAAAGAAAATTGCTCAGTGGAAAGATTACAGAAAAAAAAGCCTTTCAGGGAGAGCAAAAATAAGCTGGAAAAAGTGATAAATACTTAGAGACAAATTGCATGATATCTTAACTTCTGGTTACGGCTTGCGATCATATGCATATGGCTTTCTCCAACTTCCTCCCAGTATCTTTTCTGCTATCCACTTACAGTAGCTCGTTATGTATGTTATTCGCTTTCCCCCCCTCTGTGCATCTTCCCTTTAATATGTCCTATGAGTGTCACGTTCTCCAAGCCTTCTTTTCCCGTTGTGTATCCTAGAAATTTCAACTGATTTTCTGATTCTAATTGTTCCTTATCTCTACATTTTCCATAAAGCTCATTCATTGTTTTCCTACACCGTCCATGTTAATTCATCATCTTTCTGTAGAACCACTTGCCTCAAGTCTCCCTTTCATCTTTGAAAACATTGTCTAGCATTTACTGCCATATTGACTATATCCGGTTCAAATTTCTTCCCCGGTTTCTTGAATAAGAGTAGAGGTTTAACCCTTGTTTCCGGTTTAGGATTGTGTTTCCGGTTTCTTCTGAAACTTACTTCAACTCTATATTTCTAACGTCTGAACACAGAAATTGGATTTACTATCGATTTACTTATTTTTTCTCCTCAATAAGAGTAGAGAAGGTCACCCATCGTCCGGTTCACACTCCTCCACGGTCTTTTGACCAGTAGAAGTTTATCACTTATTCTCTGGGTAGGAATTGGTTCAGGTTTCTTCTAAATTGTTTTCATCCTCTTTCACTCTTAGTAGACCCCCCCCCTTGCGTCTTGGTGATATTATCGCCTTCTTTGGGGTGAATTGATTGAAAAACAAATTAATTACCAGATATTAAGACCTTGTCTGAGAAAATACTGAAATAATAATAATATTAATACCCCGAAGACAATCAGTCAGTTATGTGCCATGCGGGATACACGCTTAGGCGATCATGTATCTTTCGATACATGACTGAAGAGGCAGATTTTTCCCGCAGTAGGTTGCCATTTCTTTCCGCGTTAGACATGTTGCCATCCAAAGCGATAGAATCCGGTCTGTCCTGATATTTAACCATAGTTGGTGGGGGGAGAAGAAGAGGATTCATGCCTTTCCCAAGGATATTAACATGTAAGTGAATGTAATGGATTCGACTGGAATTCGAACTCGGCATATATACAAGGAAACAGTCAGTTATGTGCCATGCGTGATACACGCTTAGGCGATCATGTATCTTTCGATACATAACTGACGAGGCAGATTTTTTCGCATAGTAGGTTGCCATTTCTTTCTGTGATAGTACAGTTGCCATCCAAGGCTACAGAACCCGGTCTGTCCTGCTATTTACCCATAGCTGGGGAAAAGGTATGAATCACCTTTCATAAGGACATTAGCACGTAAGTGAATGTAATGGATTTGACTGGAATTCGAACTTGGCTCTCCGATTCCTCAATCCGAGCCGCTATCCATTATTCAAGCGTAAGAAAACCTTTATAATTTAAAAAGGGAAATGTGCAAATGGGGGTCAATGAAGAGCGTGAAACTTTTCCCGGTTGCTGCTAGTGCTCTGGGCACCTTGAATACTGAACTTCCACAATAGCTGGAGAAGGTTAACGTCAACATCAAGATTCTGTAAAGACAATGGTAGCTCCACCCGGCTATTATTCAATACGCTACCAGCACATCCAAGGTTACAGCATCTGGTATTCCCAAGCGGTCACCCATCTATGTACTGATCAAGGTCGACGTTGCTTACCCACGGTGATCGTACGAAAACTTGTGTTTCAACGATAACATATCTAACAGATCGATAAATAAGTTGATTAAACTCCAGCACTCAGAATCATGTCATTTTAAACTCCATGATCTTTTCGTTAGCTGCATAGCATGTTTCGTCAGGGCTACATCTTTCTTTTTTATATGCTGTGCTCCTTCAGTTCAAGGGCGATTATGGCTCTTCACAACTTCCTATCCTTTGTAGCTCTTAGTAAGGTTAGTCTTTTCGTTATCTCTTGCAATCTCTGTTTTGCCAACCATTTACACAAGTTCGTTAAGTATGTTACTCGCTGTTTCCCTCTACCCTTTTGCCGTTAATATGACTTGTGAGTTTTAGAGTCTCCAAGCCCGCTTTCCTCATTACATAAAAAACAAAAGTATTAGCGCCCTTTTTTGTTTCCATTTTCCGTAAGACTTCCACGTTACTCATATGTTCACGCC
>OZ010574.1:87603937-87681437 GCA_963932145.1 Acanthosepion lycidas
TTCCAAAATCGTACGACTCATACAGCAATCGCTATCACTTGACTTAAAATATTTTTGCCCTCCCTTGCCTTTAAAGGAGTGCCCTTTGCCGTGCTGATGTTGCTACATGCCTTACTTCTTGCCTATCTCACACTGCGAATTTTTTCTAAGCTCTATACTAAACATTAAATCTGTTACGAAAAAAGAACTAAACAAAATGAACACAAAACGATAAGCTTTAAAAAAGGAGTCGTAACTGGAAAAACCGAATAAAAAAAGAATGTTAACAACAAATACTTTTTCACACCGAACCCAGTTCTGCGGAATCAGAATAAACATTGAGTTTAAGCAAGCGAATGAGCCAATTGGAGTAAATTGCCATGCAGATTTAAATTATTCCCACTTGTGACGAATGCAGCTATCGATTTTTTTTTTGTATGCTAGCATGCTAGTTAACATTCGTGTCAATCAGCTGTTGGCTCTCACGCTGGCCAGTAGAAAATGGCCGCAAACTACATGAAACCTGCCGCAGAAGCATGTAAAAATCGATTATTTCCACTATCGATGGGAGTTGGGGAATGCAAAGTCGGTCTTGTCCTTCCCGCTAACTTGGAGCATGTGCATGTAAATTTTGGTGCAAATCCGTCGAAAATTGCGGCCGTACATTCGTTACACACACACATCCTGCCTTTTATAGATAGAGATCGTCCTCATATCCGGAAGTGAATGCTAGACAATCTCATCAAAGACGAAGTGACATGTGGTTCTACAGAAGGATGTTGAGAATATCATGGACTGAATATGTAAGTAGCGAGGTGCTTTAGAGAATATGAAAACAAAAAGGACACTTATACCTTACGCCAGAAAGAGATAGTTGAACTTTCTAGGATATACTATGAAGAAAGTGTGCTTGGCAAATTTGATACTCACAGGACGTATTGAATGTAAGAAAAAAAAAAAAAGGAAAACAGTGTATAAACCTACCTAACGATCTCGTTACTTGGCAGAATAGGCTTTAGGAAGGGTAAAAAAAAAGACAACAATAACTCACAATTACACCGAATAGGAAACTGTGTAGACACAGAGTCTCCTACATCCTAAGTGACACGGGACATAGAAGAAGTTTCCGGTTTATTTCGTAACACGCAAACGAATCCTAATCCTTCGTTATACCCTGTTAAATGCGCGTGCGATCTGGCTATTTCTTCAGCAGTCTTCTTTTACAGACACATTTACAGGGATAAGACATTGATGGCGCCCCAAAAGTAAATAAGTAAATAAACGAATAAACATTTGTCTTGACGCTTATTTAATTTCGCACCTGGTATAAACTTTCCAATGCGCACAGTCATATTGGCTGTGACAAATCCAGCAAGTCTGGTCGTCTGGTTTCTATCAAATATTGATAAAGGTCTACCGACTAATACAACAAAAATTTAGGGGTTGATTTGTTTTTCCTTTTCTTTTTCTTTCCTTTATTACTTTTCTTTTTCTTTCTTTCTTTTTTTTTTGTGGATTTCTTTCTCTATTTTTTTTTTTTTTTTTTTTTTTGCAATGCAGCGTAACCGAGAGAAAACCGACTAAACTTCTTGTTCAGTGGGTCGCGCAAGTTCGACATACTATGACGACTATCTTAGTTTGAATTTCGTCCGAATATAATTTCTTTTACTTCCAGGGACCTCCATGAGATCGCTGGAAAATGAGCATAGCATGATAAAAGCGGCCTTAAACATGACGAAAGCAATATTTTATCGTCAAAATGTTTATGTTGCTATTAAGAGGAAAGAACAAAGTATTTTTAAATTATTTTAAAAAAATTTTCCGTCTTTTTAGAACATTATAAATTTTGATTAAAAGAAAAATCTTTTGTTTCTTTTAGTCGGCGGATGTATTAAAATAACAGCAAATTTTTGTCCATTTTTTTTTTTTTTTTTTTTAATGACAGACATTAATTTTGAAAATCTTGCAAAAATAGAAATAATTATCGAATTTTAATGAAACTTGATGGAAATTATTATAAATATGGTATTTTTTTAAAGTCATGATATATATATATATATATATATATATATATATATATATATATATATATATATATATATATATATATATATATACTCTGTCCTGGACATTGAGTTCTACCTGGATTCTATCCTCTCGGAATTTTTTATTCAAAAAATATACATGTATGTGTATGCACCTATGTATATATATTTATATATTTTGCATATGTATGTGTATATTTACCACTAATATTATATATATATATATATATATATATATATATATATATATATATATATATATATATATATATATATATATATATATATATTACCCTACCAGAAATAATTTTATGAAAACTGTAGAAATTCAATGTTAAAGCACGAAAGTCATTATATTAGTTAAAAGCACAAGGCTTTGAGGAAAGTAAATCATGGTTTGTTTTTTTTTGTTTTTTTTTTTAATCGGACCTCATCTACATAAAAATCAGCTCTGAATTGTAACATACACAACTCAATAAAACAAAGATATTATTTAATTTCAAATACTTTTAGTTATTTTTATAAATATGTATAACACTAATGGTTTTGCTAATAATTAGCCGTTTCTTTATAAGAAAACATTCGTTGACTGAATAGTCTCAGTAGGCTGAAATTTATAAAATCTTTCTCTTAAAAGAGTTTTTTTTTTTTTTTTTTTTTGTCAGGAGAATAGGTTTCTCAAGTATTTTGTTTAACGATTGAAATAATCTTGTTAAAATGATTTTATTTAAAAAAAAAAAAAAAATTAAAAATTTTAAAATGTCAATTAATCATAAATGTCGTTTTGAGACAAATGTTACTAAGCAGTCAATTTAAATAAGAACCACATCTCTGTTGTTTCAAGTATCCTTCGAAAATAACCAACAATCCCTGCGATATAGGAAGATTGACATTGCATAGCAGTTCAGAACTTTGTTTCGAACAAAGTTTTTCTGTTTTTGTTTTTTTTTAGTACATTGTTTATTTACTTAGTAGGCATCTTTTAGTATTAAAACGAGCCTTCGGGGTTCAGACTGTCGCCATCCAATGTCGTTCTCTGTGTCTATACCTTTTTCATTTATATGAAAAATTAATTTATTTTTAATCCGACATTTTTATTACTTCGAACGTTAACTAGAACGTTATTTTTTATTACTTCAAACGTAAACAGACTATTTGAAATAGACGCACTATTTTTATTTATTATACAGTGTATATTACGTCTAGCGGCCTACGTATTCGAGAAATATAGGGTGACCCAAAAAAATGTGAACATTTTAACAATCCAATAAAACCAAGAGTGATAGAAGAAAAATATTTTATTCATAGTAAATGAAACCTTAAAACATGCCATTTAAGAAACAATGATGGAATTTTCATTTTTTTTAAAATTACGTCCTGTAGATGGTGTCCTCCTGTACGAATGCATTATTGAAATCTGCTTTTGAGATTCCTCATTGACTGCTGCAACATCTCAGCTGGGATACTGTGAATTTCATCTTGAATTCTAAGTGGCGAAATGTTTACTTGCTCAAGGTCACTGTCTTGCAGTGTTACCACTTGCTCATGTCTGGCAATACGCACTTCAAAAATTCCCGTTTTTTGGGGTCACACTGTATTAGTAAAGAAACCGTTTTCTACGGCAGGTAACGTATCTGTACCATATTAATTATATCTTATAATTGTCCCCTGTTCTAAGAACTCTCTTTCTTTTTATCACTTACACCTCTTTATATATATATTTTAAGTTCTTTTAAATATAAATTTGTATTGTAGTTTTTTTTAATATAACTTGTTTTTAAGTTTTTTCAAATGTATAATTTATTTTATCTTATTATATTTTCATTTTTAAATATATTTTTTATTCTTTAATATAAATTTTTTATTAATTATAATTTTTTAAAAATATATTCTTATTTGAATTTAATATTATTAACTAAAAAAGACTTATTTTAA
The DNA here is from genome assembly GCA_963932145.1 of Acanthosepion lycidas. Classification (NCBI taxonomy): domain Eukaryota; kingdom Metazoa; phylum Mollusca; class Cephalopoda; order Sepiida; family Sepiidae; genus Acanthosepion; species Acanthosepion lycidas. The sequence goes on from OZ010574.1 coordinate 87,607,897, forward strand.
CTTTATATATACATATATCGTATTTTTAAGTATAATTTATCTTTCGAACAGTATTTTTAAGTAGGAACTTGTATTTTTAAACCTAAATTTATCTATATAAATTGATTTTTAAAACTCCTTTTCGATCCTCTTTTAGTTTCAAATTAACACTTCATTCTTCATATAACCCCAATTTAATGTCATAAGGTTAATATCTAGGTTTAATTTTATAAAACCTCTTCCTTTCCATCCTCCCCTGATCACTGTATTGTGCATTTCGTCTGACTGAAACATTGAAATGGATAAATTCTGTATTAATTTTTCGACGGGAGTCACAGTTAAATTTCAAATTCCGACACGAACTGGGGTTGAATAAGACTGACAAAGTTTGAAGTTGAAACAGACCTATCCCCCCATATGAGGTAATTCGTGATTTTGTTGTGTAATACTATGTATTGGCACAGTTATAATAAATACATTGAACTCTTTTTGTGGATCAGTTTTAATATTTTAATGTATGTATATGTATATAATATATATATATATATATATATATTACATGAATCATTCATACAAAAAACAGATATAGAAGTTAATGATTTAAATGGCTAGAATACATCTTCACAATTTTAATAAAGTACACTAACCCCGAACCTGTATATGATCCCTGTTTATAAATTCCAGTTGCATAAGGTCTTATTTAGTTTTTACAAGCTTTCGTCTGTTCCTACAGACATCCTCAGGTATGAAAATAGATTTGTTCTTGTTTTTTACTTCTCGGTAATAAGAGGACAACGAAAATATAGATGTAATCCGAAAAAATGCTTTTAGAAATGTGTTATTGTTTTGGAACGTGCGGTCGCAACGTTGTGGTTGAATTTTTAAATTTTAAGATTGTGCGTTTTTCTACTAATATGGTAAAACAAATCCCTCCTTAAAATGTTTCTCCTTTGTCTCTGTCTGTCTGTCTGTCTGTCTCTCTCTCTCTCTCTCTCTCTCTCTCTGTGACATTCCATCTTATTTTATTTGTTCTTAATTTTCTTCTCATTTTCGAAATGTCAACAATCCAGCACATTTTTCTAACCCTCCTAAACGCCGACACACAAAAATTCAATCTTACATTGTAGAAAATCTTCAATGTGCTCAGAACAAAAAGCAATTTGACGAGTAAGATTGTGTGGCAAAATGTCACATTGGTTTCACCGTAAGGTGGGGCGAGTAAACGACTGCTCAATCATTTCAATATCATCAACTCTTTGCACTTTTCGTATTGTTCGATCTCTGGGTTTCTTTATTAGTACGTTGGCCGTCGGCTTTTTAAAATCTATTTTAGTTTCTTCACTTCAAAAACAAAAAAAGAGCATTCAGCCATATTGCTCGTTTCGCTTCGTAAAAGGCTTGAAAAAGAGGGAAAAGGGTTCAAAATAACTAAAAAGAAAGAAAGAAAGCGTAAAAGTAAGAAAGAAGAAAACAGGAATGAAAGGGAGTATAAAAAAGCGAAAAAGCTGGAAAGAAAGAAAAAAAATAAAAGAAAGAAAATGTGTAAAAGTAACAAAAGAAAATATGAAGGAAAGAAAGGCGAAACCAGAAAGTTAAAGAAAGAAAGAAAGAAAGAAAGAAAATAACGGAATAGAAGACAGAAAACAAATGAGAAAAATGGCGGAAATAAAGAAGAAATGAGGAAAGAAATGAAGTGTAAAAAAATAAGAAATTAACATGAAAAAAAGAGATTGATTTTATGGCTTGTCAACCTTTTGTAGGTTATTTAAAGCCAGAAATTATTTTTAGATTTTAAGAATGTTTATGTAGATAATAATGCTTCACTGATACAAGTCCTACTATTTAACCCATAGATGGGGCAACGACAAGAGTTGTATTCATACCTTTCTCACGAGTATTTGCAAATAAATGACTATAAAGAACCCAACTGGAATTGAAACTCGGCTCCCCGATTTCCTATTCTGATCTGTTATACATTACACCAGCCGCACATCCAAGATTACAGCACCTGATATTTCCAAGCGGTCACCCATCTAGCTACTGATCAGGCTCGACGTTGCTTAACTTCGGTGATTGCATGTGAACCGGTATTTCAACGTGATATGGCCGTATGCCGAAAGAAAGAAACAGGAAGAGAAGAAAGGCGCAATCAGGAATGAAAGGAAGAATACAGAAAATAAGAAGAAAAAAAAAGCGGGAGAATATCAAAAAGGGGGGGGGGAAGAAACGAAGAAGAAATTGCGAAGAATGAAAGTCATGGAGACAGAAAGAAAGAAAGAACGGGAGGAAAGACAAAACGGTTTCGAAACATCAAAAGTTTTATTTTTTTTTAAAAAATTAGTCTCCATGTAAAGATATATTTACATCATTAAAACGTTTGCTTAATGATTTAATTAGTAACGCTTTTACATTCCAAGCGACACATGGCCTATTGAATTAAATGTTAGTTAAACCATATCTGGTTCCCAGACTTTTCGGCGTTTAATCTCTTGGTCTCGTCGTGCAGAAAGTCACCATTACTCTAGTTCAGTGGAAGAAACGAACAAGTGACACATAACGCAAAAAGAAACTAGACGAAAATTAACTGATACTAGATATGCAGCAAAAACGGAATGAGAACCAATCTCCCGCCGTAAAAAAAGGTTCAGTTCAAACTTCCGAGAAGGTTAAGTAATACAAGATCTGCAAAAGGCTGGCGGGTGTAATGGCTGAAACATTGTAAGCATAACAGCCAACATATTAGGTTGGTGCAAAAAATAATGACGTAATAATGTCGTTTTTTGACGTTAAAAAATACGTCAAAAAACGACATTATTACGTCATTATTTTTGCACCAACCTAATATCACGGTGTATCAAAAGCATTTTCGTTTCTTCATCCTATTAGATTGGTGCAAAAATAATGACGTTTTTTGACGTATTTTTTAACGTCAAAAAACGACATTATTACGTCATTATTTTTGCACCAACCTAATATCACGGTGTATCAAAAGCATTTTCGTTTCTTCATCCTATTAGATTGGTGCAAAAATAATGACGTCTTTTGACGTATTTTTTAACGTCAAAAAACGACATTATTACGTCATTATTTTTGCACCAACCTAATATCACGGTGTATCAAAAGCATTTTCGTTTCTTCATCCTATTAGGTTGGTGCAAAAAGTAATGACGTAATAATGTCGTTTTTTTTAAGTATTTTTTCAAAAAACGACATTATTACGCCATTATTTTCGCACCAACCTAATAATTTTTATTTTTTTGTTTTTTTAACCCTGTCTTCTCTGGACGTAGGCAATCACAACTCTCCAGAGATTCTTTATTTCTAGCATCATAACATGGATTAATTTCTTATTGTCTTATCCACGGTTTTGAATTCAGAGCGTTCCTTTCCCAATGTAGAGTGGAAATGGAAGATCTCATTAGATAAGGGATCAAGTGTATTTTTGTATTGGCATCTCGTTGGTACGAGAGTAAAATAATTGGCCGTTGTGGTTATTCTAAATGCCGCTGCGAACAGGACGCTTGTGAATATGTGGAACAATCTTAACAAAATAAGACATGGCGTCTGCACCAGGCGGAAACCTCGATTTGATAACTCAACTTATGCAACAAATTATAGCGCTACAAAGAGAAACTATCGGGCTTCGGAGGGACAGAACCCATAACGCGACACAAACGTCCAACACCCCCCAACTCAAAAAAAAAAAAAAAATAGACCCTCCTTTCATTGAACTCATCGCAACGGACAACGACTGGCCATTATTCCTTGACGTTTGGTATAAAGAGATGTATAAACTTAACCAACCCAGTCGAAATACGGAACGAATTGAGAACGACATGCTCACTGGAAGTCAACAGGCTTCTTTTCGATCTTATAGCGGCTGAACCCTCAAAATTCAGCTACGGAGGAAAGGTTTTTGTCACACATCCGATTCGTTGCAGTAAAGAGCCTGCACAAGGAAGTTCACCGGTAGACCTTTCATTCCATACGTCAGGCGGAAGGCGAATCAATCACTCATTTATTTAGCAAGGCCATCAGCTCAAGCCAAATATTTGCTCGTTCACAGTTGACTGCCTCAACACGGAAAACTGCTGTCAGCAAGTCAACTACTCGTACGACATGATAGCTGGACAGATGATTGCGGGACTCGCCAACAAGGAACACCAAAATCAAGTTTTGGCCGAGTCTGCCAACCCCTCTACACTCGAGCAAATGCTCAACCTTAGAAACGACGGACAAGTCAGCTGAAAATTTACTAAATAATGTTAGCCCGTCAGCCTGATTCTACCTACAGATATCTGGCCCCGAGTGCCGTGCAACCCCGAAGAACTAATGTACCCGCTTCTTGGCCGAATAATAATCCTTGTGTAGGTTGCGGGAAGCCCTTCTACCCACGTGGATCAATAATTAGGACAGATTGCCTAGCAGCTAAACTGGTATATCATAATTGTGGGATTAGGGGTCACTTTCTCAAACACTAGTTTGAAAGCTCACTCTGCCCGCGATATCCGTTATGCTGGCAGAGTCGTAAAACCGTTTTGACATCGCCCAGTCGTGTGCATCATCTTGCGTGGAACGGAAATGCGATTTGAAGGTGTCCCAGATTCACCGCAATCACTGACAATAGAAGGGACTATAATGTATCAAACCAACGCTTCATTTGAACGCACCCAGGTTGATCCAGTTATCCACGTTAGTCATCGAATCCTCGCGTTCGCCGATACAGGGATTCAAACTTGTTCAAGTGGATCAGGGATATTAAAACTACTCAGGCATCCAGACGAGTACCTCGCGCCAACTAGTCATTGAATACGTGGTATCACAGACAACTTCATATAAAGGGCGTGTTGTTCATGCTTATAAGAATTGGCTCGAGGGATGATACGAGAGATGGTGTATGTCTTAAACAACACGTTTGGCTTTTACATATCAGAACCTATCCCCAAAGACTTACATCTGTTGCTACCGGATTTCCTAGCCCAGACATCGCGACTTAACTCGTTAAGAACGCAAAGAAAAAAATGACCCTTTGTACATGTCCACTCTGAAAACCGATTCCAGCGATGCCTAGTACCATCCCGTTCCTTCCGGCGGAAAGCAACAGGCGTCTACTGGAACGATAGATACGAGACCATTTAAAGTCCAGCGCATTTAATACTCGTCTACACCAACCCTTACAGACTATAACAGGAAAGCCATTGGGTATTATTTTCATCGCTGATGCGACGCCATCAGCGGTCCACACAACGATCCCTGTCACTCGCTATTGGTTGAAGAGAGTAAAAAAAAGACTTCGATGGTATTGGACATAATTGAAGTGGTGCTAGAAGGCACTCCTACAACCTAATGCTCAAGGGTGATAGTCGCATTCAAAAAAGACGGCTCTTCCAGACGCACGGTTGACTTACAAGAACTGAACGCTACCCCCATGAGGGAAACCCATCCGTCCTATTTAATCATCGTTCCGGCTCAGACAAGGAAAACATTTCTGGACGCATGGAACGGATACCACAGCTTACTGCACAAGATGCCACTAAATTTATCAATGAATGGGGCCCGTACAGATATTTTCGTGCTCCCCAGGGATTTCATGCGCCTGGAGACGGATATACTCTTTTGGGGATTACAAACTGTCGATTCTATTCAGATCCAGTATCAAGATGGCCCGTGTCCTCGTTGGTGGACAAAAACAGGGAGAATCACGAAGATAACCGACAGTACCGTGTGCGGGTGGATGGAAGCAATCGGGTAACTCTACGCAAACATTGCTTCCTCTGTAAGATCCACCCATATATTGACGTCCCACATCATTCTACCCAGGGAGCGAATCGTTCGATCCCATGGCACTCTGATTTACAGCCAGTTCAAGATAGCAACACGGAAAATAGAACGTCCTGGGTATGACGGTAAACTACATCCGCGTCCTGGGTATGACGGTAAACTACATCCGCGTCCTGGGTATGGCGATAAACTGCATCCAACAGCAAGGTCTCAGATAATGTTTTCAGAAAAATAATGTTGCCAGCTCTAAGTTTTTGAAACAATAATGTTGCCAGCTCTAAGTTTTTGAAACAATAATGTTGCCAGCTCTAAGTTTTTTTGTTTTTGTTTTTTTTTTGTAGAAAAGGAATAATGTTGCCAGCTATACGTTTTTTATTCTATACAAAATAGGCATTTAAAATTCATATAAACTGGATTTGGCATTAAATAACCCACAGTGGTTGATATACCATAAAACCCAAACAAACAAACAAACGGAAAATAGATTAACTACGTCTAGGATAGAACCGTATAAGTGCTCTGCAGGTCCGGCCGCAGCGACCCGCTGAATCGTCTATGGTGATCGACACGGGGTATGATCCTTATGATCCAACTTGGAACTAATGGTCTACCCAAAACACTTATAGTTGGGGTTCCATTGAGACCTATTTTGTCCATGGTAGGGTCTTCATAGCATCATGAGGCTAAATGGCTTACCTCCATATTACAGCCAGTTTTAGAACACTATAACTCTTCCTGTATTAAAGGTTTGTTTGAATTTTCTGATTTTCTGCAGCATTATTCATTGACGGATATATTTCTGTATCCCTATGATATCTCCAGTCTATTTAGCAGCGTCCCTCTCGCTGAAATTATTGATATATATGCTAATAATCTATATCATAGTCAGTTGTCTCCTCCTGCTATTCCTGAGGATGTGTTTGTCGAATTGATGAAATTTGCCACGATGTCTGTTGAATTTAGTTTCGACGGCATTATCTATAGCCAAATTGATGGTGTCTCAATGCGTTCCCCTTTGGGACTCATCTTAGCAAACATCTTTGTTGGATTCCATGAAGAGAATGTGTTTCTAAATTTATTAAACCTGATATTTATTTCTGTTACGTTGATGAAACTTTGTCTCTTCGATAACGAGATTGAAGTGGATCATTTTCTTTCGTCCATGAATAATAAGCATCCAGCTTTAACATTTACACAATAAAGGGAAATTGATTCTTCTCCTCCTTTTCTTGATGTTTTGGTCAGCAGATCTTCGTCGGCTTTTATTACATCTGTTTGTCGTAAACCGACGTTTGCCGGTGTATACAGCCGTTGTGACTCTTTTTATCCCGTAAAATGCAAAATTAATTTAAAACCCTTACTCACGGGGCTTTGATGATTCGCTCTAAAATCAAGTTGGATGATGAACTGAAGTATATTACCACAATTCTCTGTAACAATGCCTATCATTTGGCCATCGTTCAGTCAATAATTAAGAACAAAATTGCTGAATTGAACAGTGACAAAAATACAAAGACGTCCTGTTTACTTGCACCTTTCTTGGCTACAGTACAAAGATGTCCTGTTTACCTGCGACTTCCTTGGCTACAGTACAAAGATATCCTGTTTACCTGCGCCTACCTTGGCTACAATACAAAGATATCCTGTTTACCTGCGCCTTCCTAGGCTACAGTACAAAGATATCCTGTTTATCTGGGCCTTCCTTGGCTACATTACAAAGATATTCTGTTTACCTGCACCTTCCTTGGCTACAGTACAAAGATATCCTGTTTACCTGCGCCTTCCTTGGCTGCAGTACAAAGATGTCCTTTTTACCTGCGCCATTCTTGGCAACAGTACAAAGATGCCCTGTTACCTGCGCCTTCCTTGGCTACAGTATAGAGATGTCCTTTTTCCCTAGTCCTTCCTTGGCTACATTACACAGATGTCCCGTTTACCTACACCTTCCTTGGCTACATTACACAGATGTCCTGTTTACCTGCGCCTTTCTTGGCTACAGTACAAAGATTTTCTTTTTAACTGCGCCTTCCTTGGCTACAGTACAAAGACGTCCTGTTTACCTGCGCCTTCCTTGACTACAGTACAAAGATGTCCTGTTTACCTGCGCCTCCTTGGCTACAGTACACAGATGTTCTTTTTACCTGCGCCTTCCTTGGCTACAGTACAAAGATGTCGTTTTTACCTGCGCCTTCCTAGGCTACAGTACACAGATGTCCTTTTTACCTGCGCCTTTCTTGGCTACAGTACAAAGATGTGCTTTTCATCTGCGTCTTCCTTGGCTACAGTACAAAGATGTCCTGTTTACCTACGCCTTCCTTGGCTACAGTACAAAGATGTCCTGTTTACCTGCGCCTTCCTAGGCTAAAGTACAATGATATCCTGTTTATCTGCGCCTTCCTTCGCTACAGTACAAAGATATCCTGTTTACCTGCTCTTTCCTTGGCTGCAGTACAAATATGTCCTTTTTACCAGCGCCTTCCTTGGCTACAGTACAAAGATGTCCTGTTTACCTGAGCCTTCCTTGGCTACAGTACAAAGATGTCTTGTTTATCTGCGCCTTACTTGGCTACAATACAAAGATGTCCTGTTTACCTGTACCTTCCTTGGCTACTGTACACAGATGTCCTGTTTACCAGCGCCTTCCTTGGCTACAGTACAAATATATCCTGTTTATCTGCGCCTTCCTTGGCTGCAGTACAAAGATGTCCATTTTACCTGCGCCTTCCTTGGCTACAGTACAAAGATGTCCTATTTACCTGAGCCTTCCTTAGCTACAGTACAAAGATGTCCTGTTTACCTGAGCCTTCCTTGCCTACAGTACAAAGATGTCCTGTTTACCTGCGCCTTCCTTGGCTACAGTCCAAAGATGTCCTGTTTACCTGCACCTTCCTCGGCTACAGTACAAAGATATCCTGTTTATCTGGGCCTTCCTTGGCTACATTACAAAGATATTCTGTTTACCTGCACCTTCCTTGGCTACAGTACAAAGATATCCTGTTTACCTGCGCCTTCCTTGGCTGCAGTACAAAGATGTCCTTTTTACCTGCGCCATTCTTGGCAACAGTACAAAGATGTCCTGTTACCTGCGCCTTCCTTGGCTACAGTATAGAGATGTCCTTTTTCCCTAGTCCTTCCTTGGCTACATTACACAGATGTCCCGTTTACCTACACCTTCCTTGGCTACATTACACAGATGTCCTGTTTACCTGCGCCTTTCTTGGCTACAGTACAAAGATTTTCTTTTTAACTGCGCCTTCCTTGGCTACAGTACAAAGACGTCCTGTTTACCTGCGCCTTCCTTGACTACAGTACAAAGATGTCCTGTTTACCTGCGCCTCCTTGGCTACAGTACACAGATGTTCTTTTTACCTGCGCCTTCCTTGGCTACAGTACAAAGATGTCGTTTTTACCTGCGCCTTCCTAGGCTACAGTACACAGATGTCCTTTTTACCTGCGCCTTTCTTGGCTACAGTACAAAGATGTGCTTTTCATCTGCGTCTTCCTTGGCTACAGTACAAAGATGTCCTGTTTACCTACGCCTTCCTTGGCTACAGTACAAAGATGTCCTGTTTACCTGCGCCTTCCTAGGCTAAAGTACAATGATATCCTGTTTATCTGCGCCTTCCTTCGCTACAGTACAAAGATATCCTGTTTACCTGCTCTTTCCTTGGCTGCAGTACAAATATGTCCTTTTTACCAGCGCCTTCCTTGGCTACAGTACAAAGATGTCCTGTTTACCTGAGCCTTCCTTGGCTACAGTACAAAGATGTCTTGTTTATCTGCGCCTTACTTGGCTACAATACAAAGATGTCCTGTTTACCTGTACCTTCCTTGGCTACTGTACACAGATGTCCTGTTTACCAGCGCCTTCCTTGGCTACAGTACAAATATATCCTGTTTATCTGCGCCTTCCTTGGCTGCAGTACAAAGATGTCCATTTTACCTGCGCCTTCCTTGGCTACAGTACAAAGATGTCCTATTTACCTGAGCCTTCCTTAGCTACAGTACAAAGATGTCCTGTTTACCTGAGCCTTCCTTGCCTACAGTACAAAGATGTCCTGTTTACCTGCGCCTTCCTTGGCTACAGTCCAAAGATGTCCTGTTTACCTGCACCTTCCTCGGCTACAGTCCAAATATGTCCTGTTTACCTGCGCCATCCTTGGCTATAGTACAAAGATGTCCTGTTTACCTGCGCCTTCCTTGGCTACAGTACAAAGATGTCCTTTTTATCTGCGCCTTCCTTGGCTGCAGTACAAAGATGTCCTGTTTACTTCCGCCTTCCTTGGCTACAGTACAAAGATGTCTTTTTTACCTTCGCCTTCCTTGGCTACAGCATACAGGTGTCCTTTTTCCCTAGTCCTTCCTTGGCTACATTACACAGATGTCCTGTTTACCTACACCTTCCTTGGCTACATTACACAGATGTCCTTTTTACCTGCACCTTCCTTGGCCACAGTACACAGATGTACTTTTAACCTGCGCACTCCTTGGCTACAGTTCAAAGATGTCCTGTTTATCTGCAACTTCCTTGGCTGGGTAATATCACTGATAAATATGCTAAGCGTGTTTCTTTGGCGGTTCGACATATTTATTTTGTTGCTAACACTCGTGTAGTCTTTTCTGCGAAGACTGTCCTTTCATCCATGTGGAAAGACGTTCTTCCTCCATAAAATAATAGTTCTTTGATTTATTCATTTAAATGTAGTTATGGATCACACTATACAGGGAGAACGACTCAAAGGTCAGAATAATGCAACACGTTCCAACAATGATCCGCAGTCTTAAGTATACTCCTTCAGACATTCTGACAAATACATACGGATCTTCCATCGCAGAACGCCTAATAAATTGCTATAATTGAGCCACTAATTTAAGTGTGGACGTATTTACTTAGCATTTCCCACTCGAATTACCACTTGAAAGTGTTGGAGGCCATTTATATTTTCTTTTAAACCTTGCCTGTGCAAAAAGAAAGATTTTGTACTGGGCCAACTTCCATCTAAGCAATATTTTTTTTCTCCTCAATTTATATTGGTCACCATTTGTTCATTTTTTTTAATAATAGTAATAATTCTATATTTATTAACCTTGATTTAGCTCTATTGAGCGAGATTCGAAACAGGTTAGCTAGCTCGTTTTTCAGTCTTAACTTTTTACCTATTATCATCATTAGTCGCGATAAATATAAATTTTGCCTTTTTATGGCGTTCATAAAATTTTGTACCACCAACCATATCTTTAGATATAAGCCAAATATCGCGAGTAGTGAACGAGAAATGGAAATTAACGACACCGCGGATTCAGTGTGCCTAATACAAAGTATTAGGTTGGTGCAAAAATAATGTTCTTGACGTATTTTTTAACGTCAAAAACCGACATTATTTTTGCACCAACCTAATGATATTGGAGAACAGCGATATAGGACAACACTATCCCCAAGTCAACGACCACATCGAAACACGCGGGCACCCCGAACTCTATCCCCACAAATGCGAGAACAATCGTACACTCATTCTGAGGCAAACTTTCAACTGACCAGGTCAACCCGCCCTGTGGTCATAGGAGGGAAGTGGTATGTAGAGTAGAAATGTAAGGTCACATTAGATAATGTGGGACTTCCACAGGCAGACATAAGTTACCTCCTCCAGTGTTATATAAACAGCTGAGTGGCCCGGGGCCAAATGTATTTTTGTATTTGTATCTCGTTGGTACGAGAAGAAAGTAACTGATAATCACCATAGACCATTGTGGTTATTTTACATTCTAGACTCGTTATCATTTAAAGCGAAACCGCCAAGTCTAAGCTGAGAATAGAATATTTGACCCTAACAGCTTTAACAAAATATTGCAATAACAATGCAGGCAATTATTTAAAAAGAGTACAAATAAAAAATTAAGCCCCAGAGAGCGTTATCACCTTTTTTCTTCTTTTTTTTTTAATTCTTTCTTTCTTTGAATTTTCTTCTTTGTTTCCTTTCTTTTCTCCCCCACACCCTTTTTGATATTCTCCCGCTTTTTTTTTTTCTTATTTTCTGTATTCTTCCTTTCATTCCTGATTGCGCCTTTCTTCTGTTCCTGTTTCTTTCTTTCGGCTTACGTCCATATCACGTTGAAATACCGGTTCACATGCAATCACCGAAGTTAAGCAACGTCGAGCCTGATCAGTAGCTAGATGGGTGACCGCTTGGAAATATCAGGTGCTGTAATCTTGGATGTGCGGCTGGTGTAATGTATAACAGTTCAGAATAGGAAATCGGGGAGCCGAGTCTCAATTCCAGTTGGGTTCTTTATAGTCATTTACTTGCAAATAGCCGTGAGAAATGTATGAATACTAATCTTGTGGTTGCCCCAACTATGGGTTAAAGAGTAGGACTTGTATCAGTGAAGCATTATTATCTGCAAAAACATTCTTACAATCTAAAAATAATTTCCGGCTTTAAATAACTTACAAATGGTTGAGAAGCCGTAAACTCAAATCAATCTTCTTTCTTTCATGTTAATTTCTTATTTTCTTTACTCTTCCTTTCCTTTTTCATTTCTTCTTTATTTCCGACATTTTTTTTATTTCATTCTATTCTGTTATCTTCATATTTACTGAATTCTTTCTATCTTTCTATCTTTCTTTCTTTCTTTCTTTCTTTCTTAGCCTCCTTCTCCATATATGCTTGCTTCTTTAAGCTTCTACATTTCTTTCTTTCTTTCTTTCTATCTTTCTTTCTTTCTTTCTTTCTTTCTTAGCCTCCTTCTCCATATATGCTTGTTTCTTTAAGCTCCTACATTTCTTTTTTTCTTTCTTTCTTTCTTTCTTTCTTTCTTTCTTTCTTTCTTTCTTTCTTTCTTTCTTAACCTCCTTCTCCATATATGCTTGTTTCTTTAAGCTCCTACATTTCTTTTTTTCTTTCTTTCTTTCTTTCTTTCTTTCTTTCTTAACCTCCTTCTCCATATATGCTTGTTTCTTTAAGCTCCTACATTTCTTTTTTCTTTCTTTCTTTCTTTCTTTCTTTCTTTCTTTCTTTCTTTCTTTCTTTCTTTCTTAGCCACCTTCTCCATATATGCTTGTTTCTTTAAGCTCCTACATTTCTTTTTTCTTTCTTTCTTTCTTTCTTTCTTTCTTTCTTAGCCTCCTTCTCCATATATGCTTGTTTCTTTAAGCTCCTACATTTCTTTCTTTCTTTCTTTCTTTCTTTCTTTCTTTCTTTCTTTCTTTCTTTCTTCCTTAGCCTCCTTCTCCATATATGCTTGTTGCTTTAAGCTCCTACATTTCTTTCTTTCTTTCTTTCTTTCTTTCTTTCTTTCTTTCTTTCGCATTTTCTTCTTTTGTTACTTTTACACCTTTTCTTTCTTTTATTCTTTCTTTCTTTCCAGCTCTTTCGTTTTTTTTTTATACTTCCTTTCATTCCTGGTTTGTTCTTTCTTTCCTGTTTTGTTTTGTTTTGTTCTTTTTTTCCCGTTGTGTTTTGTTCCTTACTTCCTTCCTTCCTTTTAACCTTTTTGGCTGCAATTGTATAACCGCACCCCATGTGTACCCAAAACCCCTGTCTAGAAATGTCTGCCTGCGTCCCCACTTGCATGCATCATCCTTTGGCATACTAAGCTATTCCCTACCACTCATTTTTTTTACGGCATGTCCTTCGCAAGTGTTTGATTGTTCTTAATAAATGAATTCCATCAATAAAAACTTCTTGTGTAGTCGTTGCTCGGGGGTTAAATTGTTTCAATGTTTTAGATATTCAGTAAATTTCTTATGGCCGTAATAACTTTCAAATAGTATGGCATTGTTTACAAACCTAACAATCAAACAAAAACAGGTATGAAGCGTCTGAGCTTGATTCAACTGCAAGTGCAAACACATGAACGCCATCTCCTTTTTCGCACGTTTACTGTAAAGCTGGGGGTTAATAAGAGGTTCTCAAACAATCCTTGCATCAAAGGTTGTTCGTATGCCAATTTAGGATGGAATCATATGAAGAAACTATTGGCTAAATGACAAAAGCCGATTTTGTCGCAGATTTCGTCCACTTAACTGAAATAATCTAAAGCAAACATTCACGCAAGATAATTTGTGTCATATGTAATTTACATGGCAACATTGGAAAGCATCGGATGAAAAACCAGGAAGTTATGGCCGAAAAACAAGCTTTTTAAATAGTTTTTCGTGCTTTTTCCGGGAAGCGAGCAGTTCTAAGCTCATACTACCTTATGTCTCGCATGATGGTAAATTTTGGCGAGATGTTTAAAGAAAATCGGATAAAAATGAGGAAGATATTCAAATTTTTAAGTAGTACGAAAAACCCAATTTTTTTCACAGTTTTTTGCAATTTTTTGTGTGAAGCCAATGTCGCGGGAAAACTATTAAACACCCTACATAAACCTCGTAACATGAGCTGATGTTTTGCATTTGAGTGCAAAGAACATCTGCTCATCCAGTAAAAAATTTTGTTCGCGTGTAACTTTGCCTTGTTTGTTTTTTGTTTTGTTTTTTTCTTTTTTTTTTTTTGCAAAAAGTCGTTCGTACCTTCAGTTTTATCGATCTTTCTGCCCAAACCAGTTTAGGACTTTGGAGATTGAAAAGTTGGTCTTGACCCTCTTTGGTAAATTCACAACATGTGGGTACAATTTCATCGAAATCGACCGAGAAATGTGGACGTGCATAAATAGTGTACACACACACACACACACACACACACACACACACACACACACACACACACACACAGGGACAGAGAGACAGACAGACATCTGTTTTATAGATATACATTTTCTTATTTTCTGTATCCTTTCTTGATTTTTTTTTTCTTTTTCCTTATTTTCCGGTTTCATCTTTCGTACGTTTGTATTTTTTCTTCTTCTGTTACTTTTATATGTTTAGTTTCTTTCTTTGTTTCTTTCTTTCTTCATTCAAGCTTTTTTTTACTCTCTTTATACTTCCTTTCCTGCCTGTTTCCTTCTTTCTTACTTTCTTTCTTCATTCAAGCTTTTTTTTACTTTCTTTACACTTCCTTTCCTTCCTGTTTTCTTCTTTCTTTCTTTCTTTCTTTCTTTCTTGAATCAAGCTTTTTTTACTTTCTTTATACTTCCCTTCCTTCCAATTTTCTTCTTTTTTCTTTCTTTCTTTCTTTCTTTCTTTCTTCATTCAACGTTTTTTTTACTTTCTTTATACTTCCCTTCCTTCCTGTTTTCTCCCTTTTTCTGTCTTTCTTTCTTCATTCAAACTTTTTTTCCTTTCTTTATACTTCCCGTCCTTCCTGTTTTCTTCTTTCTTTCTTTCTTTCTTTCTTTCTTCAAGCTTTTTTTACTTTCTTTATACTTCCCTTCCTTCCTGTTTTCTTTTTCTTTCTTTCTTTCTTTCTTTCTTTCTTTCTTTCTTTCTTTCTTTCTTTCTTCAAGCTTTTTTTACTTTCTTTATACTTCCCTTCCTTCCTGTTTTCTTCTTTCTTTCTTTCTTTCTTTCTTTCTTAAGATTTTTTTACTTTCTTTATACTTCCCTTCCTTCCTGTTTTCTTCTTTCTTATTTTCTTTCTTTTTTTCTTTCTTTCTTTCTTTCTTTCTTCAAGCTTTTTTTTTTACTTTCTTTATACTTCCTTTCCTTCCTGCTTTCTTTCTTTCTTTCTTTCTTTCTTTCTTTCTTTCTTGTTATATATGCTTCCATTTTCTCAAAAAATATATCTAACATAACTTTTTCTTATGTCTTTCCTCGTAAACAAATCTGAATGGGCCATTATTTATCTGAGGCAACGCACATGCTAACTAATGACGGAACAAGCAGAATTATAATATAAGTGTGTATAAGAGTTTATGTAAATATGTGGTCAAAAGAAGAGATGCTGAAAAGTTCTCAGCCATACGAACTACCTAAATAATGACCAACAGATTAAATATCAGAATTTAGCCTTAGATATTTTGGGACAGTAGTCAAGCTCTGTGAAACTTTTTTTTATGCATGACGTCATCTATAAGATATCCATATGTTTGAATTTGGGATGTAGCGTTCCAAAAATAGTGGGATGTTTTTTTTTTGTATTTTTTTTTTAAGCATTATGCCCGGAGCAAGGCAGGAAGCCACTAGGATGCAGGGGGTTGCGGAATATTTGGAGCGAGAGCAGATAGGAGTGATAGAAGAAAGAATGAGGAGAATGATAGATCAAGGCAACTGGAGATATCGATTGGCATTACATTTGAATAGTTAGAGATTATAGCTCTCAGGGAAACAGTAATAGGGAAGGGTGTTCCACAGGCAAGAGGTGCGAGGTATGAAGCTACTGAAGTAGAAGAAAGCTACATTTAAAAGTTTCTACAGTGAAAGGATGTGAGCGGGATGCCAGCCTCGTAGGGCGCTTGAATTCATGAAGTCTGGGAACCAGTGAAAGCAGCTCATCGGAGCAATTACCATGAAAGTATTTGCAAAAAAAGACAGAGAGAGGCGACGGCGCGTCTGTGAGAGAGCAACAGTAGACGAGATGCCAGATCAGGGCCAATTATATTACATATCCGCCTCTGGATCTTGGCAGCAATACACCATGCAAGGGCGAATGGTTGATTTGTATATTTGAAGTATCGATTCCGGGGGAGAAAAATTTCCTGGCGCGGCACAGAGAGCCAATTTCGCCAGCAAAATCTTGTCTAACATATTGGCAACATTTAGTACTTGCTAATGACTGAATCGAAATAACTCGAACAAAAACATGACCTTTGGATAGTTTAGAAACAAATTTAATTTGGATATCTCACAACTTATTTCAAATAGATAAAAAAATACACTAAAAATCAAACAGACAACTCTTGTCGGTTGAAAACTTATTTAAATGAATTCTTGCAGCTAAGTATACTAAATACAATTAGTTACGGCCTATTATGAACAGCGAACGGTTTGGCGGGGACAGATTTAATGAAGAGAAGATGCTTTGTAGACACGTGATAAAAACAAAACCACTGCAACAGGAAGTACAGGTTTTGTGCGCAAGGACATAATATTCACTAGCTGTTCTACTTCAGGGTACGAAAGAAAGCATAACACATTTCTACGTGATGTTAGCACGTTCTTTTGGTAAATGAATAAAATTAGGTACGTCCATTGATTCGCAAAAACATGATAAAAAATGCCTCATATGTAATAAAAACGTAAAAAAAAATATTATGAACATTATTTTCAAGAGGAAAGACCAAAGGATTGTTTATTATTAAATTATATTAAATTAAATTATATTATATATATATATATATATATATATATATATATATATATATATATATATATATATATTATATTTTTCGGTTCTTTTTAGAAAGTTCGAAATTTTGGTAAAAATCTTGTTTTTTTGCTGGTGATGGTATATGGGGCTGGGCAAAGTTTCGTATAGAACATTTTAACGCATTGATTTTGAAATTCTTGCAAAAATTAAATAATTGTCGGATTTTAATGAAACTTTCAGGATTTATTCACAAAGAAATGAAAATATTTTAGGAATGTGCTTCTTTAGAAAATTCTGATAAAAATATATATTTTTTTTTTTTACATCTGTCATTCATTTAATATAATGAAATTTCGGTAAATTAAATTTTGACCCACTTTTTATATTAGTTAAAAGCAGAACTCCTTGAAGAATTTAAATTACAATATTTTTTTATAAAAAACAAAAACACTAGTTATCGAAAATCTGCTAAGATAAAAAAATGCAATAAAACTAAAAAAATCTGCTAAGATAAAAAAAGCAATAAAACTAAGACGTTATTTAATTAGGAAATTATATATTATTCATAAAAATAATAAAAAGTACTTTATGAATAATATATTTTGAACAGTATTGTCTTCATAAAAAAAAAAAAAACATTGTTCAATGAATAATTAATTTTTACAATAATTGTTTTCATTTTTTTAAAAAATTAATTAGACTAATTTATAAAGTTTAATTTTTTTTTAAATTCTGTCTTAATTTGACACGGGTAGGTGAAAATATTAATTAAAAACTTTATAATAAATGGGAAATCTCATCACACTTTAGCGATCCCCAATATTAAAAAAAAAAAAAACGAGCCGATTTTTGTAAATACGGGCGTCCATACACGACATTATTATAACTATAGTAAATTTGAAGCGAACTTAAAATTCAATAAAACATTAGAATATTTTACTAAATTTTAAAGAGTAGTAAAATAAAGGGTAAATAAAAATTGTCATGCCTTGATATTCCGATCTTTATAATGTTTTATTATCAGTTAAAAATGTATTTATTCTTTTTGAACTCCTGATAACAGAATAACAATCCAAATGTTTTTGCCAATCTTTTCGAATGTTCTCTACGAGTCAGGTGTCAGTAAACACTTGTATCGTTACAAATTTTGGTTCGCTATGATTTATGCAAGGAATGCATTTAATTTCATATGACGCGAAAATTAAGTCACTTGGACATTTGGGACCAATGCAACGGAACCCTCCCCTGATCAAAGCTAAATCACTGACAAGCCAGTTAATTAATCAAGTAAGACCCTAATACACTTCTCTGATGTGTATCTATTTCACTATTGCTGCATTCATGTTCTGTATATATCTAGATACAGGTGCTTTCTCTGTCGCTTTTTTCTTCTTTCTTGAGCAAATTGTTACCAGGTCCTGGCAATGGTTATATTGGGGTGGTTATATAAATTTGTCTTCAGCATCCATCCCAATACACACAATGAAATTTAATAACTCTTTTGCAACCCATTTCTGAATGTTTTAGCATTCAAGTCGCAGAAAGAACGCTGTGTGTGTTCTTAGAAATAACTGAACATTTGAGAAATGTCGTAATTGGATATTTTATTTCTTTTGAAGTTGGTACATGCATTTTACTAGATTTTCCTTTACCAATCTCACTCATTTATCTGGATTACGAACCTCTATTCACTCGGTTTTTAAGCTCCCAAACGTATTGTCCAATGTTACAGGAATTTTGTATTTCCAAATACTGAAGTGGAAGTGTTTTAGCAGGAGATGGAAAATGCAACACCGAAATCCGAACACGCATTTGATTAGCGAAAGATTCCAAGAGCTAAGAAAAGTGCTGAGAAACAGAAAATATTACGTTAGAAAGAAAGAAAAGAGTACTGAATTGCTATATGGTATCCATCTTCTTATATGGAAGTGAATGCTGGACAATATCTCTACGGATGAGGAGAAAACTAGAGGCAGCAGAAATGTAGTTCTACAGAAGGATACTGAGAATTCCATGGACAGAGAGAGTAAAATAAATAGAAAGTCTTTAAGAAAATAGCAACAAAAAGAACACGTATATTCAGAATGAGGAAGAGACAGCTTTTCTTGTATAATTAATGAGGAAGGAGTGTCTGGAAAACTCAACGCTCACAGGCCATTCTGAGGGCAAGAGAAATAGGGGTGGGCAACGAGCTACTTGCCTGACGAGCTTGTGGGAATGGATGGCTTAGCAAAGGGATGAAAATTGTTAAGGGTCACGAGAGATAGGTAGATTACGAGGGCCTTGATCATCCATGTCCCGAAGGGTCGGGGCCTATAAATATCTAGGATTTTCTTTTTTTTAAACAGAGGATGGAAAATCTGACACCGAAATCTGAAGACGCACTGGATTAGCGAAAGTGGCATTCCAAGAACTAAGCAAAGTGCTGAGAAACAGAAAATATTACGCTAGAAAGAAACAAAAGAGTGACGGATTGCTTTGTGGTATCCATCTTCTTATATGGAAGTGAATGCTGAACAATATCCCTACCGGATGAGGAGAAAACTAGAGGCAACGAAAATGTAGTTCTACAGAAGCATACTGAGAATTCCATGGACAGAGAGAGTAAAATAAATAAAATGTCTTTAAGAAAACGGCATCAAAAAGAACACGTATATTCAGAATGAGGAAGAGACAGCTTTTCTTGGATACATAATGAGGGAGGAGGGCCTGGAAAACTCAACCCTCACAGGTCATACTGAGAGCAAGAGAAATAAGAGGCAAAGAGCTATTTGCTTGACGATCTTGTGGGAATGGATGGCTTAGCAAAGAGAGGACAACTGTTAAGTACCACGAGAGATAGGTAGTTAACGTTGTCACCCATGTCCCGAGGGTACGGGGCACATGAAGGAAAAACAAGAACAAGTAACACAAGAACGACAACAAAAGAAATAAACAGATATACTCATAGTTAGGTAGCGACCTCGTGGTGGGGGGGTGAGTAAATATCTCCTCATAGTTATCTAGTATACATGGTATTTTCCAGAAGCTCGAGTAATTTGAATGGGTACATTAATCACAGCTTCTATCAAGTTATCCAGCGTCTTGCTAGACATTTAACACATTTCAAGGCATCACTTCCCCAGGAAGAAAGAACATCATTTTTACCAGCGGAACTATTCTGTAATTTGAGTTTTCTGAAATTTTGTGTATGATCTCGAATATATTTTTGTCAATACGCGTAATTTTCTTCACAATTATACAAAGATCGAAGATAATGCAATGAATATTTCAGATCAAAATAAATATATGCCAGATTAAGCATAATGTATAATGTCTCAAAATGAACATGCAGATGCGATGAAAACAAGAAACTACTTCACGAAGTAACAATAGCTATAACGAAAAGTGTCGAAATGAAGAAGAATCCAGCTATACAAAGTTCATTCGTCATATTAAGTAAGATAACGGATGAAACATATACATTTACTCATTATTCAACTGATCATAAAATAAACAGTTTTAAGTTTTGATTAATGAAAAGTTTACAGGTTGATTGTTCTAAATATTGACTATATTTTACATATACAGTAATGCCTTGAGATACAAGTTTAATTCGTTCCCAGACCGAGCTTGTAACTCAGGAGAATTATACCCCAAATCAATTTTCCCCATTAAAATTAATGGGAATATTTAAATTTTCCCCATTGAAATTAATGGGAATATTTAAATTTTCCCCATTGAAATTAATGGGAATATTTAAATGTTCCCCATTGAAATTAATGGGAATATTTAAATGTTCCCCATTGAAATTAATGGGAATATTTAAATTTTCCCCATTGAAATTAATGGGAATATTTAAATTTTCCGCATTGAAAATAACGGGAATATTTAAATTTTCCCCATTGAAATTGATGGGAATATTAGGTTGGTGCAAAAATAATGACGTAATAATGTCGTTTTTTGACGTTAAACATACGTCAAAAAAAGACATTATTACGTCATTATTTTTGCACCAACCTAATATTTAAATTTTCCCCATTGAAATTAATGGGAATATTTAAATTTTCCGCATTGAAAATAATTGGAATATTTAAATTTTCCCGATTGAAATTGATGGGAATATTTCCGACCCGAAATAAAGGTAATTTTAAAAGGGACTGTTCCAGTCCCCTTAAAATCACCCTTATTTTCCTAAAACTCACCCCTAATTTCTGCATTTGTGGCTTTCGTACAAGCAATAACGTATGAATATATAAAAAAAATTCAGTTTAAAAACAATATCATAAAATAAAAGAGACAAAAATTGTAGAGGGATAAACTGTACTAAATCATGAAGTTCAGACGAGTTATAGGCCAACTGGCAGGGGAGAGACAGAGAGGGACAACGACAGCTAGCATAGTAACGGCTTGCCTAGTCTACGATAGCGAAAATTAACTTTATTATTTTATTTAAATTTTTTTAAAAACATTTATGTTTTATCGATTACTGTAACTATTTTTTTTTTAATTTTATATATATTTTTTTTATTTATCATTGATGTAGAACGCTCATACTGTTCCGCCAAATCCATTACTCATACGTCTTCGCCATGTTTTTTTAAAATCATTTCCCGCTTTACCTCAAGCGAAATCATACGCTTCGGCTTTTCACCCCTGCTCTTTGCACTTACTTTCTTCGGACCCATGGTGTGACTAAAGAAATTTTGCAAATTAACGGCAAAACAGACCCAGCACAACACGAGATCATTCCAGAGCGAGTTAAAGATGTGTACTGCGAGTGGAAATACCCTCGAAGCTTGGCGCTCGCTGTGCCAACCAGCGGATGAAACTCGCTCGCATCTTGAAACTCATCTCGTATCTCAAGGCAAAAACTTGGCCACTCCGGCTCGTATCTCAAAAAACTCGTACGTAAGTACGCTCGTATCTCAAGCTATTTCTGTATTTACAATTCAAAATAGTCACTTTTTTCTTTCACGAAAAACCTTAAATTGAAGTGCATGAATTATTCACTACCTCTTCGCTCAAATTGTACCACGACGTCATAACAGCTTCTTTCAGGTCTAACACACTCGAGTATGAGATAAGTAAAACATCACTCAATCTCCATATCAGGATGTCAGCTGGCATGTGATTTCTCTACTGTACCCACGTTCTACTGCTTAAGCAGCTTTGTAAAATTAATTAGGCTAATTGCACTGCTGTGCGCTCTGCGTTAGAAACGACCATAGATTAACACTTTAATCTTTGGCACACAGATACTAAACTGATCCTAATCTAAAGTGCTCATATGTGCATAAATAACCTTTTTTTGGTCTATGATTTTCTCTATGGGTTAGTCTTGTCTTTAAGACTGAGACACGGTGGAGTAATGGATAGCGGCCCTGATTGTGGAATCGGAGATCCAAGTTCGAATTCCAGTCGAATCCATTACCTTGGGAAAGGTATGAATCCTCGTCTTCTCTCCACAAGCTAGGGTAAATAGCAGGACAGACCTTGGATGGCAACTGGTCTACCGCAGAAAGAAATGTCAACCTACTGCCTAATTTACCTCGTCAGTTATGTATCGAAAGATACATGATCGTCTAAGCTTGTATCCCGCATGTCACATAACTGACTGACTCCTTGTATATATGCCGAGTTCGAATTCCAGTCGAATCCATTATATTCACTTACGTGCTAATACCCTTGGGAAAGGTGTGAATCCTCGTCTTCTCTCCCCCAGCTATGGGTAAATAGCAGGACAGACCAGGTTCTATTACCTTGGATGACAACTGGTCTGAAATGGCAACCTACTGCGGGAAAAAAAATCTGCCTAGTCAGTCATGTATCGAAAGATGATCGCCTAAACGTGTATCACGCATAGGACATAACTGACTGTTAGACAGGTGAATAATTCGAGTGTGTGACTGATTGTCGTTTGTAATAACGGGGTGAAATGAAGAACCACATACTCTGAATTTACGATTTGGGTCATTGGCATGAAGCCAACATAACATAATAAAAACCTACAAAAGCAGCTTAGCTGTACTAGTGAATATGTATATCAGCCATGTAGTTTCATATACCATTATTACTATAATGAAATTTTTAAGCTCGGCCTCGGAGACTTGTGGCTTTGTACCATACTTAGTTCAGTTTAGTAAATACACTTACTGAACTATCTTTAGTAAATATCAATATGGATTAAAGTGTATCGCTGAAATATTATATATATATATATATATATATATATATATATATACTAAAGTGCACTCAGAACGAAGCGTGTGAGCCACTTAAGGCAGAGGGTTACTGTTAAGATGGTTAGTTGGTTAGTTAATTGATTTGTTTAGCGTGATATCAACTCCTTACGGGTCATTTAATACTGAAATTTAATTTTCTTGGGAGCTTTGAAGTAATAAAAATTATGTTATTCTGCTTTCACATGAAAGTACATGGTAGATGATACCCGGTTTTTCTGCATATACAAGTCTGTGTGGATGTAATTACTAGAGGCAGTGGTCTGTGAGTTTTTGTTTGTTTGAAGTTATTTTGGAATTCAATCTGATTTAAGAAATTATAGGATATTATATGGATTAATGTCATGAAAGTTCATGGTTGATTTTGTTTAGCGGCAAATCAACCACTATTGATTATTTAATGCCGAAATCTAAATGATTTGAACACAATTATATGGCTTTAACTTCAAATAAAATGTATTGCTAATCATGTATTGTCGGTCGTTTTTTATGCAAAAATCTAGTTTTATACTTTTCTAGTGTTTTCGTTTGTGGTGGGGGTCACTATTTGTCCATAACTGGGACCCTAGAAGGCGCTATCACCCTGGGTCATGGTGGATCTGGGAACAACAACAATTAAGAGGTGGTTCCACGCTCCTCCTCAAAACCTCTCCCGATCAGAAGCATTGCTGCCGGATGTAATTTATCGTCATACCCATGACTTTTTAAAATGGTTATGATGAATGAGGTGTGTGATATAAATGAAAGAAGAGAGGGTTGGAAGTAAAGATTATGAAGATAACGTGGATCTTTTTTTAAATATTTGTTGAGATAGATGCCTTTCATAATCTTATGGTTTGCAAGCATTTGCTATTCAACCAGTCTGTTTCACCTATTTTGTGCTGGGTCTTTTGTAGATTACTAGTATTTTTTATAAATATATAACGAATAGATAAATGGAAAGGTAAATTCACACATCAGGATAAAAAATATCTGTTCAATATATTAACAGATATATCTATTTTAAAAATACATTACATAAAAAAAACAAATATAACATACATTTAAACTATATTTTTAACACACACACACACATACACACACACACACACATATATATATATATATATATATATATATATATATATATATATATATATAGCAATAATACAATATGGTAATCCGTATGGATAATTCCAAAGAGGATGTTATCCAGAGAGCTCAATCAAACAACAGAGCAAATATTAATTAATTAAAATAAAAAAAAAAAACAGACAACCTTAAGGTTCCATGTCTATAATTTATTTCCTCAGAAAATTTATTTCCTGGGGAAATAAATCATAGTCATGGAACCTTAAGGTTGTCTGTTTTTTTAATTTATATATATATATATATATATATGGTAAAAAGTATTTATTTTTGTTATATATAGATATATATGTATATATATATTTATGTTTTCATATGTTTCTCTTATAAGTATATTACACTGTTATTATTAGTGTTATGGTCCGGTTCTTTGTACCACGGTGATAGTGCCAGGTAGAACCAATAAAGAACTCGAAGGCGGATATGGAATAACACAGATATATTACAAACAGGAATATATACAGAGAAGTAGAAGTGTTAGTATGAACAATCAGGTTTAGTAGAGAGAACAATGTAGTCTCGACCAGTATCACTATTCCAATGTCTTGTAGTAATTGTCTGAACGCGACTCTGTTTCAGACTGCCTCTGACTCGACTCTTGACTCGACTTGAACTACTGACTATATTTAGTCACCCCCCCACGTGGGCATCATGTGGAACAAGGCCGGTTTAACGTGGGATCTCCGAGCCCGTGGGCTCGGCCCAAAATATGCCCATTTAACCCGTATAAACGGGTTCAGGGTCATTTTACCTCCCCGAAAGAGAATCCGCCCTTCGGCGTAGCCTCTTTCGGGTTCCTCCCCGCCCGAAGGCAGAGAGTCCAACCGATCAGCCGGTCAGAAAGTGAACGACTGACTCCCGCCTACTGACTGAGGCACAGTATTTATTAAGTATGGAATAGTCCATTATTATTATTATGGGTAAGATCACATAACAATTAGTATTATGTGATTATGATAACATGATGCTGATAATCCTCTGTTTAGAGCTTTATTTGACACATTGATGTAACTCTCTTTTAAATGTAACTTTCCTATCACTCTAACATCCCTTACCCCTTATATTAACTCTTTTTTTGTGTGCTCTCTTCATAATGTAAGTCCCCAAAGAAAACTTTTCTAGGTCAATCTATTTTTGCTATTGTTTCTTTTTGTTTTTTTCATTTTTCTGTTTCTTTTTTTATCTTTGTATATCTGTCTGTCTGAGATATATTAATTCCATTTCTTGAAATATAGTCGGTCTGAGGAGATGAGTATGCTTATATTCATCGAAATAAATTTATTACTGACGATGGATCTTTAAGGTTTTTTCCTTATTATTATTATTATTATTATTATTATTATTATTATATATATATATATATATATATATATATATGGTAAAGAAATATAGTTGAAGGTTATGCTATATTTATGTGTAAAAATGATCAATATGAGAGATAGAGCGTATGTAAATGTAAAAGTGGACGCTGAGGTCAACAACAAGCAACGACAGTTTGCTTCATGCTTAAACGCAATCTTCGAGCTATGTGCGTTGTGTTTTGGCTTGATTATTTATATATGCTGGACAATGGTGCATTATGGGTAGCAATGTCTATTGCTATTGTATCATCCTAATGGTTATGTTTCAAATTATTCTCAGGGCTATTGAATGGGAATCATTGTGGATCTAGATGCGGTTATTTGTAGCTGTCTTTATAGTGTTATTAAGTTTTTAGTCGTTGCTTGTTATTTATTACTCATTGTTGATTACTTAATTATGTGTTTTTTATTATTCTTATCGTATTTATCTGTGTTTAGGCGTTCATTCATAATTTTTAATGTGTTGATTATTTGCTTTATTTATTTATTTATTTATTCATATTTTTTCTTTATTTTTTCTTTATATATATTTTTCGGGGGTAGGTTATCTTATTTTTTTAGTTTCAGGTATGACGTTGTCTAAAATATGTTGCATTATCTGCGTTGTATATAGTGTATAGCTTTGCATTTATCATAGTGATATTTCACAGGGTATTTGTTTTTACTTTTCGATTTTTAAATAATGTAGTAAAAATTTGTTTTCGTGCCTGCATTTTGAGATAAATTTATAAACTTGAGATAAGTGAATACACAAATTAAGTGAATAATAAACAAATTACGAATCCACCCATAAGTACAAGTAGATGGAATAATAAAAACCAACAGTAAATAATTAAGTAATCAATATTAAATAACGTGTAATAAATGACCAATACTATAAATTAGGAGTAAACCAGTGGAAAGACACAACAGCAACTATACACTCGATCTGCTACCTAAAAACAAACATAATTTCGAATTTATACAACTAAATATAAACTATTTCTACTCTTTTATAAACGAACTTATGCTAGGTAAGGCCATGTTCTTAGCTTAAGAACAAATACAAACACAAACGAAAATCCCGAAAAACACTATTATTCGACAACGAAGACGCGTTGATAAAGAAAGAAGGAACCTTTGACATTACAATGGGAAGCTTTGATGGTGCTGTGTCTGTGAGTTATACTTTTGCTACATTAGCTAATTAAAATAATCAATAAAAATGATATAGACCTCTACAGAGACCTTCGTCTCTGTAGAGTTTGGTAATAACAACAAATAGTACTCGACTGTAATAGAAGTTGAGCCTGACTAGGAAAGCCTGCTGGACAAATTGGTGGGTGGTTTATATAACACCCTGGGAGATTCTACTCTGCTACCCAGGCTATTCTATTCTGTAGGTTCGATTGGCTGATGATTCTAGTGTGGATATTGTGCTCAATAAATATCCGTCATACTATGACATATTCAAGAGAGGGCCATGTATTGAGTTACAACCCTGTTTATTTTTGTCATCAAACTGAACGCTAGTTGGAAACCTACTTGTGAAGGTGAGTCTCACACTCTTGATTGTTCAGTTTCATAATTCTAAGAAACTATAACAGAGAAAAAACAAACAAAACCGGAAAAATAATCATAATTTTTTTTTCAAAATTCGACATTGGCGTAAAAACAAAACTAAATGATGTAGATTTCCTAAATGTCACGCTTAGCCTAAGGAAAAGTTCGTATCAACCATATAGAAAACAAGGACAAACCTGTTTACATATACATCTTCCAACCACCCACTGACAATAATCAAATTTTCTGCATACATATATATATATATATATATATATATATATATATATATATATATATATGCAGAAGTCTGTGATCTTATAGTTATACATTCGGTAAGTAAGATAATCAATAAAAATGATATAGGTCTCTACAGGGACGAAGGTTTCATAATCCTAAGAAACTAAACAGACAAAAAACAAAACTAGAAAAATA
Source organism: Acanthosepion lycidas (assembly GCA_963932145.1). NCBI lineage: Eukaryota > Metazoa > Mollusca > Cephalopoda > Sepiida > Sepiidae > Acanthosepion > Acanthosepion lycidas. Next base: position 87,635,533 of record OZ010574.1, read on the forward strand.
AACATAGTTTTTTTCAAAATTCGACATAAGCATAAAAACAAATTACAATTATTTCAATGAAATCATCTTCAGTGAAGACAAAAAAGATTATGAAACAGCCTTAAAAGATAATGGATTTTGGACAAAAAATGTTTAACTGACACAGCGCAAAATTACTAACAGGCAAAGAAACAGCGTATGGTTTAATACACTGTACAACAAAACCGTAAAATCAATCGAAAGGTAAACATTCATTAAACTCATACATAAACACTCCCTCCATTTGGCACTATTCATCTGATTCAATAGAAACAGTAAAAATATCAGCTACAGTTGCACCGAAAACATGACACTATCACGTGTGAAACAAAAGAAAAGTAAATGGAACGAGAAAGCCAAATAAGCTTTATTGTAAACCAAAAAACGGTTTATTATAATTTTAGTGGTTATGGTCAGCAAAATAACATGTAGGCTTATTGGCAAGTAGTTAAAAATACTTAAAAAATAACTTCAGTCAGGAGTTTCTGAGTTTTTGTCGTATAGTTTGCATGTAAGCTCTGCAAATGGTAGAAACGGACTTCTTGGAAGCATATTTCTGCAACAGCTGACTTAGTGAGCCAACTCGCTTAATTTTGGCGCAAACCAACGAATACGGGATGAAAGACCTCCACTTTGTAAGGTCATTCGACCACAGGAAAATAACCCACAACTCAGAGAAGTTTTATTCATAAAAAATAGATTCGCTTAACACCTTCCCTCATAAAATGTTTAACATGAACATGGAAAATTTTTCAAATCATTTCACAGAATGAAATATGACATTTTGAACAATTTTAAAGAATAAAATACGATATTTAATCTAAATTTCTCTAGTATTGAAATTTATCAGCATCAAGAAGGTATAGACAATTTTAAATTGTAGAAAGTGCATCAGCTATAACTTTTCCTTTAATGTGATTAATAAGGAAATTATATTCTTGAAGAAGAATCCACCTTGTTAGGCTATGATTTTTGTTCGCCATCTTTAAAAAAAAAAGTCGTGATCAGGGTGTACAAGAATTGGAAGAAAAATAAGACTTTTGAACTCACTAACCAAAGCAAAAAATTATTTTCTTTCACTGAGAGATATTTGTTTTAATTTTTTATCTAAATTACATATGATTTCATTATTTTTTTATGCTTGATGACATTCAAAAACATTTATGATATTAGCCAAGATCGAGATTATTTTCTTTTACTTTTTATGTGCCGTGTCTTTTCAGGACGTAGGTGGTCATGGCTCTCCACTACCCCCTATCACTTGTAGCTCCCAATAAGTTTTGTGCCTCTGCCAACTTCCTTATACCACGTTGTGTCATCCACTTGCTTAAGCCCGCCAGATATGTCATGCGTTGCTTTCTTTTGTCTCTTATCCTCTTTATTCGACCTGTGAGTATCAGATTCTCCAGGCCCCCCTTTCTCATTACGTGTCCCAGAAATTTCATCTGCCTCTTCCTTAAGCATAAGCTTCCCCCTTGTTTACATCCTCTCCAAGACCTCATCTTTGCTCACACGCTCGGTCGATGATATCCGTAGCATCCTTCTGTAGAACCACATCTCTGCTGTCTCGAGTCTCTTCTTCATCTTTGAGGCAACCGTCCAATATTTGCTGCCGTGTAGAAGGATAGATGTCATGTAGCAGCTCAGTACTCTCTTCTTTGTTACCAAAGAAATCCTCCTGTCTTGTACTGCCCAGCTTTTGGAATGCATCCTTGGACATCCCAATCCGTTTTCCGATCTCAGCGACGCACCATTGGTTTAATTTTTAGACAATTATTTCTTTTAATGTAATTTTTTTATCGTGTTAATATTGCATATTGTTTCATTTTTACGCTGATCTGGGGTGAGAACAACATAATTCAAACCATTAATTTTTACGTGTATTAGATAACAACTAAAAATATTTTGCTTGTAGAGGATTGCTAGGGAGGGGCGAAAAGACTAAAACATTTTACCTGGTTTAAAATTTCTCCTTTCTGTATTTTATATCATGATTAATTTTTATTTTGTTTTGGAAATGTTTTAAATTTTCCTGGGCGGTTTTGAATACACCATTTTCATTAAACTTTGGTACGTAATCTAACAAATTAATATCAGTGGTTTCAGAAAACCATTTTTCTTTTCTAGACTTTTGAAAGGGAAGTGTATTTTTATTTTGGTGAATGGCATCGACTTCGTCGGCTAAACTGTGTGACGGCAGTCGGAAGAGTTTTACGAAGGATAAACATTGATTAAACTGAAGTTTATAGTTCTAATTTCCAACTCGTTTTCAGTCAGATGAAACATAAGTGTCTCATTCAGTTTAATAAATTCATCCGAAGATGATATATTTTCTGTATCGTCTTCAGTTTGTTTTTTAGCTCTTGCTCTCGTAATAGCGCAAGCAGGATATATGTTTTGATTTTTTTAAATCACAATAATTATCAAAATGCAATATGTCTGAGGCATTAGGCTCCGTTACGACTTACCTACCAACCAAATCATTGCCAATTCAGAAACATCTTTGATAGATAAAGTATGGCGAACACCTATAATAAACTGGACCAGTAAGTAAATTCGATGGCGGTGAACATTAATGATATTTAGCTCAACACATGCAATAATAGTTATCTCCGGTTAATTCCCCTCTCCAAGTTATCCACCGCCTTAAGCAGGTTTTGAACTCACACTCTTTCATGTCACAGTGGATAAAGACGTTAGTTAGATCCAGTGACAGGACCCAAAAGAGTGTGAGTTCAATACCTGGTTAAGGAAGTGGAGAACTTGGAGAGGGGAATTAACAGGAGATAACTGACATCCATTAGACATGGCACGTGGAACTAGAACAGTCTACCCCAGTGAGCGAAATAAAGGGTTCAGTTCGACATTCCAACAACCTCAAAAAGGCCGGAGCGTACAACAGCCGAAACGTTGTGATAAACATGGCGACAAAGATGAGGAAAATAGTCCGAATAATGTAAATCGTGTACATAATCGTATTCCTACTTACAATTATTTGTATTCAATAGCATCTAGAATAATTAAAAAAACAACCGTTACCACATACCCAATAAGAGTTAGGATAACAAAATAGGAGACCATATTACCCATAATGCACCATTGACCAGCATATATAAATAGTCAAGCCAAAACACAACGCACATAGCCTAAATATTGCGATAAATAATATATAAATATATATATTTATTTATATTTATATACACACACTTTTTATACACACACACACACACACACACACACACACACACACACACACACACACACACACACACATATATATATATATATATATATATATATATATATATATATATGAATAAATTCATTTATTCAGTCACTGCATTTTGCGCCTCTGTGGTCATCACTTCTCCGCTGTTTCTGTTTTTTTGTGGTTCATGGTGACATTTAAGGCAAAGTAGTGCAATGGCTTTGTTATTTCCTTTTGCACCGGGGATGTTGAGGTTACCTGGTGCCTCCTCTCAGAAGCTGGGTCCACCCACTTGTAAAACCGTTGACTGAGGTCCAGCTCCTACGCCCAGTCTAGCGACTGTCCGTTAGCCGCTTGACAGAGGTAGGTTCCCCTTCACCGGTCTGGTCGGTAAACTCTTCCGACTGCCGTCACACAGTTTAGCCGACCAAGTCGATGCCGTTGACCAGTGTCTAGCCGTTGCTAGGTCCATGTAACTGCTTGGAGCCATATGTGAGAGTTCTATGTAGGAATTGGACCAATACAATCTTGCATCCCAATTCACCCGAGTAAAGCAGGGTTAATGCATATGCAAAAGCGCTAGCACTCATGATACGCCCCTATATACACCCTGCACACACACACACACACGCATACACACACACACACATATATATTGTTTTAAACAATACACACACACACACACACAGATATATATATATATATATATATATATATATATATATATATATATATATATATATATATATATCCTTGTGCAGGTATGCAGAAAATAGAAAAGAACACGTTGGGTGCATAATCCGGGGTTCCTTAGTATTTTTGTTTTTATTTTTAAGAAGACAGTGCTCCATACAGAAGTAGAGCTTATATTATAATAATATTTTTTGTTTAAAAATATGATTCCTTCGCTACATAAGAGTTCTCATGTTTCAAAAACGAGAGCCGAAATCATCCAAATAATTAATAAAATTAATTTGGATTGTGGTGTTTAGTCCCGTTTCATCTTCAAGCGAAATTTTAGGAATAAGCTATCTCTCGGTTTACGTGTATTTTTAGGCAACGTCTCGTTTTTGAAACATGAGAACTCTTATGTAGCGAAGGAATCATATTTTTAAACAAAAAATATTATTATATTATATATATATATATATATATATATATATAAAGTGAACATTGAAATCAACATTCAGATGCGACAGACTGTTTCATGCTAGACGCAATCATCAGGTCACATGTTGCTTCTGAATGTTGACTTCAATGTTCACTTTTATATTTACACACGCTCTATCTCTGATATTGAGCACTTTATCCCATAAATATACCACACCTTAAAGCTGTATTTCTTCATATATATATATATATATATATATATATATATGAAGAAATATAGCTTTATATATATATATATATATATATATATATATATATATATATATATATATATATATATATGTTTAAAAATATAAAATTCTATATTTATGGGAGAAAAGTTCTTAGCATTGGAGATTTGTAGATGTAGACAGTGCGGACATAGGAATCAAAACTGCATGGTTACTGTAAATTTCACGCGATCTTCAAACCACACATACACACATATGTATATATTGATCCCTACATGACAGAGTTACTAGAGAGCATTTTGCAACTCATCCACTTTCTATTATGTCAAACATCGTGGCATAACACTAACAAAACATTTTTGATAACCGGATAGTTTGGGTTTAGATTCAGATGGGTTATTTTACCGACACACCAACCTCAATGGTCATTTCACGACGAATCAGGTACTTTTAAGATTTCTCTTTTTTCTTTCTTTTTTTATTTGCATTATTCGGACTATTGTCCTCATCTTTGTCGCCATATTTATCACAACGTTTCGGCCGTTGTACGCTCCGGCCTTCTCCAGGTGTTTGGAATGTCGAACGGAAAATTAACAGGAGATAACTGATAACTGACATCCATCAAATATGGCACATGGAACTAGAACAGTCTACCCCAGTGAGCGAAATAAAGGGTTCAGTTCGACATTCTAAGCACCTGAAGAAGGTCGGAGCGTACAACGGCCGAAACGTTGTGATAAATATGGCTACAAAGATGAGGAAAATAGTCCGAATAATGTAAATAATGTACATAATACCTCATCTCAGAAATATAAACATATTCTTTTTTTTTTTTTTTATTGTATTTATTTTACAGATAAATTCTTTTATAAGGCGTTATTATATAAGGTTGTAGATGTAATTCAGTTTTAGTTGCCTTTTGTAGCCGGGTGTTTATTTAGTTTCCTTTTTATATTTTGGGGTAGAGTTTTGTTACATTTAAGAATTCTTAGAATCGCTTTGGGTTATTGTTGGTGATTTTACTATAAATAGGTATTGTTGGTAATTTTATTATATAAAAATGTATTGATAGTATTTTTACTATGAAAATGTATTTTTATACTTTCATTTTGTTTTGTTTTTGTCTTAGGGTTCTCTATTTGCCCATAGCTGGGACACTGACAGGTACTACTACCCCATATCAGGGTGAACCAGAGAACAGCAACAGTTAAGAAGTGGTTCCAGTGTCCTCAAAACCTCTAATCTCAAGATCAGAGTCCTTGCTGCCTGATGTAGTTTATCGTCTTACCCAAGGACGGGGATAACAGGTAAGAACTTCGTAGATGCATTTCCTAAAGACATTAATATAATGAACATAAGATGTTTCAGCTGAAATTCGAACCATATATAGATGAAAAGAGAGGAGGAGGAGGAGGAGGTAGGGAATTAATAAGGATTGAGAATGGAATTTTAAAAAGTGTCGGAAATTAATATACAGATAAAATGAGTAAATGAAATTTCGAAAGAAAGAAAGAAAGAAAGAGAGAAAGAAAGAAAGAAATGTAGAAGCTTAAAGAAACAAACATATATATAAGGAGGCTAAGAAAGAAAGAAAGAAAGAAAGAAAGAAAGAGAGAAAGAAAGAAATGTAGAAGCTTAAAGAAACAAACATATATGTATAATGAGGCTAAGAAAGAAAGAAAGAAAGAAAGAAAGAAAGAAAGAAATGTAGGAGCTTAAAGAAACAAACATATATGTATAATGAGGCTAAGAAAGAAAGAAAGAAAGAAAGAAAGAAAGAAAGAAAGAAAGAAATGTAGGAGCTTAAAGAAACAAACATATATGGAGAAGGAGGCTAAGAAAGAAAGAAAGAAAGAAAGAAAGAAAGAAAGAAAGAGAGAAAGAAAGAAAGAAACAAACAAACAAACAAATGTAGGAGCTTAAAGAAAGAAGCATATATGGAGAAGGAGGCTAAGAAAGAAAGAAAGAAAGAAAGAAAGAAAGAAAGAAAGAAAGGGCAAAAAGATGTAAAGATCGAATACGATTGAAATAAAGAATGAAATAGACAGAAAGAGAAAGATGAGAAAGAATTTAACAAGGAAATGAGGAAGGAAAAAGAAAGAAAGTTGCAAGAAAAAAAAGAAGAGAAAGAAACAATTGTAAATAAGAAAGAAAGAAAGAAAGAAAGAAAGAAATAAAGAAAGAGAAGGAAAGGGCGAAGAAAAAAAAAGGGGCGAATAAGATTGAAGTATAGAAAGAAGAGAATAGAAAGACGCGAGAAGGAAATTGTGAGAAGTTCTGCGGTCTTTTGAAGAAAAAAGAAAAAGAAAGGAAAAATGTTGAAGATCTAAATAAATAACAACTTTAACGAACAGAAGAAAGGAGAATAATATGGGGAAAAAAAAAATAAATAAAAACAAAATGGGAAGAACTCCTTACAAACCGGAAGAATGAGTGGGTGTTGTCAAAAAATATAAAAAACGAAGCAAAAACGTGAATGGTGTCGGAATAAATAAAGAGCAGCAGAGAAAAAAGGCGAAATTTAATATGGCGTCATAAACGGCGGGAAACAACAAGGAGGCGCTTTAGCAAGGAAAGCCAAAGAAGTCAATCATTTAGGGATAGGGAGACGGTAATGGCGGCTACTCCAGACTCAACCCTTTGACAAGGAAGGGAAGGGACTCTGATTTATCGGCTTCGTCGTGGCCGGAATGCGACTTTTATTGTTAGTCTTCGATGCTTTTCGCCTATCAGGTTCTGCTTAAACACACGCTAACGTCGGCAAGAACAAACCTCTGCAAATTGGCGACTGGATTTATCAGGGCTATCAGATTGCGAATCATTGCCACTAGAGCACAGACCACCCCGTTTGGGTGACATTTGGCCAGTGGGGCCCCCATCCTATCCCATAGCCTCACACAGCAAACACAAATTATTTTTTTCCTTTTTTTTTTTTGCTCTTTTGATTTTACTCCGCCAGACCACTCGATTTGAGTTGATCTCGTCAAGACTGCTTAATGGTTCAGATACTTGCGTATTTTCTCCCAACTTGTGTTCCAACACCGAAGTGAAAGCTGAACTCTTCAATGCTGGTTTTCAAGTCAGAATTCTCCAGTTGCAAAAAATAAAAGAAACAATCTTCAAAAAAAACCCCCACTTTATTTTGCTAAAATAAAATGTGCAAAGACACTGGGTATTGTCATCACAGACAAACGAGCCTTTTTACTAATTGTTCGTCTACGACCCGAGAGCCACGCAAAGTAGAGTGTTACTGAATGACGTTGTTGTATGAGTGTAAGACGAGAAGGTGTTATGGGACCTTACCCATAATAACATAATGGACTATTCCATACGTAATAAATACTGCGCCTCAAGAGGTAGCAGAGAGTGGAGTTCAGTCGGAAGTCTGTCAATCAGTCAGAGGCAGTCCGAAACAGAGTCGCGTTCAGACAATTGCTACTAAACCTGATTGTTCGTACTAACACTTTTCTACTTCTCTGTATCTATTCCTGTTTGTAATATATCTGTGTTATTCCATATCCGTGTTCGAGTTCTTCTTTATTGGTTCTACCTTGGACAGTCACCGTGGTACAAGGAACCGGACCATAACAGAAGGCGAGAAGTGCAGATTATAAGTAGGATAGATAAAGCTTCACCCTGGATCTTAACATTGTAAGAATCGGGGAAGCATACTCTCAGGAGTCTGCTGCTCAAAGTAACGGTTCTTAGAAAGAAAGTGTCCGAATAGAACTTCCTAATTATCAGTGGGATACAAAAGGACATGGGGATGGTTTGTCACCATGTAGGTGGAATGGCCTGTCTTAGACCGTGGAGCTTTAAACTAGTGGAAGTAATGAATGTGAACCAAGAATGCGAAAAGTCTATCCCCGTAGATTAAATCAAATATTCAGTTCGGAATTCCTTGTAGTTTATCCGTATCGAAATACACGAGGAAGGCCGATATATAAGATGAGGACGATAGTTCGAATGTAAATAGTATAAATAATTCCAGCTGAATGCATTGCATTCACTTACGTGTCAATGCCCTTGAGAACGGTATGAATCCTCTTCTTCTCCCATCAGCTATGGGTAAATAGCAAGACAGACCGGGTTCTATAGCCTTGGATGGCAACTGGCTTACCGCAGAAAGAAATGGCAACCTACTGTAGGGAAAAATCTGCCTCATCAGTCATGTATAGAAAGATAAATGATCGCCTAAGCGTATATCACGCATGGCAAATAACTGACTGACTGAATAAAAGTGTAAATATTAACGGAGAGAGCAAAGCAGTAAATACCACCAAACGGCAAAAGAGTGGTCAACATGTATCAGAGAAATAAGAGAGGAAATACCGAGCCAATTAGTTCTTTGAGGACTCGTCTTTTAATAGCGTTAACGTTTTGCTCTAACTTGTTCTGATTATCATTTCTTTTCAGACAAAAGGATGACAAGAATCAACCTCACTCAGCAAATGAAAAGAAATACTGTAATAATTGGTTTAAAAGCAGAGCATAGTGATTTAGATATTGTTCACTGCCTGAAAGTTGCATGGTTGTTTGTTGTCAAATTTCTCAAAGAGCTGGAACAGATTCTACAGCAGTAGCCAAATGTAAAACACATGCTAAGGGTTCTAATACAATCAGAATACCCAAATCTGAAAGGCACAGAAAGTTATTGATAAGAACCGCAGTAATTTAATTAAATGCCATTGCAAAGCATCTCAAGTTTTCAAGGTACTGTATCGGATGAATTGTGTATCAAGACAAGTCATACACACAGAGGTCAATTCATATCAGCAAAGATAAATATTGTTTCCACACAAAGTACTTGAGCATGTTGAAACATCAGTAATCTGGAATGATTTGGTTTTTCTTTGATGAGAAAAACTTTGATCAGCAGCAAAAGGTCAACCCAAAGAATGTCAGATGTTTATGCAGAGATCCTAAAGGTCAAGCATAATTTTATGGCAAATGTGGTTGTTCTGGGGGTTGTGAGCAATGGAGAAGATGTCACACCTCCCCACTTTTTTCCTCAGGACAAGGGTCAATTCTGCTGGTTATAAGGAGGTGTTGAAGAGGGTTATGAGTCCTTGGATATAGAGTGTGAACAAAGGACTACCATACACTGAGCAACAAGACTTTGAGCCATCTCATATTGGATAATCATTTGAGATTTGAAACTGCCAATCACTATGTTACATTGATTTCTTTGTCCACACTATACAGGGTTGCTCAGTTCTTTGAGGACACATCTTTTAATAGTTCTAACTAGTTCTGAGTATCATTTCTTTTCAGATAAATGATGACAAGCTAACTCAGCAAATAAAAAAAGCATGCTGGAATTGTGGCCTTGAAGGGAGAGCATAGTGATTAAAAAACCGCTGGCTTCTTGAAAGTTGCACATCAGTAGCCAAATGTAAAAACCCAGCTGTAATACCCTCAAAACACGAATTTGTACGAGAAACGTAAAAAGATTATCGATAAGAACCCTCGAAAGTCGATTACCGCCATTGTTAATTTTGTGATGGCAACGAATACTCGTTGTCACTTTTCGTAATGATCGTTGTAGTAGAGAATTTGTAATCGCAAATACAACTATAGTAACGCCGTTGAACAATACTGGTGTCAGACGCCTTCGAATAACACTCGCACTAATATTGTTCGATAATTCTCGCTCGGAAGGTAACCACCGAATAGAGAAGTAGTATAGCGAACAGTATAGAGACTAGACTAGAAATGGTGATCCATATAGTAACAAAGGATAGTTTAGAAATGGTGATCAATTAAACGCCAAGCTACTATCTACTTATGCATTCTCCTATGGTCACGTGATCCACTTAATTCAATAATGGGATCGCCTGTTTGCTCACTGGCAATCTATGTTCAAACTCAGCGACACTTTATTCCTATATAAAAGTTAAGAAGCTCAAAGTTTCAAAGCACTGAATTGTGCATTAGGACCTTCGATACAAGTCATATATGATGCGTAGAGACCATATAATAATTAAAGAATCAATTCCGAAGAAGAAAACAAATCCCCAAAAATTGCTGCTCTTAAAAACTTAAATAAAAATAACAGAATTGTAAGACAGGACAAATAAGGTTTTTAAAAAAATAAAATTGTAAGTAGAATACTAAAAACTAAAAGTTTCTGGAAAGTAGAATTGAACCCCGTTTCAAAGACATTAAAAAACATGCATAGTGTAGTTTCCATCATTATTAATTAAAAAAAAAACTTTAAATAAAAAAAAAGTGTCTGAATGATGAGAGATTGGAACTGGCTAGGATCGAACCCACCCAAGTGTAATAGTTGTTAATAAGACGAGTTCTTACCTCAGCTGGTCGGATAGCAGTCTGGTCACTATCGGAATTGACCAATACACCCCTGGGTCAAAAACAAGCTCCATCAGGCAAATCTTCAAGTTGAAACTCCTCCGCCTCATCTTCGTTGACTTCAAAATCTGTCGTTAATTGGCAATCGTTAAAACTTCGGCTGGAATAAGTACCGCCGAAGAAGGAGCAGAATTGCCTCTAGCTCCAGATCTCATCATGTCCATGCAGACTACACCATTGCTTGAGCCATTGAAACACCAAGAATATGTAATGCTTGGGCCTTTCTCTTAATCTTTGACCAGGATCAAACGCTCAACCGAAGGAATAACAGGTGGTTGTACAGAGACTCTAAAGACGTTTCAAAGGTGAACACAAAGTTTCCGACAGCGTCATGAACAACGAAGGAGATGTCATGGTTCCTTACTTGTTAACTTAGGGTTTAAGAGCCAATGCTGCTGGTTATAAGGAGATGTTGGAGTGGGCTGTGAGACCGTAGATAGGGAGCGAAGGAAAAGAAGACCGTGCACCCACTAATAAGACTCTGCGTCGTCTCATAAGACCAAAATACCCAATAATGGATGAGTTAAAATCTCCATGATCACGTCATCTTAAACATATGGTCTCCGAGCTCACCAGACCTGAATCCATTATATACTACATATCGGGCGTAGACTAGATGGAAGTCAATCAACGAACGCCTCCATAACATGAAATCTCTGATGACTGCCATGACTGGGTCGAAAACAAGCTCCATCAGGTAATTCTTCAGGTCGGAACTCCTCATCATTATCTTCGTTGCCTTCAGAATCAGTCGTATCACTATTGGCAATCGTTAAAACTTCGGCTGGAGTAAGTGCCGCCGAAGAAGGAGCAGAATTGCCTCTTACTTCTTAACTTAGGGTTTAAGGGTCAATGCTGCTGGTTATAAGGAAATTTTGGAGTGGTCCGTGAGACCGTAGATAGAAAGCGAAGGAAAAGAAGACCGTGCACCCACTAATAAGACTCTGCGTCGTCTCATAAGACCAAAATACCCAATAATGGATCAGTTAAAATCTCCATCATCACGTCATCTTAAATATATGGTCTCCGAGCTCACCAGACCTGAATCCATTATACTACTACATATCGGGCGTAGACTAGATGGAAGTCAATCAACGAACGACTCCATAAAATCTCTGATGACTGCCATAACTCACACAATGTCCAAAATAGATAAAGATTATCTGTTTCAGGCATGCCAACGTTTCAGACCTCGTACTGAAGCAGTCATCGATAGAGGATTCCTTAAGTAGGTTCATCAAGAAGAGTTTCAAGATTATTCATGCCAATTCTTCCTCAAATAAAGCACTTCTTTCATGAACATATGAAATTGCGATTAAGTGATAAAAGGTGGCTTTAACACATAGCAAAAAGAAAGGATAACAGATGGAGCAAAATATCGTTAATAACTCAAATTTTATCACTTCTAAAAATAACAAAACATTAAATAAGCATCTAGGTATTCGTATTTAGCATATAATCCCACACTTTCTAACTAAATTTAAATCCAGTCTCTATCTCACCATCTTTGTATTTTTTTTGAGACGTTGCTATACTGCTGTTAAATGAGCTCAACTTGAGCCAACGTTAGGAGAGGCTGCTTATTACTTCACTTCATATATATATATATATATATATATATATATATATATATATATATTATAAAAAGGCTTAAACACTAATATTCCACGGTCATAATTTATTCCATTGGAATCGTAAATACGATCCAATTCCTCAGACCTACAAATTCAAAAAGAAAACCTGGATTCTATCCTCTTGGAATTTTTTTATACAAATATATATGTATGTGTATGTGTGTATGTATATATATTTATATGTTTTGCATATGTATGTGTATATTTACCACTAATATTATCTCTCTCTCTCTCTCTCTCTACATATATATATATATATATATATATATATATATATATATACGTGTGTGTGTGTGTGTTTGTATGTGTGTGCGTACGTTTGTGTGCGTGTGTTTAAATCCATATACACAGATACACATATATATATATATATGTATGAAACTAATCCCTGTTGTAGACGCATGATCAGGCACATTTGTATTCATTTACACTATTTATATTGTTTGGACTGTTGTCTTCATCTTTGTTGCCATATTCACGATGTTTCGACCGTTGTACGCTCCGGACTTCTTCAGGTGTTTGGAATTTCAAACCAAACCAAACCAAACCAAACCAGGGAGAGAATGAAAAACCATATAGACTACCTGACCCAACGATTTAGAAATAAAATGCCATATTCTAAAATAGGTCTGCACAATTTTTTTTGAAAAAAGTCAAGGGTCAAACTGCTCGCAGAAAATTATCTGCGGGCCAGAACAGTAGATTTTTAGAAAGATTTTGTAGAGTTAATTCAGTCAGTCAGTTATATGCCATGCTTGACACACGCTTAGGCAATCATATATCTTTGAATACATGGCTGGAGAGGTAGATTTTTTCCCGCAGTAGGTTGCTATTTCTTTCTGCGGTAGACCAGATGCCATCGAGGGCTATAGAACCAGGTCTCTCTTGCTATTTACCCATAGCGGGAGAGAGGGGAGAAGAAGAGTATTCATACTTTTCCCAAGGTTATAAGCACGTAAGTGAATGTAATGGATTTGACTTGATTTCGAACTTGGCTCTCCGATTCCTCAATCCGAGCCACTATTCATTACTCTACTATGGCACAAATGCAACACAAAAGAGGCGCGTCTTAACCAAAATCAAAGATAGGACATAATTTCTTTTTATATTTTTCAGCAATATTCAAACGGCCGTTGTCAATTTTTTCTTTAATTTTTTTTGTAAGACAGGTTTAGATTTCATTTTTGAGTCTTTTTTTTTTTTGCGAGCTTCCTTAGTTTTAGACCAATGGTTATGTGATATTCAAGATATGTCAACATTTGATATTTTTAAAGATTTCTAATCAGTCAACAATGATACTACAGCGTTGGAAAATATAACTGCTTTCTCACTCTTCTGGTAAACTGCTAACATCGAAATATAAAGTCAGATTGTCTCAACGTTCCCCCCTCCCCTACACACACACACACTTTCTTCAAACAGAGAACAAGGAGGTGAATGGCTCTTTGCATACCCCATCCACCCATTTTCACTAGTTACGCAAGAGTTTCAAAACGGTTTCATCACATCACTACAGTGTTGTCAGCCTGAATTTGATTCGATTCTAGTCTAGATTGTATAGGATTTTCAGTATAAGTAAGATCGATATAGAGAGAGCAGACGAGAAATTTCTTTTCTTTTTCTCCGGAATGTAAAAGGGATTAATTAATTCGATACGATGATACGTTAAATTGCAGGTGATAGTAGTAGTGCGTATTATAAATAGGTTTAAACAAAAATAGTTTTTTGTTATTGATTTATGATAAAAAATACGGACTTGTTGTCCTAAAATAAGAAAGATATTATCCCAATTTTCCTTTTAAATCCAACATTAATAATTGTAACAGTTTTTTGTCAATAAATTTATGTTTATCAGTAACCTCATTTTTTATTTGGCAAAAAAATAAAAAATCTATAAAAAAGGCCAATTTCGAAGGAAAAAGGATATCAAGTTAACAATTTATTGAAATTTTAATTTTCAGCATCATCACCACTTTCTATTATAGATTAAATATCTAAATTGTCATTAAACAAATTATTCACAATATTATCTTCGCCATATTTAAAATTATTTTAGGCCTCTTCATTTTCTTGCCAATGGATGTCATCTTCAGAGCCATCCATGGCTGTCGTGAGACAACACTTCTTGAAACCTCTCTTTATAACATCCTCACTGACATTTATCGGGAAAACCGCATGGTAATTTTCAACATTATTTTAGCCGCTTAGTTTTGACTAGCAGCATGGCCCGGCATTGTCTGTGCTTGATTCAGAAATCGTACGAGTCATACAGCAATCGCTATCACTCGACTTAAAATATTTTTGCCCTTCCTTGCCTTTAAAGGAGTGCCCTTTGCCGTGCTGATGTTGCTACATGCCTTACTTCTTGCCTATCTCACACTGCGAATTTTTTCTAAGCTCTATACTAAACATTAAATCTGTTACGAAAAAAGAACTAAACAAAATGAACAGAAAACGATCAGCTTTAAAAAAGGACTCGTAACTGGAAAAACCGAATAAAAAAAAGAATGTTAACAACAAATACTTTTTCACATCCAACCCAGTTCTGCGGAATCAGAATCAACATTGAGTTGAAGCAAGCGAATGAGCCAATTGGAGTAAATTGCCATGCAGATTTAAATTTTTCCCACTTGTGACGAATGCAGCTATCGATTTTTTTGCATGCTAGTTAACATTCGTGTCAGTCAGTTGTTGGCTCTCACGCTGGCCAATAGATTCTCCTGCCTATTTGTGGCAGACGGCTATAGGCTCTCACTCTGGCCAGTAGAAAATGGCCGCAAACTACATGAAAACTGCGCCGTAGAAGCATGAAAAAATCGATTATTTCCACTATCGATGGGAGTTGGGAAATACAAAGTCGGTGTTGGCCTTCGTGCTAACTTGTAGCATGTGCATGTAAATTTTGGTGCAAATCCGTCGAAAATTGCGTCCGTGCATTCGTTTCACACACACACACACATCCTACCTTTTATAGATAGAGATTTTATTCTTAATGTCAAGGTAGACAAAATATCTTCGTAATTATTATTTTTTTTTTTTGACAAAATTTATAGATGCGTATTATACATAGGGATAGATATATTTATTAATTTTTGGATCATTTGATGGGGTGTGTATTATTTATGGATTTTCGAGAAATTACGATTATACTGATTGAATAAAGTCATACCCCACCACGCCAAAAAACAAAAAAAAACAAAACAAAAAAAAAACAAAAACCAAAGAAAAACTGATTAACCACTGAATTTATTTTGATGAACACAAAAACTTTGTACAGAACTGCTCTAAAACGTACCCAAGTGATGACGGTTGGGCCGATCACTTCTTCGCCTTATGGAAACTAAGGTAAACATTACACAAATTAATGAAACCAAAAATAAATTGCAACACAACAAACTCCAGAGTGACTTATACATTAGTAGTTAACAAATATAAAACCTTAGAGTCAATGTGTTCCACGGCGCTGTGTCGTGACCTTGTGGGATCTTCCGCAACAAACCAGCTTTATCTCTTTTTAGGAAATGCACTCTTCCTATCTGGTAAGTAACATCCTACTTTCATATAAATATAACAAGTATTCTTTGGTCAATCACCTCCAATCTAGCTTGTTGATTGGTCAGTTCCGACCAATCAAACCGCCTGCACGCAACCAATCTGTTCTCCCGCTCATGTGCTGGGAGCCTCACGACCATTATATAAACTCAACACGTGTAAAACTCCCTCGAGGAGTTTTTCTTTTCATTCATCTCTTTCGCACGTCTCATTCCTTGCGACCAAGTGCCAAGATGTAACCTTCAAGAACTCCCGTCTTAGTCATTGCTGGCCAGACGTTAAAGGCAATTACCAACATTCACAAACTCTGAAATCACTTCTGAACTTTTACCTCACAATTCCAAACCTTATTCTTCTAAATTACAGTTTAATATTACTTCTTAATATGAACTCCGGTACAACTATTACCAAATCAAAGGGACACGACTCTGTCCTACCTTTTCAGTTCGCATGCATGTACATCAAACATTAATAAATTTAATTGTTATGTTTTGAAATCATTCCGTTTTGTATTTTATACTGTGCTGTTTACATCAAATATAAATTGCATTGCGTTCACGCATTGTCCTCAATCTCACCTTTCCTAGCCAAAGTTAAATATTGATAACACCGTCACTACAAGATGGGCAACCCCGACGTCCGTCGTTCGACGTTCACAACAACAATGGTAACCCCTATCGCTACAACCTAGTCTTGTGTTTTTTCGGACCATTTTACTAAACCCGAGGAGTTCATTATTTTCTCTCGAGGCTAGAAGAAGAAGGAGGCGGCAGTTCTTTTCCTCAAGACGGCACGCGAAGTAGAATTGTTTTTGTATTTATCTCCTTCTAGCTTCTGCTCAAAGAAACAGGACCAACAAAGCAGCAGATAGCTTGAATTCAGAGTAGTTCTTCTCCTAGATCTGTTGCCGCCCAAGGTTATAGAACCCAGTCTGTCCTGTTATTTTCCCATAGCTGGCGGTAGAAGAGATTGGTTCTTATCTTTCCCAACAGTATTAGCACGTTACAGGCCCGACTGGAATTCGAACTCAGCTCTCTGATTCCTCAAACTGAGTCGCTGTTCATTACTCCAGCTTGCTTCCATACTATATGGCAGTGAATGGTAGGCAGTTTCCTCACAGATGAAGAGAGTGAGGCAACAGAGATGATGATCTTAAAGAAGGATGTGGGGAATACTATGAGAGAGCCCGTTTTAAGAAAAATGGAAACACACATACTCAAATATCCATTAAAAACAACGTTTAAACAAATAAAGTAAACATATATATCTACTGAAGAAATCTCATTGTAAAAATATGCGCACGCCGGTAGTATTCGAACCTGCGTTCCCTTTTGAATATGGACGTTGTTTTTAATGGATATTTGAGTATGCACTCTGTTTTGTTTATGTATTAAAGAACATATTTATTTCCCTACTTAGAATCAGGAATTGGCTGTTGAAAGAATGTTGGAGTAACTAGTTACATACTACTGATGTTGCAAATTTACATTTTCACTCGTGGATAAAGAGAAAATGAAAGACATTTTGACAACTGAGCTGCCAACCGATAGACTCAAATATGCACAAAATGTAGTTGTATGTTGCCTAATGAATTAAAGTACTGGTTCATGAATTTAGTGACATAGTAATTATGAGTTCAATCCCTGGGCCAGGCAGTGCTTACTTGGATTAAGTGGAAACGGGGTAAGCAATAACCGAGAAGTATTAAAAATAAGAACTATACCTAGACAACAAGAACAATCGACTCCCATAGATTAAATAAAGTGTTGGAGAATGTAACTCACAAAACAGATTGATGGTAAGGTGTTGTGGATTCCGGGATGAAATCCGGTACCAATAAATAACAAACGCCAAGAAGGAATATAGGAAAATAAATGTATTAAATGTAATAATACAAACTGGTAAAGCAGGTTAGTAGTTCCAGGAATACGGGTTAGTAGCAAAATATATATACAGTCTTTGATATTGAAGTATCGCTGTATGACTTCTTACTGAGTCTACGTGCTTGCTCACTGTGAATCTTGCTTGTTCTTCGTTCTACTCATTCTTCTTACTTTCGTACTTGGATCTCGTTCGCTCTCTCCGGGTATTCATTAGCAGTAGTATATGTATACCCTGGGTGAGTCCATTTGTGTCAAAAGGGGAGAACCCCTCAACAGAAGGCCAGAAAGAAACTTTGAATAACCTACAGAACAGGGAATGGGTAAGATAGTAAACAGGTGCACATTTCTAAGAGCTAAAACGGATAGGACGTTGTGGAGAGCCATGATCGCACATGTCTTAAAGAGAGACGGCACATAAAAGAAGCAGAAGCATTTTAATTTTTACACGCTTTACCGGGTGGATTTAAAATTTAAAACTTTGTTCCTCCAATTACAACGTTTGAAAGAATTTCTTTTTCATGAGTTTTACATTAAAAAAAAAAAAATTAAATTAAATAAACCTGGCCGTGTATTATACGTGGAAGCGCATTATAGTGAGGTATGAAATATATTGAATTAAACAATGAAGCTGTCACGGATTAAATTAAATAACGATTACAATTACATATATAACTAAATGAACACACCTTGACATAAGTAAATAAACCCAAAGCGTGGGCGGAAAAGAATTACTCGGTCTCAGCCCTTCCTTTCCTGACTTCGTAAAAGAGACACAGTAAATGACGAATGTGTGGAATCGTGTGTGTAATTCACTCGCTGTTCAGGCCACGAGTAAAATTACACAAGAGAAAAGCGAGTGAGAATTGATTGAGTTTGACGGTCTTTTCTTTAACAGTTCAGGAAAGCTTAAAATAAAATATATACAGGGTGTTTCAAAAAGAATACGCCAAAATCATTACGCTGTTTTTTCAGGTCTATAGCATTGTAGTGGACTGAATCAGTGGTTATTTGATAGAGTAGTTATCAAAGTTTGATTGGATGTCAGTTTCACCGCTGTCGTTAGTATAACTTCCGGTGCAGCTGAATTGTGGGAAGATCAATCAAAATGGCGACTCCTCAGCAGAAGGCGTTTTGCGTGCTTGAGTTCGCGCCATTTTCACGGTGCAGGCAGCTTTGAATGACTTCATTTTTCAGCAAGATGGAGCACCACCCCTTTGGCATCTCGGGGTTAGAGCTTATCTGAATGAAAACGTGCCTCAGCGATGGATTGAGAGGAGAGGTGCTAAAGACCTTGCTCTTTGTGGTTGGCCTGCCAGATCCCCGGACCTCACTGTGTGTGGCTTTTTCTTGTGGCGGGTATGTTAAAGACCAAGTATATATTCCAGCACTTCCAGCAAGTATCGATGACTTGAAAGATCGAATAACAGCTGCAATCAACATGGTGGACTGTGGCATGCTTAGGCGCGTTTGGGAGGAATTCTCATATCGGCTTGATGTTGTCCGCGCTGCCGGTGGTGGCCACATTGAGCATTTATAAAACATGAAATGAAACTTGAATGTATATACAATACATGTGTTCATGCTAGAGGTTTGTAATTTTTTTCGTTTTTGACACACCACGTAATGATTTTGGCGTATTCTTTTTGAAACACCCTGTATATCAGACGGCAGCCATTCCATACAAAAGCTCCCGGAAAGATTTTTGATATTCGCTGGTGAATAGAATAAAACGACGATTAAGACCAAAAAGAGGAGGAGAAGAAGCAGCAGCAATAAGACAAGACAAAGAAGAAGAAAATCAAAAAGAAAACAGCAGAAGAAAAAATAAGCAAGAAAGAGAAGCTAGAAAACACACGTAGAAAACAAAGGAAGAATAAGAAGCAAGGGAAGGAAACAAGAAGAAGCAAGAATAAAAACGAAGATGACAAACGACGGAGATGAAGAAACAAAAAGGACAAGAATCTATTTAAAGAAACACGTAAAACAGAAACAAGAAGAAGAAGAAGCGCAAAGAAAAAGCAAAAAGAAGATGGGAGCAAGAAAATTAGAAAAAAAAGGAAAACAGAAAGAAGAAGAAGAAGTAGAAAGATGTTGGTAGTAAGAAGAAGTAAAAAGAAGAAGCAAGAAGAGGATGTAAGAAGAAGAATCAAAAAGAAGATGTACGCAAGATAAAGCAAAAAGAAGTCAGAAAAACAGAAACAAGAAGACAAAAACGAAGCAAGAAGGAACAAATGAAGACGGAAGCAAGAAGAGTCATAAGAAGAAGCAGAAAGAAAAAGCAGAAACAAGAAAAGAAGCAAAAAGAAGTCAGTAGCAAGAAGAAGAAGCAAAAAGAAGCAGGAAGAAGAAGCAAGAAGAAAAAGCAAAAAGAGGAATCCAGAAAAAGAGAGGTAAGAAAAGAAAGAGAAAGCAAGAAGAAGAAGAAGCAAATAAAACGGAAGCAAGAAAAAGCAAAAAGAAAACACCAAAAGAAAAGAAGGATGAAGAAGTTAGAAGAGAGACAAAGAAAATAAAAGGAAGGAGAGGAAGTAAAAAAAGAAACAGAAATACGGAACAAGAAAAGGAAACAGGAAAGAAGAATAAAAAAGAATAGGAAGTAAGTAGAAAAAAAAGAAGACGGAAGCAAGAAAAAACAAAAAACAGGACGAGGTAGCAAGAAGCAAAAAGAAGACGAAATCAAAAAGTCAAAAGAAGAAGCAAGAAAAAAGAAGAAGTCCAAGGAGTAAGAAGCAAAAAGAAGACCGTAGCAAGAAGAATCTTAAGAAGAAGCAGAAGCTAAACAGAAACAAGAAAAGAAGCTAAAAGAAGTCAGCAGCAAGAAGAAGTAAAAAGAAGAAGCAAGAAAAAAACAAACAAAGACGAGAGAGTAAGAAGCAAAAGGAAGACAAAAGCAAGAAGTAAAAATAAGAAGCAAGAAAAAAACAAAAAAAGACGAAAGAGTAAGAAGCAAAAAGAAGACGAAAGCAAGAAGTAAAAATAAGAAGCAAGAAAAAAACAAAAAAAGACGAAAGAGTAAGAAGCAAAAAGAAGATGAAAGCAAGAAGTAAAAAGAAGAAGCAAGAAAAAAACAAAAAAAGACGAAAGAGTAAGAAGCAAAAAGAAGATGAAAGCAAGAAGTAAAAAGAAGAAGCAAGAAAAAAACAAAAAAAGACGAAAGAGTAAGAAGCAAAAAGAAGATGAAAGCAAGAAGTAAAAAGAAGAAGCAAGAAAAAACAAAAAAGGTGAGGGAGTCAAAAACCAAAAGAAGACGGAAGCAAGCAAAAACAAAAAAAAAATGGCGAGGGAGTTAGAAGTAAAAAGAAGATGAAAGCAAGACGTAAAAAGAAGAAGCAAGAAAAAACAGAAAAAAAGGCGAGGGAGTAAGAAGCAAACAGGACACGAAAGCAAGAAGTAAAAAGAAGAAGCAAGAAAAAACAAAAAAAGGCGAGAGAGTAAGAAGCAAATAGAAGACGAAAGCAAGAATTAAGAAGAAGAAGCAAGAAAAAACAAATAAAAAGACGAGGGAGTAAGAAGCAAAAAGGAGACGAAAGCAAGAAGTAAAAAGAAGAAGCAAGAAAAAACAAAAAAAGGCGAGGGAGTAAGAAGCAAAAAAAGACGAAAGCAAGAAATAAAAAGAAGAAGCAAGAAAAAACAAAAAAGACGAGAGATTAAGAAGCAAAAAGAAGACGAAAGCAAAAAGTAAAAAGAAGAAGCAAGAAAAAACTAAAAAAAGACGAGGGAGTAAGAAGCAAAAAGGAGACGAAAGCAAGAAGTAAAAAAAGTAGGAAGAAAAAACAAAAAAATTCAAAAACAAAAAAAAACAGGGACCAAGAAGCAAAAAGAAGACTGAAGCAAGAAGAAGCAAGAAAACGGAAACAAGATGGAAGCAAGAAAAAGAAGCAAAAAGTCAAAAGAAGCTAGGATATATAACTCTATTTATGGTCATCGATGGTTAATCTCATAATCATGATTACAGTAATTGTTGTATATCATTATTCCCCCGTATGCAGTAGCGTAGAAGTGATTTTTTTTTTATTTCCGTTTTTTATTATCTTGTTTTTAATCAGTTCTACCTAAGTAAGGCGATAATGCAACTAAGACGCAAAGGTGGTTACTGTGAGTGAACGAGAATGAAAAGACTTTTAAAGAAACCCGAAACCAAATCCTAAGCAGAAAACTATTTTTTATGTGACAATTTCCATAGCGTAGACTGTTCAAAAGGCCGCAGAAGAGTGTGAATCTCATGAAAAGTGAATCCATTTACTCCTATCATTTATTGTTCATCTTCGTGGAATTGACATTTGAGTTGTCTTGATTTTGCTTTTCCTGTAACCATAAGCTGTTCTTATTTTAGCATCTTCACGCCGCATATTCTTTTTCAATCGCAGGATCCATTTAATCGTAAGAAAAGATGCCCATTTCCATTGGTATATTACTGTAGACCATATTTTAGTGCAATAGAAAAGTACTGTCTAGAAGATCGATCCATAAGTATTAATGATAGTAAATTGTGTTAGTCTCAACAACATGCATCAAGTAGAAGCGAATCAACTGGACTGAAAAAGGTAATGATGAGAAATATCGTCATTGATTTCTTTTAAGTGCATTTTTTCAGAGTTATTTTATCCTCTCTTTCTATTGCACCATACTTGTCTCCAAAAAAACGTATTGTAAAATCCCTTGAATCAAGCAAATTAGCTTCCTTCCCCACTGTAACACGGGCTACAATTACTGCAATATGATAAACATTAATGGCTTAAATTAGTTGTAAATTAGTAATTGGTTTCTGTAATGTTAAAATGGTAAAATTAGCTGTTTTCATACAGAATGGATTCGGTATTCATTGAGTAAACAGATAGCTTTACCGTCTGCTGAAATTTACAAAATCATGCTTATTATAAAACCCAGGTTGTGTGTGTGTGTGTGTGTGTGTGTGTGTGTGTGTGTGTGTGTGTGTGTGTGTGTGTGTGTGTGTGTCTGTACGTTTATATATTGGATCAGATTTCCTACATTTTTCAACCGATTTCAACAAAACTTCACAGAACTACGTAAAATTACCTTGCGGCAGTTCTGACAGCACCAAAAATTGGAAAAACACAATTGTTTTTGCACGAAATCAATTTGAAAACATGATTAAGAGGCATCGTTATCGCGAGAATGAAAGGGGGGACAACTCATATCGAGTTATACTTATTATAAAACCCAGGTTGTGTGTGTGTGTGTGTGTGTTCGTTTATATATGGGATCGGATTTCCTACATTTTTCAACCGATTTCAACAAAACTTCACTTTTTTTTGGCAGGTAGTGTTTCTTATTGTCTTGCGCACTCTTTTCTTTATTTTTACATTCAGAATGCTTTAAAAATTCCATTTACAAGACAATTGTTTATAATAAAATTCTATTCAATCGGTAGACTCATAACGATTGAAAACAATGTTTTTTGTTTGAGTTTCGGTTTGACCAATTCGTAAAAAAAAAATAAAAAAAAAATAATTAAGACATGCGTGTCCGACAACCTTAAACAATAATCTTTGTCAATTTTATTTTTCAGTCTTTATGATGGTCGATACTTGATCTATCTCTTACTGTTACATCCCCGGGCAACGCCGGGCTCTACTGCTAGTCTTTATTAAAATAGATTTTCAGGAAATGAAACTTCACAAGTCCACTAACTGTTAAAGCTCTTTCTAATATTGTTGGGAGTTTCCTTTCCAAACATTTTGTGTTTGGTAGTTAACATCTTGATTATATCATTTTTCTTTTAGTTGCGTGTTTTATCCATTCATGTGGGAGCAGCTGTTGAAAGTGTTCAAGTGATGTGGTTTTGTTATTTG
The DNA here is from genome assembly GCA_963932145.1 of Acanthosepion lycidas. Lineage (NCBI taxonomy): Eukaryota > Metazoa > Mollusca > Cephalopoda > Sepiida > Sepiidae > Acanthosepion > Acanthosepion lycidas. The sequence goes on from OZ010574.1 coordinate 87,659,353, forward strand.
GTATAGATCCACGTTTGCGGTTTTGTAGCGCCAGTCTATAGTGTCTGATGACGGATCGTTTTTCTTTAAGAATTGTAGGATTAAGTGTCAAAATTTGTCTTGTACTCATGAGTGGTTTCGTTTAAATTACAGATTTTCGATTGTCATTCATATCTAGTTTCCACTGTGAATCTGTCTTTTATTCCATAGATGTTCTGTCAAGTTTGATTTAGTCATCCAAATAATGTTTTGCCGACATTCTTCAAAACTGAACATAATGAAGGATATTTTGTATCAAAAACGCATCACTGATATGTTGTATGACAGAAATCCTTAAATTAAAACATGCGCTGTTTTATTAGGTTGGTGCAAAAATAATGACGTTTTTTGACGTATTTTTTAACGTCAAAAAACGACATTATTACGTCATTATTTTTGCACCAACCTAATATCACGGTGTATCAAAAGCATTTTCGTTTCTTCATCCTATTAGATTGGTGCAAAAATAATGACGTCTTTTGACGTATTTTTTAACGTCAAAAAACGACATTATTACGTCATTATTTTTGCACCAACCTAATATCACGGTGTATCAAAAGCATTTTCGTTTCTTCATCCTATTATATTGGTGCAAAAATAATGACGTCTTTTGACGTATTTTTTAACGTCAAAAAACGACATTATTACGTCATTATTTTTGCACCAACCTAATATCACGGTGTATCAAAAGCATTTTCGTTTCTTCATCCTATCAGATTGGTGCAAAAATAATGACGTAATAATGTCGTTTTTGACGTTAAAAAATACGCCAAAAAACGACATTGTTACGTCATTATTTTTGCACCAACCTAATATATTTTTCCTGCAATGATATAAATTTTCTGAGGAAAAAAAATACAATCCTATGCCTCGTACGATCGAAGATTTTTAAACGTAACGTATTTGGATGGAACTTTTCTCGCCAAACTCATTTTGAGCCTGTTTGTGGTGATCATATGTCTGGCTCAAGGTAATAGAAATCGAATGTTCCGGAAATATTGACAAGAAAAATTCTCCTTTTGGATTATTTTACGCAAATCAAAAGAACGGAGTTTCAAACCCGCGACAATTTGAAAAAGTTAACTAAAAGAGTCCGGCGATCTAAATATAAACCAGGTCGCCGACGGTGAAAATCACGCGTTGTCAAGATGGGTATTCATACAGACGGTTGACGCATATCAGGCACTGAACGAAGAAAAATTTTATCCACTGAAGCAATTCACAGCCAACAAAAAAACTCCGGTAAACTTAACCGAAATTACAAACTGACAATTTGTTCTTCTGAAACTGTCTTCAGGCAGGTGCAGAGTAAGCCTTCCTCGAAGTCACCACGCTGCTATCAAAATTCTTCATTTGACATTCCTCTTCACCAACATTCTTCGCTATCACTAAGAAAGTCTTTGACTCTTGAAAAGTCAGAACATTAACAACAAAGTTTGAACTTTCGCTCCATCGTTTTTACCAATCTCTATCTATAAAAGGCAGGATGTGTGTGTGTGTGTGTGTGTGTGTGTGTGTGTGTGTAACGAATGCACGGACGCAATTTTCGACGGATTTGCACCAAAATTTACATGCACATGCTCCAAGTTAGCACGAAGGCCAACACCGACTTTGCATTTCCCAACTCCCATCGATAGTGGAAATAATCGATTTTTTCATGCTTCTACGGCAGTTTTCATGTAGTTTGCGGCCATTTTCTACTGGCCAGAGTGAGAGCATATAGCTGGCTGCCACGAATAGGCAGGAAGATTCTATTGGCCAGCGTGAGAGCCAACAGCTGACTGACACGAATGTTAACTAGCATGCAAAAAAAATCGATGGCTACATTCGTCACAATTGGGAAAAATTTAAATCTGCCTGACACTTTACTCCAATTGGCTCATTCGTTTGCTTAAACTCAATGTTGATTCTGATTCCGCTGAACTGGGCTGGGTGTGAAAAAGTATTTGTTGTTAACATTCTTTTTTCATTCGGTTTTTCTAGTTACGAGTCCTTTTTTAAAGCTGATCGTTTTGTGTTCATTTTGTTTAGTTCTTTTTTCGTAACAGATTTAATGTTTAGTATAGAGCTTAGAAAAAATTAGCAGTGTGAGATAGGCAAGAAGAAAGGCATGTAGAAACATCAGCACGGCAAAGGGCACTCCTTTAAAGGCAAGGAATGGCAAAAATATTTTAAGTCAAGTGATAGCGATTGCTGTATGAGTCGTACGATTTTTGAATCAAGCACAGGCAATGCTGGGCCATGCTGCTAGTAATACTTTAAACTTTATCGTTTGCCTTTCATAAACATTTCTTTCTCTACCTTGCTTACTTTTTATTAGGTGTTCAAATGAATATTTTTTAGTAAGCCTTCTTTTCTTTCCACCTGAAATGAATGCAAAAGAAAAAACAGCTTTCTATTTAATTTCACACTGAATAAGAGTCCTTAAGTAATGTTTATTTCTGTATTTTATAAAGGATAATTCCCATTAGGTAGACTAGAGTAATAAATTATATGATTATATAATATCCTGATTGACCTGGAAGTCCTCCCAGGATTTATGGGTGGACTCAATCAACAATATAAGATATGCGAATGACCCAGTGTTAAGAGCAATGGAAAGGACACTTCGAAAACTACTACAGCAGGTAGAAAAAGAAAGCGAGGAGAAAGTACAATCATTTGTAAGAAACAGAGCGTAGAGTTGTCAACAAAGGGAATGGTCCAACGTGCAAACTACAAATAGGCATGTCAAAATCAAGCAAGTACGAAAATTTAAATATCTGCGAAGTATTTTAAGAGATGACGAAAGATCTGATACCAAAATCAGAAGAAAGTGCATTAGAATCGCGAAAGTCACCTTAAGAATTTTAAACAAAGTATTAAGAAACAAGAAAATTTCGTTAGAAACAAAAACAAAAAAAAAAAAAAACCGCTGAACTGTTATGTAATATCGGTTCTTCTCTATTGCAGTGAATGCTGGACAATCTCCCAGATGAAAAAGAAATTTACGGCAATAGAAGTGTGGTTCTACATAAGGATGCTGAGAATACTATAGACTCAACGTGTGTAATGAGGAAGTCTTAAGGAAAATGGAAACAAAAAAGGGGCATGCAATCAGAATCAGCAAGTTACAGTTGACATTTCTTGGACATAAAGAGGAAAGACGGCATGGAGAATCTGACATCCACAAGACATATTGAAGATAAAAGGAACAGAGGAAAACAGTAACCTACATAAAAAGCTTGGCTAAATGGATACGATTGGAAGAGATAAGGAAAAAGACAAACCTTAATAAGAGATACAAAAGATAGGAAGTTGGGGAGAGCCATAATCGCACAGAAAGGAGGCAGTACATGGAAGACAAACGTAATTATTCATCAATAAAACGTATTTTATTCCATGATCTTTAAGGTTAAAATTTAATGGTGTGTATTATACACGAGAATTATTTTGTATAACAATGATGGAAGTTAATAGCAGAGAAAAGAATTACTTATGAGACATACGTGGCCGTCAACCTTAAACAATAATCTTTGTCAATTTTATTTTTCAGTCTTTATGATGGTCGATACTTGATCTATCTTTTACTGTTACATCCCCGGGCAACGCCGGGCTCTACTGCTAGTTACCAATAAATTTTAAATGTACTGTAGTTATCGCTCATATTTTGTGTTAATGTCGTGTATGGATGTCGATATTTACAAGAATGCCTCATTCATACATACAAAAATAAATTGAAAATCCTTTTTAAAATACTGGGGTTCGCTGAATTGTAGGAAGCTTTTCCATTTATGATCAGTAAATATAGTTTGTATTTAATAATACTATCACATAACCACTACACATTAATACATTTTAAAAGATTTAAAACTATAAATTATAAAATTAAAATTTACATCGATGAAAACAATTCTTTAAAAATTTTAAAAATTCATAAGTCATAATATATCTTAATTCAATTAAAAGCTATTCTAATTAATCAATGTCTTAGGTTTATTAAATTTTTTATTTTACGTTTCAGATTAGGTTTTCTCTAACTGCGTGTTCTGTTTTACAAGGAAAAATTGATAATTTAAATTCTCCAAGGGCTTCTGTTTATAATTTACCTAACCATTAAGCGCTACACAAATTAATTTTTCGTAATTTCATAAATTAAATAAGACATGTGGAGTGGTTGTAACAGATATAAAAAATATTTTTACCAAGATTTTCTAAAACAATTTAATTAATCTATGAATAATTCTAGAAAGTTTCATTGAAAATCAGACAATTATCTGATTTTTGCAAGAATTTCCAAATCAAAGTGTTTTTCACAGAAAAATGAAGCTAAAATTTTCCATACCTATTTATGGACATCCGTTGACGCAAGAAATTCAAAATTTTTAACAAAATTTTGAAGGTTTTAAAAAGGATTAAAAATATAATTAAATAATAAAAATATCCCTTGGTCATTTCTTTTAATAAAAAGATTTTCGTATTTATAATTCCAAGCTAAGAGATTAACAGATATGTCAGTAAAAGATAATTCTCTTTATTATAAAAATATTAGGTTGGTGCAGAAATAATGACGTAATAATGTCGTTTTTTGAGGTATTTTTTAACGTAAAAAACGACATTATTACGTCATCATTTTTGCACCAACCTGATACTACAAATTTTCTAACATTTTCTCAATAAGTATCTACATAAGTGAGGCAATAACGCAAGAGTACCTAAAATTCAATAAAATATTACATTGCTTAAAATATTTTCTTGGTTTTTTAGATCACTGGTTAGTTAAAATATGTATATCTATCTATCTATATATATCTATATAATTATTTATTCGAAAATTATAACATAAATATGTTATAAAATCACTACAAAAATAGCCATTTTGTTTCAACACCTCTGGTGTCTTATCAAGTGATGATGTTGAATGTAGATTGTAGATTTGTTCTACAATCTACATTCAACATCAACACTTGATAAAACACCAGAGGTGTTGAAACAAAATGGCTATTTTTTCTAGTGATTTTATAACATATTTATGTTATAATTTTTAAATAAATAATTATATTTGCTCTACTCTGTATTTTAAGAATAGTAATTGTTGGTTATTGGAATTTATTCCGTTTACACCAATCATATACTTGTATACTTATATATATATATATGTATATATATATATATATATATATGTGTGTGTGTGTGTGTGTGTGTGTGTGTGTGTGTGTGTGCGTGTGTGTGTGCGTGTGTAAAGGCGTTCACGATCTATTTGTCAAGTAATTTATCCCCGTTTTGTTAACGTTAGTAGATGGCAGCCAGAGGGTGTCACAGTTCCGGGCATCCAATCAAAAAGTGCAATAAAAATTTAGTTTATATTTAATTTGAATAAAGTGTTTATTTCATGTTTCATCTCTTTTTACATATTTAAAATGTCTCCTTTTCTCACATTTCTCAGTACTAGGCCCTATAGGTCACCCTACTTGAGTCTTAGGGGCATATAATCAACGAATTGCACACGGGCATCACCAATCATCGGAAATCCTTTGCACGATATTGGTCACCGTTACTTAAATTTTTCAAACATCAGGCTCTCAATGTAACATGAATAATGAAAGGTCAGACCACCATGTTAAAAATGCAATATTTTAATATTTTTCAGTTAAGATTAATTAAACTTTAAATCGGCTAATTTTCCTCAAATAACGTTTCAGAAACGTATATTGTTTTTTCTTTTTTTTTTTTTAAATGTTATAATAAAGTGAATTTTGCGTTAACAGATCTCTCAATATGGATGAATTTATAGATTTTATTATTAAATAAAATAAAGATCCCATTTTAAATTCGGTCTGAAATACAGCAAAGTATTTTGGTTATTGCGAACATTAAATTCAATCTACTGGAATGAAACCTAAAATTAATCTTCAAGAAAAAATTTTCATTTTTTAAAAGCATTTTAAAATTAGGCATCGCTTTTTGTTTGATTTACCTAATAGTAGGTTGGTGCAAAAATAATGACGTGATAATGTCGTTTTTTTTACGTATTTTTAACTTCAAAAAACGACATTATTACGTCATTATTTTTGCACCAACCTAATATATATATACATATACATACATACATATATATATATATATATATATATATATATATATATATATATATATATATATATATATAAGAATCTAAGAATGCATTTTAATTAATATTTATATCTTTCTTCATGAAAAATGTTGGTTTAGTTTATAAATAATACCTTAAAGTTAGTTCCAGAAACAAATTATTTTGCGTTTTTAAATAAATATTTTAATCATTTTTTAATTCAAAAACAAGGTAAAAAACAAGACAGATGTGAATTTAAATGTCTCTTTAAAATTCAATATCTGGGACAGACATTGGTTTCCAAGAAGAATAATAAATTTAATAATTAATTAGATTTTATAACTTTTTTACTTAGTTTTGGCTTAAAATATAACGAAAACTGCGTTTCCCGGAAAGGTTCCCTCCTCACTCGTTAAACGTTCAAAGGTAAACAATTTTTATCTTGCAACCCTGCCCCTACTTTACAAAAATCCCACTAAAAATCTAATCAAGTATGGAAGACCAAACCTCGCAAAATCAAGAAACATATATAAGAACCAAAAAAAAAAAACTATGTATGCCTGAATTGATGAAACTTTTTTCAAACAATTTTAAATTTCTTACACTGTCAAAAGGAATATAAAAATAAAAGAAAAATATTAAAATAGTTAAGTGGTACTTTTACTCATTATAATTTTGACGAATTTTTTTAACTATTGATGTCAACATATTTCATTGCATCCACCAAGAGTTATATCGATAGGAAAATTTATTAAAAGAAAAATAGACTAGAACAAAACAAGAATAAGTTTATTGAACAACCCCAGATGGGAGTTATGACATGAAGGTAGCAAAAGGAAGTGAGAAGAAAAGACTTACCATTAATTGTAAGAAGTCAGGATGTATGGTTGTCAGTAAGAGAACACCCTCAGATGATGACCCAATTTAGTACCTTTTTTTTTAATCGATTCACCCCAAGCAAGGCGGGAAGACACTAGTACGCTAGAGGTTACAGAAGATTTAGAGCAAGATCAGATAGGAGTGATAGAGGAAAGGATGAGGAGAAGGATAGTGGATAGATCAAGGCAACTGGAGATGTCAATTGATATTACATTTGAATAGTTGGAGATTAAAGCTATTAGGGAAAAAGGAATAGGGAAGGGAGTTCCACAGACGAGAGGTGCGAGATATGAAGCTATTGGAGTAGAAGAGACGGCTACATTTAGGAGTTTCGACAGTGAAAGGGTGAGAGCGGGATGCCAGCCTCGTAGGGCGCTTGAACTCATGAAGTCTGGGAACCAGCGAATGCATCTCATCGGAGCAATTTCCATGAAAGTATTTAGCGCTTAAATTTGTAAAGTCAAATTACCAAAGATGAAAGCTTATCAGAACAATTACCATGAAAATATTTATAGAAAATATTTTACTATTAGATTTTTTAAAACAAATGTGACAAATATTTGTGATACTTCCAACTAACATGCTTTCTTTAATATGAAAACCATATTCTCAATGTAATATATATATATATATATATATATATATATATATATATATATATATATATATATATATATATATATATATATATATATATATATATATATATATTTGAATAAAAACAGATCACTTTAAGGTTCCATGTAATAAGTTATTTCACCACAACCCTTTTAAAGGGCTCTGGATCATCACACTTTACTTCCAAAAGTTGAAATGAAAAATGAAAAGAAACTTACACATTTTTTTTGACGGACCGCACCAAGCCTATGTGAAATTAACGAAGTGAGGTGGGAGAGAAGATATGAGTGAGCTAGATGTACCATTTTCAATTCCATATCCTTAACCCCACTCTGTGTAGGCTAGACGCCGCTTAACTTAACGCATGCTATCTAAATATAGATGGGTAAGGGGTGAGAAAAATACATACGCACATATCTACACGCTTATCCACACATACACATATACTTATATATATATATACATCTACACACATAAAGTTATATGTAAATCCATATACATATACACATATACACATACACACACCAATGCCCATATGTACATCCATATATATGCACATATATACATATACATATACACATATACATACATACACACACACACACACACATATATATATATATATATATATATATATATATATATATATATATATATATATACACGCACACCCACACAAACATCTATACATATATATATATATATACACACACACATGTATATATCTATATATATATATACATATATATATATATATATATATATATATATATACACATGTCCACACATACGCCCACTTATGCCTGCATTCAAAGACCATATCAATATGTAATTACATTATGAATACACAAAATCGTATAATTTACACATATATTATCCGACATCTAGTTATACACATTCACACTCACAAAAACACCCCCAAAAACCCGCTTGTGTGCCTCTCTTTCCATATAAACACATATACATGTACACATCAAAAAGTATATCAGAGTTCAAGTGCAATACCATAGACATATATTAAGTTGGTGGAAAAATAATGACGTTAATGTCGTTTTTTAACGTATTTTTTAACGTCAAAAAACGGCATTATTACGTCATTATTTATCCACCAACCTAATACAGTCATGTGTTCGCGCTCATGCCTGCATAGCAATATTTCCAACAGCAAAAAGACCAAAGATCATTCATTATTGTTCTTCCTATATAGCTATTTTTCAATGTATTTACTTAGGTTTAGGTTGTTCTTGTGTCTGCATTTATATATATATATATATATATATATATATATATATATATATATATATATATATATATATATATATATATGCCAAATTCTAGAAATTATCTTATTTTAATGAAAAGTTTAGCACTAATTAATACATTCATTTTTTTTTTTATTTTTATTGAAAATGTTATTTTAATAGTAAACTTTCTGGAAATATTTTTCAAGTATATTACAACCTCTTGACGTATTCCATAACATCCAAGTGATTTCTTTTTCTTTATTGTGTTTCTAGAATTATTATAACTATACCAGCTGGAATAGATTAGCCAAAAGATTCAATAAATTTTGGTAGCCGTAACATTTTGCATTTTCCGGTCACGCAAACAAATTTCGTTGTATATTAATATGCATTTTACAAAATCATTCGAAACAAATAGGATTTGCATTGGCATAAAATTTTTAAAAAATTAATAAATGATTTTTTTATTTTTAACAAACATTTTTGCATTTACAAGCCCCAGGGAGAATATCCCGGGATGAAATGGCCATCTAAATGGGAGTTTCTTTTTTATGTAATTCTTATATATATATATTTTGAATTTGTAGGTCTGATGAATTGGATCGTAATTATGACACCAATGTAATAGATTATAACCATACAATATTAGTGTTTAAGTCTTTTTATTATCACACTCAATTAAGGTGAAAAATCGAACCATCCTTGATAATAGCTAAAGGTTAGCCGAAAGCGCTCGGAACTATAAAACATTTGAACAGTTTTTACACACCCTTTGTCCAGAAAAGAAAGCTCTTGTTCGGGCACAAGAAAAATTGAATAAAAAGCTTAACCATAGTACCTTGTCTGTCGTTTTTGATGAAACATTCATATATATATATATATATATATATATATATATATATATATGTATGTATGTATGTATGTATATATACACAAATGTATGTATATATACACAAAAACTTTTGTGTCTAATACTTTTCTACATTATAAATTCTTATCGTTCTTCTGCTAATATAGAAATTATTATTTTTCAATATTTAATAGAATGTTATTTAGTTAAATATTTAGACAAAAATGGCCGTTTTTTAATTCTTTTGTATTTTTTCGCCTTCATTGTCCCTGTTGGACTGTTTTTTTTTTTTTAAGCATTTAACCCCAAGCAAGGCGGGAAGCCACTAGGACGCAAGGGGTTACAGAAAATTTAGAGCAAGATCAGATAGGAGTGATAGAAGAAAGGATGAGGGTAGTGGATAGATCAAGGCAACTGGAGATGTTGATTGACATTACACTTGAATAGCTGGAGATTATAGCTCTCAGGAATAGGGAAGGGAGTTCCACAGGCGAGAGGTGCGAGACATGAAGCTATTGGAGTAGAAGAGACGGCTACATTTAGGAGTTTCGACAGTGAAGGGGTGAGAGCGGGATGCAGCCTCGTATGGCTCTTGAACTCATGAAGTCTGGGAACCAGCGAATGCAGCTCCTCGGAGCAATTTCCATGGAAGTATTTGTAGAACAGACAGAGGGAGGCGACGGCGGATCTGTGAGAAAGTGACTGTAGACGAGACGACAGAGCAGGGCCAACTACATTGCATATCCGCCTCTGGAGCCTATCAAGAACCCCTGAGGCAAACAGAAGGGACACCAGACCATATATGGCAGCAATACGCCATGCAAGGGCGAATTGTTGATTTACGGTTCAATCATTTTCCTTATAACAATTATCATGAAACATTGGTCAAGGGACATAATTCAGTATTCTATTTTAATCTTTGATTCTTTCGTGAAATAAAATTTAAACAGTTCTAACATTAAAAAAGAAAAAGATATTTTAAAAAAATGTTTACACTCGAGCATTAAACTTAGCATTTTTCGATTCCTCAATCACATCTAGGATATTATTATTGACAGATAATAAAAAAAAAAATATCCTAGATATTGGAGATACCTAATATATATGTTAGTCTGAAACAAAATGTTGGATTCTCTGTCAGTAGGTGGTGTTTGAGTGCGTGATTTCATTTCACACGCGACTGAAATTCATAGCGTTTATCCATATTCTGAAATGTGAAAATTCAACGCGTATATAAGCGTGTGGGTTATGAATCTTAAACGTTTTACTTTAAAAGGGAAAATGAAGGAAAATTAGACGTCTTTTCGGCATTTCATGCTATTCGTTTCGGGATATGGGGGATAAAAAATAAACACTGTACAAACAACAAAAGAGACATGTCGTTTTCCTTTAGGACAAATTTTTTTGCAAACCCGACAAAAATTGGTAGAACTTGCCTACACTCGCGATGCTCACCTGATTTTGCATCTCGATTCCCACAAAATTCTCTTAATGTGAAGATAATCAGTTTTCTGGAAACCTGTAAAGACAACTTAGATCATTTCATCATCCGGGAAGATGCCAAGTTCTGGAAGGGTAGAATAATTAAGATTACAAAAAGATGGCGAAAGGTAGTGTAAAGAAGAGGCACACACACACACACACACACACACACAGACGCACGCGCACACACACACACACACATATACATACATATGTATATATATATATATATATATATATATATATATATATATTTCGATTATAGGTGCAGTTCAATTTATAATTACATGAATCATTCATACAAAAAACAAATATTGACGTTAATGATTTAAATGGCGGGAATACATCTTCGCAAACAATTTCAATAAGATACACTAACCCCGAACCTGTATATGAATGATATGATCCCTGTTTATAAATTCCAGTTGCATAAGGTCTTTTTAATTTTTACAAGTTTTCGTCTGTTCCTACAGACATCTTAAGGTATGGAAATAGATTTGTTCTTGTTTTTTACTTCTCGGTAATAAGAGGACAACGAAAATAGAGATGTAATCCGAAAAAATGCTATGAGAAATGTGTTATTGTTTTGGAACGTGCGGTCGCAACGCTGAGTTTGAATTTTAAATTTTAAGGTTGTGCGTTTTTGTACAAATATAGTAATAAGAGAATTCTTTTGTACTGGTAGGTTTTCCGTCAATGTGACATTCCTGTAATTATTGAACAATATAGTTCATGCCACATTGACGGAAAACCTACCAGTAAAAAAGGGATCATTGATATACAGGTTTGGGGTTAGTGTATCTTATTGAAATTGTTTGCGAAGATGTATTCTCGCCATTTAAATCATTAACCTCTATATTTGTTTTTTGTATGAATGATTCATGCAATTATATATATATATATATATATATAAAATTATTTTAAAAAAAATTTATAACATAAATATGTTATAAAATCACTACAAAAATAGCCATTTTGTTTCAATACCCTCGGTGTTGAATGTAAAATAAACATTCAACATTCAACGTCAGCACTTGATAAGACACCGAGGGTGTTGAAACAAAATGGCTATTTTTGTAGTGATTTTATAACATATTTATGTTATAAATTTTTTTTTTTAAATAAATAATTATATCTGCTCTACTTTGTATTGAGCACTCTTTTAAGAATAGTAATTGTTGGTTACTGGAATTCATTCCATATACTTGGAGATATATATATATATATATATATATATATATATATATATATATATATATATATATATATATATATATATATATATATATATATAAAATCTCTGAGTTGAGGTGTTATGATTATTTACCTTATTTAAATCATGAAGACTGTTATCCTCATCTTCACTGCCATATTCACAACGTTTTGGCCGTTGTACGCACTGACCTTCTTCAGGTGATTGGACACATGGCCCAGTGGATAAAGACGTTGCTTAGACCCAGTGACGAAACCCAAAGAGTTGTGAGTTCAATACCAGGCTACAGCAGTGGTGAGCCAAATATCTTGGAGAGTTGAGTCAAAGGGAAATAACTGAGACAGCCGGAAGAGGCATGGCACGTGGAACTAGAGCAATCTACCCCGGTGGACGAAAGAAAAGGTTCGGTTCTAAATTCCAATCACCTGAAGAGGGCCGGAGCGTACAACGGATAACAGTCCCAATAATGTAAATAATGTAAGTGGCACATATATAGCTGAATAAATTTACGTACAAATATCTCAATATAGTTGATGAATTTCAGTTTACCAAACGTTAGGAACTTTTGATTTGAGACAATATTTTCGGAAGTCGACAAAACAAAATGTCGACTAGCATTGTTTCGAGTTTCTCTATTTCTGTTCTGTAAATTTCTTTTCTTCAGCTTCACCGTTTATGCTTCGAAGATAATAATAAATGTCCTTCAGCAACAATTCTATCAGGCTTCATCAATTCGTAATGCTGTACGTCTATTATATCCGACGAAATACAAAGAAATAAGAATTTCTCAAAATGGTTAGTTTCTACTTGTTGGTGCTGCAGGCTGTCTGATTTTCATTTTCAGTTTTCATTTCTAGTAACAAGTTTTCTATGTGAATGCGTATTTTTGTGTGTGTGTGTGTATGTGTGTGTGTGTGTGTGTGTTCGCAAGTTATTTTGTTGAATTCTGACGTCAAAAGGTATCAGGTGCGGCGTCCAAGATTTGGTCGACTTCGGATTCCGGCAACAGAATTCTAATCAAAAATCAAATCTGACTTTTGTGGGAACATATCTCTAAGCACGGCTTCAAGCGGAACAGGGTGCAAGCAGTTTTACACAGGCACCATAAGAGGAGCAAACGTTTAGAAAGCGGTGGGGGGGGTCTTTTTAAAGAATTGGCTGATTAGTTTCTAACAACGAATGGGGGAAATATTTTGACCAAAGAAAGAAAGAAAGAAATGTTTTAGAGGAAAATGAAGAGAGTATTCGAAAAGAGGGGTAAAAATTAAGGATAAGTTTGTAGAAAGAAAGAAAGAAAGAAAGAAAGAAAGAAGCAAACAAACTAACAAATAAAATGATTCAGAAGAAAAACGGGGATATTCGTAAGACGGAAAAAAGCAAGAAAGAAAGAAAATGTTTTAAAAGATGAAAGCAAAAAGAAAGACAAAATATCTGTCTATATTTCTGAGATAAGGTAATGTAACTATTAGGTCATCCCATAAGTTCTGTCCGAATTTTGAATAAAGAAAACAAGTGACCAAATGTTACATTTAATTACAGATTCAATCAACAATCTATTTTCCCTGATTATCTATAACTTCCTTCCATCTATTAACAAGCTTACTAATTCCATTACTGTAAAATTCTTTTGGCTTTGATTCGAAGAACTCACAAATGTCAGTTTTAACCTCTTCCTGTGTTACAAAAGCTGTTTCTTCCAAATGATTCTGTAAGCTACGAAACAAATGGTAGTCTGAAGGAGCAAGATCGGGAGAATAAGGTGGATGAGGAATTTTCTTCCAACCAAGTTCTTCCATCTTTTGTGACGTGATTCTTGCTGTGTGGGGTCGCGCATTGTCCTGATGAAACATCACCTCTTTTCGATTCACTAGAGCAGGTCTTTTTTTCCTCAAAGCTTGGTTCAAACGCTCTAATTGCTGACAGTATATTTGAGCATTAATTGTTGCATTAGGTGGTAAGAATTCAACGTGGATTATTCCTTGGCGATCCCACCAGATTGAAAGAAGAACCTTTTGCCCATGAAGTTCCCTTCTCAGTTATGGCTGGGGTCCTTCCCCTTTACCAAGTCATTGTCTACGACGCTTAACATTTCGATAAAAGATCCATTTTTCATCGCCAGTCACAAGTCTATCCAAAAAAGGTGAAACAAGTTGGCGAGAATGGCGAGAACAGCAGATGTCAACTCGAGATTTGAGGTTGTTTTCAGACAATTCATGAGGCACCCATTTTCCAAGTTTAGGAACTTTTCCAAGTTGTTGAAGATGACGATGAACAGTTGTATGGTTTGAACCGAGAACCACTGCCAATTCCTCAAATGATAAAGCAGGATTTTCTTCAAGGGCTGCTTCAAGAACCTTTTCATCAAACTCAACTGGACATCCGGTTCGATCTTCATCTTCAAAGGTGAAATCTCCACCTCTGAATTTTGCAAACCATCTTCTGCAAGTTCTTTCATTCACACATTCCTCTCCATAAACTGAGTGAATGTTTCTAGCCGCTTCGGCTGCTGAGTTTCCTTTCTTGAACTCATAAAGCATTATGTGCCTCAAATGATTCTTGGGTACTTCCATGTTAGCAGGGTTTTTAATCAAACAAAATTTAATTTTATTGTTCTCTGAAATAAAATTTGATCAGTTTAAATGCATCTAAACATAAAAATAATGTTCAGCTCCATTAGACATTATAAAATACTCTTTAAATTTCGTTCATTTTAAAAAAAAGAAAAAGTTAAAATTCGGACAGAACTTATGAGATGACCTGATATTTACACTATTTACATCGTTAAGACTATTGTCCTCATCTTTATTGCCATATTCATGACGTTTCGACCGTTGTACGCTCCGACATACTTACGGTTGGAATTTCGAACCGAACCCTTTATTTAGTATACGAGTTTAGTTATCTAATCCTACGTACGATGCCTTTTTTGAATATCTCAGTTTCAGTTTAACTCCCTTTAGTAACTTAACTCTCCAAGTTTTTGTTCCCTTTGCCTTTGCTAATTATTGAACTCACAACTCTTTGTGTCAAGTTACTTTGTGGATAGCTCAACCAACGTTTTTATCCACAAAAAAAAAGGTTGGGAACCTCTGGTCTAGATCAATGTTTCCCAAGCCTTTTTCCCGCGGATCACTTAAATTATGATGATCAAAAAAAAAGAATAAAAACGGGTATACTTTTTATGATTTATTTATTAATACAGAAAAAAAAATATATATAATTAAAAAAAAAATAATAATTAAAATTCTTTAAAATACTTATAGTTATTAGGTTGGTGCAAAAATAATGACGGTTTTTGACGTATTTTTTAACGTCAAAAACCGTCATTATTTTTGCACCTACCTAATATTTATTTTTCTGCTTATTATAATTTAATGCTTAATAAGACGGCCGAGCTTGACGTTATTTTTAGAATATCTTTTTTGCAAGGTCGAATTTTGGACAGCCATAGCTGATTCTATTCGTGATCGATTTTTGTATTTAATATTGTCTGCCACGGAAAAGCTTCGCGCACTTATTCGGCTTTGGACTTCTAATTTAATTAATGATCTTAACAAATGTTCGCCTCACACCTACGAACCTCTCACAGCACAGCAAATAGTGCCCTAGAGAATTATCAAGAGGATACATGCACGTTGCCAGTCTCCTGAAAACCCTGGCACACGCAAGTCTGGTTGTCACGCATGTTTCTCTTGTCATCTTTGTTATGGGACGGAGTATTTTGCCTTAAAACCCAGTCGTTACCTGCAGCACTGGACCGAGATAAACAGGAGTGTCTGTAATAACAATCCTTAAGGTAAATTTGCTCAACCATGTTTCTATCCGATATATGTCGGTACTGATGTTTGAGACAACAAATACCCTTTTAAAACGCTAATAACATAAATCTGTTTCGTGTAGGTATGTTAATAAGCAGGTCCGGTTCAAAGGTCTCGTGCTCCCAAAAACCTTTGAAAGTGGGGGGATCCCCACTATACTACATTTCATTTTTCATTAGGTAGTATTCATATCTACAGTAATATGCAATATAGGCGAAAAATTCAACCTTTTTTTACAGTAATGTTTACCCTGTACAAGGACCAGGAGCCACTCGAGGTAGAGGGCTATATACACAGTTTATGTGGATAGGTGGGCAAAATAACGGTTAACCCTAGACTTGAACAGGTTAAGATTGTAGTGATCGAGAAAAGATCTTCTTGGAAGTCGTGTCCACAGAGCAATGGTTCGCGGGAGGAAAAATGTAAATAATTACAATGTATCTAAATACAAGTTAGAGACATGTCATAATAGATCATTCCATCTTAAATAAATCAACAATGTTATGCAGTAATTTTTAATATCAATTTGGGATTTTTCTTGTTAGAAAAGTTAAATAATTTAATTCATGCAACATTATAAATAAAAAAAATAGTAAATTTTATATATGATAGTATTAAAAAAAAAAAAAAAAAATTTAACATGAGTAAAACAAATTTACGGATTTGGACGAAAAAAAAAAAACACCCCAGAATGACGTCAATATCCGCGGAAATCTTTCATCCTTTAATAGTCAGCTGTGCTTAATTTAATTTGTAACATAGACATTTAGGTAGAAAAAAGCAAATGTTGACAATATTGCGAGGGTCACAAAGCACTGCACGTGGCCCCCAATCATGCTTACGGTTTCCCAGATCGAACGGTTCGAGGATAGTACATGCCTGCCTTATTCATAAGTAATGAAAATAAATCCTTTTATTTTAATTAAAATCGGTAACTACTGATCTTAATGAAAAAGGATTTTTTTTTTAACAACTGTTATGAAACTGTTCCAACTGCTAGAAAACAATGGACGATTTAGGAAGGATGTGTTGCTGGCCGGTTATGCGTTTCCCAACTTGTTGTGGGCGTTAGTAACGTCGGTGTTGAAATTGGGTATAATACGCTATCGCCTGAAAATCCCACAATAAAGACGGCGGATTCGGGATGTGAGTCCTCGTAAAGAAAAGAAAAGAAACGACAAGAACCAATATATATGTCCAAACAAATGATAATGTATTAACAATAAAGGTATACGAGCAACAAACACAATATCTGTAACAAACGAATATGAAAACTGTTTTGGTCCAAAGTATAGCGTGACCCCAAAAAACGGGAACTTTTTAACAATCCAATAAAACCAAGAGTGATGGAAGAAAAATATTTCATTCATAGCAATTGAAACCTTAAAATATGCCATTTAAAAAAAAATGATGGACTTTTCGTTTTTTAAAAAATTACGTCCTGTAAATGGCGTCCTCCTGTACGAATGCATTCTTGAAATCTGCTGTTGAGATTCCTCATTGACTGCTACAACATCTCAGCTGGGATACTGTGAATTTCATCTTGAATTCTAAATGGAGAAATGTTTACTTGCTCAAGGTTACTGTCTCGCAGTGTTGCCACTTGCTCATGTCTGGCAATACGCACTTCAAAAATTTCCGTTTTTTGGGGTCACCCTGTATATGTAGTGAGTGAATGTGCTTACGTATCTGTGTGTCGGTGTGTGTGTGTGCGGGGGGGTATTGATTATGCGCTTCCCAAAGGAAACGCGTTCTCCGCGAAAGATTTACATGTTGACGAATGAGTGCATAAGGTAAGAAGAAGCTACGAAAAATTATCACAGGGTTTTTATAGTCCAGAGATCGTCCCCTAATAGTGGTTTCAAAATCTGGAGGGGTTTACCTAACAGATATTAGAATAATCCAGAACCTATACTGGCAATAAACCGCCTGCATGCGAATAAAAAATGAATTCAGTAAATATACAAACATAAAAAGAGGTGTTAGACAAGAATGTATCTTTCACCTGACTTATTCAGACTTTACAGGTAAACAATCCTGAGAGAATTCTACTAGGATTCGCTATTGGCGAACGCCATTTTAACGACATTAGATATGCAAAGGACAGTGTTGATAGCCGACACAGAAAATAAACTTGCATAACTCCTAGAAAATGTAGTGTAGGAAAACAAAAAGAAAGGATTAAATCTTAATGGCAAGAAGACAGAGTGTAAGTTTGACTGCGAAAGGAACAGCCCGACATACAAATTGCAAATTAGAAATTGCAAAATCAAGTACAAAACTTAAATATATGGGAAGCGTTTTAAGGGAGGGCGTAAAATGCAATACTGAAATCCGAAGGCATCTTGTGGGTAGCGAAAGGTGTATTCCAAAAGCTAAGTAAAGTATTAAGTAACAGGAAAATATCACTAGAAACAAAGAGTATTGAACTGTCCGGTAATATGGGTTCTCCTATATGACAGTTAATGCTGAACAATGTCATCACAGATGAGGCAACAGTAGTTCTATAGAAGGATGCTGAGAATATCATTAAGTGAAGATGTGTGTAACGACGAAGTTTTATAGAAAATGGCGACACAATGAAACATATTTAACTTCAGACAAAAAAAAACAGTTGAAATTCCTAGGGCACATAATGAGAAAAGAGGGGTTTAGGAATCTGATATTCACAGGACAATAAAGGCAAGAGAAACCCATCAAACAGCGCATAACATAACTAACGATCTTGAGTAATTGGATGGCAGAGCAGTTTAGGAGAGATAGCTTAAAGACAAAATTTACAAAGTGCTAGAAGGAACAGGAAATGATTGCCTATGTTCTTAAGGAACACAAAAATACATGAAATGACAAGATACTGCAGAAAAAAAAATCTGCCTCGTCAGTCATGTATCTTTCGATACATGATCGCCTAAGCGTGTATCACGCATGGCACATAACTAAATGATTCCTTGTATATATGTCGAGTTCGAATTCCAGTCAAATCCATTACATTCACTTATATGCTAAAATCCTTGGGAAAGGTATGAATCCTCTTCTACTCCCCTCCAGCTATGAGTAAATAGCAGGATAGATCAGGTTTTATAGCCTTGGGTGGCAACAGGTCTACCTCAGAAAGAAATGACAACATACTGAAGAAAAAAAAAGGTCTGCCTCGTCAATCATGTATCGAAAGATACATGATCTCCTAAGCGTGTATCACGTATGGCGCATAACTAAATAATTCCTTGTATATATACCGGGAAAGATATGAATCCTCTTGGGAAAAGAAACACGATCGCCTCGGCGTGTATCACTCACGGGACAAAAGTGGACTAATTTGAACTGCAACCTCTCTCTAATAAATGCACCAATCAACACGTTTGTTACTGCTGACGTAGTTATACATCATTACGAAATTTACATTGCTCGCTGTTGACGTATATATACGTTTTCAGATTTAAAAACTTGGAATGAAGCATATAATTAATCATCCAGTTTGGAAGATAAAACAGAAAAAAAAATCTAACATTTGCAGATTCTAAACCCATTTTGACCAAAATCGGCTGCAATTAATGAAAACATAAATAAATACATCAATAGATAAAATACTAATAAAAAATCTAAGGAAAATTGTTAACGCCATTTTAACACTAAATGTCGGCCATTATTTCACTGCTGGGGGAATTTTAGCATTTCTGTCTGCGAATGATGGATGGTAAACGATGTTGGAATGGGTCGCACAACGGCGTGTGGGGTCTGCAATAAAACATTTCGAAGAGCATAGAGAGGTCATTTACCAGCAGATTAACACAATTGTCGCCTGAGTATGAATAAAGTCATTGCAGTGTTTCAGGGCCGAGTGAAAGAAAGGCGCGACATTTCTAATTCTATGTTCCGTACACAAAAGGTTCGCAGATCCAGGTGGAACCATTATCATTTCTCCTCCACTTATCTCTCTCTCTTTCTCTCTCTCTCTTTCTCTCTCTCTCTCTTTCTCTCTCTCTCCCCCTCTCTCTCTCTCTCTCTGTACAGAAAGTTTGGTTAAAAACCAATGAAAGTTCTTTGTCGAGTATCCTTATTCATTTTTTCGATATTTCAAACGATTTTCCTGGTTTCCGGTACATATTTAAATATTAAAATGTCTAATGTTTTCGTACTCCCATATTTTACAATCTAATACAAATTTTTGTGCGATATCTGTTTTATAAATATATTTATTTAATTGATAATAATAATAATAATAATAATAATAATAATAATAATAATAATAATAATAATGTCAATCCGATAACCATAATTGTCACGTGAAAAAACCGACATAGGATAAAAATACACACACACACACACACACACACACACACACACACACACATATATATATATATATATAATGGACTCTCCCGTCGGTTTCGACGTATGAGGATCTGACAGCTTAATTGATTCAGTTATGAAATTTTGCGCGATAATCTTAAGTGGCCTTTAAAACCCGCTAGTGATTTACAAAGGAGGACACATATGGAGCAAGTGTGAGGATTGTGAGATGATATCACTGTTAGATTGGCTGACCTTTTAGATCCTGCTCTCGCTTCTTGAAGATGATTCAGACAAGCAGATTGAAAATTGCTGAGTCCACTAAAATACGTTAATCTCCATTCTACCCGCTCCAAGGCTAAGCGCTCAAGGGTGTTATGTGGTATATTGACTGCTGACAAGTTGCTTTTCAGCTTGTCTTTGTATTTTAGCCATGGGCGTCCTACATTCCTGTAGCCCTGATCTAACTGACTGTACATTAGGATCTTGGGTATCCTGTCATCAGACATTCTCAAGACATGACCAGTCCAGCGTAACTGAGACTGTATGATAAAAGTCTCGATTCCTCCAATATTACACCTGTTAAACAGGTCTACGTTAGATGTTCTATCTTGAAGCTTAACTCCATAAATTGCACGCAGACAGCTTTTATGGAAAACATCTTGCTGGCGTATATGGTACCTGTATGGAGTCCGCAATATATATATATATATATATATATATATATATATATATATATGGGCACGTTGGAGTAATGGATAGCGGCTTGGATTGAGGAATCGAATTCCAGTCGAATCCATTACATTCACTTACTTGGGAAAGGTGTGAATCCTCTTCTCTCTCCAGCTCTGGGTAAATAGCAGGACAGACTGGGTTCTATAGCCTTGGATGGCAACTGATCTAGGAGAAGGACCACTATGAATTCAAAACTTGCGGAGGGTTGTTTGGGGACCCTGTGGCACTTACTGCACCAGGTCTCTGAATTCGGCCCTTCAAAAAATGTGGATGGTCCTGCACAAAGCCTTCACCACTATAATCAATTCTCATGTGCTGTTGTCGGGTTGTCGGTTTCCTAAGACCTGATCTGCTTGACCCTCATACGTCGAATTCGACGGGAGAGAGACGAGTATACACACACACACACACACACACACACACACATATATATATATATATATATATATATATATATATATATATATGCAAATAGTAAGAATAAAAGGTAAAATAAACTAAGGGCTCAATGTCAAAGTGGACAGAGCCTAAATGCGGGTATACCTCAACAGGCCACTTATTTGAGCCCGAGTTTTTTTAAAACTAGTTTCATCAGCGTATGGTATCCACTGGTGACTGAGCACACTAATAGCAGACTTGCAAACTGAACCATTCAGCAACTAACAAATGTACTATTGAAAGTAACAAAAAGTAAGGTATCGAAATTTTAAAAGCGGATACATATACACTGCGTACCAAATTATTATCGAGATAACTTTTTTTCTAATATTTCAAAAACCGTCCAATCACAATATTGGCAACACTGAGCTGCGCAATCACTGAAATTTTCGTACTGATCTGCGCAATGTAAACAAACTGGCGCCATATT